>CM047809.1:127893469-129093469 GCA_026214975.1 Gentiana macrophylla | reverse complement strand
TCTAATTTTCGACCACACTAAACTAAAATCTCATTATAAAATACCATATTATTTTAATCACAACCAAAAATCGTGATTGATTGATTTTTTGTCTCATTTTTCCTAAAAATCGTGATATATTTTAGTTGTTATCACACTTAAAACCGAGATCTACTATAATTTCAACACATTTAAAAATCGTGATCTATTTTAGTTGTTATCACACTTAAAAATCGTGATCTATTATAGTTGTTATCACACTTAAAAACCGAGATCTATTATAATTTCAACACATTTAAAAATCATGATCTATTTTAGTAGTTGTTATCACTCTTCAAAACCGAGATATATTATAATTTCAATCACACCTAAAAAGTGTGATCATTCTTTTTTTTCAAAACGAAATAAACGCACACATATCTATTGTTGCCATCGGGACTCGAACCCGATACTCCTGACTAAGGAACCACACTAATTACCACCGGGGTTGATGCCCACTATATTATCATTTTCAACCACACTAATCTAAGATATGATTATAAAATATCATATTTTTTAATCACGATTAAAAACCGTGATTGATTGATGTTCTTGTCTCGCTTTTCTTAAAAACCGTGATAATAAAAACTATGATCTATTTTAGTTGTTATCACACTTAAAAACCGAGATCTATTATAATTCAACACATTTAAAACTCGTGATTTATTTTAGTTGTTATCACACTTAAAAATCGTGATCTATTATAGTTGTTATCACACTTAAAAACCGAGATCGATTATAATTTCAACACATTTAAAAACCGTGATCTATTTTATTAGTTGTTATCACACTTAAAAAGCGAGATCTATTATTATTTCAATCACACCTAAAAAGTGTGATCATTCTTTTTTTCACACCTAATAACTGTGATAAAAAATTAAAGTGTGATATATATACATTTTACTTGTCTCGGTTCTTTTAAAAGTGTGATCCTTATCTTTAGATAAGTGTGATCTATATCTCTTTTCTTATTAGTGGAAATAATTTGTCTCACATTTTCTATAATTGTGACAAAAATATCATGAATTCAATCACGCTTTAAAAATGAGAGTAATTGATATAATTTATCTCGCTTTCAATAACCGCATGACAAAAATATCATACCAATTTAGTCACAGATTAAAAGTGTGATAGTTTGGTATAATTTATCTCGTTTTTTCAATAATCGTGATAAAAATATCATATCAATTTCTGCCATTGCTTTTAGATGTGAGATTGATATATATAATTTATCTCGCTTTTTAGAAACCGTGATGTAAATATCTTATCAATTCAATCACAGTTTAATAATGAGATTAATTGATATAATTTATCTCGGTTTTTCAATAATCGTGATGAAAAATCATATCAATTAAGTCACACTTTAAAAATGAGATTGATTAATATAACTTATCTCGCTTTTTCAATAAGCGTGATAGAAACCAAGTAAGTGTGATATATATATTTTCGTTGTATGCCGGTTTTATTGAAACGTGATTGTTTTATATCTTAAAATCAAGCGCATGTCCCGCTTTTATAGTAGTGATAGTTCCTAGGTTATTATATTAAATGTATAAAAACATGTTGTTTTAGCCATTAGAACCGGTATATATATATATTATGGCCGGCCACAGCCTGCACGAGGACGCATCTTGAAGTTTTCCAACAATTCAAGTCAACACAAACTGTGAATTTTGTCTCAAACTTGATCATTTGTGTAATGATAAAAACGACCAGCTTATTAAGGGTGTTTTTATTTTTATTTTTATTTTTAACACATACATTTCTAATTTTTGAAAATGGCTAAATCAATATGTAAACGTGTCATTTGACAGGTTGTAATTAACTCATGTTTGCATCCTCAAGGATTCAAAAGATAATGCCATTATAAGGAACAAAATTCTTGTAAATATGTCGTTAATTTTCACGATTATTAAAGTGACAATTCTCTTTATTAAACTGTTAATATGTTTAGGGTTGATGTAGGACTGCCATTTGGTGAGGATGTTTGCAGTTGTGAGGAAGAGAGGGGTTCAATTTTAGCAATCATAGATAATAAAAATCAAAAAGTGTGGGAATAAAATAAATAGGTTTTTGTCGGGAAGGACGAATTATTTTATTTATCAGGCTCCAAGGACACTAATTATTAATTAGGACAAAACATGGCTAAAGTTACTAATTTACCCTTTTTTTCTAGGTTTGTAAACATGCCCTGATCAATTATCATTTCCGTCTATGGCTTTGCTGCGTTTGTCATCACTTCCGTCTATTATGGCTTTGCTGCGTTTGTCATCACCAAGTGGGTATTATCATTTCCGGCTGGATATTATCATTTTCCGGCTGCCTGGTGGTGTGGTAGTCCCGGCGGCAGCGATAGTTGGTGGCGACGGCGAAAATTGATGGGTGGCACATCTCAAAGCACGCATACCACCGCAGCCGCATCTTAAACTCTGCCGCCACTGGCTCTCGTCCAGGTTCATTTCAGCATATGGAGACGAATTTGGACCAGACAATTGGACGGAAATTGGAAAAAAAAAAATCAATTCGGGAGAAGGAAGCGGGACGATCGGAAGCGCAAGGGATACGGCGGCCCGAAGATTAGGTGGCGGCTTGAATCTGAGAGGAGGTTCGTAAATTGCAATTTCCAGATGAATTCACCCCATTGAGTTCCAATCCGAATGCTATCTCCTCCAATTCTGTCTCATTCAAGAAGAACACGAGAAGGTTGAATCAGATTGAACGATTTGGGGATTTTCGGCTGCAACCACTGCTCCGCCCAAGTCCAATTTCCGGCGGCGGAAAAGCGGTTTTTTTTTTTTTTCGGGTTTAGGGTTGTTACTATTAATTTTGTAATGTTACTACATTTTTTGATGTACTTTATCTATTTTATGGTTTTACACTTACTTGTTAATTGCCCGTTACTACATTTTACGGGTCATTCTTATTTGTTTTTAGTCTTATTAATACTTGTTTTTAGGATTTTACGACATTTTTATGGGATTATTCTGACTTTTTATTGGCCGTTATTATATTTTACTGGTTTTATTATTACTTGTTTTAAGATCATTCTTACTTGTTTTTAAATTTATTCTTCTTTTTTCATTGGGTTATTCGATTTTTTTCGTTTCACTTACTTGTTTTTAGGTATTATTATTTTTCATTGGATATTCTGACGTTTTATGGGTTATTCATTACTTCTTCCTATTATTCTATTATATTAAAATTATAAAGGGGCATTTTTGTCACTATATTAGTAATTTGTCCTTACTAATCTCTGATTTTGAAATTTGTCCTTCTGGACCCATTTATCAATTTTTTTTGTCCTTCTAGCCCCTTCCTCCTAAAATAAATATAAAAAATATATTTAAGAGAATTAATAATATAAATCAAGGAAATGTAACAAGTTGTTGTGCCAATAAACCAAGCCATTTGTCGTCAGGGATGTTGCCACCAACTGCAACATAATTTATATGAATCACTCCTCTTTATTTATAACTAGCCAAATAACCCGTGCATCATGCATGTGAGGTAATTTTATAAATAAAATAAATAAAACACAGTGATATTGTGATCGAAAACCAATAGGACGTTGAAAGTTTCGATTTTTTTTTCTTTTCTTAATTCATCATATTACAGTCGTTGGACACTTTTTATTTGTCACAAATACCAAACATGTCAAATTTATATGTTTTGGAAAGCATTTGCAGGAATTTGAAGATACGAATCATAATTTTAACACACTTTATAACTACTAAACTTAGTCTTATACATTACAACTCAAAACGAATACATATATAGTATAAGCAGACAAATTTCAAATATCCATGTATATTTAAAAAAACAATTTCTATTCTAATATTTTTTTAGTTGGTCTCGCCCCCCTACCCCACATATCGGCTTAAGACGCCACATCGTACCAGATTTTTTTTTCTTTTTTTAATATTATTTTATTATGATACCCGAATGCCCATTCATATTCAAAATTTAACATTGTTTTTTAATTTTGCGGAAATTTCGCGTACCATACCTACCAAGTAGTCAAGCCTTCAATCTTTTTTCCCAAAAATTACCAAAAATTCAATTCTTTCAATAAACAATTCAATACCCCTGAAATTTCTCCCCTAACTAATTTTTCGTATGCTGAATTATTAGAGCATTGAAACCATTCAATCACTCTCTCTCTCTCTCTCTCTCTCTCTCTCTCTCTCTCTCTCTCTCTCTCTCTCTCTCTCTCTCTCTCTGTCTCTCTCTCTCTCTCTGTCTCTCTCTCTCTCTCTTTGTGTGTTCATGTGTGTATGTGAAGGGAGTGCCTATTTTATTCTCCGATTTTTTTTGTAACATAGGTTGATTAACTTTCGGTTGCATCAATTTTACTCGTTTCCTTTTCTATGTGAGTATTACGAAGCAATTTACATCCCGTTCTTATGATTTTAGCATTTATTAATATATTGTCATGTCTATTTAGACTACATGTGTCTTGATGAATATGACGAAAATTTATCGAGAAAATGAGGAAAGTTGATGTAGCATTGGTATCTTATTCTATCGGTACATTAATTGTTCTATAGTTTTATCTAATTCAAACTCTATTACTATTGAGGCATTACAACAAAATATCAATTATTTTGTTGAAGAGAAAAAAATAATAAATAGATAAATTAAAAAAACATAAAGAGAAAGAATCGATACAATATAATAGAAAACAAATATTACATCGGAATTATTAGAAAAAAAAACATTATATCAAAGAAATTACTCATTCTACCGACTTTAATAAAATGAAAACATGATAGTCTTGTAGGCAGCCGGACCACGGCGGATAGAAGAGGAGGCCAAAAAATCGTCCTCTATACTGCAAAAGGAAACAAAAAAACCACCAAAATGTATATTCAAAGAGTGTATATTGAAATATGATAATTTTATTGAAATAAACAAAATAGAAATTTTATAAGAAAGAAGTTACACATTTTGGCTACATAATCTAAGGAACTATTTTATCCGGAGGGTGATGGTGGTTGTAAGTAGGCACGGGGAGAGATCCGGTAGTAGAACAAAAGAAAACTTATGCTACCAAAAAAACAATATTAACATTACATTAAAAAAAATAAAGAAAAAAAGAAAACCGGGAAAAAGAACACAAATACAAAAATAAAATAAGTAAAAAAACAAAAATTAAAACCACAAAAACAGACACATACAAGGAAAAAAAAAAAAGGAAAAACCCCAAACAAAAAACAAAGTAAAAACACCAAACAAACAACGACAAACCAAAAAAAAAAAAAAAAGACACGTGGCCTCTCCCCCCTTTCTTTCCTCTTGTCAATAAAGATTAAAATTTAAAAAAAAAACCCAAAAATAAAGCAAAGTAAAAACACCGAACAAGCTACAAGAAAAAGAAAAAAAAAGACAAAAAAGGACACGTGGCCTCTCTCCCTTTTTCTCCCTTATCTTTATATATATATATGTGACACACAAATATATTCAAATATCCTATATGTATCTACATGTTATATGTCGTAACTATGATCATATAATTGTTTTTTTGGTGAGTTGAAATCACGAGGACGTATTTTAAAACTTTAATGGTTGAGAAGGGCGATCATTACTACACGCTATTTACATTTTTGTATATGTAAGTCATTACATGTTTGTTTTTCTCAACCATTTTAAATAAAACTTATTCTTTACTTACTTTTAACCTTTGTTTTTTTTTTTTTTGGAACATATAATTGTTATTAGTATGACATGGAATTGATAAATATATATATATATATATATATATATATATATATATATATATATATATATATATATATATATATATTGGATATATATATATATATAGATTGATTTTTCGATTTTTTGGCAAAATACTTTATAATTTGTTTTTCATTGTGTGCGTTACTTTTTTTTAATTTTTTTGAGGGGCATTGTGTGCGTCTGTTATGATATATTATTTGAAAAGCTCGGTTGTGTCGTAGCGTTGTAATAGTAATCATCATGACGTGTTAAATGTATTTACATCTTAACAATTATATGATCCATAGTTACAACATGTAATATGCAGGAGGTTTTTAGGTGGTGTCTCCATACGAAGTTGAGACACTTGTGGCATCACAGTGACCATCTGTTTTTAAACAGGATTCAAACCGTATTGGATCTGTGATCATTCATCCCGTCACTTCTTGGTCGTATGGAATCTGCAAAAAAACTTCCCGTAATATGCACATACAAATAGGATATTTACATGTACTTGTGTGTCATATATATATATATATATAATACTAATAATAGAAATATATATGTTTCTAAAAAAAAGAAATATATATATATATATATATTTTGATCTGGGGAATTCCGATTTTTTTTGATAGAATAGAAATATATATGCCTCCAACGAAGAATGTTCAAATCAATTCTTTCAAATTCAAACACCCAAGGAATCGCTGCGTATGAATTTGAGTTCGAATGGGGTCCAACCTTGGAACGAACAGGTGGCAATATATGTGGATGGAAATAGTGTATGGTAATTGGATGTGGCGAAACAAAATTAAACATGGACAAGAGGCAGAAAGGCCTCCGGCGTATGTTTTTTTGGCATATGTAGTGGAAAGTGCGAGAAATCTTAGACTAGCTTGGTATATAGATTAGTAATTTCTTTTCAAACAACTTCATCTGCGATGTAAAGTTTTCACCACCTTTGAGGCCAGCTAATAAAGTGATCATTTTACAAAAAAAAAAAAAAATATATATATATATATATATTTGATTTTTGTCCAGAAGGACAAAATTATCAAAAAATCGGGATAGAAGAAAGCGTAATTTAATAAAAATAAAAGTAATAATTATGAAATAATAATATGAAGAATAAATATGGAATAGAGTAAATATGAAGAATAATTGTAAACACAAAGAACGTAACACGCGTGAAATAACAATTTTAAAGTATAATTATGATTTTTGTCATTTATAATCATTAAAATATTACTTTTGTCATTCCGCACTCCATTTATTAATTTTTTTCTTATAGCTTACTTATTCATTCCCTATATATATATATATATATATATATATATATATATATATATATATATATATATATATATATTTTTGGAGGAAGAAGAAGGAATTCCCGTATTAAGATGAACGCGGAATTCCGATTTTTTTTTCTATTTCGCCCCGTATGTATATATACGGGAAACACGATTTCACCGGCCTATTACACCCGGGAAGTCACCCTCGCCCCGTACATAAGTGATTCACCCCGTATATAGCTTATGTGTTGTTACATACGTGAAATGATCAAATCCCCCATGTAATAAACCCGTGAATATCCCACCACGTACATATACGTGAAGATAACATGTTTTTGACCCCGTACGTAATGTTAATGTTATACTAGGAAAAAAGATAGACATCTGACACGGCCTGCAAAAAAAAAAATCCCAAGATTTCAAAGATCTAATGCAATATCTAGGCATAGTTTATCGTTTTGCAAGTGTTTGCCTTGCTCTATTATCCCCTCAAAAAAAAATTAAACTTATCCACGTGTACACCTCAGATATAGTCATGCTGATGATTATATAATCTTTGATTGAAAAAAGCAATCTATAGCAACAACAATAGCGTCCGTGTGCCATTTGATTGAAAAAAGCAATCTATTTTGATCTTTCTTTCGTCATTTTCTTCCTCTATTTTTTCGAACTTTCTTTTTAATTAATTAATTAATAATCTCCACACAATTATTGAAGCACAATTGCTCACCGAAATCTACAGCCATTTGCTAGTTGCTACTTGTATATAATCTACATCTATCTTCAACATTTTCTTTAAAGGGTCTCCAAATTCTTTGTTTTTTTGTGTTGAATTATCAAAGTGCTTCAAGAAAAAAATGGAAGCAATTTTCCGTAATTGGTTTCTCTTTGCATTTGTTTCCTTAATCTTTACTGTGTTCTTGAAATGGTTAACCACACCAAAAGTGAAGAAAAATCTTCCACCATCACCTAGAGGAATCCCAATTCTTGGGAATCTACTTCAACTTGGTGTATTGCCCCATCATCCAATCCATTCTTTAGCCCAAAAATATGGTCCTGTAATGCTTCTACGATTCGGGAAGATTCCGACGGTTGTGATTTCATCAGCTGAAGGTGCAAAAGAGGTTATGAAAACCCATGATCTCGTTTTCGCCGACCGCCCCAGATCAAGTGTTGCAGAGAGACTGTTATATAACATGAAAGATATATCAGTGGCCCCATATGGTGAATATTGGAGGCAGTTGAAAAGCATAAGTGTTCTTCAACTTTTAAGTAACAAAAAAGTTCAAGAATTCCGTCCAATTAGAGAAGAGGAAACAGCCCAGATGGTTAAAAACATTCAGGACTCTGTTTTGAACTCAAATCCAGTAAATCTGAGTGAAATGTTTGTTGCTTTTACAAATAATGTTGTTTGCAGATCAGCTTTTGGGAAGAAACATGGGGAAGGTTTAGAAGGAAAGAAGTTTAGGAACCTTTTGAGTGAATTTCTGCAGCTTTTGGGAACCACTTATTTGGGTGCATTTGTTCCTTGGCTTGATTGGATTAATCGATTCAACGGTTTTGATGATCGAATCGACCGAGTTGCTAAAGAGATTGATCGGTTCTTGGAGAATGTTATTGAAGAAAGGTTGAAATATGGATTTGATGAGAAAAAACAGAGCGAAAGTGGTCAAGATTTTCTTAGTATATTGCTCAGAATTTACAAGGATACTGAATCAGGAGTATCAATGGAGAGAGACAGCCTAAAGGCTATAATCCTGGTATGTTACACTATCCTATATTGTATCTGTCTAATTTTATCTATTTCCAAAACTCTACATAAAGTATCTGTTCAGTATCATATCGTGGTTGTGAGTGATTCTACAGAAAGTATCTGTACTCATATCCTTAGTGACTGTACCTATAGAAGTTATCATAGTTTCCATATTTTGAGCTTGAGTAGACATCACACCCATCATATTTTCCATTAATTTCTCTCATTTATCAACTCCTTCAGGTTGAGTTGAACTTTGGGTGACTGGTATGCTTTGAGTGGTATGTTGTGGATATGATTGTAGGTTCTGATTCGAGGTATCTCCTTGATAAACCTTATTAGTATATGGATTCTTATATTGAACTGGATACGGTGGTTGTCCTTGCTTACTAGGGTTTTCAGACCAACGAAAAGTAGGGTGATCTCTTCTAATAGCATTAAACGAGTTTGAATACGCGTTGTTCAAATTCCTATGCTGTTGTAAAAAACTCACATTTTCCCTTGAATATCCTTCTGGTTCTTCCATCCCTAATGACACATTATCATGACTTGAGTATTCATTTGGTAAGATATTTTCTGAGTTTTTCTTACTGGCTTGTAGGCCGTCAAATTTCCTACTCAAATTCTCCAAGTGTGCTAGAACTTCCGTATTCGATGTATATTCTCCTGCAAATGCTACTTTTCTAGTGCTAGAACCGGTTTCCCACATTCTGTTATTTTTGGAAATCTTTTCAATAGCATCGTAAACTATCTGAGCTTCACTCATCATTAACGAACCACCACATGCATGATCAACATCTGCACGTGAGTCTTTTCTTAATTTACGACAGAAAAGTTGAATTTGCATATCTAAGGAATAACCATGATCGGGACAAACTCGTAATAGCTTTTTAAATCTTTCCCAAGCATTCCCAAACGTTTCTTCAGATCCTTGTCTAAAGTTAGCCATTTCGACTATTAATTCCAAATTCATTCCCGGAGTAAAATATTGTTTTAAGAACTCGGTTTGAATGTCTTCCCAACTTGTCAATAAATGATGTGGGAGTGACATAAACCAATCTCGTGCTCTTCCTTTCAAAGAAAAAGGAAACATAGACATCCTCGTTAATTCACGATGAGCACTTTGACTTTTGGTCAGATATACAGCTTCTTGAAAAGATAGAGGTGATGATGTGGATCCTCATCATCTTCTCTAGAATTGGGCTCGTGTGTCAATTAAACCAAAAGATGAGATTTTATTTCAAAATTATTTTCTCCTTTATTGGGTAAAAGAATTGGATTATTAATCTGGTTCCTTCTCACGGTCTGATCACAAATAAGTCTTGGGTTTGGTGGGTTAGGATTATTACGATTATTCTGGTTCCGATTATGATTATTTCTATTATTCTGATTCTGATTATTAAGATTCCCTTGGGCATGATCTAGCCCTTGTTCCGGTGTTTCATCACTGACTTCAGCCATTTCCGTATTTCGATTTGAAGATGATTCTTGGTCAGGATTTCCCTGACTAGTATGACCTCGTTTACTCTCTACTCTTAACTGCCTTTCGTAAGTGTTTATATCAGGGGGGAATGAGGGAGAATGACAAAAATATTTCATCAATTGAGTATGACAGTCTTTTGAAACTTTTGCATAAAGGACAAAACTATTTATTCACTGTCGAAATTCACTTGTGTTCGAAATTCACTGTTTAAATTCACTGCCGAAATTCACTGTCGAAATTCACTAATTTTCGGGATTCACTGTCGAAATTCACTGTCAAAATTCACTGATTTCGGGATTCACTGGCGAGATTCACTGATTTTCGGGATTCACTGTTTGTCCTTCTCGCTATAAAAATTATGCAGTTGTCCTTCTCCCTATAAAAAATATGAATTGTCATGTTACTTAAAAATATTCCAGATTGTGTCCTTATCCCTAATTTTCCAATAAATTAATGGATACCTGCAATATATTCTAAGTTTTTTAATACAGGTAGCATGATTTTGATTAGTATTTTTGATGTAGGATGTGTTTTCAGCCGGGACTGATACTACGGCGGTAGTTTCTGAATGGGTTATGAGTGAACTGATAAGGCATCCAAATGTCATGAAGAAATTACAAAATGAGTTGAGACGAGTTCTACAAGGCAAAGATGATATAAGCGATTCAAATATTGAAGAAATGTATTATTTGAAAGCAGTAATTAAAGAAACACTTCGTTTGCACCCACCGATTCCCATGTTAGTCCCAAGAGAAGCACGTCAAGATGCAAAAATCATGGGATATGACATCGCAGCAGGAACAATGGTGATGATCAACTCGTGGACGATTGGACGAGATCCTGCGGTTTGGGATGAGCCTGAGGAGTTCAAGCCAGAAAGATTCTTGAATTCATCTATCGATTACAAAGGGCATGACTTTGAACTGATTCCTTTTGGTGCTGGTAGGAGGGGTTGCCCCGGGATTTCTTTTGCTATGGCAACTAATGAACTTGTACTCGCAAATCTTTTGCACAGGTTTGATTGGTCACTGCCCGATGGTGTGAAAGGAAAAGATTTGGATATCGATGAACGCCCTGGTGTTTCTATTGGTAGAAAAAACCCACTACTTGTTGTTGCTGCTCCGGCGAATGCCGGAGTCTCACTCCTAGAACTCTCAAACAACCCTTGAACTTAGGTGTCGCCGGTAAAGCAATAAATTAATCTCTTAAATTTGTTTCGTAATGGATATCTTGAACTTTTACCCACAGTGATTTATTTATTCACCTTGACCCCCCTGAGTATTGCTAGCTGTAGTCTTAGTTTCCTTGGTACCCTTGTGCTTGACCTTAGTGATTTTGTTGCACATCCACTTCCTTTGTGATAATTACCGGTGCATCCACCGGCTCTGATTCAGTACTTACTCCGTGTGGATATATAATCCCCATAGTCCTCTTCAAAACCTTTATATCCAGGCAATTTTTCACCGGTCGCAACGTCATTCTCTTCATCCACTTGTCTTTGCTATTCTAGAAAACCGACTTATGATTCTCTTCCATTCAAGGACAACGCGCATGAAAAAAAATGGCCTTGCATATTGACATCTAAGTGAGCCTCATCAACAAAAATAATATCAAATATATATATAGATACCATACGACCCGGCCACAAACAGATCGGATTGCCTTTGTGAGCGACTAACCCCTTTCACCTTATTTACATCAAAAATGAATTGTATTCGCTTGCATAATATTTGGCTAATGAGGCAGATTTCTTTTTCTTGTGGAATCTTATTTTGGCATGAACTAAGAATTATTTCAATATATTTAATTTGTTATTTCATTTCATGTTTGTAAATTTATTCACATAATAGTATGGAAGTATCACGTGAATCAACTTGTTGCTAAACATGCCTATGATATATAATCAATAACTTTATTTGTTCAAAATCTTTGAAAAACCGGAAGCATACCAAACCATATTATGATGCAAAGCAGTATCGCCATTTATATAAATTCTTTTTTATGGGACACAAATTAAATTAATGCATAGATTCTTCTTCTTCTTCTTTTTCCCTCAACATTTTGCATAGATTCTTATAAACGTTTAAACAACGCAGACTTTACATACATACATTTTGCATAGAGTCTTTCTCTTTCGTGTCGATGGCTTAAGCAATGCTTTTGCCCTCTTTTCATTCAAATCACCTCGATGATATACATGTAATGTTACCGTTACAATCACCACAATTATATACCAGTAATGTTATGTACAATTATGATCATAATTCTGATAAGATAAATGTTTCAACGTGATGTGATCGACAGCGGAACCTTTCATAATATGATATCTACATGAAGAGGGTCTCACTAGCTACCTAGCTGTGATGTGGTATCTAATTAAAGAAATGTCACACCACATAATATGATATCTATATGAAGAGGATCCCACTAGCTACCTAGATATGATGTGGTATCTAATTAAAGAAATGCCACACCACCACGTCTTGAGGTTGTGCTTTTGTTGTAGATATATCAAGGATTATATGAATTATATATCTACAACTTTAGAAACACAACTTTTCCCTCTATTAAATCAATATAACATATATAACATGTTGAAAAAAATTATAGGTTTACTCCATTTGGTGTCTGGATCTCAAATTTCCTTTCATTTTCCTTAATTACTTTATATTTTAACACTAGTTGCAATACATATGCCGTGCAAGGCACGGTATGCCCAATCCAGTACATAATTTACAACCAATCACTTCAGTATATGGATAAAAATATGAACCAATCAAACTCCTAACCATTGACCATTAGCTTAAACTTGTCATCAATGAACCTTCTTGAATAATTCTTCATCACTGCCACACAAAAAAAATACTTGACTCTCACCTCCTTATTTATGAGGAACATCAAACACAAACAGTTTCATAAGTACACCAAAACAACACATAGAAGTCAAATTAGAAGCAGCAATGAACTACATCAAACTCATGCTTAAGCCAATCAAGAGAAGGGTCAACAAATTCTTGTTTAAGCCAACAAAGAGAAGGATCAACCATTTGATGTATTAGGATCTTATCTTTTTAAAATGGAACACATCATGGTTGAATAAAATATGTTATTAATATGATATGCACCTAAACAAAGTTTAGTCGCATAAGATATCGCATTGACATAACAAAGTATACGAGTCAATGTCCATATATCATCAAAAAGAAAAATCATTAAAAAGCACCCTTTAAAGTTTACCTGTAAAGTATGATTCTTTCTTGGTAAAATAATTCTGAAGCAAAACTTTAGATCGGATTGCTCAGCATCAACTTTTATTGTTGATGTCAACAAGTTCACCGTGTGATGAGCAACAGCTTTCTCATCGTGAACTCCGCCATGATAATGGGACGAAAGCCATCGAAAGAACCGAGCTTAGAACTATTTCTCTGACCAGAATTTTGAACTCAAGATCCCTGCTTTTCTCAATCAATCTGTCTTTTATACTCCGCATTCTTTCGTGAAGAGCTGCCTGCTCGTTTTTTGATCGTTCTATGTCAAGACCTGATTGATGTAGGGTTCCATCTGATGCAACAGCTCATATCCCTGCATCACAAGAAATACCAAATATGTCTGGATTAAAAATATAAAGCAAGGTTAGGCAACAAAGGAAAGAAACAAAAGACCGTCCTCAAACCAATCTGCTTAAAATAACGTAAATGAGCATCAGCCACCAAAAACATTTAAAGAATGGTCTCATATAACATCAGTCATCAGCCAATAAAAACATGAAAAGAATGGTCTCATATAACATCTTGACAACATACAACTGAACAAGCACATCAAAAAGTACCTGCAAATTCTTGTTTGATAATTTAGATATTGCAGATTTGAGATCAGCATGATGCCGTTTTCTGATTTCAAAATCCTCGTCTACTTCCTCTTAACTTTTCTTCTAAACGCGCATACATCGATTTTGCAAAACTTCAAACTCACTAAAGTAGTCAGAATTACTTCTGGCTCCATCAAAATATGATACATGAGCCCCACCCAGTCTGGCTCAGTAAAACACACGCAAGATCTGACAAATCCGACCAGCTCACAGAAATTTAATATACGAAGTCAGCAAAACTTCTGACTCAGTCCTCCAAAATATGACATCCGCACCCGCGCGATCGGATCAAACAAACATGCCCGCTAAATTGTCTGCAGGCCAGACAAGCCGAGCTCCGCAGGGCGGACTCCACTCAAATCACTACGGGTGATACCTGAGCTCCGCATGTCGGACTCGGCAAGATCGGCATAGACCAAACTAATAAAGTCTGCTTGACAGACTCAAATAACTAAGTCTACAGGATAAACTCGAGATAGACAACAAACAATCAAGTATGCCATCCAAAAACTATAAGTTAGTGCATGGCATACTGAGGGGCAAGACGTCCCAATTATTAAATGAAAAACTCAAAAGACTGAAATTTGGATTAAGAAAACTCATCAAGAGTAAAATTCTAAGTCAACAGGACTGACATCGGAGCTCCGTAGTACAGAGCCAGCTTAAAATCAAATCTTCAAGATATATTCGACCTAAGCCTCGTTGCCGTAGGCTAAAAATAAAAAATCATTCTAAATAAATTAAGTTCTTAAGTATATCTCCAAAAACAAAATCCAGAAATTCTCATTGCTAAAATATGACAATAAGTTCAAACAAAAACAAAACAGAAAAGCCCCTAAGCTAAGCCGTGAGGGTCGGATTCTGTGGCTCTGAAGAATGTGCCAAGGAAGCACCAATAGACACAATGTCCACTCTCTCCTTAGTCTTTCACGCGCTCATCGTAGACCCTGCTCGTCGTGATAAAGGAGATACCTCACCAGCTCAGACAACTTTTGTCAGGAGCTCGGACACGGCTTACTCCCTACCCCTTGTCTCCGCATCCAACTGGCCCGACACGGACTTCGGCTCCACCTCTTTGACCAAAAGCTGATACTGGAAAGCCTTTATCTCCTTGTCTTCGAGCTCGACAGCTCTCCCGAGCCCCCCTCGGGTTTGCCTCAACTCGACAATCTTCTTCTTGTTGACGTTAGACTCATTAGAGGCTTCCCCCAACCTCCAGAAAACCTCCTGACCAACTAAGGTCCCCTACATAAGCAAAATTAAATAGGTTTGTGAGAATACCAAAAGAATAGCATCAAAATAAAAAGGATAAATTCTACGTCTGAAGGACAGACTCGAACCGAGCTTCGTAGGACAAACTAGCAAAGTTTGTCGGACAAGCTCATTAGGACCCCAAGTCGGACTCAAACCAATGTCCACGGGTCGGACTCAATGAGTTTGTAAACCAATCTCTTTAAGTCTGCAAGTCGGACTTAACTGCATTCGTTGTCTATAGGACGAACTCGAGCAAACACGTGACAAAACCTTTAGTATGCCATCCAAACCTACAAGTTAATGCATGGCATACTGGGGCAAGATACCTCACCATTAACGAAGCACTTAAAGAAAGTGCGGGTTAAATCAAGTACTTAAAGAAGTGCTCAGAATAAAGTTAAGGCTGAGAACTTAACGAAATACTCATTCTATTATCAAATCGTACATATGACAATTTCATTTGAAATAAAATTTCAAAACAAAAAACTACAAGTCCACAAGCCTACTGATCTAAGATCCGGGGGCTAGACTCTGGTGGCTCTGAAGAAAGCAAGAAACAAGTAGCCACAACACGGCAAGAGTACTCGGACACAATGTCCACTCCCTCCGGGAAGTCCTTCAAGCGGTTCTCATAGACCGCACCTATGCCCAACTTATAAAAAGCCTTGCTATGGAGATTGTCCCTGGCAAAATCAGCAATCCGACCTTGCCTCATGTCGGCAATCTTTTTCAAATCTCTTGTAAACTTGCCCAGCTAGGGGAAAAACGTCCTGGCCACTCCAGGTTCCCTTCAAAGTAAGAAACACTATCAAAGTACAACACTCAAGTAAGAAAAGAAAGCTTGCGTATTCCATGGCCTTGAAGCCAGCGTCAGCTAGCTCCACATTAGTCATCCTAGAGATCGCCTCATGTTCCACAGAACGGCCTCAATAAAATTTGCAGGACAGACAATCTAAGCTTTGCATGCCCGGCTCAACATGCATATGTCAACTAAAAAGTATATTGAGTCCGCTTAATAGAATGGCATCATAGCCCGTCCGCTTAATAATTCGAGAAATCAGTCCGACCTGGCCCAGCTCGCCGTGCTTTTAAATGAGAAGTCAACACTAGCCTGGCCCTGCTCGTTTTAAACTTTCACGTGAGAAGTCGGTCCGACCTGGCCCTGCTCACCGAGAAGCTTAACGCTAGAAGTCAGTCTGATAAGCCCTCGAATAAATCTTTTATACGCCCGACTCCAGCTCAACACCGTATATAAAGCTCGCCCCGAGCGAATTTTCTCAAATTTGTGTCCTTACACTCTCAAGCCTGACGCACTTAAAACCGGTGGCCATCTAAGGACGACATCGACAGACTACACTAAATGAGCCTTACGTTATCTCAGTAGATCATTCTGCGACAGTCACCTCGGCAAACGGTGTATCAAGTTGTTACAACTTTACACCATGACCTTCACTTACACGTTCGAAAGCTCAAAGAGTAAGGGGACGTTGATGTGTCGAATCAGGCCAAGTTCCCCAGTTCCGGAAATAGCCCATGAGTCCGAACCTGGCCTATATGTAAACCTAGAAATGGATAGGCCCCTCGGCCCGTTCAGTCTGCCCCTTAATTGGCCGGATCGAGCTAAGCACGATCAAGCCCGCCTCACACCATCACAATTCCTGTCATGATTCAAGGCAATGGGAATGAAGCAACAAGCAGCTAGCTTGATACACCCCTCCAGTCCGCCATCCTTCAACATGAACAAAGCCAACACAACTAGGCAAAAAAAATTCATAAACAACGCTCTTATGCTCCAAAGCTCTCGGCTAGCCAAAGGCCCTCGTTTCGTCAGCTCTTTAGCTCTACACTCTAAGACCGATCGCGGTTCGACAGTTTCCCAGTCTGCCCGCTCTTCCAACAGCCTGGTAACAACCAACTCATAGCCCTATAAATAGCAGCATCGCACCCTTGACAAAAGGGGGCTCTCATTTTCGAAGAACTACGTAAATTGGGCTTGAACCCTTACAAGTTAAGGGTACGTAGACAGCCTTATACGGCTCAGCTCATGATCGCAAACACAATCTTTCTTCTTGTTCTTAAGCGTAGTTGTGCAACCACCAGTAAAAGCGCTCACTCATGGGCTAAAACACCTCGAATCCCAGAATGACAACAATCAAAAACAACTCAAAAGTTTACAGGTCTGGGATGACCGCGCCGAGTCGCCCAGAAGGACAGATCCGAACTGGCCTCAGGAGCTCAGTTGGATCTAGGGGGCTATGACGATGCCCAGAATTGACCTTACCCACGTGTCATCTTATTATCAGTCCAACATTAAATGAGGATAGAGAAAACTTCCTCAAAGGCAAAGACCCCCGATATCCGAGCCACACCAGCTCAGCTACTCTCTTCAAAACCTCGTTGGGTCGGTCGATGTCGAAGGCCGACCTCCGAACTGTACAAACCCAAATACTCATCCGATCCCTCCAGGTCGGCCTGTACTTGTGATCAAACCTGCTCATGCCGGCCTCACCGATCAGCACGAGTCCTTCTCAGACCAAACTCTATACGCACGTTCCAATTCAGATAAATATGGGAAGAATCCTTCACATTTAATACTCTAATCTTGACATTCAAATATACACACAATTATCTCCTACAATCAAGGAGATTAAATAATCCTTAACTTTTCTTTAGGGAACACCGTAATCAGATTCCATCTTGCACACGCTACACGCAAACCCTAGGGCACAAGCCCATCTATATAAAAGATTCCTAAGGACTACAGACACTTGATTCCAATCCCCGCATTGGATACGTAGGCATCTTGAGAAATAACATCTCAAGTCCAGTTTAAACCACCACCAAAACACCTCCATCTTTTTGTCGTGTTTCTTAAGACTTTTTGCAGGTTGTCTTTAGGAGAACAGTCCTGGATTATCATCGACGATTTTTGGAATCGTCACCAAACAAAGACACCAAAGAGAAAACAGAGAAGCATATAGAAGCAACATTGATCGACATGTGTCGCCCCAAAATAGCCCGAATCTCAAACAAATTCATAGTATTATGATCATCACTTGTTTGTCCAAACCCTACTTCTTCATTAGCAGAGTTATAAGCATAATCCCTTAAAAAATAGGTAGCAATTGGCACATTTTTCTCTGTTGTCTTTGTGAATGTGCTGTTAGAGGGACTATAGGGTTGGCCCACAATCTTGAATTTACAAGTTTTGTCTTTTTTAAGATTATCCACTGTTTTTCTCCATGTCTTTTTGGCTAATTGGTGCATAGCATAATTTGATTTGAATGGTTTTGTAGGATGAATCTGTCCCTTTTGGAAATGTGGTGTTGTATGAATATGATACTGTGATTTGGTCTTGTCCAGCTTTCAAAACTGCAATGTCAAAATTGATCAATATTGAAAAAAATAAACAAATGTTTATTTAATCCTTTATGCCTATGTATCCTTTCAAACTGCAAATTAAATGTTCCTTAAAAAAAGGAATATTTTTAAGGTAGTAAATCTGCATGGACATTGTAAATAAAAGTTTTAGGGTACTTAAGTGTAAAACATATGTGTGTTTTACACATAAAATCCTAGAGTTCTTAACTGTGATATATCTGCATGCAATGTACCGTCTAATATTTACTTTTAATAAAAAAAGCACTTCTTTATTCAATCGATCGACATCAGCTTCCGTGAGGCTTTTCAAGTGATATCGAATCCCAAATAAAGATGTCATGTGTCCCTAAATAAAACATGTACGCTCCAGTATCTCCGATTGAGTTGAGTCTCGACCTTAAAACTTAAACTTGATCACGTTTCGTCCAAGTTCATTCGGGTCAAAATACGAGAGAATTAAGGTAAATGTTAGAATTGTTATTTGTGCTACATCAAAAACTTGGTATTGAAAACTGAAAGTGTAAAGGATATAAGTGGAAATAATGGAAAAGAGGGTGATGAGTCATAGGGTACATGTGTACCAAGCTGTTAGACCTTGAGGCGTGTGCCAAAAATAGATTTTGTGTATCTTTCTTATTCTCTATTCTTGTACTGTTGACATTATTATTCTGAATATGAATGAATGAACTAGCTCTTGCATTCTTGAGCTATGGCAGCAAATCTTTCTTATTGTTAAAAATCAAACTTGATATCGGAGCATCTTAGACTAGCGTCATGAGTGTTGAAAAATCTGGGACCGGTACTGTGCCGGTGACCGCCATAACCGCTGCAACCACTACAAGAAAAAGGGTTATCAATGATGAGAATTTAATGACGGGTCAAAATTACGTCATTAAATGGTAGTTATAATGACGGGTTCTATATTATTTTGTAAGATGATGACAAAATATTAATTCCCGTCATTGTTTATCATCTTTCCCGTTATTAGTAGCCCCATAAAAAAATTTCCTCTCATTATTTACTTATATGAAATTTTAAAATACAACCGTTGTAGAAATGTTTTACCAAGTGACATACATTACAACCACTCATTTCTAATTTCTCACACACGATAAAAGTGTATTATGTGAAAGAGAGTAAAAATGAGAGACTCTAATGTATGCCACTTGGTATAACCTAGCTACAATCGTTGCACTATAAAATATCTCATTTACTTATATATATGCTAAAAAAAGAAACCCACCCAATTATTTTGTTACAAAACAACCCTCCCATTTATTATCTATTACCATTTCAAAAAATTATTATCTATTATCTATCGTTCATTCCTCAAACAATTAATCAAACAAATTTACATTTATCGGTTTCCCATCAAACACCGATAACCCTAAACCCTTCGCCGCTGCTCGTTCTCCACTCTCCCTCGCCGCTGCTGCCGATCATCTTCAAACATCGAATATTGATACACGCTGATAACTATTACCCTTCGTTCTCCACCCTCCACCACGGCACCGCTCTGTTGTTCATTCTCCGCCGCTGCTTCACTCACCGCCGCCGTTTCTTGGGACATGACTTTGTAGCAATCACGGAATCGTTAAGCATGATAGAGTATGGTTCGATTTTGTAGTTTTCTATACTTTGAAATTTGAAATTTCGCATAAATAAAATGGTCTATATGCTCAGTTGCACCGCCTCATTGAGTGTCTTGGTATTTTACTTGGATTCTTTATGAGTTGTAAGCTTTTCGTTTGAGTGAATGCTCTCAATTTCAAGTTTAATTTTCTGTTGGTGTACCTTTAGAAGAAAAACAACACCTAGCATGTGCAATATATTTTTTTGGGGTCTGATTGTTCCTATCTATGGAATCTTACATTAAAGCCATAGTTTCTTAGCTTTATATATTCATTCTAAAATGTGTCCTAGTCGATTGTTGTAGTACTTGTTTTGAAACAGCATGTTGATACTACTCAAGATAGGGTTGAAGGAAACACGAGATAATTAAAAGCCCAAAACCGTAATCGACAGAATAGGGTAAACTTGTAATCAATAACTTCTTTCATGTATTTTCTTTCTTTGTGAATCGCAGATCATATGTTCGATGAAATGACTTAAAGATGTTTGATTCTTTTCTTAAAGGTATTTTCAATAGTTGAATTAATTTTTTCAGTTCTCATTTTGAGTTATTATGTGTTCTTTGCTAGCAGACTTTAGAGGATTATACTCTTTCTACTTGTGGGTAGCTCAGTTTTTCCAATGACACAAATGCCTTTGAATCTTTACACAACATTAACAATTCATTTATACACATTTAATTGTAGGTTGGAGTTACAGAAATGGGAAGATTTCTTAACGGGATGCTCCCAACTGTGTGTTTGGGATGGAAACGGATAAAGGGAGCTTACATCAAGCAAAAATACTTTTTAAAGTTGATCAAACATAGTAAGTCATTTCTTTGTTCTTCAAAAAACTTGTTTTATTAATCCTAGCTTTATGCTCTTCTGATTATATTTTCCCATCTGATTTTCTTTCAGCCTCACTTACAATATCAGCTTGACTCAAATTGTCGTGGATGAGAATATCACTAAATCTATAATGAGGCACTTGCAATTTACGAGGCCCTGCTCTATGTAAACTTCTTGCTTTTAACCAGATGGACCAGTTTTGTATGTCTACATGGATGAGGTTATGTGTTTGTCTACTATCCACATTTTTATATGCTTGTATATGTTTTTCAATACTTGTGCTAATCAACCTTTCGAACATATATAACTGTGTTTGATCAGTACGCTAATAAACTCGTTCAGTCAGAGCTGAATGTGTTGTCATGTCTTGACAGTCTGCTTGGAAACTGTGCTTGTTAGTGTTAATCGGTCTACTGTTTGCCTAGTCAATAACCTGCCTTTGTATACTAGTCCTGAATCTGGCTTGGTATAAGTGTTTGCCTGGTCTTAGCAATATATTTTAATGTTATGTATTGCCTAGACAATCTGGTGACATTTATCCTCTTAATGTCAAGAAACAAATGCATCTTTCATTAATCTTCGTATGCTCTATACAAGTTCCAATTTACTATACTCATCACATGTAGCAATATAACAGAAACTGATATATTTGAACAAATTGTGCATAATGGCAGGGATACTAAAAACGGCCAGTTGCCTGGAGCAGGTAATTGAATGAAACCCACTTTTTAACAATTGTTTTGATATTTTAAAGTCATCATTTTTAAAGGATTGAGCTTTCCATTTTTTAAAATTTGTTTTTGCAGAATTATACCAAGTCTAATGAAAGAATGAACTTGCACACTCTTAATTGTGTATTGAACTTGTCAATTAGTGTCATCGATCAGCTCTTTTCATGTTTATGATTATCTGAGAAATCTTCTAGAAACCTATATCTCTATGAGCACGATATGCATTATATCAATCTGATTTGTTTATCTATCAGTTTACATGATTTCTCAGTATGTTAGAGTCTTGCTTCAGGTCTGCTGAGTCTTAATCTCAGACTGTCCTGGTCTGTTTTATATCCTTATAGGCTATAACATGGATAAGAGTTGAATGGAGCTAGAGCAGGCCATACAAGAATCTTTCTTGCAACAGTTATTATAATGAGGATTCATTGTCAAAGAGGTACTATTGAGATAATCAACAATTATTATACTTTGTTTTGCATGTATTGATTTTTTCTGAGAATTCATAATCTTGCTTTGAGGAAGGAACTGATGTATGAGTGTGCCAAGAAATTTCCTCATGCCGCGGTTTTGCAGGTAAGATTGCCAACATAAAGTGTTTGATATTATTTCTTATGCCTTTTAACTATTTTGAATTTAGTTGGTTTAATTGTGATGCCTAAAGCTGTAGAAATAAGTTAGTTATTTGATTGCATGGCTATGGTATGACAGAAACATGTAGTGTTATAACTATAGAGAATCAATATCTCGGCCCTAGGCACTCGGGTTCAACAGGAAGGCTGCTTTCAGAAATCGAAGGTCAATTAATAAGTGTAGATATACATAAAGCCCTCCTTCCCAACCAATTAGGATAAATTTGGGTTTGGGGTCCTAATATTATGCAGGGTATTTTTTTTAATCGTCAGATGTTTATTCGTTTTAACAGGATAAACGTACCATCTTTTCTCACATTTCAGGTTATTTCAACAATGCACAAGCCACAAAGCTTACTATTGATAGACAGGGGCGGACTGTGGATGCATACCGGAGATCTTGGATATTTTGATGAAGGACGGTTATATGTGGTTGACCGAATCAAAGAACTCATCAAGTACAAAGGTTTTCAGGTTAGTTATTATCCTTGTGTTCTATTGGCAAGTTTTCGAAAGTCCTGGATCTTTATGCACCTAATAATTTATTGTTCTTTTTCCAGGTTGCACCTGCAAAGCTTGAAGAGTTGATGGTATTCAAACTACATGCTGCAAGACACTCATTAGCCTATATGGTATAGGCTTTGCTCAACACCTCAGAAAGACAGGTTATTTCAGGCTACCAGACTTTAATACCTCCATTTCGTTCTTATCTAAATTTCAAGATAATCTTGAATCCAAGCAAGATTGGATTAAGGTTGTCGGTTCGGATACCGTTCTTGACTCGGACTGTAGGCAGAACCTCAATGATATGACCACTTGTGATGCATGTGTGATGGAATGATTAAAAGTCCATTCCCAATTGCTTTCTGTTGACAGAAACGCATCTCATTGAAGAGGTTGTTTTACTATACAGTCCTATATGCTGGAGGCATGGTGAATGAGCTTGGCCCTGGTAGTATAGGGGCAATGTCTTGTATATTTGGCCATCCTCTGTTTCCTGGGAAATCAGCTATGGTGTTCGGTGTTGCAGGAGCTGGTTTTGCTGTTATTCTTGTTGTCTGCTTGATGGTTTTATGTTTCTGGTACATCGGTTGTAAGACAAGGAAAGAAAAGGTAAAAATTTTGAAGGCTGAATTGGGTGTTGACAAAGAATCTTGGCCCTAATTGGAATCCAAGGTAATTTATTATCCCCTGTTTGCCCCTGTCCTCGATGATTACAAGGTAATTTCTTATCCCCTATTTGCCCCTGTTTGTAGTTTTTTCCTTTATAGAAAATACTCTCCTTATGATTTTTTGGTATCCTTTTTGGCATTGGGTTTTAGTCCAAATGTGAGTCTGCATATGCATATTAGTCAAGTTCTGGTCTTATATTTTGGTCTAATTATATTGACATCTTTACTTGGTTTTTGTTTCTTTGTAGTAATCTTGTTCTATTGTTTTTAGAACAAGGAAAGTGTTTACTCTGAAATGCTTCCTTAACATTTTTATAAATCTGGGGCTTATTCTATCTTTTTTTTTTATATCTGAATTCTATCTTTTTTGTTCAATCTGAATTTCCTGAACCTGTTTGTGTAGCATGCAATGTGTTAAGATTTGGGTATCTCAGATCACTGTTTTGTTGTGGTCATATGAATATGCAATAGGATATCTAATATGTCTACCTTTGGAACCTTTCCTCTTGTTAGTAAAAGTCTTGTTAAACCACTAAAGTGGAATATCCTTGATCTTCTATTTTTTCAACCATTTCGTCCTGATTCTTCAATCCAAACACAAAACGGTATAGGGTTGCCTGGGCTGGTGGTTTCTATGTCAACTTTTGAAAAATAGAAAAAGGAGTTCCTGAGAGAGAAAAAAGAAATGATCTTTGACTCATTTTTGTATTTTTTAATTTTGAACCTTTGACTCATCAAATTTTCCAGAGGGTCCGGGAGACGCTATTGATATCTATCTTCAATCTTTGATTGAAGAGTTGAATGAGTTATGGAGCTATTGATTCATTTAAAGATAATATCTATTCTAACCGTTTGCGCTTAGCAAGTCAATTTGATAGCTCAAGCTTGTTAATCCTAGTCTGATTATTTTATTATGATTGTAAGTGATTTAATTCTGGAAATAAGAATCTTATATCTTGTTTACTAAATATGAGTAAACTTTAACTATGTGTGTTTTCTACTGCCGTGTATATGTTTCCAGGTTTTTTAAAGGTTTTGATGCATTCTGAGGAGATGTGTGAAAGGATTGCTATCGATCATATCCTAAGATGATTCAATTTTGCTGTCAAGTAGCTTGCTTCCCATGAACCGCCAATAATTGAAGGTGCTTAGTGTTTTTGTGATCAACATTTATGGTTGTTAGATATTTGTCATTGAGGATGTGATATTAGAAACTCATACCATTACCATTATGCGTCTACATGTGGCTTGATTTGGTGTGGCCGTGTGGGGCTAATAACCCAATAATGCGGTTTTTGGTCATAAATTGGTGATTTATTGAGCAAATGACCTGTGAGTTGTCGATTAGTTCGTGCATTAATGAGGGGTAAATGACCCTATAATGTTTTTTGTCAATAAATTGTGTTTTAGTGACGGGTAATTTCCTTATAATAACGGGAATAGTCGTCATTAATGGGTAGAAACTAATATTCACATTTAGTTCTAATGAGAGGCAAATAGCATAATATTGAGGAAATTACCCGACACTAGAACTATTTTTAATAAGAGTCCAATCTCATCATTAAATCTTTGATATCTTTAATGACAAGATGGGTTCTCGTCATTGAATGCTTTAACTAGAATCCCATCACTTTAATGACGAGAAAAGGATATAATGAAGAGAATTCCCGTCATTAAATGGATTTGTAGTTCCTCCATCTTTTATTTGGGTCCTGCACTTGTTTTCTTTATCCACCACCGATAATCCCAACTTTTTGTAGATCACCGTCTCTGGTAACAACTTTTAGATCACCGTCTCCTGGTCCCTTTTTGCAGACAAGTTCACCCTTTCAAGGGCATCTCAACCAAACATGCACCGTGAAATTGAAGAGAGAGACAATTATCTTCTCTGGAAGTACACCATCTTGCCCATTGTAAGAGGTCACAAGATGCAAGATCTCCTGGTGGAACCAGACCGAGACCACCTGATACTGGTAGACTTACACCCTTTCCAAACCCAGCTTTAGAAGAATGGAATACTGCAGATCAGCTCCTTATGGGATGGTTACTTAGTTCTATGACAGAGGAAGCCTTGATTGAGGTAATGGGATGCACTACTTCTCATGGAGTTTGGTCTACATTAGAGATATTGTTTAATAATCAGTCAGAAGCTAGAATGCTGGAGTTTAAAAGTGCATTGACTATAGCGGAAAGAGGATCTAAATCGATGAGTGACTATCTTGCACATATGAAGTCTTACAGTGACAGTTTAACAACTGTTGGATATCCTATGTCTAGGTCTGAGTTAATTTTGGCAATTCTGGGTGGATTGGACAAAAAATATGAGGCAGTGATAGTAAACATCACCTCTAGGGTTGGATCCCTCACTTGGCCAGAAGTTCAGTCTCAACTTCTGACTCATGATAGACTGTTAGCTAGATTCAATCCCCATATAGCTACTGCTAGCTCTCAAGCAAATCCTATGGAAAATTTAGCCTCTTATTCCTAAGGATCCAATGCAGGAAACATGGGTAATGTGAGACCTAACAATAACACGGGCAAGGGTACATACAGTGGCCGAGGGGGCTCTAGAGGTGGAAGAAACAATAGGGGTGGCAGATCTGGTGGTAGAAATGCAAGGGGAAGTAGGCCTACCTGTCAATTGTGTGGAAAAAAATGGACATACTGTTGTTGATTGCTGGCACAAATTTGAACATGATTTCTAAGGTCCACTAACAATGTTGCTCAAACTGGGGTTCCCAAACAAATTTCTGCATTTGTAGCCACACCTAACATTGTCTCAGATCATTCTTGGTACATGGATAGTGGTGCAACCGGCCATGTTACATCAGAAGCAGGTAATATAAGTATAGACAGTATGTATGATGGTAAAGATGCTCTTATTATAGGAAATGGTGAAAGCCTTACAATAGCAAACATTGGCCACACAATGTTACACACTCCACACAGACACTTACACGTGAATAATATTCTTCATGTACCAAAAATCACAAAAAAAAAACCTGCTAAGTATATCCAAACTTATCACAGATAACCCTATATTTGTTGAATTTGATGGTTTGTCTTGTGTTGTGAAGGACAAAGCTACAGGGACAATACTTCACAGGGGTCAGTTGTAGGATGGTATGTATAAGATAGCAATGCCTCTTGATGACTTCAATCTGAAATCCCTTCACTCCAAATCCTTGACTACATGTTATCATGTTTTTAAAAATTCTATGAGTTGTAATAAGGTTGATTGAACCCTAATGCTTGGCACAGGAGACTGGGCCATCCATCTAGTCAAATTCTGTCTTCTATTTTGAATGCTTGTAATGTTAAAATTTCCAGTGATCTGTCCTTTTGTGAATCATGTCAGTTTGGGAAGAGTCATAATTTATTACATCATGTTACCTCTTCATATGCTAAAGGTAAATTTGATCTGGTTTATACTGATCTATGGGGACCTGCACCTGTTAAGTCTATAGAAGGGTATTCTTATTATGTGCACTTTATATATGACAACACTAGGTTTACATGGATCTATCCTTTAAAGTCTAAATATGATACTTTTCATGCCTTTCAAAAGTTTAAGGCTCTTGTTGAAACTCAGTTTTCCACTAAGATTAAGTGTTTGCAGTCTGATTGAGGAGGTGAGTATAGGACCTTTCAGACCTATCTTGACACTAAGAGCATCATATTTACTGCATCCATGTCCCCATGATCATGCTCAGAATGGCAGGGCAGAGAGAAAGCATAGGAACATTGTTGAAACATGATTGACTCTCCTTGCTCAAGCAGGTATGCCTTTGAGATATTGTTGGTACAGCTTTCAGCCCAGTGTGCAACTCAAAAATAGTCTGCTGATGCCGGTTAAAATGGTCTATCCGACGGCATCAATATTCTATCCATTATGAGCTAAAAATAGTTGTTTCGACCTACAAATACGAACCATTTGAGTTGAATATCATATGTCGGGTTCGTGAGTCGAGAAATCTGCACTTAGCGTTCATTTTCCCTATTTTGATATTATTTCGTGTATTATTTGATGATTTTCAGGATACGAAATATTAGGTTGAGCATGATGGACGAATCTGGAGTGGACTGAACGAAAAGAATGGGCTTAGGGTATTCCAGAGGCATCCAAGTTAAGTCGGTTGAAGAAAAAAGACAAAAGTACCCCCGGTAACCCGGGAGGCGGTGCCGACTTACCGAGGGTCGAGAACCTTCCGAAACGCGTTTTCTTGGATGAGGGGTCGAACTAGATGTTCCTAAGTCGGTTTAGATAGCTATTAATAAGAGGCTTCGCCTCAGAACAAAATGTAACAATAGTACCAAACAATTTACAAGCATTATGCAATAAAAGTTCATTGTTATTTATTTTATTTATTTTATGAGTTCTGGTCGGAGAGACGACGGAGTCGCCGCCTAGGGAGAGATCCGAAGGAGATCTACGCTCATCCTCGATGGTATGATTTTCTGCATTTTCCAAGATGTAGATCTATCATTATTCTATTCGACTAGTATGTTTTAATTGCTTATTTAGTTTAATTATGTAGTAGTTAGTTTATTTTACCCTATGTGTTATAGATCTGATTCGTTGGTGAAGAAATCATGGAATAGTAGTTGCGTTCTTCAGATCTGCGACGGTCTATATCGCTAGATCTGAATACCGAGTAAATTACTAATTCATGATAATCGGCACCAGCTACGTTGATCGATAGATTTAATTTACATGTTAGTAGCCTGATCAACTATTTGCATGTCATTGCAAATTAACATGAAGGACTGTTAGTGAAGTGTTAATTAGGACAATATCTTGATGGACCCTAGGAACGTGTTGGTCAATGTCGACAGCTGTCTAGGCGGGTTTGCGGTATGAGTTAGCGCTCATTATCGACAGCTCTAGTTCTTTATGTGTATGGGCTATTACGGACCAATTAAGGAGGGTAGCTTGCGTATAGATTGTCTACTGCCATTGTTGGAGTAGATAGGGTTAGGAGTTGTACCCGTAGTTGAACAATGAATAAATTCACCAGTGGGGAGGATTGTTGCATGTGTGGGGGGGGGGGGGGGGAATAACTAATTACTCATAATTGAACTAATACATTAGAAACTCTAGTTTGCTTCGTTGAACTTGCATAATCTTGCTAGTTGATTGTTACCAATTTTACTACTGTCTATATTATAGTTGGTCGTAGACGACAAGCTCAATATTGATAATTAGACGTTCTTACGAGTCTCTGTGGGATCGACCTTGATTTGCCAGTACTCTACTACGATAGACCTAGTCCTATTGCTAGTAAGTGCTTTGCACGCGATCATCTGCCCACACATGTCCTTCCGCACAAATCACCCATTGAATGTCTTCTCCACACTAAACCTAACTACAAAACCTTCAGCATTTTTGGGTGTGCTGTGTATCTTATCTTAGGCCCTATCAGTCACATAAGTTTCAGTTTCACACTAAAAGATGTGTTAATCTAGGGTTGAGTCCCTCTCATAAAGGGTATCTCTGCCTAGATGATACTGGCAAGATCTACATTTCCAATAATATAGTGTTTGATGAATCACTATTTCCTTTTAAACATGGGTTTACTCAGGGTCACTCCACCCAAATTCTGGTTGATCCCTCTCTTATCAGTTCATCCTTTACCTTGGCATCTACTCAGCAAGAGGGGGAAAAACAGACTGCATGAAGGGGACATTGTTACTGATGCACTTACAACAGGTCAGGTAAATCAAAACTCTCAGAATTCTTCACAAAATTCACATACTGTTGAAATTGGCTACACTCCTGTACACACACCCCACAGTCACAATCTAATGGTTCTGTTTAGAATTCACCATGGATAGAAAACACTGAGAATGCATCCTCAATAAACACTCAGATTGATGCATCCTTCAATTCTCCATCACATAGTCCATCACCACATGTTACTCAGCACAAGCCTCACCCCATGCAAACTAGAGCAAAAAGTGGGATCTTCAAACCCAAAGTTTATTCTGCTGCTATTGCAAGTGCTCATTCTTTCCCTGTTGAGCCAATAAGTGTGAATGAGGTCATGCAAAGTTCATATTGGAAAGAAGCTATGTCACAAGAGTATAAGGCTCTTCTTCATAACAGAACCTGGGATCTAGTAAGTTTACCTCCAGGACACAGTGTGGTTGGCAACAGGTGGATTTTTAAGCTAAAACTCAAGCCTGATGGGATAGTATTGAAGCGCAAAGTTAGATTGGTAGCTAAGGGATACAATCAAAGTTATGGAATATATTATAATGAAACCTTTAGTCATGTGGCCAAGTCCTCAACCATCAAGATCATGTTGACTTTGGCAGTGTCTATGAATTGGCCGATAAATCAGATTGACATAAATAATACTTTTCTTAATGGACCTCTACATGAACCTGTGTACATGGAGCAACCAGAAGGTTTTATGGATCCTACAAAGCCTCACTTTGTCAATAAACTGAATAAGGCCTTGCATAGCCTGAAACATGCCCCTAGAGCTCGGTTTGAATCCCTAAGGTCTCAGATGCTTAGATGGGGATTCACACAATCTGTGTGTGATACTTCTTTATTCATGTTCAGGGTTGAGAATAAAGTCTTGTTTGCCCCGGTTTATGTAGATGATATTTTTCTTACAGGAAATTCCCCAATACTGATTCAGAAGTTTATTAAACTATTGGATTTGAAATTCTCTCTTAAAGATCTGGGGTCAGTCTCACATTTTATGGGGATGCAAGTTACAAGGGATAGTTCAGGTTTGTATTTAACTCAAACTTATTATTCCTCACTGTTACTTAAAAGACTCGGTTTGGATTATCTGAAACCTTGCCCTACACCAATGGTAGCTGGTAACCAACTCCTACCTAAGCAAGGTCAACCCCTGGCTAATCCAGGGATTTACAGAAGTGCCATAGGAGCAATGCAATATCTGACATTGACCAGGCCTGATATTGTTTATACCGTCAACACCTTGAGTCAATTTATGCAGGATCCATATACAGAACATTGGCAATCTTTAAAAAGACTGCTCAGATTTGTGCAAGGTACTTTGAGGCAAGGCTTGCACTTCATCCCCAGTAAAAATCTAGAGTTACACGGGTACAATGATGCCAACTGGGCTGCTTGTCCTGCAGATAGGAAGTCTAAATGGGGGACTGTGTTTATTTGGGCAAGTCCTTGATTACTTGGAGTTCCAAGAAGCAATCAGTGGTTGCAAAATCCAGCTGTGAATCTGAATACAGAGCTCTGTCAAATCTTGGCTCAGAGATTCAGTGGATCATGCAGATGCTAGGTGAGATCAAGTTCAAACAGAATACTATACCAACTTTGTGGTGTGATAACACATGAGCCACTTCCCTTGCTCAAAATCATGTTTATCATGCCAGAACAAAACACATTGAAGTGGATGTTCATTATATCATAAATTTGGTGCTTGAGAAGAAGTTGAAAGTCTGCTATATACCATCTGCTGCACAGATTGCTGATGTGTTTACAAAACCCTTGCCTATTACAGCATTCTGTCGTAGTTTTAAGGACAAACTAAATGTAGTTGAACCACATGTTAGTTTGTGAGAGGAGGGGAGGTGAAAGTGTAAAGGGTATTAGTGGAAATAATGGAAAAGAGTGTGATGAGTCTTAGGGTACATGTGTACCAAGCTGTTAGACCTTGAGGTGTGTGCCAAAAATAGATTTTGTGTATCTTTCTTATATTCTCTGTTCTTGTACCGTTGGCATTATTATTCTGAATATGAATGAATGAACTAGCTCTTGCATTCTTGAGCTATGGCAGCAAATCTTTCTTAATGTTAAAAATCAAACTAAAACAAAATAGTATGAGAAATAAAAAAATAAAAATGCTTGGTGTGATCACTTAAATAACCTTGGCCTTGTGTTGGAGATGCAGTGACAATCAGACTTCTTGGAAGAGATGAGAAAGAGACACCATAGCAGCCCATATTTGTGCCATCTTTTTAATTACTTGGCCTTTATCTTCTTGAATTGATGTCCTAAAAATATAAGCAAATCAGCAGAAATTGAAGGAGAGATAAAAAGAAGTACTGGACAAAGGAGTTATGGGATTTATTGATATTGTAGTGCCGATAATGTGGGACTTGGGGTCTCCTTTTATAGATGGGTTAAGATACAAAGATTTAAGGAGGAATGAGGGAGAAGGACAGAAATATTTCATCAATTGAGTAGAAGGACAGTCTTTTAAAACTTTTGCATAAAGGACAAAACTATTTATCCACTGTCGAAATTCACTTGTGTTAAGAATTCACTTATTTAAATTCACTACCAAATTCACTAATTAAATTCACTAATTTTCAAAACTCATTGTCGAAATTCACTAATTTTTGGGATTCACTATCGAAATTCACCGAAATTCACCGATTTCATTCACCTGAGATTCACCGATTTTCTGATTCATTTGTTTGTCTTATATCGCTATAAAATTATACAATTGTCATTCTCCTATAAAAAATATATGAATTGTCTCTTATTATTTAAAAATATTCCAGATTGTGTCCTTATCCCTAATTTCCCAAAGATTTAATAGGGTTTTCTACGAACAAACAAAAAAAATAAAATCTTGTGCATTTTATATAAAATAATTCAACGGATAAGATAATCTATATAAGTTAATATAAAAAAAGATTAAAAAGAAAAATAATAGAGTAGGTCTTGTATAAATGTTTTTTTTTTTTTTTGTATACATGTCATTTTGTTTAATTTCTTACAAGCTGATGATCAAGTTAGTTTTATGTGTAATGCACTCATCGAATAAATATAATAGTGTTATACAAATAAAGTTTAAACAATAATGTATGTTCAGAAGATGCTGGTGCAGAATAAGAGAGTCTCTTTCAAAGATAACATGAAAGAATTAAGCTCCATGTCAAAGCAATTGCCAAAGCATGATAGACCCTAAGACCCCTAATTAAGGCCTCTCCAACTAGGACTTAATTCATATCTTCATTTAGATTTTTCAGGAAAGCTGCGGGTTAATTACTCGCCCTTGGCTATTACAAATTAAATAAGTCCATCAACTAGCTTTGACGAATCACTAAAAGCAACATCGATACTAAAATTTAGGGAGTTTTAGAGGGAGGAGGTTTTTTATTTTCGAAGAAAAAGTGTGAATCCTCTTACGTCTTTGATTTTTGCAGGAAATCGGAAACCACTACGTACCCTATCATCAAAACCCTTTCTTTCAGATCAGCTCGAATCCATCTCGATCTTTACGAGTCCGTTCTCATCAATATCAACTCACATGATTCATTGTGCTTGACTGTCTTAAAGGATATATGACACATTTTCAATTTGATTATAATGATGTAGGGTTGTGTTTGTTTTGGGTTGAAGGTTTTTTTAGAGTTTTTTTTTTTTTTTTTTTTTAGATAAAGTGATTGAAGTAATGATTAAAAAGTTAAGATGTTTTTTTGAAATTTGTGTAGATTATAAAATGATTGGTGAAATAAAGTAGAATAATGAATAAAATAATGGTAATAAAGGTAATAAAGTTGATAAAGTGAAATGATGAGAGATGATTTAATATTTTTTATTTGTAGTTGAAGATTTGATTGGTGAGATAATTGTAAGAAATGATTGGTGATGTGATGGAAAAAAAACTTCCAAAAAAACTCTTGGCAAAACAAACAGAGATAGAATGGGTTTACATCTAATAAAAACAATATGACATATATTATATATAATATCATGATTAAAGCAAATCATAACTTTGCATAATTTTTTCTCAATGATATGATCTACTACCTCCGTCCCATAAAAAGTGTCAACATTTTACTAATTAAGTAACTCAATTAATGTGTTGTATTTTAGTAGTAATAGACATATATACCCCTATTTTATAATTAATGTTTGTTTTGGAATATGAAATGAACATACAACAATAAATATTAGACTAGGGGTATGTTTGGAAAATAGCATAAAATGATGTATTGGTTTTCTAAATATATATTTTTTATGGGACAACACTTTTTCAAATGTGGACACTTTTTGTGGGACGGAGGTAGTATCATTTTGTAATACATTCCTACAAAATTGAAGAAAAAAATGTCTATGGCACTCATTTCAACCTATTTTTCTGCAAATTTGTGTATAAATTAATAGATCCAAAATATTATATTAGTGTTCAATTATCAAGACCAGATCAAGACCCAAAAGGAGAGAGAGAATTGCTGGTAAGAAAACGTAGAGATTCCTCTCTAGATGGGCAATTCTTGGGCATATATGCTATCCAACCTGTATTTACAAACTATTCCACTTGTGTGTTTAAAAAAGAGAGTGTGAGACTGAATCTACATATTGAATACCACGTTTCGGAAAAAATTCGATTTTGCAATGGTTGAATTTTATTTTCGACCTCTTCAGATTCGATTTTCGAGCTTAAATTCGATTCTGTAAAAGTTGAAATCATTGCAATGCCTCGAACTAGATTCAATGTGGTGTTGGTAACAATGTACAAATTAAAAAAATGGGAATTATGCATCCGTCTGAATTTACCATACACCATACTCCATTTACATATTACTCCCAAATCGACATATTGAAAGTCGATCTATTTTTTTTTTGTCAATAATCAACTTTCTAAAAATCGAAAGTGATGTTCGACTTTCGAAAAATCGAATTTTGACTAAGAATAGACTCTTAAGAGGTCGATTCAATAAGATGCATGCTAATTATGCTACGGTGCCAAAATCGTTGTTATCCAAATAAATGTTTCAATCAGAGACTGAATGTCTACACGATAAATATTATGTGGTGTCATTAAAAATTAAATAAAAACCTAAAAAGCAGCTGTTAACCACCTTTCATCCGACTTTTCTATTGTATACCCATTTTCTCCCCATGTGCTTTTGCCTCTCTTTCTTTGCCACAAAAATCCAAATCTACTCTTGACTCGGAAAATAAAATTATTGTGCACTTATATATCATATTACACAACCAAAAAAAAAAAAAAAAAAAAAACCTTGTTAGTTATATCAAACAATATAGAGTACAATAAAATACAACACATTAATATTATAGTTAATTCCTTATTGGCATTAATTATAGCAAGTCAAAAATCACTTGATATTTAAAAGCAAAAGTTACATACTATTATATTTGAAACAATAGATTATTATACATACATAATCATAAGTCAAGTCAATATATGATGTATATAACAAAGTTAAATTCCCCCTTGACTTGAGTCTTGACCATATCTAGATGGGCAATTCCTTGGACATTGATGTAATTTGTATCTTGACAATGCGGACACCCCATATCAGAGCCAGAAAATACCCGGTTATTCAACCCTCCAAGCATACAAAAACAAAGAATATTCCGATGAACCATTCGGGTTAACATTCTCAGATGAGCTCGAGCTTCCGGTTTGAGACGACAGCGGAGTTGATGACAAAGACGTCGACGAAACCGGTGGAGACGATGAAGAAGATGATGATGATATCAATGAAGATAATAACATTGGCTTAAATATAAACAATGCATGTCTTAAACCAGGATTAAATAGCCAATCATGTACATCCCAATACACTTCTATTTTTACTTTATTCAAATGAATAAAATCATTTCCTCTAAATTTCCATTGCAAATGCTTAACATGTATAAACAGTTTCCCATCAATTCTTATTTCCAATTCTGGCTCAACCCCATTATTATTATTATTATTATTATTATTATTATTATTATTATTATTATTATTGCTTTTGTTTTTGCACTCAACTGATATTTCATGTAACCTTCCTTTTTCATGAAATTTCCCTCTAGAAATAAACTTTTTCTTACCAAAAAGATGTTCTTTTCTTGAAACTAATATAGGATCAATCAAAGAAGGTCTACACTTAGTTTTTCTAAAAGCATCTTTCTTCATATCACCAAGAAGTAAAACCACCTCTTCATTACAAACAACTGCAACATAGTAATCTGAACATGGTTCAGTTTCACCATTAAATTTAACATTCTTAAGATCCCAGAATATCTCAATACACTTACCTTCTATATCAAAGTGTTTTGAACCTTGTTTTCTCCAAAAACACCATGGTTTAAGCTCAATTTTACAGCTGTAAACTTGGCTATCTTCTTCTTCTAAAAGCCCTTGTATTGCAACACTTAGGCCATGGATCATTGCATTCTTGATCCATGTAATCGTAACCAACCGGAATTGGCCCGCGATTTTCATCTTGTAAACCGACACGAATTTGCTCTGCCCTGCTCTTGATGGATCATCCATGTGTTTCTCTGAGGTTGAAAAGCAAGCAGGAATGATAACTTGATCCTGCATTTTTGTTTGTTTAAAAATTGATTTCTTGAAAGAAAAAGAAAAAAAGATTGAATTTTGAGGAGAGCCCTTTTGCTAAAAGTAAGATGGAAATAGAAATAAAATGAAAGGGATCTTAGTTAAAAGGTTTTAGAGAACAAGTATATATGGTGCCAGGTGTGTTCTTGGATGCATTAATAGGTTGGAGCACATGTATACAAACTGGCATATGGATGGCAGATGAATACAAATGATTGAAATTATATAAAGGTTTTATACTCATTTAATTTAAATAGGGTTTATTGTCAAAAAAAAAAAGAAGACAATTTTGAATATAGAAATATGCAAAGAGGATAGTCGAATACTTTTCTGGGTAAAAGTGACATATTCTTATTTCACTGTGTAGTGAAACATTAGATTTGGGTCAGTTCCACTGCAGCAAACAGGATTTGGGATTATGAACATTGGATTTGTCCTTATCCAATTTATATTTCCCTTTTTTTTTTTTTTTTTTTTTCTTTTTTTCCTTTTAAACCACTCCCCCATTTAAATATTGGGAAATTAGGGATAAGGACACAATCTGAAATATTATTAAGCGAGCGACAACTACATATTTTTTATAGGAGAGAAGACAATTGCGTAATTTTATAATGAAGACATGACAAACAATGAATCCTAAAATCGGTGAATCTCCTAGTGAATCCCAAAATCAATGAATTTCGATAGTGAATTTTGACAATGAATCCCAAAATCGGTGAATCCCGACATGAATTTTGAAAATTAGTGAATTTACGACAAAAATTTAAGATGAATTTAAATTGAATTTTGAACACAAGTGAATTTCGATAGTGGATAAATAGTTTTGTCGTTTATCACAAAAGTTTCAAAAGACTGTCCTTTTACTCAATTGATGGAATATTTTTGTCCTTCTCCCTCATTTCCCCTTTAAATATTAGGTATTGTTATCACGCATTAATTTGAAAATGCTAAATTGTTGGAGATAGATAATCAACGTATTAAATATAAATTATTTTAACACGTTATCTTCTTGCTGAAAAAAAAGCACATTATAAAATGATTTTTCAGTTTTTTTTTTTTTTTTTTGAGAAACAAGAATTTTCAGTTATAAAATGATTTTCCAAAACTACAATTAAGATTTGGTTAATTCCTTGTAAAGTGCGCAATCCCTTACGACACCAGACGCATAATTAGGAAAATGTGTGTTAATAAGACTGAAATCATGCATTGATTTTTTTTACGAGAAAATCATGCATTGATTAAGGATGTTAATTAATAAATTAACGGACGCTGGAACAATGCATGCACAATTAATTGCTCGGTTATTTTAAGAAAGTTATAAATTTATACCATTTGATTTATAGAAAACAGACTTTATTGAATGATTCAATCAATTTATATATATATTTTTATTTTATATATACTATCATGGTATAGATGTATCATTCTCCGCCATTATAATAATACTAATATATAAGAAGGCAATTTTGTCACCGGAGGCATAATTTAGTGATAAGAAAAACGTACGTGTATAGATAGCATTTGTTAATGATACTATTGAGACATAATCTTCTATTTATATCCACAAACCTTTAAGGACGAGGCAATAGTATTTTTTTTTTTGAGTTGGGGCTCAACCCTTAAGTAAATTCGGATCTTACTGGGGCACCGCCCCTGCTTTTTATAATGTAATTTAAAGTGTGGCAGACAATTTTATGGGATCATGACTGTTACACAGTACTGATTTCGATGCATGGTGAAGAAAGCTAGACAAGTAGTTTTCCACGTACTCTTTTAACTTCGATACATTTTCCTTAATTTATAATAGGCACATGTACTATAAATTAAAGTATGATGGTGATGAATAATCATGTGTCCAATCTTCAGAGTAGGATTTTTCTTTTTCTTTAGAGAATAAAAAAAAAAAAAAAAAAGAGTAGTTACAACAAAAGAAAATGACTTATTTCATACCAAAAACACTCTAGACACACCCAATCGGTGTCACCAACATACCCCACGGCCCGCCCGGTCATCTTTATATACGTATTGTATATTCGGATCGCCTCTTGCGAACCCTGTTCTAGGCGTCACTATCATTATTAATTTTGTATAAAAAATATGAGGTTTCTTATCAAGGACATAGTAAGAAATTGAAAGTGTGGTGTGGACTATTACAGTGCACTCAGATGATCACATGAGCTGGATTAAGAGTACGTACCTAATGGATCAAAGTGAATTATATATGCATTTTTTTTTTTTTTTTAACGTAATATTGAGAAAAATTCCGGAATGCCTTAACCTCTAAATATATACTTGTCGGAAATTTTAGACGTAAGTAATGTCCTGATTAGACAACAAACTCCTAGCGAACAGCAAACCAGCAAATTTAAACACACACCTGTATGTGTTGTGTTAAGTAATTACATATCGACATGTAAATTTATCTCTGATACGCGAAAATTAGTATAGTTTTCTTCTTTTTTTTCTCTCCCCCAAACGCGATGCCCATGTTAGTGTGGGAGACATGGAACGTGTATTTTCATTGATGGTCGTGAGTTCGGTGTGTGCACTCTTGTGTGTTTTGATTCAAGAATCTGAATATTTTCTATAGTTATTGTTAACTGAAGGAACTTGTTTTTGCTCTTAAGAAACTTGACATCATATGCTAAAAGAAAAACTTAAAATCTGATGAATACGCCTCGTTTTTTTTTTTCAACAATTTTGGACTGAATATCCAAATGCAGTCTTCTTCATTAGATGCATATTACATCGCGTAATTAAAAACTAGCTAATTAAAAGATGGTTGATATGATCAGCTCTTGGAAGAAGACAGCACGTTGCGTTTTCTCTGCATATTCTTCCTGTTGAACTGGATCTGACATTGATGGCCTGGGGCTACAAACAACATTAATCAATTAATCGTCATCATCATCATCATCATATATATATATATATATATAAGCTGAACTCACTGGTTAATCAACAACAGAGTGAACATTCAACCTCAAAAAGTCGAATAATCTAAGCTCAACATTCGACTTTACAATGATTGAATTTCCATTTTCGACCACTACAGAGTCGAGTCGAACCTAACCCGAACTCTGGTGCCGCGATAGATTCACGGTGGTGGTGGTGGTGCCTTTAACAAGGGTCAAGGGCCTATATCATCAAATTTTGAGGCATGCAGAAAATACCTGTCAACATTTGCAGAATGATCATCATTTACAGAGCAATATTCATCATTTGTTGTTGAAACTGGTGTACTAGTACAAAGGAATGGTGAAAGAAGTGGATCAGAGACAAACTCCTGAGAAGCTTTTTTTGACTGATTATTACTCCATGATTTCGAGCTCATAAACGAACTTAGATCTCTATAATCCTTGCTTATCGTCGTCGACACATTATTCCATACCCCTGATTTTTGCAGTTTTCTCCTTCTCTGTAAATTTCTTTGTATTGTTAGGAAGGATATTGAAGCAAAAAAGGTAAAATATGGATTAAAAAAATGGTAATAAACAAATTTACCTTCAGTGAATGTGCATGTTGTATCGTGAAATGACTAATTGGGTCTTTACCTAGACTTGCTGCACATATGGGGCACACCTGAAATATAACAGCTGAATAGTGTAATTGATTCTCATTCAAGTTGAATTTTGTATTTTACAGATATGAGCAGATAACAGATAATGCTGCAAATTTGTAGCATTCTATGTTGAAAAAGTGAAAGAAACGTTATCAAGATAACCTGGTCAGTAATTTTAGGCCTGGCAAGGACGATGAGTCTAAGTAGTTGCCAGATTCATTGTGCCACACATAATGCCGCTAGCTTTAAGTTTTGAGGTGTAACAAGTGGAATCAGAGCCGACTACCAGACGTACAGACTAAGTGTCACACACCATGAGATGGGTGGGGGTCACATCTACAATCCTCTAGTTGCCGACTACCAAGTGTAACTGTGTGATTAGACGGAGGGGACCACCTCTAAAATCCTCTAATAGCCGACTACCAGATGGAACTAAGTGTCATGCTGCCGTGAGAGTTTAACAAGTTTCTACTTTAAAATAGATAGATCATGAAATCAAAATGATAAACTAAGGGACTTATAAAAATAAAAAAAGCATAAAGAAGGGGTAAAAAAATCATACTGCATTTTTCAAGTCAAAACAGTGCTCCTCTTGCAAATGGCTACACAAAACTGGCACTTCAATTTCCACATAGCAAAAAGGGCATGGAAACCATGTCCTAACATCATCTTCTCCATCATCCATGATCAGGCTTCCTGTTTAAATAACCACCAAAACAAATAAAGGTCTAAACTTTATCATTTCAATTGTGTAATGATAACAATAATAAAGATAAAAATTACCCTGCAGAATGTTGGGAGTGGAAAATTTTTCATACTGCACCCAAAGATCAACTCAATTTCAAAAGAATTTACTAAAGTTAGATAGTCTACCACACTCAATTTATCGAAACATCTCGATGAAAACTTCTTGTGTGGTGAGGGATTTTAGAGTGAAGTGACCGGTGGGTTGATCAGAATCACACAGTTTAGATGTTAGATGTAAATTGTGTGGCCCTGATCAACCCACCGGTCATTTCGGTGCATGTGGAGATACTAGGGAAGAACTTCCCCATCTCGATACTTGCACATCCCACCGAACACACCTTTGGGAACTTGATTCTCGATTTAACAATCGACTTTCAAAAAGTTTGATCCTCACAATCGACTTTCAGAAGGTCGGTCGTTTCCTACTATCGACCTTTGGAAAATCTATTTTTGATTCAATAATCGACGACTTTCTCAACATATGTGAAGGTGTTCTTTGCATATTGGCAGCTAAAATCAAGAATTGGGCACTACTTCCAAGTTCCAAATTTCCAAACAATAGACAATCACAAGCAAAAGAAATAGAAAACAACAACCAGTGAAAAATCAAAGAAAAGAAAAAGAAAAACCACAGCCCAGAAGCAGAAATGCAATAATTATTGAAAAGCAAGAGTAAACTGAACTGAAAAAGAAATATTTTTTATAAATCCAAAATAAAAAAGAAAAATGGTTACCAGAGGAGCTGTCTCTTGCAGTAGAGAAGCTTTTAGTTGATTGAACTCTTGGAGCCCAGAAATCAATATCCATTTCTTCTAGTTAATTATGAAAAGAAAATAACCCACTTCAAAACTAAAAAAAAAAACAAAACACAAAACTTCAAGATAGATTTATGAGAGAAGGATGAGAATGGCTGGTTGATCTTTGGGTTTGGGTGATGTTGTTTTGTGCTCAAATAATGTTGATGTTAAACTGTACTATAAAGTTGTGGTCTTGTTGTGGTATGATAAAGAGAGGTGAACTTTACAGCTAACTGAAAAGCCAAATAAATACAAACGTTTTTAATATGTGGATGTACTGTACTGGGATAGGATCCTCTCAAGTAACTTGGGAGGATATTCTCTCAAGTATGCATGATCCAATCACACACCCACAAAATGTAAAACATCTAGCCATTGATCAACTTTTTCCAAAACTACGTAGTTTAGTTAATTATATATAAAAACACTAATTCTTGAGAGGATCTTGGTCTGTACTAATATTAATTAATATCATAAACCCACCAAAAAAAAAAAAACCAAATAAATACAAATTTTTAATATGTGGATGTACAAAAATATCATAACCTTCTGACCTCTAGCCCCTAAATGAAAATGAAGAACTGAGACTTTTAATGGTGACAACGACATTGCTCGTTTATGTTCCAAATTCCCTTTCTACCTAAAGTTATTTTTGTTTCTCTTCATTGAGTTATAAAAATAAAAAAAAATTAATGAACCCTGTTTTTCAAGTTTGAGAAAATAGACATCGTGATATTAAGAGCACATATCGTGATATTAAGAGCACATACAAATTCTCTTTTTTATCATTGAAATCAATTTGATGAAATGTGTTACTTTTTGTTTTAATACTATCAAAAATCAAAATATCTTTTTTAATTTATTTTTTGAAAGAATACAAACTATCAATAAAAATATTTAATAATACATAAATGAAATTATTTTGTCATTGAAATATCATCGACTTTGGATTTTAGTTTTTTTTGCATAGAGCCATTTTCATAGAAAAACATCTTTTGTATTTTTAAAGAATACTGATATGTCAAAATGTGACAACTCAAAATATAGACTTGAAGTTGTCTTGTCAATTTATAGAGACGTTTGTGTAATGATATTTTTTTTATATTAATATAATACGAGAAACAATTTATCTTTGTTGTTGTTGTTCTTTCAAAAGTGTATGGATTTGTTAGGCTTTCAAGAGCTTGTGACCGGATTAGTCAGATTGTACATTTTAGGCAAGTACAAATAGAAAACCTTTGTTATAGTGACTTTTTATGTCACTCTAAAACACATGCCAAAAATGTACAAAAGCATATAATCTCAATGTTTTATTTCGAAACATGTTTTACAACAAAAAAAAAATTCACATATTTTTCATTTTCCCCTTACCATTAATATTATCACGTTGTTATTAACACCACAACGAATCTAGCGTGCCACCATATTTCGGGTTAAGTTCGATTTTACAGAGGTCGAAAATTGACAACAAAGTCAAATGTTAAATTTACATTCGACTTTCTAAAGGTTTTGTCGGTCCTTGAGAGTAGATTCATTGCGGTATCAATAACAGTATAATATGGTGTATTTTTTAGCGACGATCTGAAAAAACACACACACTTTATCATCAGAAATTTTAACCTCAAACCTAAATCATGTGCGCACAGTCCGATGGTATATGGTTCTTGGCAACAAAGTGTAAAGCATTTCTAGCACACAAAAGCTGTTAGTCCGATGGTATATGGTTCTTGGCAACAAAGTGTAAAGCATTTCTAGCACACAAAAGCTAGTTAAATTTGTGGATAGTGGACACGTAGAAAATGGAATCCTACTTGATCTTGCTTTTAGTTACTTTTACTATTAATTAATAAAGCCAAACCAAGAGTGAAGCGAGTGCCTACTGCCTACCTACAAACTTTGGCATTTTCCTTAACTTTTCCATTTGGCATCGTCAGATTACTACGATGTGTACAAATAAATAAAATAGTTTGGTTTTTTTTAACGTATGATGTCATCCGACGGTCCGTTCTAACTGAAAGTCTTCATCAAATTTTCCACTAAAGCAATCTATTCAATCAATTAATATGATTTTTTTTAGCATAAAAGGCCATTGCTATTTAATTATAGATTTTTGTCCAGAAGGATAAAATTACCAAAAAAAAATCGGGATAGAAGAAACTGTAATTTAATCAGGACAAAAGTAACAATTATGAAGTAACAAATGTAGAATTGAGTAAATATAAAGTAATAATTATGAAACACAAAGTAATATTAACACGTGAATTAACAATTTTAAAGTAACAATTGTGATTTTTGTCCTTTATAATCATGAAAATGTTACTTTTGTCCTTCCGGACCCATTTATTAATTTTTTTGTCCTTGTTTCCCCTTCCCATTTAATTATTCTTATTTTCGGTTTTAATCTTCTTAAGTCAGCAGATTCATGTATTAGACAGTATTACCTTGTAAGATGAGACATTTAGTCTTTTGAATTGGACACATCACACAACAATAAGATGTAGCTATTGGATGAGCTATCAAGGCATGATCATCAAGATGAGCTCATTGACACACACATCAAACACCTAGAAGTGTGAAGTTAGTTAGAGCGGTTATGAAGTTGGTTATAACCGCCTCTCACTTTATCAACACCAAAACTGAGTCTATAAATATCTTAGAGTAGCAATAGATTAGTTTCAAGCTTTTAGATTCCTAAAACACGATCATTATATTTTCGCTTTCCATTTTTCATTGTAACATTGTCAAGATGAAGAACACCATTGAGTTATAGGTTTTCTTCGATTGTTATTCATTTTCATGGTTTGATTCATCAATTCTACATGGTATCAGAGCGACAAAGCTCGTAGTAGCAGTTTCTTTGCGCTTTATCTCTGGTTTCTTGGAGGTTCATTCCCAGGTAATTGGAAGCCTAGCCTCTGTTTTCTGTTTTGTTTGTTTTTCCTGCACCTGTTCTTGGAGTTATAGCCATGGATGCAGCTCAGAATCAGGTTATATTGCCTAGCAATCCGCTGTATATTCATCCAAGTGAAAATCCTTCACTTGTCTTGGTTCATCCTCCGTTGAATAACAAGAATTTCCATCATTGGAGTTGGTCAATGAAAAGTCAATTGATTACAAAGAACAAGCTTGGTTTTATTGATGGTTCGTTGCTCAAACCTCGATCTTAATGATCCAAATCATCGTGTATGGCAACAATGCAATGCTTTTGTTAGTGCTTGGTTAGTTAACGCTGTAATTCCTTCCGATTGCACAAAGCATTATGTTCAAATCCACACCTAGGAAATCTGTTAGATCTTGAATCCAGATTCTCCGTGATTAGACATTTTTCGTGTTTCCGATTTGTTGTAGGAAGTACATACAAAGGTGAAGCAAGGAGAACATGATGTCACTAGCTATTTCACTAAAGGTCAAAACACTATGGGATGAGATTGATCTTATGAGGCCTACACCGGTTTGTAAATGTGAGCTAGATGTACTTGTGATGTTCTTAAGGTTTTGGCTTTGATATGCGAGAAGCGAGAAAAGGTTGTGAGGTTCTTGAAAGGTTTGAATCCAGGAGTATTCCCGTTACGTTATGACACAGCACAATTGATGCGACTGTGCGGATCTTCATCTTGTTTTGCCATGGCATTAAAACTTGAAGCACGGAAGGATTATGTTTCCAATCATTCATTCGTGCTCAAGTCTTACATAATAGGTCTTTTGGTCAATCTGGTGATGGTTCTGTTCAAACTCACACACAGCAAGTACAAAGGCCTTACACAAGTTCTGGAAATAGCAATTTCAAGAAGGGAAATCCTGGTCAAGATAAAAAGAAACTTGATTACTTTACGTGGTTTCTTGGACATACTGTGGACAAGTGCTACAAGAAACATGGATTCCCACCTGGTTTTAAGCCAAGAGGAAGGTTTAATATGGTGGATTCCACATCTGGTTCTGGAAATGATAGTATCAATGGTTCTAGTTTGGATGTTAGTACTAATCATACATCTTCTGTTTTAGATGATGAGTCATTTACTTTGAATAAGGCACAGTACACACAACTTCTCAAGCTGTTGGATACAAATAAGACAGACAGATTTGATCATATGGCCAACCAGGCAACTGTATTGAGTGCCAATTTTATGCCTGCATCTGACACATCAGGTATGTCTAAATCTGCTATATCCTGGATCATAGATTCAGGAGCAACTGATCATATTGTTAATAGATTAGACATTCTTGTTAATGCAAGGCCTATTAGCAATATGAAGGTTGGCCTACCTAATGGTTCTACTGTTGCAGTATCACATATAGGTCAGATTTCATTATGTAATGGTTTGATATTGACTGATGTTTTGTGTATACCTGATTTTACATTCAACCTGATATCTTTGGCTAAGCTAACTGCTAATCCAGCTCTTTCTATAGTTTTTGTGCTTAATAAATGTTTGATTCAGGACAAGAGACTTGGGAGTCTGATTGGATCAGCTAGCAAGTCAAGGGGATTGTATGTGCTGGATAGCCCTGCAACACAGTCTATACACTTTTCTCACAAAGTTGCTGTTGTTCAAAATAAAATAGATAGTAGTGATCTTTGGCATTATAGACTAGGGCATCTTTCTCACAAAAGATTGTATGACTTACATCTTGTTTCTAATTCTGATTCTGTAAACAATATATGTCATATTTGTCATTTAGCAAAACAAAAAAGAAGTTCTTTTCCTTTAAGTGTTTCTTCTGTCAATGGTGCTTTTGATCTGATACACATTGACATATGGGGTCCATACAGACAACAGACTGTTCATGCACAGTCCTATTTCCTTACTATTGTTGATGATTACTCTAGATTCACTTGGATTTTCTTAATGAAATACAAGTCAGAAGCTAGGGATTTAGTTAAGTCTTTCTGCCAATTTGTTTTAGTACAGTTTGATACACATGTTAAAGTCATAAGAAACAGATAATGGCTATGAGTTTGCTATGCCAGATTTTTATAAAGAAAAGGGCATAATTCACCAAACATCTTGTGTTGATACTCCTCAACAAAATGGAATTGTTGAAAGAAAGCATCAACATATTCTGAATTTTGGAAGAGCTTTGAAATTTCAGTCTAATGTTCCTTTAAAATACTTTGGGGATATTGTGTTACTCAATGTCGTGACAATCGATCAATATGACACCATCTCCATTAATAGGTAATAAGACACCATACCAGTTGCTCTATGGTAAAGAACCAGTCTATAATGATTTAAAAGTGTTTGGTTGTCTTGTATTTGCATCTACTCCCACTCATAATAGATCCAAGTTTGATCCTAGGGCTAGAGAATGCATATATCTTGGTGTGCCACAACATACTAAAGGACATATTCTGCTTGATAAGTCCACTAGGGACATATTTGTTTCTAGGGATGTAAAGTTTTATGAAACTGTTTTTCCTTTACAAAGTATAGACACAGGTACTTCAAGTGATTCTGTGCCCCTACCAGTTCCATATGCATCAAGCATGGATGATTCCATACCTGCACCTGAAATTACTGATGGCTCTTCAAATCCTGATGTTGATATGAATGGTAATCCTGAACCTGATGCTGGTCATTCTGAACAACAACCAATACAGCAACAGCCACCAGTGAGGAGATCTGCAAGAACCAGACATCAACCTTCATACTTAACAGAATTCATCTGTCAAAAGGCAAAGTCCAAACATACTATCAACAATGTCTTAAGCTATCAGCACTTAACAAATGGCTACAAGAACTTTGTCTGTTTAATAGAAGCTATAACAGAACCAAAGACATACAATCAAGCAATTAAGCATGAGTGCTGGAAGGAAGCAATGCAAAAGGAGCTGGATGCCCTACAAGCAACAAACACATGGAAAGTTGTGACTTTACCTACTGGAAAAAGGAAAATAGGATGCAAATGGGTATATAAGGTCAAGTATCATGCAGATGGCTCTATTGAGAGGTACAAAGCAAGGTTAGTTGCTAAAGGCTATACACAAACATATGGCATAGATTATGAAGAGACCTTTTCACCTATTGCCAAAGTCACCACAATCAGAACACTGCTAGCCCTAGCTGCATCAAAGAACTGGAACATCCATCAGATGGATGTAAACAATGCCTTCCTCCATGGTGATCTTGATGAGGAAGTCTACATGGACCTACCACTAGGGTTCCATTCTAACATACCTAATCCAGCATGTAAACTCACTAAGTCTCTATATGGCCTAAAACAGGCTAGTAGACAATGGAACACAAAACTCACCTCAGCCTTGACAGATATGGGTTTCAAACAGTCCAAGCATGATCATAGTTTGTTTACTAAAGGAGAAGCAGACACTTTCATAGCACTACTAGTCTATGTGGATGACATTATAGCTACAAGTGCATCTATGGCAGCAATCAATGAAGTCAAGGTGTCTTACACAGATTCCAGTTAAGGACATTGGAGCATTGAGATATTTCTTAGGGGTTGAGGTAGCAAGAATAGACAAAGGTATTTCCATTAATCAAAGGAAATATGCCTTAAACCTACTAGAAGAGTATGGTTTTACTGAAGCAAAACATAAATACACCACTCAACTCCAAACAAAAATTAGCCGCAGGAGATTCTCGAATTATTATCGACAACACACTTACATGAACTCTAGTAATCTAAAAACTCATATACTTATCATTCACAAGGCCGGACATCACTTTTGCGATAAAGCCAGCTTAAGTCAATATCTCACAAAACCTCACATTAATCATATGCAAAATGCGCATTAGGATGTTGAGATATATAAAAAGAAAACCACGCTCAAGGTTTATTCTTTCCAGCAAACAACAGACTAGACTTAAAGGGGTACACAGATTCAGATTGGGCAGGGTGTGAAGACTCCAGAAAATCCATTTCTGGATATATCATGTTTCTAGGAACAGCTCCAGTTTCATGGAAAGCAAAGAAACAGACAACAGTAGCAAAAAACTCCTCAAAAGCAGAATATAGGGCAATGGCAACAGCCACATGTGAATTACAGTGGCTAGTTTATATCATGAAAGACCTACACATTCCAGTTCCATTACCAATCCTACTGTTTTGTGACAATGCAAGTGCAATACACATTGCCAAGAACCCTATTTTCCATGAAAGGACAAAGCATATTGAATTGGATTGCCATATTACAAGAGACAAGGTTCAGTCAGGTTTCCTAAAACTCATGCCAGTCTGAACAAACTCACAACTAGCAGATATTCTCACAAAAGCATTAGATGCACCTTTGTTCCACTACTTTCTCAACAAGATAGGCACTCATTCTTTGTTTCTACCAACAGTTACACCTAATAGTTCATTGGATGAGCTATCAAGGCATGATCATCAAGATGTCCAAGCCTCACACAGTTCAGCTTGAGGGGGATATTGGATGAGCTATCAAGGCATGATCATCAAGATGAGCTCATTGACACACACATCAAACACCTAAAAGTGTGAAGTTAGTTAGAGCGGTTATGAAGTTGGTTATAACTGCCTCTCACTTTATCAACACCAAAACTGAGTCTATAAATATCTTAGAGTAGCAATAGATTAGTTTCAAGCTTTTAGATTCCTAAAAACAGTCTGTTATATTTTCAGTTTTCCATTTTTCATTGTAACATTGTCAAGATGAAGAACACCATTGGAGTTATAGTTTTTCTTCGATTGTTATTCATTTTCATGGTTTGATTCATCAATTCTACAGTAGCACTTCAAACAAGTTCTTTATCGTTTGAGCTTTGTTTTTTAAGCTCGTAAAAGAGTATGTGTTTTGAAGAAAATCAGAATAGATGGAAAAAATAGTTGTTTTATTGATTATTAAAATTATACAATGCTTCTCTTTTATATAGAAGATAAAAGAAATAATAAATAACTTCAACTTCTTATCCGACGATCCTATCCTAAATTTATTTAAATAATAAGATAAATAAAGATAAATATTATCACTTGAAGTGATTTATCTTGGCTAAAATTATATTGGCATAACAACTTTCTCTTCTTTTGAACTCCATCCGTATCTATGGTAATATTATCTTCTAATATATTTTATATTTTTGTATGAGGAAGTTTGTTGTTGTGTGCTTTTTAAATTTGTTCAAAATGATGTGGTGTGGTTTTGATCCTTCCTGCTTATCACAAAACATAGGATTCAATCTCAAATATATTTTCGAACAAATTTGTTCGAAATGATGTGGTGTGGTTTTGATCCTTCCTGCTTATCATAAAACATAGGATTCAATCTCAAATATATTTTCGATCCTGCCCGCTTATTTTCGAACTCCAACCCAAATTCACATATTTTTCATTTTCCTTACCATTAATATTATCACGTTGTTATTAACACCACAGCGAATCTACCGTGCCACCATATTTCGGGTTAAGTTCGATTTTACAGAGGTCGAAAATTGACAACAAAGTCAAATGTTAAATTTACATTCGACTTTCTAAAGGTTTTGTCGATCCTTGAGAGTAGATTCATTGTGGTATCAAATATATATATATATATATATCGGACTCCCGAATGATTCCAGATCCGAAAAAGAAAAGACAACATGACACAACTTCAATTGTACGTGTTTTATCCAAAAATTAAGATACAAAGGTGCGAATTATGGATTCAAACTTTGAAATGCAGAGAATTTAAGTACAATGTAGTACCATTCATTTTACAAAAAAAAAAAAAAAAAAAAAAAAAAAACACTAAAAAAAAACCCTGCTGCATGCATAAATGTGGTATTGTAATTAGTTCGATGAAGAAGGAAAAAAACAGAGGAGAAAAATACACCATATATACAGTGGCGGACGCAGGATCCCGGTTGAGGGGGCGATACTAAGGGCGAGTGTAAATTTTTAGGGGGAGCAAAAAAAATACACAACATACATAATAGTGTATTTTCCGGATCTAAGGGGGGCGCTTCCCCCTCCCCCCAAGCACTAAGGTACATCCGCCCCTGCATATATATATAGTTCGGACCAGGACAGCTTGATTCCCCATTATATAATTTCCGGTGAAGAAATCATGCATGCGCGCGTTTATATATATAATATATATATATATAGCTTCTTGCTTGCTTCAAATAATGCATTATTGTATCAAAAAACTGCATGCAAGAACAATCTCTCATCATAAAGCTCAGATTCGTCGTCGTCGTCTTTGAGTGGAAGCTTCAAGCATAGAGGGAAAATAGTAGCACCAGGCACCAGCACCTCCTTTAAGTACCATCATGATGATATATATCAAGATCTAGCTAGGTATTAAATTTCCACTACTACTTCTTTCTGTAGGTCTATATATGTCTTGAGTTTTAAAGGTATATATACATATATGCCGGGTGGAGGACAGGAGGAGGGCTACTTTTTTTTTTTTTTTAAAAACAGGGATATTGGGAAAAATTGCAGAGCACGCATAACTTTAATATTCACGCATGCATGGTGGTCTGGTCTCTCTCACTTTTTAACAATGCATGCAATGCAACACCACCACCACCACCACTACTGTATACTATATGTCCCAGTCCCAGTCTCAGTCCCACAAAAGATATATAGGTATGAACGTGTAGGTGTGAGTTGAATACATGCATCATACTTATCCAGTTGGTATAACCCGATAATATTCATTGCACCATATATAATAACTCTTCTCCTTCTTATGAGGATTAATAGGTATAGCTCTTAACGAGCTGAGCTGAGCTGAGTATCTATTCTACAAGTTTGATTCGTTTGGGTCACGAGCTTCATCGTGGTCGTTTGTTTGATAAACGAATGAAAACTAATGTATACATTTGGTTCGTTTAGATTACGAGTTTGTTTGTGATCGTTCATTTAATAAATGAAAAAAAAATGTATGTTCAAGCTCCGCTTGTTTAAAATACAGATTGTTCTGTTTCATGTTCGAGTTAGCTCGTGAAATGTATTTTTACTTTTCAACTCGAGTTTGGCTCGTCAAGAACACTTTATATTGATAATATGTTATTTTTGTATTTACCACTTTATATTTTATACTTTAACGAGCCAAACTCGAACAGTTCATCTTGTAAACGAGTTGTGCTCGCTCGAACATAATTTTTCGTTTACTTATCAAACGAACGATCACAAACAAACTTGTGAGCTAAAACGAGCCCGAGATGATGGTACCAGGCAAAAGAATGGAAAGAAGCAGAAAGGCCCACAGGAAAATACCTCAGATTAGTTCTTATTATCAAAAAAAAAGAAGTAAATTTCTAGCTAGCTTAATCTCAACATTCACTACATCATTAGTTTAAAATGGCTACAATATAAACTACTAAATGGTTCCCTAATCTACTTTTCTTGTACGATCTTTCGCGTCTCGGTTTTCTCTGAATTCAATCAGAAGATTTAGGGTTTGTGAGTCTATTGAGCATCAAGCATTTCAGAACGTGCTTGTAAAGCGGTTTCTTTCATTGTGTTCAAGAACTTTAGAGGATCGCAATTTCCTGAACCGGCGTGGGCTGCGTATGCTAAAAAGGAAGCTTTCTGAGAGATCTTCCACTCAGCCCCTGGTGAAAAGATAATAGGGAGTAAAATGTCATTACATGCAGTCATGCACTGCTTAATATCTGACTTCCTGTGAAATTGGTGCAGTGATCCCTATACTGACCTCACTTTTTAACATTAAAACACCGGGGCTCGTGTGCACACAGTAGAATTACCGTGTAGCCACTAAAGGCCCCCCTAAGACATGAGTGTCTTAATTTTGTATCTATTGATTCTAAAATACACGTTAAGACACTCGTGTTTTAACGTTAAAACAGGATCATGAATTGATCGTTGCACCAATTTCACAGGAGGTGGATCCTTGCTCCTTTCAGCTCACCTCACAAACAGTTGCCACATCAAACAGTTGTTGGCAAAGACTTGCTACAAGTCCTGGAGTTTCCGTTGCTTCAATAGCACGACACTTCTCTTTACTACCAGAAAAATTCGGCAGAATGATGTCTTGATCCTCCTAAACATGATTCATAATAATCCGTTGTATTTACCAACGTTTTAAACAATAATGGAATTTTTCTGCTTAGAGGTAAGGGAAACATGTATACCTGTGAGGTAGGATTAGACAATATTCCACTTCTTAATAACTCTTGCACACAGGACCTAAGAATTTCGTATCGTGCTTCTAGGGTCGGGGGTCCGATATAGGCTTTGATATCAGCTCGGTCAACAAAAGCTATGTCTGTTGCACAACAATTGACCATGATATTGTTGTAATCCAAGTGCCAATCAAGGGGGAAAAATATATCATATTCATATGTACAAATTACAATAAGGAAATAAGAACAAGAAACTGCAAAAAAGTTTGTATAGATACATACCAATAGCAGCAGTTATGTTGGAGGTGGTCAAGATAATGACATTTGGAGCAGATTTCAGTTTGTCAAGCTGAGTGAGGAGAGCATTAACAACCTAAGATATCATTGTCAAGCATTAGAGATTAGACGTAATTATTACCCAATCTGTGAAGTTTTCTATTTTTGCAACAACTCCTGCTGTGAAGAACTATGAGATACCCGTATTGAGTCTGAAGGTTCAGAACCAGACAAAGCAGCTTTTCTTGCAGCAGCTAAGCTTTCAACTTCATCTGGAATAAGGAAGAAATACGCAACATATAAGGCAAGGGACTTTTTATTTGCACCACCACCAACTTACCGTGTCATCATTACACTAGTTGGGCACCACATAAGTCGATTAATTTTGTCTAGAATCGACATTCCAAAGGTTGATTGTGAGGATCAACCTTTTAAAAGTCAATTCTAAACCATATCATCAAAATTTTAAAAGTCAATTGTGTGTGATAAAACTGGTCCAAATAATACTCACCAATCAAAACGAACACAAGATTGTTTTCTTCCTCCACCATTTCTTGAATTTTTGAGAAAAGTCTAGCTACCTGAACTCAGAAAAAAAAACAAGCCCAAGGTAAACTAGGAAGCAAAAGTTACACCAAGCTAATGATATGATCACGTGATAACATATAAAGAAAAATGGTTACACCACCAAGTTCATTGTATTATCATGCAAAAGTAGAAGAATAATGTATTAGTTAGAATTTCAAATCCAACTCAATGAGCCAAACACTATATGGGATTAAAAGTACTCACCAGCTTCCCACTTTCTGAGAACCATTTACTGAATAATGAGTGTGCATTTACTTCAACCAACTGGCTCTGTGGGTATCTGATATGGAGGTAACAGCCATCACCAAAAGAGGAGGAGGGGAAAATTCAAGAATTGCTTAAACAGCGGGGAAAAAAAGATGAAAACTGATGTTTTTTAAAAGCAGAGTGGTCTAGCAAAATCAATTCATACGGACAAACCTGGTCCTGAAGCGAATTGACAGTTTTTGAGCCAGTGCTTTACACATTGATGTTTTCCCTGTTCCTGGAGGTCCATGTAGGAGAACGATACTGCGTTAACAGCTTGATGTGATTAGTAAGACAACTTTATAGTATTGTAGCTAGATCTATAGAACTGCAAATTCAAGAGAAAAAGTACAGAGCTGAAGCAAAACAGGGGAGAAACCCTTTACATAGTAAAGTTATATAGAAGTTGAGATTACAACCTAAATGCCTGCCAATATTGCAGTTAAAGCTGACCACATAGCAAGATTTATTTAGCTATAAGATTTTTAGGAGTACAATCAGCTTGAAAAATATGTTAGTGAAGGCTGGAATAGGCAACAGACAACCTTAGAAACAATTGAATGAGGATTGGCTGGTCGAATCACTGTCTAACTATAACAAATTAAGCAACATTTCATCCTGAAGTTTATAGTGTTCATATTTTAAACTCTAAGCAACACCAAAGACAATTTAATAATGATTTAAAAGCAATAATTTCCTTACCGATTCCAAGAAACAAGGAAAGGATTGACGCCCTTTTCAGTGAAAAGCAAAGCCGTTGCAGCATAATGCAGTAGTCTCTGCTTGAGGCCAGATTCATAGATCAAGCTGCAAAGGTAGGAAAAACATGCTACTCACAGAGATCAACAACATACCGATATTTAAAGTGGATTTGATCCTAACCTTTCCCACATGCCATCAAATTCCTTGGCAGGAAGGATCCATTCGTCGAAGCTAGACAATTGGCTGTCACCATTTAGCTCTTCACAAGGCCCTTCATCACTCAGCTGGAAAGATAAACAATTATGCCCTATGGAAGAAGTAGAGCAAAATATACCAATTCGGGCAAGTCTGGATGTGAAATTTCACTCTTAAAAATTACATTATTTCTATACAGGCTTATACATCTTCTATACAGACCATAACTTTCATGTATATAGCACAAGAATCGCTATCTAGAAGAACAATGTTACCATTCACAGCTAAGAGAGCTCCTCTGCCGTAACATCAGAACCCGAAAAAATATGAATGCAGCTCTGCTGTTTTCTGTTAACTATGCAGGGAAAAATCACCCACAATACTAATCTATCTTAGTACACATACAGACATACTGTCAATCATCAATAAACTACATACGCAGAATAAAATGGAGTATGAAACTTGAGCAATGTCAGGCCTTATAAGAATTCCAATAAACTGAAAATAAGGAACCATCATGAATAAAGATACCATCAATACAGAAAAATAGCAAATGATTTGTAAAAGAAAAAAAAAATGTTACCTGAAAGACATGCACATTAGGTTTGACTTGCCAAAATAATAGAACATCATGGGTCCCCCTCCACTCCTCTACACAAAAGATAACAAACAGGATAACAATGTATGCACACATTATAAATCATTATGAAGTTCTTGCAAATGAGAGACCTTAATTATCCTGAGATTGCCAAATTCTTCATTGTCTTATTTAAAGAAAGAATGACATAAAACGAGATTTCTTCACTGTTTTTTGCTTCTTTGTCATGTCCAAGATAGCATCAGCGTTTTACAACTGTGATGGAAAAAGCCTATGAGAAGCTTACCAGTATCACAAATGCAAATTCGCTGCACATTCTCTAAAAGAAACTGGTCATCCAATGGCACAGAAATTGGTCCATCAGCGTAGCTCATATTACGATTTTCCAGCATCCTGTATATAACCAAAAATAAATTTTACTTCAGTCACTCAAGCCATAAGTATCTGAGCTCAAATGCAAAAATCGCCTATTCTGCCACATAACACAGTTACCCCTTTTGTCCATAATCAGCAAAAAAGACATCCAATGAAAAAAATATCTATAATTACCTTTCAACAGCAGAACGCACATCTTCTACGCGAGCTGTGCTGGTAGGCTTCAAGCAAACTTCAACTGAAGGAAAAACCAACAAAAAATTAACAACTTCCTTTAAAGAACGAGAACTCTGTCGAGAAAAAAAGTACAATTAAATACATAAAATCCTTCTATTAGGAAATTACCTGAAACAAGGACTTTATCATCAGCTAAATTATGTGGGGGAGCTATTGAAGGGGTTGATAGCTCCGGCACAACATCGTTCTGCTCAGGGACAGGAAATTCAAAAGCCGGCGGCTCTTGAACGGAAATCTCCATAGGAGTGCTCATTGTGTAATTATAGGCTTTATTCCTTGTGAGGAAAGCAAAGGTTCGGGAAATTATCGACGGCCGGAAGAAATTTCAGCCGGAGATGGCCGGAGATAAAACCCTGGCTACGGCGACCTGAAATGAGGAGAGGGAAAGGGGTGCTTTCACGACGGCGGGAAAATTAAGATTTAAACTCACTTTGGTGCCAAATTTATACTCTTTAATTATTATTTTTACAAAAATTAAAAATATATTATTCACAAAAGTGTAAACGATTCTTCAACATGTTGTTCGTAAGATGTATACTCATATATAATTTATCAAACTCGAAACAAACTCAATCAGTTTATCAATATTAAACAAACTCAAACAATTCATCAATACTAACAAGCCGAGCTCGATTGTTTTAAAAACCTTACTTGAATGTTAACGAAATTTATCGAGCATTACTGTATCGTAAATTAATAAATACTATATTGTTTAGTATTTTTAACGAGGCAAATTCGATTACATCAAAACTTAATATTTTTTTTGAGTTGCTCGAGCAATTCAAAAATGAAACCGCTAAAAAATTGTCGAGTATTTCCTTAAAGAAAAATAGAGTATAATTGAGTCAAAATCGAGCATACTTAAAACTTAACCGAACAAATATTGAGTAATTTTTTCTCGCTCGAATAAACTCGAGCCAAGTTCTAGTAGCATTATGTTAAGAAATTGTTCAACTTGTAAAGTAAATCCTTGATTCGGATCGAATCATTTACACTTCTAATTATTGAATAAAACAAATACAATTATAATATATAAGCTTGTTTTTCCCTCCGATACCGCGTCATTGTCAAGACCCTACTATACCAAAGAATGAAAGAATAATGGAGGTGTGGCTCTTACTGTCTTACATCCTCTCACGGTATGTATGTCACATAATTCTATCTGATAATCGATTCTGATATCACATACGACTCCAAAACTAATGTAGAAGATCTACTATAAAAATAATAAAACACGAGTTAATCTAAACTTGAAGGTAAATTCACTCATAAAGAAGATAATTGATTACAAGATTTCATCCTTTAATCATTTAAGATACTTAGACCGTTTATAGGCTTAAAATCACAGTAAGCTAAAACCTAAACTCAAAGAAGCCCATGTGCTATTTATTAATTTAAAATATAACTAAAATGCTAATAAAATCTATGATGTGCTACATTAAAAACTCTGGCTCTATGTATCGGCGTTACTTAAGTTATGATGTCTCCAATAACTATTTAGGTTTATCGTATTTACATGATCAAAATTGTTAACATAAGTTATCGAGTTCTCCACTTTTTCAATATGATATTATAGTCTCTATTCCATACAACGTAGTTGTTAATGTCACCATTATGAAACTACTATCTGGACGGCACACTCGATCTTCAAAAATCGAATGCAAACTCAAGATTCAATTTTATAAAAATCAAAGTCTATTTTCAACATTTTTAAAACCAAACATAACCGTAAATATAAATATGATACCACGATAGTTTTCAATAACGACGTCCTTCCTTTGAAGTTTGAACCATTAGATCAAGTAGATAGATAGCTTAATTCATCCAACCACATAAAATATGAGACCCTCTCATCATCCACGTTTAAGAAAACCATGGCCCATACAAACACTTTCTTGATAACTAACAAAAAAAAAAAAAGCCCATTTTATAATTCCCAAAGAAAACTATGCAAAAACAGCAGAATAATGAAGATGAACATGAGCTTGAAATCATCAAAGCAGTTGCACAAGCATGGCATGGCCATTCAAATAGCAGCACAAAACCCACTTCTGATTCTGAATTTGATGCCCACAGAATGAACTTCAAATCCAAGCCCACAAGATTCAAGCTTGAAGCTTTATCAGCAACATCAATAAATGGTGGTGTCAGAAATTCAAGATGGGATTTTAATCAGTCCCTTTGGGATTCTTATGAGATTGTGGCTGTTTCCAAGAAGTTGGAAAGAGGATCAGTTCTTGATTACTCGTTTGATGTAATCCACGAGCCGAGCCGTAAATCAAAGGCTCGAAAAGAGAGTGAAAATAGCTTGAGGAAATTGTTTGCTAAGGATACTTAGAAGAAGATGTTGAATGCTTAAAAGGTAGTAGAGCACTTTTTGGTGTATGTAAGAAGAGTTTATCATTATATAGGATTAAGATTAAGCTAATTGTTGTGTAGTTTTAAGGCCCTTATGGCCCATGAGTTGGATTAGGAAGAAAATAATTGGATTAAGAGGTTTTTGTTGACCTTTTGCCTTTTGTAAGGGTAATGGTGGAAAATAATCCTCATTTCACTTTTAAGGTGATTGATTGTACCAAGCTTGTTGTATGACTTATATACAATATTAGAGAAGCATTAGGTGGGATGCATAATAATTAATAAGATATTGGAACCTTTATTTTCACTAATCCATTAACTACATTTCACTTCCAATAAACAATTATACCTTTACGCCCAAATAACTTAATGTTTTTTATGAGATTGAAAAATGGGTCACCTACAATCTCTTGGAACTTTATTTTCACTAATCCATTAAAATTTTACCTTTTAAGACTCTGTATTGAAAAAGTTTCTCTGAAAATTTTACTCTAATCAAGACTCTGTATTGAGAAGTTTTCTCTTACTCTAATCAGATTACTCGTGTCTTGCCTTTTTTTAAAACCTTAAATTAAAAGGCAGAGATGATGTGTTTAGCCTTAAAAACAACGCGACACATAGTGATTTGATTGGAGCAAATATTAACACCTTCACAGTAGTTTATGCATTAGAATTTCTCATCCGTCGACATGTAATCAAGTGATTTACATTTCTCTGTCTGTGGTTTTTTTTCAGAGATACTTGTGAATATAATACAGTGTTTTTAAGTTTTTTATAAAACTAATTAATAGCACAATTTCTCTGATCTTGTTGTAATCAGCTGCATAATACTACAATATTCAACTATCACACATAAGATAAGTTGAATGGGATATCACAATATTACAATAAATATATGCAAGGTAGTTTAACACAATAAATATATTTATATATTTTGTTTCCAAATATATAAATATATATTCCATCTATAATGACATATAAAATCATAATATATAAGGGAAACAAAACTGAACACATTAAAGCCATATATATATATATATATATATATATATATATATATGCCATAGAACTTCCATTAAAAGACAGCCAACTTATTTATAATGAGTTTTAATTATATAAAAGTCAATGCTAGCATGTCTGCATGATGATGCAACTTCAAAAGTGCAGAAAACTCTTGTGTTTCTGCTTGATAAATCCATCAGCTTCCATGTTGATATCCTTCACTTTAACAACTTCACCATTAGGACCACCATTAATGATTCTCTCGTGTTCGGCGAAATGAACATGATGCTTGTTATTATGATGATGGTGATTAACATGATGATCATGAAAGTGAAGATCTTGGAATTCTTCATCAAGAGCCTTGTTGTTGTTTAAGGCTATGTGAGCAGTAGGATTTGGAGTTTTGTAAACCTCAGATGGCATTCTTTGTACAGTGGTTATGTATTCTACATAGTCTTGGGGTGTGGTGTTCCAACCATTTTCTTGATTGGATTGGAAACCATAATTTTTCATTTCTTTTTCCCTTTCTCTTTGGAGTTTGTTCTTGTTTGGAGTTTGGATAAAACCCCCACATTTATACAAGTTTGTGCTCGTGCGGGCCACAACAAAATGTCACAACGAGTATAGCAAATCATCACAAAGCAATGGGGAAGTAGCAAAAGCCAATGTCATGCCTTGCTACGCTTTGCTATGTCATGTGTTGTTTGCTATGTTTTGTTACGCTTTGTGTGACACCACTGCCATACTCAACTACAGTTTTATTAAGCTTGTTATGACGATTCGTTGTGACAATGCTAAAATGCGATGTATCATTTATCGTGATACTAATATTGTGACAGTAGCATTACTTTATCTTAAAACATAAGAGATAATATATCTTTGCCAACATCTTATTATCCTAAAAAAAGAACATCTTATTGATTATATTTAATATTAAGTTTCTTGATCAACAAAGATAATAAAATGTGCATTCAACTAAAAAGATATATTCTTGAAAGAAAAAAAAAAGCAGAGGAATCTAATGCTAATATTCTTATCCAATGTAAAGAAGAATGGGATACCAAGGATCACTAGCAGAAGGAGCATCAAATAATGGATTTATTATTCATATAGAAAGTATTCTTTTGGGGACCCCCTTTGTAAAAACATATTCTCCCCATTTTTCTTAATTTTAAGACTAAAAAGAATTTAGTATTACGATGTTAGCTGGTACAGGGTTTTTTTTATTTCACAATAAAATTACAATAAATAGCCATGACATATGATTCATATTAATCAATAGATAATACATTTTAATAAATGATGTAAAAGAGTCGGTGGTTATTTATGCTGTGAAACTAGCACATATTTGTCGTTTTCTAATCTTATATCATTTACAACTACTCATATATTTCCAAATAATGAATAACTTCTTCTTCTTTTTTAAGCAGAAATTAGATATTTATTAAGCAAATCGGCAGCACAAGCATCTAAAACACGACTTGAGGGGGAGGGGAGGGGGAGAGCACCTGTCCACGGAACCAAAGACTGACAAACCATCTTGGGGATAGAAAATGAGCCGGCCTATTTGCCGTAACTCCTAACAAAAAGAAAGGAAAACACAGTAATGTGGCAACAAGACGAAGGCAATATTGAGCTAAACAGCCAAGAATACACGAGAGAGAATCAAACTCCAAACAAACCCCTTAGTAGCCCAAACCACGAGCCAGGGAACGACCCATGTGAATGGTTAGAAGCTCAACTAATTCAACCACAAAGTTTCCATCTAGCTGGCGGGAGAAAGCATGCATGACCCGTCCATCATGATCACGATATTAGACACTATTAGCTTGGGTGTTTACAAGACATGATATGTCAACATTGATTTTCACTTGGCCTAAAATCGGAGCTAGGTGTCTAGTTAGAGGGTCAAGATCGATCAGCATGCCGAAAGAGGGTGGTGAGCAATGAATCCATATACTATATATGAAGCATCGCACTCAGCGGAGCTAATGATTTGCCCAATGTTGGCCGGTGCTTCATTATAAAGCCACGCATAACGTGCCTTACAAATGTATCATAGAGTAGTTAGATTGCGAGCTGAATGCCTCTCATCGCCAAAATCAAACAAGAATGTAAGGAATATTCGAATTAACGTAACATTTTTTGTGATAATTTCAAGGACCTTCTCTGAAATTTATATCTATTTCACTTATCCCTCCTATGATTTAGAAAATAATGAACACCTCCCTATGTTATTTCTTTGAATATGAAATTAGATGGATATTATATAGACACTATAGGAGTTTGTGAAATTTAATGAAAAAACTCAAGGGTATATCATAGTTCTGCAAGTTAAGTAGTTAACTATACAACTGTTTTAAAATACTTGAAGGGAGTTTGTTTCGCAAGCACTCGATATCCAGATCATCGACCTGACTAATACATAGTTGGTCATTTGGATGCCCTCATAGTTTTACTCTGACTATAGGATTTTGGACATGGTCTCTAACCCTTTCAACATGACGTATCAGAAAAGAGAAGTTGCTTAATAGTTGTGTATTGTCAGGCAATAATGATATTAATTAGGACGATCAACACATGATTAGAATTATTCAAGGATACATACTCTTCTAATCACATATAGTTTTCTCTCTCTTTAATTTATTCCGTGTTTATAGGTTTTAACTTTATGGCGCTGCTAAATCAAGTTTTGAAACATCATATCATCACCATCAACCAATCAAAGTTCTTAAATGAAGGCTATTTTCTAAAAACATTGGTTCATAACAATAATTCTACATTAATATTGGTTGAGGAGCACCAAGTCATATTTACACCATGACCCACATAAAATGTGTGCATGTTTAGGATGTTTACTTGTCCTCGCTCAAGGTTTCTATTTAAATAAAAAAAAATCATGCATGTCTTATTAATATAATATTTTATCAAGATTAAGAAATGTCGCATCAACCCATGTTAAGTGAAGCTCTTTTCTTTTGCCTGCTGCAAGTATTACACTCGTTCTTTCACTCGATTAATTTCAATCTGCTCATACCTTTCCTTTTGCTACAAGTATTACACTCGTTCTTTCACACGATTCATTTCATTCTGCTCATACCTTTCTTTTTAGGATCACAACATATAGGGTAGGAAGGGCATCATCATAGTTCTGGGTCATTCTAGATTCAATAAATAGTGATGTAGACATGGAAATTTTATGTTACACGACAAATATGTCACATAATACATTTGTCCTAAGTGAATTTATTTTATATTATTTTCTATCAAAAATACTGGGGAATAATATAAAAAATAAATAATTGATTAAAATCTCTTAAAATAAAATATAGAGGTTTTATTGATTTATAACAAATGGCTAATGTAGATATACAAAGAAATATATATGACACACTATATTTGTCATATATTACATACGCCATTAAATTTAAATTATTTTGTATTGTTTCCTACATTTAATATTAGGAAATAATATATAATTGATTAAATCATAAAGTCCATTAAAATATAATTTAGGGATTTTATTGATTTATATTCAATGCACTCCACCAAAGGCTCTCCGCCAACATTATAAATAGGAGGGGACCTCGGTCATTCGGACACACATCAAGAAGAGAGAACCACAACAAGAAGAAAGGATACACTACAAGAGGAGAGCAAGGCAACAAGAAAAGAGGAGACACAAAAGAGTTGGTGAAAGCTTCCAGCACTCTGCATCAACACAAAGTAGGTGATCTTCCAAGAAAAACTAAAAGCTCTTCTAGAAAGGCTAGAGGATCAAAAAGCATCTTCAACGCTCGAAGATCAACAAAAGTCCAAAGTTCATCAACAAACAAGAGGCCAAAGTTCTTCAACAGAAGGGGTCGAAGGTAACACAAAAGTTCCTTCCAATCTTCATCAACTTTGAAGTCTTCCGCCATATCCGGAGTCTTCAATTCAAATTAAAGACGTTTCCGCCAAATCCGGGAAGTCATAAATCATCACCAAATTCAAAGTTTTCCGCTATATCTGGGAAGCTATTAATCATCAAAAAAAGGAGAATCAAAGGATCATAGAGATTGTACCACTTTTTATTTCCATAAATTAATAAAACTCATTTGTTACGATTTTGTGTTTTCTTTGTCGCATTTCTGGGATTAACACGAAATTCGCGTTACAAATTCTGGCACGCCCAGTGGGACGAATCTCTTCTTTCATCTCTCCTTGCAAAGAAAAAAAAATCAAAAACAAATGGCTCAAAAGATTGACGCCTCAAAAGTTTCAAAGGCGGCTACTCCAAAAGTCTTCAAAAGTCGCCAAGGCTGCCGCTTCAAAGGTTGCCAAAGCTGATGCCTCAAAAGTCTCTAAGGCTGTTACTGAAAAAACTGTTGCTACTGCTTCATCTCAGGGACAAATTCCTGGCCCGGTTACTCGAGGCATGGCGAAAGAACTTGGCATAAGTCTATTTTCCCCTCATGAAGCTTCTGATGGATTCATGTCGCCAATGGCTGCGGATGTCATGATGACGAATTCTACCACCCTGGAGGAGCACATTGCTAGTCTCACAAAGGCCATTGAAGCCCTCACGTCACACGTTCAGACTCAAGACGTGCAAATTGCCAAGCTTGCCAGCAAACTTGATTCTGTTGGAGAAGCAAGTAAATCAAAAGAAGTGGTGCATGATGATGAGGATGAACATGACGTCACTTCAAAGGAGCAAGAAGCCTTCAAGTCTTTGCATATGGCGAAAAACCTAAAAATGGCTCCAGAAAATTCTTTCAAAGATAGGAAACCTCCAAGTCTTTTACCTTGGCAAGTGATATGAAGATTTCCCCCGACGGAATCATTCCCATCAGCCAGTTGCAAGAATTCATCATGGGGACGATAAAGAACAAGGTTGGAGGGTCCATGAAGTCTTCTCAAATGTATGTCAAGCCATACACCCAAAGGATTGACGATCTAAAGATGCCAGCCGGTTATCAACTACCAAACTTCCAACAGTTTGACGGAAAAGGCAACCCAAAGCAACACATTGCTCATTTCGTTGAAACTTGCAACAATGCCGGAACGTATGGAGATCACTTGGTGAAACAATTTGTGCATTCTCTCAAAGGCAACGCCTTTGACTGGTACACTGATCTTGCCCCCATCTCTCTAGACAGTTGGGAGCAACTGGAGCAAATTTTCCACAATCGCTTCTACAACACTCGTAGAACCATCAGCATGGTTGAATTAACTAACTCCTGGCAGTGGAAAGAAGAGAAATTCATTGAATACATTAACAGATGGAGAAGTCTGAGCCTTAACTGCAAAGACCAGTTGTCTGAAGCCTCTGCCATTGAGATGTGCATTCAAGGCATGAACTGGGGATTGCAATACATTCTCAAAAGGATTCAGTCTAGATCTTTTAAGGAGTTAGCTACTCGTGCCCATGACATGGAATTGAGCATTGATGCCAACGGAGGTCAAGCTCATGTGCAAGACCCTAAAAGGATCAAAGAAAAGCAAGAAATGAAGAAGACCGTGAAAACTGCTCCTAAAATGGAGAAGAAATAGTCCAATGCCGCCACTGTAGCTCCGGTAAGAGTTAACAACCAAACTTCCAGTAAGTAAGAGGAAAGAAAGTTCAAGCCTCAACAGGCAAAAGGCGACGACCTACCTTGAACGAAAGAAAACAAAAGAAGTATCCCTTCTTTGATTCAGACATGCCAGCAATTTTTGATGAGTTGTTGAAATCCAAGCTCATCGAACTCCCAGAAACAAAACGCCCAAAAGATGCTGCAAAAGCACATGTGGGAAATTACTTCAAATGTCATCGCTTGTGCGGTCACCCTATCGAGAAGTGTTTCATCTTTAAAGACAGAGTTATGCGTTTGGCCGATGAAGGAAAGATTGTGCTCGAGGAAGAGAAAGCGAGCACGAATCAAATCACTATAGAAGAACCGAGAAATGATCATGCAGAAACCATTCAATTTGGATCTCTTGATCCAATTGGAATTAAGTCCCTTGAATTTTGACCAATCATCAAAGAGAACTTCGCGACTTCTCCTGAACTAACAAGGGTTGCTGATTGATGGGAGTCAACTTCATTACACTTTTGTATGTGATCTAGCCCCTGTTTATCACTTTATTGGCATGTTTTGGGTAGATATAGACCGTTTCGAGAGTAATATCGAGAGTTATACGCGCGGGGAGTTAAACTGTCATATCGATAGTAAATTCCGCATTTTTGACGATATTTACTTCTTTTCCGAGCACTTTTGTCTTGCGGAATGTTCGGAGGATTTTTGCATCACTAAACAAAAATAATTTATAAACCCTAACCTATATGCAAAACTAACTCCTAACCGACCGAATATCGGGTAATTGCTAGTAAAGCGGGATAAGTAAGGGGTCGATCCACAGGGAATTGGGATGTTGAATCTAATCTTATTAATTCCTTTCAATTGTTACTTACGAAAATAAATAAACGAAAGAACAAACAAACATAAGCTAAGAATAATAAAAACGACCTAAACTAAAGATACATGGGATTAAACATTACACAAACTGAGTGATTTCAATCCAAGTTCATCTCATGATTTTAATTCAATATTGTGGTTTCACATTTACACGAGATACGAACTCCTAATTCCTTAGTGAATCCGTTTCTCAAGCTATGAATTCCTAATCCCTTAGTGAATCCAATTATCGATCTCTCCTCTCCCGAATGTTGAGACCAATTTCCATACAAAACGAATGTGTAGATTCAAGTTAACTCCCGTATTTTAGAATCTAGCAACCTAGATAATTAACCAATTAATCTGTCACGAATTAACGATTAAAGATCCTATCTTTCTATGGTGATCTAGCGTTTACGCAACTCTCGTATTGTAAAACATCAATAGCAAACTAATCTTTCGATCTAATTCACATGGCATCTTAAATTGCATAGAAAAATACAAAATAAATCAAGATTATGAAAATAAACGAAGATTGAATAAATCAAAAAGATGAACTCACATAGTTTATACAACGGTTGATCTCCATGAATCAACAAACGAAAATAAACGATCCTAATCTAACCCGGATCACCCGAGCACAAGGCTCGGGTGAGCGGCCTTGAGACTCCCAAAGTGCGGCTGCTCCTCTAGGTTTTAGTGTATGAGAAAATTATGTATGTATTAGGGTTGGGGATATGCAGCCTTTTATAGAAAACAAAGTCGGTTTGCTTAAGTCGCCAACGGACGCTCGTCCGTTTTGGGTGGGCGCCCGTCGAAATCGATATTTCAATCTCGATCCGATTTTCTTCCTCGTGGGCGCTCGTCTAATTCCTTAGACGTCCGTCCCATTCTGCTTTGAACTTGTGCCAAACGCCCGTCTACTTCAAAGGTCCAAACTCTCGATCTATATTTCTTCCGATGGGCGCTTCGTCCGTAACCTCAAACGCTCGTCCACATTGGGCGCTAGTTCACTCCCACGCCAAACCGGGCTGGATCAATCAACTTGATTTCTTTCCTTAAATCTTTCATTCTTCCATAAATCCTTTTGATTCTTTCTCCACTCGAATTTCTCTCTTTAAGATCATCTTTTCCATAACCAATGTGTATCTACAAATTAGGAAAACATATCAAAGCGTAACATAATTCCAAAATCATATAAAATCACCATTTAAGCACCTAATTAAATTCGTTTACAATTTAACCATTGAAAACATTATTTACTCAATATTTCAATATAAAGCTCGATTTCTATGAAAAACATAAGAATATAGGGGAAATTGATATAAAATATATCTCTAAAAATCATACAATTTAACCCTGAACACGGAATTACGCGTGGGGTTTGTTCGTATATGTTATTGCAGGACTTAGGTGACTCGAGGACCTGGAAGGCGATATTTTGGAGTGAGAAACATGTTTGTGGCACGAAAGTGGCATGAAAGTGGAGAAAAGTCAAGTTTGGAGTGAAATCAAGGCAAACGGGCGTTTGCTCTACCCAGACTGGAGTTTGCAGCAAGGTTAAGCCCACGTTGACCAAACTGGCGTTTGGCCAGTTCAAACGAGCGTCTGTCAAGTTTGCATTTGATACTGAAAGTTGGGTTAGAAAACGAACGAGCGGCCAAATTACCCCCAAACTAGCGTTTGGATGGGTTCAGCTCGAATACTGAGCTCATATTCAGCAAACGGGCGTTCAAGACAATTCAAACGGGTGTTTGCCCTCAAGACATGATCCGTAAACCAGCGTTTAGGAGAAGCCAAACGCTGGTTCACTGAAGAACAAGCCCTAATCAAGAATCAGATTTCTAGGCGGGCGGCGCGTTACGCCAGAGGAAAAGGCGCGTTTGCCTCGATAAATGGTGTGATTTTAACCTAGCACTATAAATACGCAGCCCTATTCTTTCATACAAGAGTTTTTTCGACCTTAGGCATATTTTGGGCGATCTTGGTGCGGTTTTAGTGTAGGTTGATCATACTTTGGTCCATTGATTCCTTCGTTCAAACCCTTTGATTCTACACACGTTATATAGCTTAGATTTACGTTTTTGTTCCAAAGATTCGACTTTTAGAGCAATTCTTTCTTCAATACTTTGTGGATCAGATTTTCGTCAGATTATATGGTAATGAATTATTCTTCTTTTATTATTTCTAGCACGATTTCCATTCTTATTTCGTTTATTAGTATAATCATGAGTAGCTAATTCCATGTGTAGTCGAATTATGTGAAAGCGAGTGAAAACCCTGAGGGGGATGAGATTGGGAGTTGTGTAGTGCGTAATTAAATGCTTTAATGATTAATCCACGTCCTAAAACTTATTTATAACAGTTTTGAATTAGATTGATCATCTGGTTCACTGTCACACACATCGAACTTATAGATGTATTTTGCGGTGAGATGTGGGAAAAGGGGTTTTGGGATCGTTGCGTAGATTCGGCCTAGTTGTTAGGACCGTTTCCAATACAGAGGTTTGTCATCATTGTTCGAGCAACTCTAGACCTTAATCATGTTAGGATAATCGGTTTTCTAAAGTGAGTGTCGGTTAGCTTCACATAGGGTGGCTAGATCGAGTTGTTCAGTCTAATCACTAGAATTAGGAGTTGGCACCTGTGGATATCGTCAAACTACATAGGATAGGTAGGTTGGTCAAGATACGCTCCCTGTCAAGTCTTTCTTTAGGGGTAAAAGTAGCTCGTGGGATCATAGTTCGGCTATGCCCTTTTAATAAATAGAAGTAAACCGGTAGTTTAATCTTTATTTCTGTACTAGTATAAGACATTTCCACCTTTGATTGACCTGAACCAATTTACACGTCATCTTTGGTACTTAGACATTACTCCTTGTGGATACGTCCTTATGACCACTATACTCCCATTGACCCGATACTCTATCGGTGAAAGTTAGCGGTCAAGTATTTTGCTATCAAGAATTTTGGCGCCGTTGCCGGGGAGTAATGTCTGATATCTTTTAAGTTGACCGAAAGTTTGGGCTTAGGTCGTTTTTATTGTGTTTTGTTGTTGTTTCCTATTTTGCAGTGCATGACCCGATCTTCAAAACAACCTCTTATCGAGCCGATTAAAGAGATTGAAGCTTTTGCACACCACAGAAACAGTCAACGCCAATGAGAAATCCTGATTGCTAGTCCAAACCCTCTGTTTGAAGAAGAAGGGGTAGTAGAAAGATCTATCTCAGACTCCTTTGAAGAAATGGATGATATAATGAACGGTAGAGATACCATTTATCCCTTCATTGAACCTAATGCACAAGGGCAAACCTCGACCACTACTGATGGTAATGCAACACTGCCGTTGCAAACTCTACCGAGAGATCCTCGTGTAGAACAGTTAAGGGGGGACGGAGCAGTGTTATAGCTGTTGGTTACCCCACACTTTAATCAGAGAACATGGATTGGACAGAACATGGAAGTACAGAATGCCCAAAATTTTGAACCAGAATTCGACCAAGCTACTGTAAACCGAGTGCTGCAGATGCTTAGGAATCAGGGGAACCAACAGGAATTCCAAAACCAAAATAATCAGCAACCACCTATGCAGCAGTTTAATCAACAGCAACTACAGCAGAATTATCAGCCACAGAGGGCTCAGCAGGTACAGGGACCGAAAGTCTGTCGAGATTACGTGACTACCCCACAGGAAGTTACAGGGCACAATCCAATTAGAGTGCACCCTATCAATGCCAACAACATGGACATAAAGCAAAACATCTTGAACATGTTGGGGGAACATGCCTTGTTCCATGGGAAGTCAACTGAGAACCCGAATATCTTTCTGGACCATTTTCTCCAAATTTGTGGGACAATGAAATACAATGGGGTAAGTGACGAGGCGATAAAGCTGATAGTCTTCCCGTTTGCACTTAGAGGAGCTGCTAAGGATCGATACGATTCATTACCTAATGATTCGTTACATACGTGGGTGGATGTGGTTAGTGTGTTTCTGAGGAAGTACTTTCCTCCGGCTAAGATTTTGGATTTGAAAGAAGAAATCTCTTCGTTTGATGGCCTCGAGGGAGAGACATAAAGGAGACATATGAGAGATTTAGGGGTCTACTAAAGAGATGCCCTCCACACGGTTTTTCCACAGTTAATCATATTGTTTAGAGCCTTAGAGCCAGTGGACCAGAACAAGCTAAACCGCAAGTGGCGGAGTTATTATGAATCGTTAACCGGATCAAGCTATGAGACAGATTAAGAATATGACTGATGGAGAAGGGCAATGGGGGTTATCTAGGAAGAAGAAAAAGGCTCCAATGGAAAGTGTGAAGTCTTTGAAAGAAGAGTTGGATAGAGAGACAGCCATGCATGACAAGATGCAAGAAATGGTACTGAAGATGGACCAAATGGAGTTGGATAGAAAGAAGGCACAGCAACGCCAACTCTGTGGGGATGGACACTCAGCACTAGAGTGTACATCATCGAAAAAGTTCACTTACCCATAACAGTTGACTGATACCCAACACAACAAAAATTTGGAAACCAGAATGATCAGCAGAAGATGAATGTGTATGCGATGGGGCAGATGAATATGAACCAGCAAGAGTTTGGTCAGCAACAGCAGTATCAGAACTTCGACAATCAACAAGGGCCGCCAATGGAGTATGGTATTGGGTGATGATTCATAGCAATATGATGTGAATTATGTTGGACAAGGTAGTGGGGGACAGTGGAATTAGAATCAGCAAGGACAAGGTTGGAACCAAGGGCAGAATCCGAACTGGAATCTTAACAATAATCAAAGCCAAGGTTTTAGGCAAAACCAAATCCCATACCCTTGGAACCAAAATCCCCAGAATCAGAATTCTTACCAGAATCAAAACCAAGGGAACTTCCAGAATAACCAGAATTAGCAATCTCAATCACAAGGCCAACAAAAACTGCAGAATCAGAATTGGGGGCAGAATCAGGGATGGAACCAGAATCAGGGCCAACAGGGTAATCAGCAAGCAAATCAGCCGCCCAGAAACAATAATTTTGGCACCTATCAGCATCCGAATGCTCATCTCCACCAAAACAACCATAATCAGCAATCGAATAACTCTGGTGCTCAGAAGACGCCCACAGAAATGCTCCTAGAAAAGTTGGATAGGAGCGTATCTGAGATGAATAAGAATGTTGTGGAGCAAAAGGTAGCCACCCACTCCGCTATCCGGAACTTAGAAACCCAAGTGGGTCAAATCACGAATACATTGAAGAAAAATTTGAGTGGTGGCCTCTCAAGGAATACTGAACATAATCTGAGGGAAGTGAATGCAGTATTTACTAAAAGTAGCAGAGATCTAGGGGTTGATTGGTCAAAGAAAGATAAAGTGACCGAATCAGAGAATTATCTGAATGAAGAAGATGCGGCTCAGGATTTGGAAAGCGGCAAGGTCGAAACTGAGTTAGAGGCAATGAGAAGACAGTTGGCGGCAGTCAAGAGAGATCTAGCAATTGCAAGGAAAGAGAGAGAGAGAGATGGAAATGGAGAAAGAGCTAGAGGCTCAGAGAATGAAGGAAGAGTCAGCAAAGAAGCGGGATTTCATAGTGATGGATATTAAAGAGGAAGAGTCGAGCACCCTCGCCAGAAAGAGGCTCTGACCGTGCACTGTCCACGACCAAAAGCTCGAGGTAAGAATGATTTTATGCCTCCTCCCCCTCCTGATTTTGATTAAAGTACGCTGCCTTATCCACCTAAGGGTCCTAGGAAGAACTTTCTCACTGATAGTCAAAATAAGTTCCTAGACTTTCTTAGGAAGGTAGAGATTAACGTTCCTTTGCTAGAGGCGGTCGCGAGTGTACCGGCGTACTATAAGTGTTTGAAATGGGCGTTATCGAGTCGAGAGAAAATGGATCAAGTAGTAAAGCTGAGGGAGGAGTGTTCGACGGTGTATGACAGTAAGATACCTCCGAAAATGAGAGATCGTGGCAGTTTTACCATCCCTCTCACCATAGACAATACTGTGATCCAGAATGTCTTATGCGATCTAGGAGCTTCTGTGAGCTTGATGCCTAGAGCCTTATATGAGAATTTAGGGTTAGGAGAACTAGAGCCTACGGGAATGACCCTTCAGATGGCTGATAGGTCAGTGAGGACACCTATGGGGGTAGCGGATGATGTCCTGGTGCAAGTAGGTAAGTTTGTTTTCCCAGTATATTTTGTGATCCTCGATATGGAAATGGACTCTAGAACATCTGTCCTTCTTGGTCGGCCCTTCTTGACCACGAGAGATGCTCACATTGGGGTGAAGGAAGGAGATATTTCATTTGGCGTGGGAGGCGAGAGAGAGAAACTGAATGTTTACAAGGACAGAAGTCGTAAAGTTACACATGATGAATGCTTGTATGCCGAATCTATATTTTCTTGTGTTGTGGAAAGCAAGATCCCATTGAAAGGCAAGGCGGTGAGTTCACATGATGCCGTCGATGAGAGAAAGATCGAGTCAGAGACTGAATCGGGATCGCCCGTCTTACCGTTGATCCCAATGTTGGGGGAAGTGCATATTGATAAGAAAGATGTTGCGGGATGGCCCGAGGCAGCATCACGAGCTAAATGAGGCATGCCGTTCATTAGCTCTACTATGTTGATGTTTGTACTTGGTATATCTGTGAGCATGTTTAAACTTATGAGTACGGAATTTGGCTGAGTTGATTACGTGCTTAAGTGCTAGGTGATGCCTGTTTGTTAGAGTTGTTTAAGTTTGTCTTGATTGGAGTCTGCTAAGAATCACCCGGTCGAGCCAACGACATAAAACAAAGGCGCTTGAGGGGAGGCAACCCCGCCATAATAAGACTGTTTGGAACAAAAGGTGATCTAGAGGTTTTTGAGTATGCGCTACTTGTACTCGCCTTTGATGATGTATGCCTACGCACGTTGATGTTTTATATGATTTTGTGCCTCTGTGGCCTTTCTATTATGCTTAGATGTTCTGTGTTTTACCCGTAGGGGTTATTTATCCATCTATAGCGATCTATTTTGTGCGTTGCATATTGCGTGTCGAGTTTTCTGACGTGACAGGGCTTTATTACTGTTATACCCCCATATCCCTATTATCTATATTGGCACGAGGACCATGTCCCGTGATTGCTTTGCGTTGTTTTCTGTCTACTTTGATATAGGGATTCGATAGCGCCTTTCTGCCGGGTCTAAAGCTAAGTCTTCCTTTCTCTCTCATTCACACACTGAGGATAGTGTTTCATTCAAAGTGGGGCGTGGATACGACTTAGCTTTATATTGATGGTTTGTTTGTCAAATGTGCCAATTTTGTGATATACTTAGTCTGTGTCCGTTTTCGAGTCAGATTTTTAAAAATTTCCAAGGATTCAACGTCCGTCTATATGTTTTAATTCTCACATTTGCTTGGTAAACGACTTAGCGTGATACTAATGTTTATAGCAAGACGCTAGGTTTATCTTATAAACGGAATTTCTTTCGCACGTTTAGCTTCAATTTCATAGGCCTTAGGATCTAATGAACGATTATGGTAGACTTGAGCACAATTCGACTGCCTAGATCCCATATTGTAACTTCGAGGCAAAATAGAAGGATTAACCTTGGTAAGACACGGATGATAGTCCTGGCGCTTCTTTGACCCGACCAGAGCTAAATAAGCTAAAATCCCAACATTTTATCCTCGTACCCCCTCTAAGCCTTGCTAGGACGGTCTGACCACCGTCGAAAATGAGCCGTTTGGTTACTTAGCCTGTTTTATCCTAACCCTAAGCTAAATTATTGGTCACGTTCCTTTTGATCACCCTACAGTGGACTTAATTGTTACTTTAGACACACTTGCTGAAAAAGAAAAATAATGAACAAAGTTTGACTAAGTTGTGAGCCAAAGAAAGCCGTAGTGGACTCATTTTACGTATAAATTTTTATGATGTGGAGTTTGGAGTTGTTATCACGAGTAAATGCTGATCAAAGGAGTGTTGGTGTAGTCTACATGGTTTTGAGGAGGAGATACACATGATGATTAGGTTCACTCGTATTTTTCTCTTCTCCAGTTCCCAAAATTCCTTTCGGTTAAACCTGTCACGAGCTTAACGTTATAACCCTTAAAGTCCAGCTGGACCGTGTTTAGCTTTGGTTTGTCCCGATTAGTGGAGATGTTATTAATATGAGCTTTAGCGTAGTCGTAATAGCTAGACATTTATAATCTAGACCGGTGAATCTGGTTTATGACTTTGAAGCTATGTCACACACACTTTCCGTTGTCTGATAACGATTGAGTCAAGATGTTTGCATTCACTATTTCACTTATCTTTTACCTTGACGATGTGAGTGGTTTTATATGCATTTGTCTCGTTGATCCCTTGGTCTCTTTTGATATGCATGTTTACTCGAGGACGAGCAAAGGCTAAGTGTTGGGTGGTTGATGGGAGTCAACTTCACTGCACTTTTGTATGTGATCTAGCCCCTGTTTATCACTTTATTGGCATGTTTTGGGTATATATAGACCGTTTCGAGAGTAATATCGAGAGTTATACGCACGGGGAGTTAAACTGTCATATCGATAGTAAATTCCGCCTTTTTGATGATATTTACTTCTTTTCCGAGCACTTTTGTCTTGCGGAATTACGCGTGGGGTTTGTTCGTATATGTTATTGCAGGACTTAGGTGACTAGAGGACGCAGAAGGCGATATTTTGGAGCGAGAAACATGTTCGTGGCACGAAAGTGGCATGAAAGTGGAGAAAAGTCAAGTTTGGAGTGAAATCAAGGCAAACGGGCGTTTGCTCTACCCAAACTGGCGTTTGCAACAAGGTTAAGGCCACGTTGACCAAACTGGCGTTTGGCCAGTTCAAACGATCGTCTGTCAAGTTTGCATTTGATACTGAAAGTTGGGTTAGAAAATGAACAAGCGGCCAAATTACCTCCAAACTAGCGTTTGGATGGGTTCAGCTCGAATACTGAGCTCATATTCAGCAAACGGGCGTTCAAGACAATTCAAACGGGTGTTTTCCCTTAAGACATGATCCATAAACCAGCGTTTAGGAGAAGCCAAACGCTGGTTCATTGAAGAACAAGCCCTAATCAAGAATCAGATTTCCAGGCAGACGGGCGTTCGCCAGGAGGCAAACGGGCGTTTGCCCTCGACAGCAGCGGATTTTAACCTAGCACTATAAATATGCAGCCTTATTCTTTCATACAGGAGTTTTTTTGACCTTAGGCATATTTTGGGCGATCTTGGTGCGGTTTTAGTGTATGTTGATCATACTTTGGTCCTTTCATTCCTTCGTTCAAACCCTTTGATTCTACACACTTTATATAGCTTAGATTTACGTTTTTGTTCCAAAGATTCGACTTTTAGAGCAATTCTTTCTTCAATACTTTGTGGATCAGATTTTCGTCAGATTATATGGTAATGAATTATTATTCTTTTATCATTTCTAGCATGATTTCCATTCTTATTTCGTTTATTAGTATAATCATGAGGAGCTAATTCCATGTGTAGTCGAATTATGTGAAAGCGAGTGAAAACCCTGAGGGGGATGAGATTGGGAGTTGTGTATTGCGTAATTAAATGCTTTAATGATTAATCCACGTCCTAAAACTTATTTATAACAGCTTTGAATTAGATTAATCACCTGGTTCACTGTCACACACATCGAACTTATAGATGTATTTTGCGGTGAGATATGGGAAAAGGGGTTTTGGGATCGTTGCGTAGATTCGGCCTAGTTGTTAGGACCGTTTCCAATACAGAGGTTTGTCATCGTTGTTCGAGCAACTCTAGACCTTAATCATGTTAGGATAATCAGTTTTCTAAAGGGAGAGTTGGTTAGCTTCACATAGGGTGGTTAGATCGAGTTGTTCAGTCGAATCACTAGAATTAGGAGTTGGCACCCGTGGATGTCGTTAAACTACATAGGATTGATAGGTTGGTCAAGACACGCTCCCTGTCAAGTCTTTCCTTAGGGGTAAAAGTAGCTCGTGGGATTATAGTTCGGCTATGCCCTTTTAATATATAGAAGTAAACCGGCAGTTTAATCTTTATTTCTGTACTAGTATAAGACATTTCCACCTTTGATTGACCTGAACCAAGTTACACGTCAGCTTTGGTACTTAGACATTACTCCTTGTGGATACGACCTTGTGACCACTATACTCCCGTTGACCCGACACCCTGTCGGTGAAAGTTAGTGGTCAAGTATTTTTCTATCAACTGATGAAGAAGAGAAGAACCTTAAGTCCGTCAAACAAGACGATGACGGATGGATTCTGGTGACTCACAAGAAGAAGAAAAGGATGACGCGCCACTTCGAGTCAGCAGAGCAAAGAAAGAATCACCCTAAGTCCTCCATGCTAAAGAGAAACAAAAAAGCAAAAAGGGTGAGAAAGCAACAAAGAGAGGTAAGAAAGGAAAGAAAGGAAAAGAAGAGCATCCCTTTGGAAAGCGTTTAATACAAAAGTCCCCGCACTCCCATCACCTTGCTGGAGTATATGCCTAAGAAGATTTTTGAAGTTGAGGACCTTGAAAAATATTTGGAAGAGGAAGTGGCTTCCTGTTGTGCTATCCACGTGGAGGAAGATGACGATATAATCGTGCAGGGAAACTCTCCAATGGAAGAGGAGGCTCCAGTCAAGGCAAAAATTGCATGCTCAACTGAGATAACCTTCATAGATGATGATATACGGCCAGGGCCAGCACCCCATACTCGCCCGTTGTTTGTAAGTACATTCACACGTGGAAGAAGAGTAAATCGAGTGTTGTTGGATGGAGGTTCCGCTGTCAATATTTTACCGCTCCGCACATTGAAAGAGCTTGGTGTGTCAATGGATGAACTCGCTGATAGCCGCCTTATGATCCAAGGATTTAACCAATGGGGGCAAAGAGCAATCGGAGTAATAAGACTAGACATTTTAATGGGCGACATGTCTTCCAGCGCGCTCTTCCATGTCATCGATGCCAAAAATTCATACAAAATGCTATTAGGAAGGCCGTGGCTACATGAAAATGGAGTCGTTGTTGGGGAGATTTTGCATCATTAAAACAAAAGAAAATTTATAAAACCTATACTACCATGCAAAACTACCTCCTAACCGGCCGATTACCGGGTAATTGATAGTAAAGTTGGATAAGTACGGGTATCGATCCTCAGGGAAAAGGGATGTTGAATCTAATTTCACTAATTCCTTTCAATTGTTACTTAGGAAAAACGAATAAATCAAAGAACAAATAAAATAAACGAAAGAGCAATTAAAATAAATCTAACCTACAAAATAAAATAACACAACCTAAACTAAACTAAAGATACATGGGATCAAACAGTGCACAAACCAAGTGATTTCAATCCTAGTTCATCTCATGATTTTAATTCGATATTGTGGTTTCAACTTTACACGAGACACAAACTCCTAATTCCTTAGTGAATCTATTTCTCAAGCTATGAATCCCTAATCTCTTAGTGAATTCAATTATCGATCTCTCCTCTTCCGAATGTTGAGACCAATATTCCATACAAAACAAAGGTGTAGATTCAGGTTAACTCTCGTATTTTAGAACCTAACAACCTAGATAATTAACCAATTAACTTGTCATCATTAATGATTAAAAATCCGAGTGAGCATTGCATGTCTTTGTTCGATGTTTATAATCATTGATGCATTATTTTGCATATTTAGTAAATTTAGTTGTTTCACCCGACACTATTTTTCACGTGCCATAGTAAATGATGAGCTAAATGTTGAAAGCCTACCCCATTTTAGTTGGAGATTTTTGATGATTATAGCATGTTTCTTTGCTTATGTACAATTCTTGAAAAGTTTAGTAGTTTGTATTCTAGATTAAAGTATGACATCTTGTGAATATCAGTAGTTTGAATGTGATAAGTGAAACGTGATTAAGTCTTTGCAATAGTAATAAATTGTTTACTTGAGGTGTTATGCTCGGTTGTGCGTTTTACTAGAAAATAATCTTTTCACTTTGCCCGACCAGAAATCTCTAAGTAAACATAATTGTAATTGTGTGTGTCGAAAATTCGGTTTATGATTTGGGTGAGGTAGGGTGTACCACGTATGTCTATTCCACTATGATGACCAAAAGCTCACGACGAGTCGTTTATAGTCGCCTTATGATTGGAGTAAGGTAGGGATTATCTTGAAATGTCTGATTCGCTATGAGGGCAAAAGCTTATTACGATGTGTGTTAGAAAAGTGTGAAAAAAAGTGAAAATATTGAAATATATTATTATGAATAAGTAAGGACTTAGTTATCGTTAATCTTATACCCAGTATAAATCGAAGGATATGTTGTAGGGATTATCCTCTCGAATGCATCGTAAATGTTTTAGATATTCTCTACTATTTCTTTTTGGGATATGTATGTTTTGTAAAGTGCTGTTATAATTTTTGAATATTTCTAACTTAGATGGGAAATCGGGCTAGTTTTGGTTTGAATAACTTTCAAATTGTGGAACTTAGTGGAAGTTTATTATGGCTATGCACACACTTACACGGGGTGAACTTCTAAGTTATTGAATATACTTCATATTTGTATGGATGTTTATTTGTCTCGAGCTTGACTTTGTTTTGTTTTGCTCGGGACGAGCAAAAGTTTAAGTGTGGGGGTGTTGTTCAGGGTCAATTTGTAGTGTTTTTAAGGGTATATTTTAAATCAAATTTCCCCATATATAGATGTTTTTCATAGAAATCGAGCTTATAATCGATTAATTGAGTAAATGGTGTTTCTAATAGGTTAAATTACAAAACGTAGCGATTTATGTGTTTAAATCATGATTTTATATTATTTTAGGATTGTGTTACGCTTTGGTATGTTTTCCTACATTGTAGATACACATTGTTGATGGAAAGGATGATTTTAAAGAGATGAATTCGAGTGGAAAATCCCGAAATATACTCGTATCTGACGGGCTAATCAAAAGGCGTTTTCGAAGAAGAGTCCTTAATGAAAGTTGTAGAGTTTTCCGAGAGCTTTTTATGACATTCGGATCATAATTTTTGAGGTATACAACTCAAGATATGAATTTTAGAGTTTGAGTTCAGCCTCTATGCAAGCGGGCGTCAGGACCACTAATTGCTTCAACCGACTTAAGAAGCTTTTCTTTCGACCGCATGCAATTGTTTCACCGACATACATATAAATCCTAATTAAATAAGGAATTATTCTAGCCGACATCATTTATTACTTATTTGACCTCTCCTTACTTCTTATATATACGCATGCATGTGAACCACCAATCCGATGATTCATACAACCCGGCCGCATTATTCATAGAGCAAATGCATCTTGAAGAGCTTCAAGGCGGTCACCCGAGCCTTGTGCTCGGAGTGATCGAGGTTAGATTAGATGTAGTTTCTTCCGTTTTGATTCATGGATTCAATCATGTACCAAACTATGTGAGTTTATTTATTTAATTTATTCAGTCCTTATTCGTTTTTTTGTGATCTTTTAATTCATGTTGTATCGTTCTATGATTATGATGCTATTATGTGAATTAGATCGAGAGATCAGTTTGCTATTGATGTTTACAACATACGGAATCGAATAGCAAACTGATCTCTCGATCTAATTCACATAATAGCATCATAATCATAGAACGATACAACATGAATTAAAAGATCACAAAAAAATGAATAAGGACTGAATAAATTAAATAAATAAACTCACGTAGTTTGGTACATGATTGAATCCATGAATCGAAAACGGAAGAAACTACATCTAATCTAACCCCGGATCACCCGAGCACAAGGCTCGGGTGACCGGCCTTGAAGCTCTCAAGATGCCGCTGCTTTTCTATGAATAATGCGGCTGGTTGTATGAATCATCGGATTAGGGTTCACATGCATGCGTATATATAAGAAGTAAGGAGGCTGAAATAAGTAATACTGATGTCGGCTAGAATAATTCCTTATTTAATTAGGATTTATATGTATGTTCATGAAACAATTGCATGCGGCTGAAAGAAAAGCTTCTTAAGTCGGTTGAAGCAATTAGGTCCGACGCCCGCTTGCATAGAGGCTGAACTCAAACTTAAAATTCATATCTTGAGTTGTAGACTTCAAAAAATTATGATCCGAATGTCATAAAAAGCTCTCGAAAAACTCTACAACTTTCATTAAGGACTCTTCTTCGAAAACGCCTTTTTGATTAGCCCGTCAGACATGCGAGTATATTTCGGGATTTTCCACTGAATTCATCTCTTTAAAATCATCCTTTCCATCAACAATGTGTATCTACAATGTAGGAAAAACATACCAAAGCGTAACACAATCCTAAAATAATATAAAATCATGATTTAAACACATAAATCGCTACGTTTTGCAATTTAACCTATTAGAAACACCATTTACTCAATTAATCGATTATAAGCTCGATTTCTATGAAAAACATCTATATATGAGGAAATTTGATTTAAAATATACCCTTAAAAACACTACAAATTGACCCTGAACAACACCCCCACACTTAAACTTTTGCTCGTCCCGAGCAAAACACAACAAAGTCAAGCTCGAGACAAATAAACATCCATACAAATATGAAGTATATTCAATAACTTAGAAGTTCACCCGTGTAGTGTGTGCATATCCATAATAAACTTCCACTAAGTTCCACAATTTGAAAGTTATTCAAACCAAAACTAGCCCGGTTTCCCATCTAAGTTAGAAATATTCAAAAATTATAACATGCACTTTACAAAACATATATATCCCAAAAAGAAATAGTAGAGAATATCTAAAACATTTCTGACAGACTCAGAGAATAATCTCTACAACATATCCTTCAGTTTATACTGGGTATAAGATTAACGATAACTAAGTCCTCACTTATTCATAATAATATATTTCAATATTTTCACTTTTTCACACTTTTCTAACACACATCGAATAAGCTTTTGACCTCATAGCGAATCAGACATTTCAAGATAATCCCCTACCTTACTCCAATCATAAGGCAAATATAAACTGATCAATGAGCTTTTGGTCATCATAGTGGAATAGACATACGTGGTACACCCTACCTCACCCAAATCATAAACCACTTCCGACACACACAATTACAATTATGTTTACTTGTAGATTTCTCGCGAAGGAAAAGATTATTTTCTAGTAGCGTGACGCACTACCGAGCATAACACCTCAAGTAAACAATTTATTACTATTGCAAAGACTTAATCACGTTTCACTTATCACATTCAAACTTACAGATATTCACAGTATGTCATACTTTAATCCTAGAATACAAACTACTAAACTTTTCAAGAATTGTAAATAAGCAAAGAAACATGCTATAATCATCAAAAATCTCCAACTAAAATGGGGTAGGCTTTCAACATTTAGCTCATCATTTACTATGGCACGTGAAAAATAGTGTCGGGTGAAACAACTAAATTTACTAAATATGCAAAATAATGCATCAATGATTATAAACATCGAACAAAGACATGCAATGCTCACTCGGGACAAAACAAAAGCACTTTTCATAGAAATATAATAGAAATTGAGCAAACGACTCATAGATACATATAAACCATCCTCTCCCCCACACTTAAATTGCAACTTGTCCTCAAGTTGTGCAGAAATAATAAATTAGAGAACTTAGTGATTGGATCTTTGGCAATTCCGGAAAAATCGGTAAAACCAAAATTGTTTGATAGCTCAAGAGATCGGAGCATCACAGTAAACCGATTCATCGTGAAAGTGCACAATAGCTATCAAAAATATCCTGCAGACTTGATCAGTGCAAAAAGAGTCTACGGGGAAAAAGGATTAGACATGTAAAGCACATGGAAAAGAAGTCATAGAGATTTTTTCAAATTAAGCTCATGTAAAGATGGACATATACATGGAACATTACAAAATAGTAGGCTAGGTGCAACTACATGAAAATATACTACAATGCAGCCTACATGATATGCAATCCTAAAAATAAAATAAATAAAAATAAATTCTGACAGGCTCAGGCTGAGCAAGTTGAGAGGGCAACCCTACAGTGACTACGGCCCGTGCAGAATCAGAAAAAAAATGAGGTAGTATTACGGAAACCGACAGTTAACTACACTCAAGAAAAATAAAAGAAAAATAGAAAAACAATGCAACTAGATGACATGCAACTAAATGATATGCAAAAATAAAAGAAAATAAAAGAAAGAAAACTAGCCCACTCATTTGCAACACGACATTGTTAGGTGTAATACCCGAAAGATAATTTTGTAATTGTTTTATTTAATAAATGAAATGATGTTATTATTCATATTTATTATTCTCATATTCACCGATGTGACAATAGTATTTACACTACGAAAAAACCTAAGTATATCGTTTATGTAATCACTTAACTCAGGTGTATGGTATATACACGGGAGGATTGAGTTAGTGAAGATGTACTTAAAATACAATTAGCCCGTAGTGAAGTTAATCGAGAGTATCGGGTCTCTCTCCTTTAACGTGCTATTAATGCGCCCGAACACAATATGTGTGATTGTCTTCTCCGGACTTTCGGTTAAGAGAACCTAATGGGGCATTTATATATAGATATATCATATAGATATATCACCGATTTGATTAGAGTTCACGATTTTCCGTGATTAGAGTTCATATTTACGATATCATTTATATATCGAATCAATGGATGATCATATTTATGGATATATCTTAATCTCGAGGTGATCCACTGCATAACCGCTGCTTGAATCGATTAATGAGGTTTGACTTGTCGGTTAAAAATCCAGTGGATTACACCGAGTCCGTGGTCCGAATTACCCCATCTTGGCATTGTCTTTGGATTGAGTGAGTAGTCCGTGTTATCACAGATCTGAAATCCATTCCTTCCATTTATGGAAGTAGATAGAACGCCTCCTTTATTTGTTAGCCCTAAGAAAATGATCGATCCCGGGAGTTCACATTTGACTAATTAGCAACTAGTCGATTATGTGCACTAATTGATCACTAGGGGGTTAATGGTAAATAAGGATAAGAGGTTCTAAAAAGGGTTAACGGAAATTTCCCGATTTAGAATGAACAGTCTATGGAGGATTAATCCATATGTAATGATTATATCAATGGACGCTTATTATTATTCTCGTGAGGAGATAAATATAATCTTATAATCGGAGGAGTGCAGTCACGGGATTATGGTGGCATATTCCTGTGATTGATTTATCGAATATAATTATTCTGTTCGTAAGATAATTATTTATTTGATTTATCGGAGCCGCTGATTATTAGTCCATGGTCCCCGACGTGCCTCCTAATATAGCATAGCTATTCTCGGACGTCGAATCCTAATAATATTAATTTAGTTCTTGTTGGACTTTATTAAAACGATATGTGAATTAATTGTTTAGTGGACTATTAAATTAGTTGGGCTAAGTAATTAAATACACGGAAAAGACATTTTTCGTGGACTCGGCCCGAATTGGTGTGTTGACCTAATTTTTGGTCAAATATATTGAAAAGGTGCGTGACCTTAATTTTAAAGAAAGGTGCGCATGCAATTTATATTATTTAATTATTAAGAAATTAGTTTTCTTGGATAATTATTTAATGTGTGATTTATCTTTTATTTGTTAAATGATAAATCATGGAATATTAGATAATAATATGATTTATCCTAATTTGTTTGGGATAATTATTTTATTTATCTTTTATTTGGAAAAAGGGTTAATGTAATAATTATCTCTTAATTATTTAATCCTTGGAGGACAAGGATTACTCTCCTATATAAAGAGAGTTCTCCTAAGCCTTAACACACACAATATTTTCGAGTTCCACCTCTTAGAGAGGAGGAAGAAATTTTCGGCCAAGGGGAGTTAAGGGGAGAATCTTGGAGATTTTCCGGGTAGCATATCGGAAGGATTCGAGACGAGAATTTCCTTCCACCGGGAGTTGCTTGGATCACACGTACGGAAGATCGTGGTGCTCTTCACATCATTGTTCAATCTTCTTGTTGCGGTTCTTCGAATTGGATTTAGAGATCCAATAGGTATATGTACTACAACCCCCTTGTAGATATAGATCTAGTTGTTTTATTACGTATATATTATAGATCTAGATCCATAAAATCGCTTCCGTTGCGGATGGTATTACTAACAGTGGTATCGGAGCCCAGGGTGATCTATATTTATACGTATAAAATATTAGATCTAGGAGTGGTAAAACATGTAGATTTTTTTGTCCCAATTTTTTTTAAAAGGGGCCGACGCATGCATGATTAATTTTTATGTTATGAATGTCTTGGTTGAAGAGATGGATTGGGGTTGGTACTGTTTACTCGTTAGATCTATTGTAGCTCCTTTGTTTAGCAACAATTGAGCATATGAATTGTATTTATTTTATGTCAATTTTCGAAATTTATTTGTAAAAGTAGCATCTTTTATTGTAATTTTGAATATCCGGGCTGGAAAAGATGAAGATCTTGCTGGAAAATTGAAGATCAAGACGAAACCCAAGGTATGAACGAGGAGAAACGGATAAAATTTTATTAAAAACTGCTACAGGACTTTCTGCGACGCTGAAAAGCGTCGCTATAAGTCCTGTTTATAATTAAATGCATGCGGCTAGGGTTCTACATGCATGCGGCTGCATGATAATTTTGGTAAACCTAATTTCCATCTCAATTACTGCCGTATGGCAGAGAAAAAAAAAAAAAAAAAAAAAAAAATTTTGGAAAATATTTTTTTTGGTACGTAGCCGCATATAATAAAATATATATATGATTAATTATAATAAATTGGATTTATTTAATTAAAAAGACTTTTTCTCCTCTCGGGTGTTCGTGGATCGTGATCCGGCGGTTCGAGTTCAAGATTCGAAGATCAAGACTCGAAGACAACAAGATTGTAATTTATTTTTCCTAGAATAGATTAGATACGGGGGTACCAACAATCCATCTCGGTGTTTAAATTTTCCGCAATTTTATTTTTTATGTGTTTGATCATAAAATAGATATAAAATCGGAATTGCCATGACATGCATCATATCATAAATCCACTCCATGCATACATGTAGCATTTTAATTTTGGTAATTAAAATAGGCATGTATACAAACTCGTGTAATTAGTTGAAATTTAATTAATACGTGGTAATTAATAAATTTAGTAACTAATTAAAGATCCGAGGACGGGTTATGAAATCGTTAGCCTTTCGGTGTGTGTTCTCGGTGAACCGCCTTAAAGCTCAAACGAGATCACGTTTTCGATTCGTAGTGTCTACGAGATTGAATGATGGTAAAAGAACAACAAATCTTGGATAAAAACGGTTCGCTTATAGGTTGGGTGGTCAATTGAGCTTCGCTCGAACGACTTAACCCTCCTAGTGTGATGTATGCACGGGGGTCCGGCAAGACTAAGCCAAACCGAGAGCGGAGGGGTGATTCCTTCTAATCTCAATAGGGCTCTCTTGACCCGACTTCGTCCGATCGTCATATATGTTCCAACGAATAGGGCGGGTAGGCTTGCCTACGTTACCGACACCATTCGAATCCTTGATTTGATGTGCTTTTATGTTAACATCAAAAGACGTGGTTAGTTAACCCACCACCACTTCCAAATTATTGAGTGGGAGCGGAGGCGGCGACACCAACCCCACGGCCTCTACTATAGATACAAGTAAGTGAGAGAGAAGGGTGACGCCTCGCGGCGCTTTGATTTCGTCCCCTACGGATGGTGTTCACCCCTATCAACATTCATGGCTTGGTCTCCGAAAGGATAGGATTTACGGTACTCGTCGGGTCACCGACCTATCCTACGACGGCACACTCGGGCGTACAAGAGATCCGATATAGTAGGTCACACTCATCAAGGGTATTCTTGATAATACCTAGGCTAAAAGGAAGGTAGTCAATGAATAAAGGGATGTTCGATTCTCGTGGGATGTTCGATTCTCACAAGTTATTCATTGATGAGATTGTCTCAATTTAACCGTCATCTCTTTGACCTACCCTACGGGCGGAATCGAGATGCGAGGTTAAAACCTTGAATGGTAGAGTAGACTTAATTTTAGTTTACAATTTCTAAAATAAATATAGTAGTGTTAAACTTGAATTAATATATGTCATTTTATTTACAACGATTATATCCCTTACTAAATTGCTTAAAATTTATAATTGACTAGTATTGACTTCGTTAAAAGTGGAAAGTAACTAGGACGTTGAACTAGTTAATCGATAATGCAAATTATTTTTCAAAAGAGATATTTTCTCTTAAGCCTTTTAAAACCAGAGTGACATATAGGCATGTCACTAGTGTCATTCGTGTCAAACGGAAGACAAACTTAGTTTGATCAAAGGTGATTTCGGACTTTGAAATTCTTCTAGTGAATTTTCAGTGTGTAGTGACTACACACGTAACCGTTCTAATTGAAAAATCGGAAAATCATGAATCAAGCGCTAGTTAGACGATATTTGGAATCGATGAACTAGTGGGAGTTTTATGATTTGTATTTTTCTGGAAACATTAGAACTGTGTAAGTGTTTACACGAGAGATTTTCAAATTGAAAAATTGGAAAATCATAAAATGAAGCATTGCTGGTTAGACGGTATTTGGAACCGATAAACTAGTGGGAGCTTTAATGTTATGATTTGTTGTTTTTCTAGTATATTAGAAAATCCGACAAGTCCCGACAAGTAACACTCAAAATAGACATCCCACGGTTCAAGAGTAGTGTTCTACTCACACGAATCGCTAGTTCAAAATCGCTTTCCATTTACGGAAAGTCAAGAATGGGAGAGTATGTCTAAGAGTGTTAGTCATCTAAAACTGAGTTGATTTTAAGGCTAAACCGAAAATTAATAAACTGAAAACCATAGGATAAGGATAGTGATTTCGGATCACCAACCTATGAATCCTTGGTGATTTTCTCGTAGACTATGTTCTTTGAAAGAACAAGATAGTTATGCATTAACGATTAATAGACTAGACAACGGGCGTAATTTTAGCTATAAATAGTGGGGAGTGATATGAGGAAATGAATCTCGATTCAATCCTTGGATATCGCGGAAAATTTATTTTCGGTTTAAGATTCGTTGGAACGAATGGATTTACCTTCTATTCGATAATTTGTTTGTCGATATAGAAGTGAATATACCATTTGTAGTACGAATCCAAGACTCGGACTTTTATTTGATAAAGTCAAAACCACTTACAATCTAACTTTGAAATAAGTATATAAAACACATCTTAAGAACTATTAAAAGCAATTGGTTTCTATATTTAGATAAACACTTCTTCATTTTCCACAGCTTAGTGCATAGTCCCTAAAAGACAAGACACAAGACTGTTCAGGGTGATTCCTTTCTCCCACCAGTTAGATTGTCTTAAAGGTTCAATGACTAATTTTCCTTTCAATCGGGAAAGGATAATGGTTATAAAGAAGTAACATAGCTTGTTCATGACGACCTTCGGGGTTTGATGAAAGATACAAGCTAGTAGGGGCTTATGAGTAGTGACTTCTAGTCTGACAACTACTCAAACACTCCGGTAAGTTTATCCAAAATATTCAAAGGTGTCTCTCGATTTTGTCGGAGATGGAGTATTCTATACTGTAAATGGGCCATCACATAGTCCTGTGGATCTGATGCTCGGTTCGCCTCATAGTGAAATGCTTTCACTAAGGAAGAAACCACCGAATTGCCTTTACATAGTTGTAGATCCGCCACAATACACCGCTTAACTCAATAAAGATATTGGAAGTGAAATAACGGTTTACATTGAAGTGTAGAACCGAGAAGTCTACCTAGAATGTGCTTTGGAATTAACGGATAATGAGTGGATTCGGTTCACCCAAATTCCGTCAATATAAGCATTTAGCACATGATGCTTGATGGTTTGACTGGAATTTTATGCATACGTTCGGTCGCTGACCAATCGTTATGTATCTTGTAGCATTGAGAAAAAGGTTCGTTATCGATTCTTGACATCGGGAAGGACGCTTATATTGCTTGCATCCTTTCTCGATAGAATCCATGAACAAGAAAACCTTGAACCTTGAAGTACGCTTACTCAAGGTAGTTACTAATCGATTAAAATCGCACCACATCCAACATCGGTTGTTGGTGATAACACTAAATACTACTAAACTAGATCGAAATTTCGATCCATCCAAAGAAGTATTGGGAGTATGGTTTATCCATTACCCATTACGCCTCGCGGACTTTGTAGTCCGAGGATCGATTGATGACCTATGGCTCTTTTGTGAGCGTGATAGATTTCGATAATAGAGGTTGGTTTAATAGCCATAACCCCGTGAATGGAGTTCGATGCTCGAGCCTGCTCATACTCTTGTAGAACCACCTGAGCGCCTCAGCCCAAAGTGGGAGTAATTGGATCTACATGGAAGAGAGTAGAATGAATACGAAAGTTTATCTTTCGAGCAAAGCTTGAGTGGTCTAGGGGTAATTCCTAAGAAGTAGAGAGTTAATCGACGCTGGACTCTCTTACCACTTAGTATTGCATGATTTCGTTCAAAAGCGAGAAAATAGGGATGATTTACCCGAGATTTTCTTGCCAAACAAACGGAATCTGGATTCATTCGAACAGTATGGTATTGCCTTATGAACTTATGACAGGATGATCACAAGGCTTATGTCCTTTGTGGATAAAAGCAAACCTCTTGGTCATTGGAAGTCATATATTTCTATAATATATGGATTTGACCGTAATATTGATAAGTCTTTTGAAGTCCGGATATCAATTTTTTAGTACAAGAGTGAATATATACATATATATTAGTGTTTGTGAAGGATAACACTTTGCACCAAATTGGAATCAACATGGGTGTGTTATCCAAGTCGACCGACAATGCCACAATTCTCTCAGAATAGAGATTTGGACAACATTCTACTGAGTTTGACTCGGTCGAATTCATTAGAATCACCATCGGTTTCCCATCCATCTTATTGGTTAAGATGATGCATCCGTGTATGCAACATTCAACGAGGAAGTTCTACCCTATGCCTCAAGAATGACTCTCTAAATCTTCGGATAAAGAGAAATGGGATGGATTCTCTTTGTGACAAGAGATGGTCAGGTTGTTGAACGTCAATTTGATCGAATCTTACATTCGGCGATTAACAAAGCAAGTTTAGCATGTCCTTTAGTATCTTGAGAGAACGAGGAATAATATGCGGGCATATTCAATTGTGAACTTGGATATGTGAGAATACACTGTTCGACTTTGTGTCGATTAAGGATGATCGTTAAGTCGATCTCGGTCTCAGTGTTTACTCTTGTGTTGAAGCTATTGCCTGGAAGAATCCAAAGAACGCCAACTCGACTTTAACTAGTTGGGTGATTAACGGCTTTTGTAGTAGCTAGAGGCGATATATAGCTTAAGGATTTCCTTTTCATATCTCGGGAGTGATTCTAGATTTGGAAAGCCGATACCCATCATCATTGTGCAAGCGATGAAGGGTAGCTTATAAGGATTTCAAATCACTTGAGTTCAAGAGCATATTGGGAAAGTACCACATGATTAGATGGACCGCGACGCTTTGATTCTACGGATCGCCTCGAGCCGACAACCTGATCGATCATTAAGACCCATGACATTCGGATATAGGTGCTCCCGAGTCACCGACCTATCCTACGACGGCATACTCGGAGTGTACTTTGGAATCAAAATGGTTATGATAAGTTTTGTGGGTACTAAAATACGGGATGAGTATCTATTGCTTTAGAGCAAGTGGGAGATGTAGTTTTCGTAGTTTTAAATAATAGGGTGTGCTCTAAAACAATTAATCACATGCTTTCGTGCAAGTGGGGAGATTGTTAGGTGTAATGCCCGAAAGACAATTTTGTAATTGTTTTATTTAATAAATGAAATGATGTTATTATTCATATTTATTATTCTCATATTCACCGATGTGACAATAGTATTTACACTACTGAAAAACCCTAAGTATATCGTTTATGTAATCACTTAACTCAATGTATGGTATATACACGGGAGGATTGAGTTAGTGAAGATGTACTTAAAATACAATTAGCCCGTAGTGAAGTTAATCGAGAGTATCGGGTCTCTCCTTTAACGTGCTATTAATGCGCCTGAACACAATATGTGTGATTGTCTTATCCGGACTTTCGGTTAAGAGAACCTAATGGGGCATTTATATATGATAGATATATCATATAGTATTTTGGACCGATTTGATTAGAGTTCACGATATAATTCCGTAATCGAGAAGTCTTATCGAATCAATGGATGATCATATTTATGGATATATCTTAATCTCGAGGTGATCACGATCCAACCGCTTGAATCGGTATGAGGTTTGACTTGACGGTTAAGGATTACACCGTTCGCGTCTGGTGGTCCGAATTACCCCATCTTGGCATTGTTCAAAATCGATTGAGTGAGTAGTCTCTTGTTGTTATCACGAGATACGATCACGAATCCATTCCTTCCATTTATGGAAGTAGATAGACAGCTTCCTTTATTTGTTAGCCCTAAGAAAATGATCGATCCCGGGAGTTCACATTTGACTAATTAGCTACTAGTCGCTTATGTGCACTAATTGATCACTAGGGGGTTAATGGTAAATAAGGATAAAAGGTTCTAAAAAGGGTTAACGGAAATTTCCCGATTTAGAATGAAATGATTCATGGAGGATTAATCCATATGTAATGATTATATCAATGGACGCTTATTATTATTCTCGTGAGGAGATAAATATAATCTTATAATCGGAGGAGTGCAGTCACGGGATTATGGTGGCATATTCCTGTGATTGATTTATCGAATATAATTATTCTGTTCGTAAGATAATTATTTATTTGATTTATCGGAGCGGCACGATTATTAGTCCATGGTCCCCGACGTGCCTCCTAATATAAAGCGTAGCTATTCTCGGACGTCGAATCCTAATAATATTAATTTAGTTCTTGTTGGAATTTATTAAAACGATATGTGAATTAATTGTTTAGTGGACTATTAAATTAGTTGGGCTAAGTAATTAAATACACGGAAAAGACATTTTTAATGTGACTTCCTAATTGGTGTGTTGACCTAATTTTTGGTCAAATATATTGAAAAGGTGCGTGACCTTAATTTTAAAGAAAGGTGCGCATGCAATTTATATTATTTAATTATTAAGAAATTAGTTTTCTTGGATAATTATTTAATGTGTGATTTATCTTTTATTTGTTAAATGATAAATCATGGAATATTAGATAATAATATGATTTATCCTAATTTGTTTGGGATAATGATTTTATTTATCTTTTATTTGGAAAAAGGGTTAATGTAATAATTATCTCTTAATTATTTAATCATTGAGGACAAGGATTACTCTCCTATATAAAGAGAGTTCTCCTAAGCCTTAACACACACAATATTTTCGAGTTCCACCTCTTAGAGAGGAGGAAGAAATTTTCGCCAAGGGGAGTAAGGGGAGAATCTTGGAGATTTTCTCTGGGTAGCATATCGGAAGGATTCGAGACGAAATTTCCTTCCACCGGGAGTTGCTTGATCACACGTCACGGAAGATCGTGGTGCTCTTCACATCATTGTTCAATCTTCTTGTTATGGTTCTTCGAATTGGATTTAGAGATCCAATAGGTATATGTACTACAACCCCTTGTTGTAGATATAGATCTAGTTGTTTTATTACGTATATATTATAGATCTAGATCCATAAAATCGCTTCCGTTGCGGATGGTATTACTAACAGACATATATATAATAAACGTCTACCAAATAATGACAGGTTACGATAAACGATGTCTTTGCTCATTACATGCAATGTAGACGCGCTTTAAGACTCATTGAAGGTGATAGCATTATGGAAACCAACAGTTAGCTATACTAAACAAGATATAACTCATATGGATGGACGTAGCATACGGAAAACCGATAGTAGCTACCCATATGAACTACAAAAACAACAAGGAAGCACATAAGTCTCAAAGCTTAAAAGATTCATCACGGTATGTAGCATACGGAAACCGACATTAGCTACTAAATAACAATAAGACCGAGTTATAAGCGTCATTTGAACCGATAAAGACTATAACTTGTATAGATGAATCATGCATATAAAAATTAATCAGTTATTTAACATGGATCGGTAGATGGAAAGATGTAAACATGCAAGTTCAGATCATCTACGTAAAAACAATTAGCCACATAAGCTCAAATTAAAGTATCCATATCAAATAAAGCATTAAAAATCAAGTTGAGAAGAAATCTTGAACCTGGACTGGCGTTCAATAATTCAAACGGGCGTTTAAAACTTATGCAGGCCGGACGGGTGTTTAGATATATGGACGTCCGTCTGGTTCTTGAAAACAGAACAGAGCTGATACGTTTCGGAACGGACGAGCGGCCAACAAACCAGACGCTCGTTTACCTGCATGTTAGGGACTGAACGGGCGTTCACTTACCTGAACGCTCGTCCAACAATCGAATTTGCATAGAAAACGCAGGAAACATAGCAAACCCTAATTTCTTAAAAGATCATACATCAAATATCACAGAGCAGCCACATCAAATTAAAGCACAGAGGGTTAGACTAGATACAAACAAACATATAGTTCACGTTTCACAAATCGAGTAAAAAAACTTTTTGCACATTCTTAACCTAACGGTTATCGAAACACGGCAAAAATAAAAACTCTCGATTTATTCAACGCTACTTTTATTGAAAACGAAAAATAAAAAAATGTAACAAAATAGAAAAATTAACGAAAGAAGATTCAACAAAACACCGATTCCCCGGCAACGGCGCCACTTTTGTTGGGGAGATTTTGCATCATTAAAACAAAAGAAAATTTATAAAACCTATACTACCATGCAAAACTACCTCCTAACCGGCCGAATACCGGGTAATTGATAGTAAAGTTGGATAAGTACGGGTATCGATCCTCAGGGAAAAGGGATGTTGAATCTAATTTCACTAATTCCTTTCAATTGTTACTTAGGAAAAACGAATAAACGAAAGAACAAATAAAATAAACGAAAGAGCAATTAAAATAAATATAACCTACAAAATAAAATAACACAACCTAAACTAAACTAAAGATACATGGGATCAAACAGTGCACAAACCAAGTGATTTCAATCCTAGTTCATCTCATGATTTTAATTCGATATTGTGGTTTCACCTTTACACGAGACACAAACTCCTAATTCCTTAGTGAATCTATTTCTCAAGCTATGAATCCCTAATCTCTTAGTGAATTCAATTATCGATCTCTCCTCTTCCGAATGTTGAGACCAATATTCCATACAAAACAAAGGTGTAGATTCAGGTTAACTCTCGTATTTTAGAACCTAACAACCTAGATAATTAACCAATTAACTTGTCATCATTAATGATTAAAAATCCTATCTTTCTATGGTGATCTAGTCTACGCAACTTCCGTATGTTGTAAACATCAATAGCAAACTGATCTCTCGATCTAATTCACATAATAGCATCATAATCATAGAACGATACAACATGAATTAAAAGATCACAAAAAAACGAATAAGGACTGAATAAATTAAATAAATAAACTCACGTAGTTTGGTACATGATTGAATCCATGAATCGAAAATGGAAGAAACTACATCTAATCTAACCCCGGATCACCCGAGCACAAGGCTCGGGTGACCGGCCTTGAAGCTCTCAAGATGCCGCTGCTTTTCTGTGAATAATGCGGCTGGTTGTATGAATCATCGGATTAGGGTTCACATGCATGCGTATATATAAGAAGTAAGGAGGCTGAAATAAGTAATACTGATGTCGGCTAGAATAATTCCTTATTTAATTAGGATTTATATGTATGTCGGCTGAAACAATTGCATGCGGCTGAAAGAAAAGCTTCTTAAGTCGGTTGAAGCAATTAGGGTCTGGACGCCCGTTTGCATAGAGGCTGAACTCAAACTTCTAAAATTCATATCTTGAGTTGTAGACCTCCAAAAATTATGATCCGAATGTCATAAAAAAGCTCTCGGAAAACTCTACAACTTTCATTAAGGACTCTTCTTCAGAAAACGCCTTTTTGATTAGCCCGTCAGATATTTACAGTATATTTCGATTTTCCACTCAATTCATATCTTTAAAATCATCCTTTCCATCAACAATGTGTATCTACAATGTAGGAAAAACATACCAAAGCGTAACACAATCCTAAAATAATATAAAATCATGATTTAAACACATACATCGCTACGTTTTGCAATTTAACCTATTAGAAACACCATTTACTCAATTAATCGATTATAAGCTCGATTTCTATGAAAAACATCTATATATGGGGAAATTTGATTTAAAATATACCCTTAAAAACACTACAAATTGACCCTGAACAGTCGTCCCCTAAACTCTCCATCAGCGCTTCAAGTATTGGCGCAACGGGGTTGTGAGAAAAGTCGTTGCAGATGAAAATCCTTTTGCTGAAGCAGAAGCACACATTGCGGATGCCAAATTCTATTTGAAACCGGTTCCTGCAAAAGAAGATGACAATGTTAACTCGAAAGAAAGTAAAGAACGGTGGGAGAACATGATAAAAGAAGAAACAGTGACAGCTAAAGACGTAAGTCGGCATGAAGAGTCAAAACCTCCAGTGCTTCATGTGTGGCAAAGCATAAGGAAGACAATCACCCATCACAGGTGCCGAAATAATTAAGTGGGTTAACACTCCCGCTTCCTAAGGTAGAATGCATGAAGTCGAGTACACCATTGCAAGGCTTTACGTGTCCCAAAGAGGGTCTGACTGTGGAACATGCGCCCACTATTTGGCTTCAAAAGGAAGTAGTAAGGCTGTATGGTCTTCGCGAACTCACCTTGGATATGCCCCTTCACCACCTATCCGTATCTCGATAAAAAGAGCAAATAATAACTATATTGGCATGGAAGATGAAGCATCTTCAACAAATATTATCGAGCCGCCCTCTCAAAGACCTTCCTTGTTTGAGAGATTAGGGCCCAAGAAAGATCATGTCTCGGCACTGGAGAGATTGTCAGTTTCAACGAAGAGTGCCATTCGATCCACCCGAGCAAACAGAAGAAAGTGGTCTAAGAAGCGTGCAACTAAGGAAGGGAGCATGGAAGTAGACCATAGAGAAATCAGGAGCACGATTCCATCAAGCATGAGGCGCCACTTTGACTTAGTCATACATTGCGAAAGTGTTCTAAAAACAAAAGTACACAGTGTGGTGCATACGGGGAAGCAACGTCAGATACGACGAAGAAGAAGTAAATCCACTGTTACAGACAGATGAACCAGAAGAATGTGCTGGCTCCTCTTACATCATCACCTCTAGTGAAGAGGCCTATCTCACCTATCACATTACCTTTGGTAACGATGATGTGGATGGGGATGCCGAAGAAGCGCCCCTAGAGCTGGAAGAAGGGGTCAAGTCCACTATCGATGAATTGAAAGAAGTCAATCTTGGCACCCAGGATGAGCCGCGACCAACCTTCATCAGTGTTCTCATGTCTTCAGAAGAGGAAAATGTCTACTTCGAACTTTTGCAGGAGTACAAATATGTCTTTGCATGGACGTACAAAGAGATGACTGGTCTAGACCCAAAAGTAGCCGTTCATCAATTATCTGTAAAGAAGGGATCGCGTCCTATTAAGCAAGCTCAAATGAGATTTATGCCGGACCTTGTGCCTCTCATAGAAGCAGAAGTCAACAAACTCGTTGAGGCAAGCTTCATTCGTGAGGTTAGATATCCAACATGGATTTCAAGCAACGTACCCGTGAGGATGAAGAATGGGCAAATTCGCATCTGCGTTGATTTTTTAGACTTGAACAAAGCATGCCCCATGATTTTCCCTTGCCAATCACTGAGCAGATGGTAGATGCAACCACAGTCACGAGGTGTTATCCTTCATGGATAGATCTTCGGGGTATAATCAAATCCGTATGGCTCCAAAAGACAAAGAACTCACGGCATTTCAAACGCCCAAGGGTATCTATTGCTACAAGGTGATTCCATTTGGATTAAAGAATGCAGGGGCAACTTATCAGCATGAGATGCAGAAAATATTCTATGACATGCTACACCAACACGTTGAATGTTATGTTGATGTTGTCAAGTCGATGAAGAAGGCTGATCACATAAACGACTTGAGATTAGTCTTTGATAGGCTCCGAAGATTCCAATTGAAGATGAACCCCTTAAAGTGCGCATTTGGAGTCAGTTCATGTAAATTCCTGTGCTTCATCGTCCGTCATCGAGGAATAGAAATCGACCAGTCCAAAGTTGCATGAACTTAAAAGCCTTCAAGGGAGACTAGCATACATACAAAGGTTCATATCAAACCTCGCTGGAAGGTGCCAACCTTTTAGCCATCTGTTGAAAATGGGAGTTCCGTTTGAGTAGGATAGCTCATATAGAAAATCATTTGAAAGCATTAAAGCATATCTGATGAATGATTCAGTCTTGGCAGCCCCTGTCAAAGGTAACCTCTTATCCTTTACATCACCGTGCAAGAACGGTCGGTAGGTGCACTACTCGCTCAGGAGAAAGACAAAGGCAAAGAAAATGCATTATATTACTTGAGCAGAAGAATGACTCCTCATGCGCTGAAATACTCTCCAATTGAGAAGCTCTGCTTGTCGCTCATATTCGCCATCCAGAAGCTAAAACACTGCTTTCAAGCTCATACTGTGCATTTGGTGTTAAAGGCAAATCCACTGAAATATGTCATGTCCAAGCCCTTGCTGTCAGATAGATTAGCAAGGTGGTATCTCCAGCTTCAACAATTTGAAATTTTTTACGTGCCTCAGAAGGCCGTCAAAGGGCAAGTGCTTGCAGACTTCTTGGCTGATCACCCAATCCCGGCAGAGTGGGAGCTCTCAGATGATTTGCCTGATGAGGATGTCATAGTGATTGAAATATTTCCGCCTAGGAAGATGTATTTTGATGGAGCGGCGAGACGAGACTGTGCTAGTGCTGGAGTCATTTTTATTTCCTCAGAAGGTGAAGTGTTGTCGTACTCGTTCAAATTGATGGAATGTTGCTCCAACAATGTTGCTGAATACCAAACTTTGATCCTAGGGCTTGAGATGGAAATGGATGTAAAGCAATACAGACTAAACGTCTATGGCGACTCTCAATTGATCATCAACCAGCTTGAAGGCACCTACGATGTAAAAAAGCCAGAGTTAGTCCCATACTATAATTATGCAAGAAAAATCATTGCTTACCTTGGTGACGTCACAATTGAGCATGTTCCAAGAAAAGAAAATAAGCAAGCGGATGCTCTAGCAAACTTGGCTGCGACACTGGCAATCGGCAATGGAAAGATGCAAGTCCCCTTCTGCGAGCAGTGGGTGGTTCCTCTATACTTTGAAGAAGAGGAGGAAGACGATGATGATAGTCATGTTGTGTGTGTTTATGAAACAGATCAAGAAGACTGGAGACATCAATTTGTGGAGTACTTGAAACACGGGAGACTCCCTGACGATCAGAAGAAGAAAGTTGACATAAGACGTCGGGCCCCACGCTTCTTTCTCCACAACGATACCTTGTATCGTCGCTCTTTTGAAGGAGTCTTACTCTGTTGCCTTGGAGAGGATGAAGCTCTTCACGCTATAGAAGAGGTTCACTTTTGGATTTACGGCGCCCATCAATCTGGTCCAAAGCTCCACTTCCGCATCAAAAGGATGGGATATTACTGGCCAACCATGGTGAAGGATTGCATGGATTACGCTCGGAAATGTGAAGCATGCCAATTACATGCCAACTTCATACATTAGCCTCCTGAGCCGTTGCATCCAACTGTAGCAGCATGGCCTTTCGATGCTTAGGGAATGAATGTCGTTGGCCCGCTGCCGAAATCATCAGGCCAATATCTCTACATCTTGGCGGCGACTGATTACTTCTCAAAATGGGCCGAGGCTGTTGCACTACGCCAGGTAAAGAAAGAGAATGTAGTCCTCTTCATCTGGGTAAACATTATATATCGCTATGGAGTTCCACACTACATCATCACAGATAATGGAAAACCGTTCATGAATAGCTTGGTGGATAAGCTGTGTGAGAAGTTCAGCTTCAAACAACACAAGTCCTCCATGTACAATACACTGGCCAACGGACTTGCTGAGGCTTTCAATAAGACGTTATGCATCTTGTTGAAGAAGGTTGTTGCAAGGCACAAGAAAGACTGGCATGAACGGATGGGTGAAGCACTATGGGCTTACCACACAACTTTTTGAACGCCAACTCAAGCCACTCCATATTTGCTTGTATACGGTGTTGAAGCTGTGCTACCCCTTGAGCGGCAAATTCCTTCGCTGAGGATCGCTATCCAAGAGGGCGTAACTGATGAAGAAAACGCCCACCTTCGCCTTGAAGAGTTGGAAGATTTGGATGAAAAAAGGCTCCAGGCTCAACAGAATCTTGAATGCTACCAAGCACGGTTGTCAAAGGCATTCAACAAAAAGGTTCGCCCAAGGTCATTCCAAGTTGGTGAAACAGTGCTTGCTGTGAGAAGACCCATCATGTTGACACATAAGTCCAAAAACAAGTTCACCTCAAAATGGGATGACCCTTATGTTGTTCAGGAGGTCTACACTAATGGAGCATACAAGTTGGTGGACAAAGATGGCGTCAAGCTTGGCCCAATCAACGGCAAGTTCCTCAAAAGGTTTTATGCATAACTCAAACCATGCTCCTTAGCACGAGCCTAAACTGCATTAATCTTGCATTGAATTACAAAAAACAAAAACAAAAAATGAACTACGTTTGACTTGATCCCCTAAAAAGCATTCTAGGGGTACGTAGGCAGCTTTAGAAGTTACTCCAAATTCAGTCATACCAAAAAAAATCCATCCAGAAAAAGAAAACAATAATAAGATTTTATTGATACGTATCAATTGAGTTTCATCATACCCCAAAAAATGGAAGTCCATCGTACATAAAAAGGGAGGGGCCTCATACAAAAAAAATTGCAAGGCTTTAAAGGAAAAAAGAAATAATAAAGTTTTTATAGATTCATATCAATTGAAATTTTACATCTCAAAGCAAAAACCAAAAAAAATAAGAAGATCAAGAAAAATATCAAGAAAAGCCAAGGAAAACAACAACAAAAGGGTGGAGGAAATCAACAAGGTGAGAAGGTCAGAGAAAAATCTTCAAAGCCCTCTGCTCCAACGTCAAGAAGAAAAGAAAACCTAAGAAGCCACAAGCATTCAAAGGCAGCTTCAAATGGCATCAAGATCTAAAAGCCACAAGCCTTCAAAGGCGGCTTCAAAAGGCGTCAAGCATCAAAAGCCAACGCCTTCAAAGGAATCCGGCGTTCTGCATCAACCAACATTCAAAGGTCAGCCGTCCTTCATCAACAAACATTCGAAGATCTTCCAAGGGAAACTTGAAGTTCTTCAATAAGATGAAGAAGATCAAAAGCTTCAAAGCGCCGAGAAAGATTGTCTTCAACAATCGAAAATCTTTCGCAAAGTCGAAGTTCTTCAACTAGGAGATTGAAGGTAATACAAAGTATTCCTTCAAATCTTCATCAAAGCCTAAGATCTCCCGCCATACAAGGGAGTTTTACAACATCAACACAACAACAATTGGTGAATAAAATGGAGAGAAAGCATTAAGCCCATCCATTCAACCACCACGGAGAAGATTGAAGGAGCAACAAACAAACCTTCAAGATCTCCAACAACATTCGAAGATCATCCACAACATCCGGCGTTCTTCAACAAATCGAAGATCATCTGCCACATTCAGTGATCTTCAACCAACACCAGAAGATCATCAGCCATATCGGAAGTTCTTCAACAAACAAAGTTCATCTTCTTAACAAATAGGAGGAGCACCGTGAAAGTCCGAGATTAAGTCACCGCGACCCTTGAAGAAATCAAAATAGAAGATCAAGGAAGCATGAAAGCATCCAAGTCATCTCCAACTAATAAAGATTATCCGCCATGACCGGAGTTCTTCCTCAAATCAAAAGTGTTCTTCCCATAAATCGGAGGAGTGCCAAAATATTTGAGAACAAGCCCCGGCGACCCTTGGAGAAACACAACCAACAAGCAATAAAAGCCGCAAGAAAGGTGTAATGGTGACTTAAACTATGCCACCGAGTCTTTTTTGGAACATGTTTTGGTCAGCAATGTATAAAGCATCTGCCGAAGTCTGGTGTTCAGTTGGGAGCAGGGTCAGCAGGGTTGATCAGCCTGCTGATGGCAAGTCTACTAAAGACAAGTCTGATAAGCCTTGGCAGACTTGGGTAACACGTCTACTGCATGTTTATTCGGGTTTTATCTAATTTACTTCTGGGGTATTTCAGTCATTTACTGGGTTGGCTGTTTAGTCAGTTAGGGTTGGATACCCAAGGCTATAAATACCGTATGTATTAATTGTAACTTGAGGTAACTTTCTGTTGATAATAAAATATCCTCGTTTGTCTGTGGAGTAGTCGGCACATTGCCGGAAACCACGTTAAATCTGTGTTCTTCTTGTTTTTGTGTTTGTTTACTTGTTTATCTTTTATCTTTACTCACAATCACCATCACTTCTTGATCGATCCGTCATAACAAACTGGTATCGGAGCGTCCAGGTTCATCAAGAAATCCTTAGTCTGTATATGACTAAGTCATTAAACAACAAGTTGTTGTTGAAACAACGTCTGTTTAGTTTAAGGATGCATGAGGGATCATCTGAGGGATCATCTAGACCAGTTGAACAAATATTGCTTGATTTAAGGAATATTGATGTGAAGATTGAAGATGATGAGGATGCTGCATTGATTCTACTTGTGTCATTGCCAGCATCATATGAGAACTTTGTGCAGTCCTTTATTGTTGGGAAGGACTCAGTATCATTGGAGGAAGTAAGATCATCACTCCATGCTCGAGAGTTACGCCATAAGGCATCTGGATCTGGGACAGTCAGTCTGCTGGGTTTGGTGGCTAGTGGAGTCAGTAGGGGGCCAGGCAATTCTGGAAAGAAGAAATTCAAGAAGAATTCCAAGGGTCCAAAAGCTAAGGATATCTGTAATTACTGTAAGGAGCAGGGACATTGGAAAAATAAATGTCCTTAGAGGAAGAAGCAGCAGGGTACTCAACAGGGTACACTTTCTTTGGCAGAATATGACACCAACTCTGAAGAAGATCTGGCCTTAGCAGTTTCAGAGTCAGTAGGGCACATAGATGTGTGGATTCTGGACACTGGGGCATCTTATCATGTGTGTCCAAACATGGAGTGGTTTTCAACCTATCAGCAGGTTGATGGAGGTCATATTGCTATGGCCAACAGCAAGGTCTGCAAAATAGTTGGGATTGGATCAATCCAACTTAGGACACATGATGGTAAATTCTGCACATTGAATGAGGTAGGCATGTTCTATAAATGACCAAGAATTTGATATCACTTAGTCTACTGGACAACAAAGGGTTCAAGTTCAGGGGTGAAAGTGGAGTGGTGAATGTCTATAAGGGTTCAAGTGTGATTCTGAAGGGTATCAGGCAGGGGACATTATACATACTACAAGGGTCTCATCAGACGTTACTGCTCTTTGTTATTGTCATCGAGAGTTCACCAGTCACAATTGACTAAGTTGTGGCATATGAGATTATGTCATATGGGTGAAATAGGGATGCAAATTCTGTCTAAGTCTGATCTACTTGGGGGACATAAGGTCAATGAGCTGGAATTTTGTGAACACTGTGTGTTTGGAAAGCTACATAGGAGCAAGTTCCCAAAAGCAATCCATATCACAAAGGGACACTTGATTATGTCCATTCTGATTGTTGGGGACCTTCAAGGGTGGAGTTATTGGGTGGTCACAAGTATTTTGTGTCTTTTATAGATGATTATTCAAGGATGGTTCGGGTAATTATGATGAAGCACAAGAGTGAAGCATTCAAGAACTTCAGGCAGTGGAAGGCTTTGGTTGAAAATCAGACAGGGAGAAAGATCAAGAGACTTAGAACTGATAATGGACTAGAATTCTGTTAGTCTGAGTTTGATGAATTTTGCAAGAATGAAGGCATTGCCAGACACCATACTGTAAGAGATACTCCACAGCAGAATTGTGTTGCTGAAAGAATGAATCAAACTCTTCTGGAGAGGGCAATGTGCATGCTCTCTAATTCAGGTCTAGCAAGGAGATTTTGGGGAGACTATCAGTACAGCTTGCTACTTAATCAATAGGGGCCTCACACTGGGATCAAACTTAAAACACCACTTGAAGTTTGGTCAGAAAAGTCAGCAGACTACTCTGGACTTAGGGTTTTTGGAAGCACTGTCTACTATCATGTCAGTGAGGGTAAATTGGAGCCTAGAGCCAAGAAGGGTGTGTTTGTTGCATATGGAGATGGAGTTAAGGGGTATAGAATCTGGTCATCAGCTGAAAATAGGGTTATACTCAGTAGGAGTGTAGTTTTTGATGAAACTCTATGCTTAACTCATCTGAGACTGAGAAGATTGACAAACATGTGGAGCTTCAAGAAGAGCCTGCTGGATTAAAGGAATCGATGGGGGCGATCAACGATCGTGCAGATCGAGCAGGATCCAAGCCGATCTGGCAACAATGGTCGAGAGAGACTCAAATTGCTGATGTTGGTCAGCAGGGTATAGCTCTCAGCAGAGCTTGGAGGACCAATATCTGACCTCCAAGAAGATATGGGTTTGAGGAGGATATGGTTGGATATGCACTACAGGTAGCTGAAGAAGTGGATGGTTTTGAACTTAACACTTACAAGGAAGTTGCGACATGTTCTGAAGCATCCCAATGGCTTATTGCTATGGGAGAAGAAATGGAGTCACTTTAGAAGAATGAGACTTGGGATCTGGTCAAACAACCACAAGACAGAAGGGTGGTGACTTGCAAATGGATATTCAAGAAAAAAAGGAAGGAATAACATCTGCTGAGGGTTTTAGATATAAGGCACGTTTGGTTGATAGGGGGTTCAGTCAGAAAGAGGGGGTAGACTATGAAGAAATATTTTCTTCAATTGTCAGACACACTTCAATCAGGGTGCTGTTAGCAATAGTGGCACACCAGAATCTTGAACTTGAGCAGTTGGATGTGAAGACAACCTTTCTACATGGAGATGCAGATAAGGAGATTTATATGACTCAGCAAGAGGGTTTCCAAGTTCCTGGCAAGGAAGGATATGTGTGCAAGTTGAAGAAGTCCTTACATGGACTTAAGCAGCCTCCAAGGCAGTGGTATAAGAAGTTTGACAGCTATATGATTCAGCAGGATTATAACATGAGTCCATATGATTGTTGTGTTAATCACAACAAGTTGAAGGATGGGTCAATCATCTATCTTGTGTTGTATGTAGATGATATACTTATAGCTGCTGCAAACAAATCTGACATTCAAGATCTGAAGAATCTGCTCAAGGCTGAATTTGAGATGAAGGATTTGGGGAATGCAAAGAAAATTCTGGGGTGGAGATCTATAGAGATAGGAAGCAGAGGAAGCTATTCTTGTCTCAACAGGGGTATATTGAAAAGGTATTATCCAAGTTTGGCATGTCAGCAGCCAAACCTATAGATACTCCAATGGCACCAAATCTACATCTGTCTACTGTGCTTGCTCCACAGTCAGCTGAAGAGGAAGAATACATGTCCAAGGTTCCATATGCTAGTGCAGTGGGTAGTTTAATGTATGCCATGGCTTTGCACTAGGCCTGATTTGGCTCAGGCAGTTAGTGTTGTCAGCAGGTTTATGGCTCAACCTAGAAAGGAACACATGAAAGCAGTAAAAGCATATTCAGGTACCTTAGGGGTACATCAGATATTGGACTCATTTATGGAGGTGGTACTCAATGTTTTGTCAAAGGGTACTGTGATTCTGATTATGCTACTGATGTGGACAGCAGGAGATCTATGACTGGGTATGTGATTACTTTGGGTGATTCTGTGGTAAGTTGGAAAGCAACTTTACAGGGTACAGTGACATTATCTACTACTGAAGCAGAGTATATGGCACTGACAGCAGCGGCAAAGGAGGCAATCTGGTTGAAAGGGCTAGTCAATGATCTTAGTCTACATCATGATCAAACTAGGTTGTATTGTGACAGTCTTAGTGCAATATGTTTGGCTAAGGATCAGGTTCGTCATGAGAGAACCAAGCATATTGATGTTATGTACCATTTTCTAAGGAATGAGAGGAGGGTTAAAATGGAAAAGATCAGCACTGATGTCAATCCTGCTGATATGTTCACTAAACCAGTTCCCAGGGGCAAGTTTCAGTTGTGTCTGGACTTGCTGAATATCCAAAGCCATTAATTTGAATCTGGGAATACTCAGCTGAAGGTGGAGGTCTGCTGAGGTATTCAAATCTGAAGACAAAGAGGATTTCTGGCACTTGGTTGTGCATCTGGTCAGTTTGCATGAAGTTGAAGTCAAGGTGGAGATTTGTAATGGTGACTTAAACTATGCTACTGAGTCTGTTTTTGGAACATGTTTTGGTCAACAATGTATAAAGCATCGGTGTTTAGTTGGGATCATGGTCGTGAGGTTGATCACCGCCTTGATGGCAAGTCTCCATCAAGACAAGTTTGTTTGAGCCTCGCGGATTTTACGGAACACGTCTGCTGCAGGTTTATTCGGGTTTTATCTAAGTCACTTATGGGGTATTTCAGTCATTTATTGGGTTGACTGTTTAGTCGGTTAGGGTTGGATCCCCAAGGCTATAAATACCGTCTGTATTAATTGTAACTTTAGGTAACTTTCTGTTGATAATAAAATATCCTCGTTTGTCCATGGAGTAGTCGGCACATTGCCGGAAACCACGTTAAATATGTGTTCTTCTTGTTTATGTGTTTGTTTACTTGTTTATCTTTTATCTTTACTCACAATCACCATCACTTCTTGATCGATCCGTCATAACAAAAGGACTCCTCCCTTGAGTTTTCTTCGATATAAAGGCGAGCAAACATCTCTTCGTCTTTTTAGGACCATTTCCGAGGATTTTCTGTTATCTCACCACTAGGATTTTGAGTATCCTTAGGGCGAGACGCTCCTCTTTTTCGCACAGGCAGGCATTTTTTTTTGTACACCATCGACTTTTTGCACCAATAATCGCCCAGCGGGAAAGGGGAACCTTCGGGTCTTATGGTCATAGGCGCCAACCAAGCAGTGAAGATAGGCCGCAAAAAGATGTTGACAACTCATGGGAAGGGACTTTGCCCTTTGATGAGCGCCCGAGCCAATCAACTCGTCAAAGCTGGGATGGCCTCCTCGTACAAATCTCCAGTGACAAGGAGTCCACCAATGTGCCATAAATCCGCCAATGAGATGGACATCTCTCCAGCATCAGTGTGAAGTGTGTTCGTCTCCGGGCACCATGCCTCACAAAAAACACAGATAGTGCTTGGGCATTTGGAGTAGCTGAAGAGTGATGCGCTCAGGGCATCATATAAACCAATCCTTTTCAAAGTGCTTCTGCTGCGGGAAAGTACGTCCTCGAGCACTCCCAATATCGCTCCATGAAGCTGAAAACTCCGGTGGTTTTTAACACGGTGCCCCATTGGACCTCGCCATCAATAATTCACCGACCAAGGGTGGAAAAAGAATGGTTCCGAGCCTCCGTACTATTCGCCAAAGGGCATAACAGGTACTCCACGTGGCCATGAGACTGCCTCAGCTCCCGGTAGAGTCGTGTCGTCGTGTCAGTACCCTGGGTTAGCGGCCAGAACGAGAGCCACTCATAGGTGGTTGAACCGCAAGCTTAAACCCAGATTCATCTGCGTTTTTGGGACGATGTACAACCACCAAGTATTTTTGGTTTTTTTCGTAGCTTCGTGGAAAAACGCCATGATGTGAAACCCCTGAGAAGAAAAAAAGGAAAAAAAATTTATAATTCAGTATTTCAGTACCGTAAATATATGTATATACATGTGGGATAGAGCAAAGCGTGGTACAAGAACTAAAAAATATTACTGTGATACAATAATAGTATCATCGCAATATACGCACGATCAATTGTTCTCGTCGAAAGCAGACAATTTATTCTAATATATGACTATGAAAAAAAAAAAAAAAAAAAAAAAAAAAAAAGAAGGGGGCACCAGCAAATCTGTCAAGAATGATTTGTCCAAAAGAATAATGTCAGATTATCGTTTTCGATAATGGATGCAAAAGATTTTCCGTAAATATGAAAAAGGAGTCAGTGGGAAATAGAACAGCCAAAAAAAAAACAACAATTTTGCAGGGGCAATTTAGGGGAGGATGGAAATAAACAGACTCATTTTCCGTTGAAGATGAAAATAATAGAAGCCCTCATTATATTTACATAAGGAGGAGGTAAGAACTATGTGCAACAATCATTTGACAGAATATGCATGTGGGCCAACTCGTGGCTTCGCTGTGAAAGTAAAATAGAGACAAGCAAAAGAACACGGTCTCGTCTTCAGGAATCAGGAGCTTGGAACAATAAAATACCTTTGGTACTAAACAGACAAGGTATAAAAGCAAATATTGAGGGATGAGAGGAGATGTTAAGCACTTAACATCAGTAGTTAATTTATAGGATGAACTCTTATGCCCAATGATTTGATGGAGGCAAAAGAAATGGGAAATTGATTTCAAGGAGCAGGATTTGGCCACAAAATCTTGGATAATCGGTGCAGTCAAAGCAAAGGGAGCAACAACCAAGGCTGAGAAAGAGAGGGGCTTCAATCCAAAAAAACATAAAAAATGAAAAGAAGGACGACGATGACCTGCAGTAATTGCCATAATAGGATTGCAAAACCAATGCTGAAGGTCTGGGGTGATTTGACAAAAAGAAAAAAAAAAACAATTTATCCCAATTTTAAGCCAGTTTATTATGAGTTGTGTGAAGATTCGTCACTGTCGTAAAAAAAATTACTATAACCGCAACAAGTCTCGATGGAGCATTTGTAGACATGAAAATTTTATGTGACACAACAAATATGTCACATAATACATTTGTCCTAAATGAATTTATTTTATTTTATTTTCTATCAAAAATACTAGGGAATAATATAAAAAATAAATAATTGATTAAAATCTCTTAAAATAAAATATAGAGGTTTAATCGATTTATAACAAATGGCTAATGTAGATATACAAGGAAATATATGTGACACGCTATATTTGTACAATATTACATATGCTATAATATTTAAATTATTTTGCATTGTTTCCTATATTTAATATTAGGAAATAATATATAATTGATTAAATCATATAAGTCCATTAAAATATAATTTAGGGTTTTTATTCATTTATATTCAATGCGCTCCACCAAAGGCACTCCTCCAACATTATAAATAGAAGGGGACCTTGGTCATTTGGACACACATCAAGAAGAGAGAACCACAACAAGAAAAAATGATACACTACAAGAGGAGAGCAAGGCAACAAGAAAATAGAAGACACAAAAGAGTTGGTGAAAGCTTCCGGCACTCTACATCAACACAAAGTTGGTGATCTTCCAAGAAAAACTAAAAGCTCTTCAAGAAAGGCTAGAGGATCAAAAAGCATCTTCAACGCTCGAATATCAACAAAAGTCCAAAGTTCATCAACAAACAAAAGGCCCAAGTTCTGCAACAGAAGGGGTCGAAGGTGACACAAAAGTTCCTTCCAATCTTCATCAACTTTGAAGTCTTCCGCCATATTGGGAGTCTTCAATTCAAATTAAAGATGTTTCCGCCAAATCCGGAAAGTCATAAATCATCATCAAATTCAAAGTTTCCCGCTATATCCGGGAAGCTATTAATCATCAAAAAAGGAGAATCAAATGATCATAGAGATTGTACCACTTTATATTTCCATAAATTAATAAAACTCATTTGTTACAATTTTGTGTTTTCTTTCTCGCATTTCAGTGATTAACACGAAATTCGCTTTACAAGTACGTGGTCATAAATTTCATAATAATTGTCTCAAGATTCATAATGAGCTTCGATTAGAGTTTCTCTTGTAGCAATAACGTGATGCCACGACATAACATCATGTCATACAATGGCATGCATGATCGTATCATGACACTACATACATGCCTCATGTACCACTACATAACATTATGCCATGCAATAACATGATCGATCTTATAGCGTGTTTGTCTTAAATTGTTTTTAATTAATAGAGAAGATTAACCACACAAAACATAAACTTAAAATATCATTATGGGAATATCAATACATGCATGCCACATCATCTTTAATGACACATAATCACTTCAACTCTTATTTATATCTATATAAATATCATGCATGCATGCATGTATCCCACATCATTCATGCATTCTTCAATACCCACCAGTTCTACCATGCCTAGCATAACCATCTCTATCATACTCAGAACCTCTCTCATATTCAACATACTCTTCAGCCCTCCTCTCTGCAGGCTCATAGTACAGCTGTTCATGATGATGGTGGCCCACCGGGCGGACGAATTCCACGGCTTCCACGCGCTCGTAAACCACCGGTTTCTCGATGAGACGTCGCTCGTAGGAGATCTCAGACATGGTATTACCATAGGGGTGGTTGTGTTCCATTCCTGACATGTTGTTATTGCCATGGCTGTAGTTTTCAGACGTGGAGTTTACAGCATATTTCTTTGCTGCTCCCATTGCATACTCCTTGACGAAACTCATTTTGATTTTCTTTGTTTTTTTGAGGAGTTTTTGGTAATTTAAGAGTTTGTAGTAATTTGTTTTTGTTGTGACAATATTGTTGATTCAAAGTATGTATTTATAGTAGGATATTAATTCCATGCAATATTCCTATGAGATAAGATAAGTGCATCATGGGTTTTTTCTTGTAAGGAACATGATTCTATTTTTACGTGTTGGATAAACATTAGTATTTAATATCAATATAAAAAGTTGGCCGGCCATTATTAAATAAAAATTTGTTCTTTCTATACTTAGCTCGCAATGGCATGTATAGCGTGAACGATGCATTCAACATTCCACTTTATTTGTAACAAGTGTATTGTCTTTACTAGACGTTTTTGTCTAAATTTGTTTCACGACTTTCGTATTTTCACGATTTATGCATGTTTTTTATATGGAAAGTGATGCAGGTACAGATTCTGTATACAGAAAAAAGCACCGAACCTCCTTTTGACCTTACATTGATTTTTTTTTAAAACCAAAAACAAAAAAGAAACTGGACCATTCATTACACATTCGGAGGATGGGGTGGGGATAAGAGGTTGTGTCTAAATCATATTTGTTTTTATATTCAGTCCAAATTATTGCGTGTCGAAAGATACAAGATGTTTCAAACAATACGTGGCAAAAATGAATGAGAAAGGCATAAACTGGATTAAAGGGCCAAGATGAAACACGTGACTTTATTATTTATTAAAGGTTACATTGATTTTCATTAAAATTAATTATATTGTAATACCGATTTGTTTTTTTTTTTTTTTTGAGGAAATAATACCCCGATTTCTGAATTAGGGGGTATTGTTAATTTCTTAAATAAGATTTTTATTGGATTATTTTTTAGGGAAGTTTTATTGGATTATTAGATCACTAAAACATGTATTAGATGCGGGTTATAACTCTTATATTTAAAGAAAGATAATTATGAGGCCAATGAGAACACTTAGAGGTCAAAGTGAGATATATATATTCCTAGCTCTCGGGATAACCGTTGGGGACACGCTCAATTTACATAAAAAAAAATGGCACTGGTTTTGATCTCAAATCATAAGTTAACATATTAAGATTTATTTTATACATTTTATAGGAAAACACTATAATATATACATTATGGCGGTTTATCATACATAGTAGTATACATATTAAATTTGCATACGGCTTTTTGCGACCTTTTTGGTCGTCCGCCTTTAGCGACGTTTTGGTCGTCGCTAAAGTCTGTCTTTTTTTTTTTTTTTTTGCCCTTTCTTTGGAAACGACGTCGTTTTCAACTTCTAACCCACCACCGCCATCCTCTGCGAATGAGAAATGCGCACCGTTTCTTCCTCTCTATCCAACAGAGCTTTATCCATCTACCTACCATAGCAAACATCTCTCTGATAATCTGAAAAGCCTTCAAGCTCCTAACGTCTCTATGTGCTCCTTTCCTCTTCCATGAGTCATCTTCTCTATTGAAGAAGAAACCGATCTGGTTTCGATGACTCTACTTCTTCCGATATACGACTCTAACAAAGAGGTAGCAACCTCTGCAATTCCTGGACGAGCATGAAGGATTCCAGTGGGAGGTTGAAGAAGGTGGGGGCTTGTATGGATCTCAATTGTCATTCATTTTCCCAGCTATCTGTGCGAGAGTTGCATTAACTGCATCTTTACTCCCATTGATCCTCTCCGATTCTCTGTAAATCAAATCAAAGAATTTGACTTTCGAAATCGCCTCTGAAATGGAAAGTCGAATAGCAAGACGATTTGACAAAATCGTGAGGATTTTCATTGAATCAAATTTGAATCATTACGCAACCATTTTTCCAAAAATCGGATGGCTCATGGTGCAATCCTTGAAGGTTTGATTCGCAGCTATGAAAGCATTAATGGCCTGGCGTTTCAGTGTTCAAAATCGAATCTTTACACTCGTATTCATCTATTTCAGGGAAGTAACCGTTAACCTTTTGTTAATATCGATTATGCATTTATTTTACTGATTATAACTGATCTCTGCCCTGATTTTTGGCTGAATGTGTTTTATGAAGGATTGTGTATGAAAGGCTTGACCTTTCTTTGATACGGTGCTGATTTGAGCATTTAAACCTCAGATTTCGATGAATCGGGATCAAAAGCCTTCAGTTCATCTTTTTGACAGGGAAGTTTCTATTAATTATATTTTATTTTTTTGAACTGTCGTTTTTTAGCTCTCTAAGTCAGTTGTCATCTTTGGCAGGCTAAGTTTAAGACTTGTATGGAAAAGTCTAATAAGAAGACAGCCCTTTTTGAAAAAAGGATTAGAAATATCGGTTTTGTGTGTGTTCATTGGAGTACTTGGACCTTCCCTTTTGATGAGTTTTGTAATTGGTGATGTTAAGCATTTTCTGCCACTTTCTATAACTTTTGTTATTATTTCTGCAGGTTTTCCATCGTTCCTTTTCGTTATGTATTTTTAATTTGGTTATGTTTCTCACATTCTACAACCCTTATAGCGGATATTTTCTCTGAGAGTGCAGTCTCATCTATTTTGTTAACAATCTAGAAAATACTTTCAATTGGTTGGTGTGCTCGGTTGTTTACTCGTAATGCTCACGGGTATATTGTTCATAATATAATTTTGGGCGTGGTGTTTCTAGGTCGGGACTTACTTTGTGGGGCGGTACTATCATGCACTACAACATCAGCCAGAATTTGTCTACCAGTTCTACAGTGATGACAGCACATCACTTCGCATTGATGGGAATGCCTGGGACACAGTCACAGCCACTACCATGTTGGTATTTTTTTTGTTTTGAGGAATACCATCTTTCTCATTACTATATATTATTATGTCAACGGAATCATTTAGCATTTGATTTTTTTATGGAGGTCAGTTTTTGGTATTGGACTTTTCTCTATAACTGTTCCCATCTTTAAATGTACGTGATCAAAATTGGTGAAGTTCGCGTACAATTGGGGGAAGGCATCATTTCGATTCAGAAAACCGTTCGCGCAATACTTGCTGCTGCACATTGAACTTAGGAGTCCTTTTTATCACTACCAGATACCATTGATCCTACCTTTTCATGATTTTCGTTTTTAGCTTATTCTGAGGGATGCATTTTGGCATGTTGTAAAGGGAGACCTTGATTTTTGTGTGATATATTCCAGTTCAACTTAAGCTACAAGAAGTGGCATTTGTATTTTCACTTCTTTACAGATGAACTAGGTTGAAATAGCATTCTTGGGTGCATATTAGCTGTATAGTTAAGATTTTCTTTATCGTTTTCCGGTTATTATATTGTCAACTTTTTCATGTGAGCTCACTGTCATTGATATCAGGCATAGAGCTTTTTGATTCAGCCTCAGGACTCCAGAATGTGTATTACCCAAGCAATGATATGGATCCGTATCTAAAAGATAAGGTTATACATTTATGATTTTTTTTAAACCATAATTCACACTAACATGTTGCATTATCTATGCCTTCTATAGATAAAGAAGAGGGGGGAAAGCGAGGACAACGCTACAAGAAACACCCGAGCCTGACCGCTGTAACAAGGAGAAAAGGCCACGCGATGCCATAGATCCCGGGCCAATGAAGAAGCTGAAGTTCGAATTCCCAGAAACTCCATCACCATTGCAACTACGTAAATCAGGATAGGCTGACCAAATCAATGACAATCTTTGCCAAATAATGTCTTCCCACACAAGGTCGATGGAAACACGGAGGTCATCAAAGGTATTACCCAACAACCAACCAACAGCTATCTGGAATCAACCAAGGACAACAACGAAGCCATACAGATAACCAACATATCACTCATATAGCCAGACACAAAGGTACAGAATAAAGAAAATCACAATAATAAATGTATATCCCTCTTCTCTCTTTTTGTTTGTGTGGTATCATTCCAAAAAAAAAAAATGCAAGATCTTATCTGAGCAGATTAAAGTGTCTATATGTATATATGTATAGATGGAAATGCTGAAAACATGATATAGTTTACTTAAGACCTTTTGGCTCGTGTTAGAGGTCTGTCTTGCTGATAATCAGTGTGTCCTTCTACATTTCATTGTTTCAATCCTCTGCTCAGCTTCGAATCTGAGTTCTTTCATTAGGGAAATGGGAAGATTGATCTTCCTAATTATGCCTACAAATTGTTCTCGTTCACCTAAATTTAGTTTCACTCTAGCAGTCTAGGTGTTGTGAATCAAAAGATTTGGTTCTGATTCTAAGGAAGCATTAAATTTAACTCTGTTAAAAGTTCGAATTGGAGAATGTCTCTTTGTGTATTCTTACATCTTTTCAATATAGATAATTTTCTGCCTTGCAACCATACATAAAATTGGAATTCTTTCTAACTAATAATTTGTACAGATCGGGGCTTATTTTTCATTGTCTCTTTAAAATTGTTATAACTTCTGTTTATTCAACATTGTTCTTGTATAATTCTTTCATAGCATATGTTCAGGTGGGATTAGTTGATTCTTTCAGTTAAAAAAAACCTATAATGTGTATTGTTTTCTTTCTATTTTGATATTACCTTTTGAATCTTGATTCCTCATTCTTCACTACTACTTGCGTAACTCTGTTTTAGCCTATAAATTAGCTCGTTCGGTACACGGGTGCATTTCAACGCCATTCTTATGTGTTCTTGAATTTTTACTTATGAGAATTTTACTTGTAGTTGAGGGGTTTTGAATAAATTCCTCCTATTTGCAATCGGATTGCCGCCGTGGCGATACACTCTGCAGCCTCCACCACCGCTTGTTTCTTTCCGGTTCACCTGCTTTTTGGTTTCCATGTAGGCGGATGAAGAGCTTGGAGGAATTTAAAAGAGGATATGATTTCGAAAGTTAAACGGACGAAGAGGCAACAAATTAGCCGGAGGCATGATTTCCATTGCCGGAGGTCGAGGTCGGCGGGGTGAGTTCTGACTTCCCTCTCTTCTCTTTGTTCTGAATTTTGTTTCTGTAGACTGCAAAGTTTTGTTGCATGTTTCTTTTTCAAAGGAAGCTTAGTTTGGAAACTTGTGAGGCTGATTATCCTGAGAAAGCTGTTCGCTTTTTCTCTGAAAATGTATGCTTCATTGGCTGCATTCACTTTTCTTTTCCATTTGCATTCTCTGCTTGAATTGGGGCTTCACTTATTTGTATCAAAACAAGCCTCAGTGACACGTTTCAATAGTATCAAAAGTTGTTCTTTAATAATCACCAACTGGAAAAGCCTTGTTATGTGTTGTGGGAAGACATTACTCTAAGTAAAGTTGATTTCAATAGTCATTTTGTTTTCTAGATGTTAGGTTAACACAATGATTGTTTTGTAAATTGGTTATTTGAAAACCTCTCTAAGGTTTGGGGAAATAATGGAGTGGAAATGGATTGTAGGCATGCTTACATCGAAAGGCTTGGGCAAGGTCACCCCGGAAATCTAATCGCATCAGTACACCGCTACATGAAGTACCATGTCCAAGAGTTTGAAGTGAAGTATAGTGAAGCTCTGGTGATTGCGTAGCTGCCTATGAATCCGATGCGTATGGGGATGCTAACCGTTCAAGCAGATATCCCGTTTTTTTAAAAACGGACATTCTTCTCTTGAAGTTTATTTTCTACTTGAAGTTTAGTTTGAAGTATCTGAAACTTTATGCCAAACGAAAGTGTATATTCATATTTGGTCGATCATTTAAATAACGCTTTCGATCTACATTCTCGTTCACCTGGTTTGCACCCGCCTTGTTGAGGACAGAAACGAGGGCCAAAAACGTGCAGAGCACGTTTGCCGCCACTAGTAGTAGTTTAATTTTGGTTATGTTGTATCTTTTGTCTTCTAAGAGTTACGATCGGTATTTATGTTGAGTATATTCGTATTTTGTTTTTTGTTAAATCAGTATTTATTTTGTAATAAGGAATATTAGGGATATAGTATAAAAAAGAACGGGGTGTCGTTTTATGTACTCTAAGAGACAAAAATAGAATAATAGAAAACCTTTAATTTTGTTTTGTGTTCTTCACCAAACCCTAATCCCCTTTTCGTTTCTTTCTCTTTTAGCTCACATTAAGTGATTGAGATCACTTTTCTTCATGGTATCAAAGCAGATTTAGCAGATCCAAGCTTCAGTTCATCTTCCTGTTCCATTTTTTTTTTTTTTTACAGTTTTTTGTTTTAGCTTCATAGTTACGATTCCGATCTGAAAATGGCGAATGAGAGGCAAGTTCGAATTGCAACAGAAATTGAAGCGTCGAGTCCCTATTATATCCATCCGAATGAAAATCCTAATCTCGCTCTTGTGGATCCGCCTTTGGTTGGAAGGAATTTCCATTCCTGAAGTAGATCGATGAAAATGGCGTTGGTGATGAAGAATAAATTAGGTTTCGTAAATGGTGCAATACCGAAGCCTTGATGATGAAAGGATGGTCAATCGCTGGGAGCAATGTGACATTACTGTCATGGCTTGGATAACATTATCTGGATGAACAGTGCAAAGGAGATTTGGGACGATCTTCATCACAGGTAATCTAATATGGATGCCTTCCGTTTGTCTGACCTATTAGAAGAAATTAATCAGATAAGACAAGGTAATCAGACAATTACTGAGTATTTTACTGCTTTGAAGACCGTTTGGGACGAGATTATGATTTTGAAACCAATCCCTAGCTGCACTTGTGCTGTGAAATGTACCTGTAATGTGATTCCGACCTTCGTTAGATACTTGGAGTCTGAATATGTGATAAGATTCGCAAAAGGTCTCAGTGAAGGTTTTGCACCTGTAAGATCCCAAATTCTTGCTAATGATCTTGACATCAGTGAGGCGTTTGCCTTAAGTATTCCGTATGAAAGGCAATTGGAGTATAATGCACCTCACCCACAAAAGACACATGGGACCATCTTTGCTAACAGGATAGGGTCAGATTTCAATGGTGAGAAGAATCAGCCTAGGTGGGAAGGAAATCAGAGGGGAGGATCTTGCAGGAAGGATCAATGTAGCTATTGTGGCTTTAATGGACATACTATAGAGGACTATTATAGGAAGAACGGGTATCTATTCGGATAGAAACCAAAGCAGAAACTGAATCTTGCAGAAAGGTTTGATGACACTGGAGGAGATGAACATGTTCAAGGAGTTGAATACATCAAACCATCATAAAAGAGCATGGGGTTGATTGTTCAGCAACTTCAGAAGTTGTCTAAATTTCTAGATCAGATGGAATTTGATGAGAAACCAGATAGGATCACCTAGTGAATCATACTAGCATCATGACAGCAAATTTCAGGCAAGCTGACAAGGAGGTGCAAAGGTAAATTTGTTAACTCCTGGATTGTGGATTCATGAGCAATAGATCATGTTTCTAGTTCTAGGGACATGTTTGAGCACATCACTGCAGTAAAAGGGGTCACAGTGAGCTTGCCAACTGGTGCCATTGCTAATGTGTCACACATAGGCACTGCTCATGCAAATGATCTTCCCAGTCACAAGAGGTCAAAAGCATATTGAAAGTAAATACCACCTGGTCAGACAGATCGTGCAAAGAGGCGATGTTTCGGTCCTAAAAGATCGCCTAGAGCCGACAACCTAGCTGATCAGTTTCCCAAGTCGTGTGGCATCTAATGTCACTGATAAGCGCTTGGCGGGTATGAAATTGGGAGATATGTCTCATCTACTATAGAGCAAGTGGGAGAATGTTGTGGATAAATAGAATAAGGGTGAGGTGCTCTTAAAACAATTTTTGCTTATCTTTACGGGGAAGTGGGAGATTGTTAGATGTAGAGTGCACGAAAGATTTATTCTCATCTTATTATTTGCTTAGTGCTTATAAGTAATACACTGCTGAAAACCCCAAGTCGTATCATATGTAGCCATATAACTTAGTGTGTGTCACACATGAGGATTAAGTTTATGGTGATACACTTGAAATGTTAGTCCGTGGTGAAGTTAATCAAAGTATGGGGTCTATTGATTAAACCACCATTAATGCGCCCAGAACACTTTATGGTGTGACCGTCTTATCCGGACCGTCGATATTGGTTATCAAAGTGGGGCATTTATATATGATGTAGTCATATAGGACTGGACCGATTAAATCTGTATTTCTCATATAAATTCCGTGATTGAGAAATCTTATTAAATCACAACATGATCATATATGGATTAACCTTAATCCTGAAGTGATTGCATACTCCTACTTGTTTCAAGATAGGGTTTGATGTGTTCGTTAAGGATCGCTAAGAGGCGCAGTTCGAATCACTTTCACGTTGACACTATTCTGGAATGAGTGATAAGTGTGTGTTTCACAGATATGGAATCCATCCTTCATGCGGGAAGTAGAAAGACAATCCCCTTATTTGTTAATCCTAGACTGATTGATCCCGGGAGTTCGTATTGGTTATGAACTAATTGATCACTAGTGGGTTGATGGTAAATAAGGATAAGATGTATTGAAGAAGGTTTACAAAAATAATCCCGCTTCATTACGGATAGTCTATGGAGGGTTAGTTTGTATGTAATGATTATATCAATGGACACTTATCGACTCGACTCGATGTTTTGAGAATAAGTTATATGTATAATCGATAGAGTTCAGTTTTGGATTTATGGCGGCGTAATTCCGAAATTAATAAGCTGAGTCAAAATATTATGTTCGATGAATATTTTATTCATTTTATTGTAGCTACTGGTTATAGGTCCATGGTCCCCGGGTTGGCTCCTAACACGCGAGTGTTTTCTCGTTTTGTGGAACCTCGAGAATAAATTAAATAGTTGGTCTATTTAATGAATATGCAATATTATTTATTTGGTAAATAATATGTAAAATAGAAAAGACATTTTCTATTAAATTAATGATAAAAGTAACGCCCCTATTGTGGATAAATTAGGAAAAAAAAATTTCTAGATTATGTCACATGTGTAATTAATTAATTATTGTATTTGTTAGATAATTATTGGAAAAGAGATAAGAGATTGATTTTTTGGGAATTATCTCTTATCTTATGGCAAATATATTTTCCTTATGGGAATAGGTAATTGTGTTTTGAGAAGGATAACTCTCTCTTGACTAGTTATTTTCCTATAAAAGAGAGTTCCTTCCAACACAATAACAACGACAAAATTGCGCAACTTATTAAATAAAAGAAGAGAAAAATTAGTTTCTCGTTCTAGTCATTAAAAGAAGAAAAACCTAGGGTTTTTCTTGGGTATATTCGAGGAGGTTCTGCGGCTAGGATCGACGTCCACCAGTCGTCGTTAGGAGATACAATCCGGAAGACTACGGCTTCTCCTTCTCTGTCGATTTACTATTCCTCTTCAATTAGGTAAATCTTCAACCTTCTCATAGTTGTATTAATTATTTATGCGAATCAAATCATGGTAAAATCGCATGTGAATTTATTCGTAGCTTCCGCTGTGTATGATTGAGCGTCTCGATCGGTGCTGTGAATCAGATCTGACGATCCAATTATGGATCGGATCCGGATTCGGGTTTCTGTATATTCAGTGTTGAAATAGTGTCCTAAGCCCAATCGGGTTGAAACCGGATCCGACCGGGCCGGATCATTTCTACTATTTCTTTATGTTTATACATAGATTAAATGGCTTTTCTGTTGTCATATACTTGTTCTTTTAAAGAACCAATTATGAATTGTTATATGATAACGTCCTTAGTATTAAACCGTGATAGAGAAACCATGAAAGGCGATTATGGTTGATGAGATCTCTAATCACTTTAACAAGTTTGATACTTAAATGCCTCTAGGCTGATGTACTATTAAATAGGACATTGATAGTACAAACAGACTAGCACGTATTAGATGTCTTCTGTCTTTAAGGGCAGGGATAGATCTCGTCTATCGAAGTGTAGAGACACTTGGACTGCACGTGGACGTGTATTAGAGAATGCGTATGTTAGACTGACACACTTACATTAAGTGTCGCACTATGTGGCAGTTGTGTAATTATCCTTTAGACCGGAGTCTTCTTGGCATCACGGTGTGGATTGTCATGCTTTGACACTATTAAGGTTTCCCTTAGCCACGGGGCGATCATGCGGTAGTGATTGGGTGTGATACTGAAGCATGCAGAGTATACATGTTTGGTCGTCTGGGAATCGCGTGCCACTGCCGTGAGGGGTGAATATCCGAAAGGGCCTTCTTATAAGGAATGTCTTACTCTTGTGAATCTTTGCAAAGTGGAAGTAAATGAGTTACTTCGAGAGAACATGATATCCAGAGTATAAGATACGGTCGTTAATGTTTGACACTCGACGTACGACCGTATGGATATTATTACAGCAATAGGATTGTAAGTTACACGGTAACTGTTTCACATGAAAGGTAGTAGTCATTGTATTTGACTCTTCCGATTATTGGGGGTCACGGTGTGTTGCTAGATGCTATCTCGTGATCGTTAGGCATGAAGGGCACTTTTGTAATTTGCACTTTGTGTCTATGGCCAACATATTCAGAAGCCTATCGGGTCACACACATATGAACATCTAGCCGATTAAAATGTGAAATAGATGATCACCAACTAAGGAAAGTTTATCTCGTACTATAAAGGTTATAGTGGTAAATTAATATGGTGGTATTTATTTATTATGAATAAATATAATACAAGATATTAATTATGTTGATTAATTAAATATGTATATTGATACATATAATTTGAAATATATATATACACACACACACATATATATATATATATATATATATATATATATATATATATATATATATATATATATATATATATATATATATATATATATATATATATATACATGTATTTTGTAAATTAATTAATCATAGTATTACATTAATTAAAGAATGTTCGGATGCCAAATCTTTGGCAAGATTGCCATATATTAATATTAGATATTAATGACTATAGATTTCCACACATGTGTAAATTTATTTATGGTAATAAGATAAAGATATATTCAATATAAATTTAATATAAGATATTGAATATTAATGAGATAAATCAATCAATTATATTTTCCTTATTTTATTGGGAAAATATTTTCTTCTCCTCCACACCAAGTAGGGGCGCCACTTCTACTATAAATAAGAGGTATGTGTCAAGCTCTTTTATACAACACAATTCCAAGAACTAATAGTTCTTGTGTAAAATAGAGAGCATCCTATAGAGAGTTGGAGAGAGGGGAAAAAGGCCGGTCTAGCAACCGGAGTTTTCCAATAGCAATCCATGATGGGATTCCGGTGGGCTGTTCGTGTGGACTAACGGTAGAGACCGAACACTGGGGCGGCTCTATGCAAAACTACTCTCCTTAGACGGTCAAAGCGTCGATCTTTTAGATCAAACAAGGTAACCACCGTCTTTAGCTTATTTGTTTATTGCTTAAACGAAATCGATCTTGGGTAAAAGGAAATCAAAATTTTGAATTCCTCTGCGTTCCCGCGTAGATTTCCTAATATTCAGCAGTGTCAACATTAATTTTCACTTGGCCTAAAATCGGAGCTAGGTGTCTAGTTAGAGGGTCAAGATCGATCAGCAGGCCGAAAGAGGGTGTGAGCAATGAATCCATATATTATATATGAAGCATCGCACTCAGTGGTGCTAATGATTTGCCCAATGTTGGCCGGTGCTTCATTATAAAGCCACGCATAACACGCCTTACAAATGTTTCATAGAGTAGTTAGATTGCGAGCTGAATGCCTCTCATCGCCAAAATCAAACAAGAATGTAAGGAATATTCAAATTAACGTAACATTTTTTGTGATAATTTCAAGGACCTTCTCTGAAATTTATATCTATTTCACTTATCGATCCCTCCTATGATTTAGAAAATAATGAACACCTCCTTATGTTATTTATTTTAATATGAAATTAGATGGATATTATATAGACACTATAGGAGTTTGTGAAATTTTTAATGAAAAAACTCAAGGGTATATCATAGTTCTGCAAGTTAGGTAGTTAACCATACAACTATTTTAAAATACTTGAAGGGAGGTTTTTTTCGCAAGCACTCGATATCCGGACCATTGGCCTGACTAATACATCGTTGGTCATTTGGATGCCCTCATAGTTTTATTCTGACTATAGGATTTTGGACCTGATCTCTTACCTTTTCAACATGACGTTTCAGAAAGGAGAAGTTGCTTAATAGTTGTTTATTGTCAGGCAATGATATTAATTAGGATGATCAACACATGATTAGAAAAATTCAAGCTTTTCTAATCAAATATAGTTTTTTCTCTCTTTAATTTATTCCATGTTTATAGGTTTTAATTTTATGGTGCTCCTACATCAATTTTTGGAACACCATATCATTATCATCAACCAATCAAAGTTCTTAAATGGAAGATACTTTCTAAAAACAATGGTCCATAACAAAAATTCTACTCTACTATTGATTAAGGAGCAACAAGTCAAGTCAGATTTACACAATGACCAACATAAAATGTGTGCATGTTTAGTGTGTTTACTTACGGTTTCTATTTAAATAAAAAAAATCATGCATGTCTTATGGATATAATATTTTATCAAGATTAAGAAATTTCACATCAACCCTTGTTAAGTGAAGATTTTTTTTTTTCCGTTGCAAGTATTACACTTGTTCTTTCACTCGATTCATTTCAATCTGCTCATACCTTTCTTTTCGCTACAAGTATTACACTTGTTCTTTCACGTGATTCATTTCATTCTGCTCTTACTTTCCATTTCAGGACCACGATACATAGGGTAGGAAGGGCATCATCATAGTTATGGAATGGGACATTCCAGATTTAATAAATAGTAAGTGGTCATAAATTTCATAATAATTGTCTAAAGATTCACAATGAGCTTCGATTAGAGTTTCTCTTGTAGTAATAACATAATGCCACAACATAACATCATGTCATACAATGGCGGGATCGTATCATGACACCACTACATACATGCCTCATGTACCACAGCATAATGTTATGCCATACAATGACATGATCAATCTTATAGCGTGTTTGTCTTAAGTTGTTTTTAATTAATAGAGTAGATTAACCACACAAAACATAAACTTAAAATATCATTATGGGAATATCAATACATGCATGCTACATCATCTTTAATGACACATAATCACTTCAAATCTTATTAATTTATATCTATATAAATATCATGCATGCAGCATGTATCCCACATCATTCATTCTTCAATACCCACCAGTTCTACCATGCCTAGCATAACCATCTCTATCATACTCAGAACCTCTCTCATATTCAACATACTCTTCAGCCCTCCTCTCTGCAGGCGCATAGTACAGCTGTTCTTGATGGCCCACCGGGCGGACGAATTCATCGGCTTCCACACGCTCGTAAACCACCGGTTTCTCGATGACACGTCGCTCGTAGGAGCTCTCAGACATGGTATTACCATAGGGGTGGTTGTGTTCCATTCCTGACATGTTATTGCCATGGCTGTAGTCTTCAGACATGGAGTTCACCGCATATTTCTTTGCTGCTTCCATTGCATACTCCTTGACGAAACTCATTTTGATTTTCTTTGATTTTTTGAGGAGTTTTTGGTAATTTAAGAGTTTGTAGTAATTTGTTTTTGTTGTGACAATATTGTTGATTCAAAGTATGTATTTATAGTAGGATATTAATTCCATGCAATATTCCTATGAGATAAGATAAGTGCATCATGGGTTTTTTCTTGTAAGGAACATGATTCTATTTTTACGTGTTGGATAAACATTAGTATTTAATATCAATGTTGTCATTATCGAATATAAAAAGTTGGCCGGCCATTATTAAATAAAAATTTGTTCTTTCTATACTTAGCTCGCAATGGCATGTATAGCGTGAACGATGCATTCAACATTCCATTTTATTTGTAACAAATGTATTGTCTTACTATATACAGGGATTTAAGACTTTTTTGTCAAAATTTTATTTCACGATTTATGCATGTTTTTTTTATATTCAGTCCCAATTGTTATGTGTCAAATAATTAATCAACATTAACGATACAAGATGTTTCAAACAACACGAGGCAAAAATGAATGAAAATGTAAGAAAAATGCATAGACGGGAATAAAGGGCCAAGATGAAACACGTGTCTTTGTTATTTATTAGGACAATGATTTAGGCACCAATTTGGTGCACATAAAAATGCACCGACCCTATCCACCACCACACTTTAGCTGTTAAAAATAAAATAAAAAAATACAAATTTTTGGCACCACAAATTCAACATTTCGGGGGATGGGTGGGGGATAAATTATGTGTACTAATCATTTTCCTATTTATTAAAAGTTATAGTCATTTTCAATGAAATTAATTATAGTGTAATACCCCGATTTCTGAATTAGGGGTATTGTTAGTTTCTTAAATAAGAGTTTTATTGGATTTTTTTTAGGGAAGTTTTATTGGATTATTAGATCGCTAAAACATGTGTTCGATGCGGGTTATAAATCTTATATTTAAAGAAAGATAATTATGAGGTCAATGAGAACTGACTTAGTGGTCAAAGCATAACGTTCCGTTTCCGGATACCGAGTACTTGTCTGGAAAAGAAACGTTCGGCACGTATAATATTGAATAAATTCAATATTATACGTAAGCCTCTACTACGTCGTATCGAGTTTAGCAAACGGAAGCTAAAAAGACTCGGCAAAACCTCATAAAAGCTACTAAGAATAGAAACTTCAAACATACTAAAGATAGAATGGTAACGAGGTAACTTACAACATACGATGTCCAAAGTAAAAGTACAAAAACTAATCTTACAAACGTCTTAAAGAAAGTACAACACTTATCTTGAAATTTAAAATACAACCAAAGTTTAAACATCATAGATAGCAAAAGAAAGGATGCATCTCGCAAGGCATCAACTCAAATGTCATCCTCAAGGTCGTCATCCAACACTTGTTCAACGTGTTCGTCTTCTCACCCCAAAAGCATACAAAACAACATATGCAATTGAGGTAAGTACAAAATACTTAGCAAGAGGAAGAGGAAGAAGCTAAAGTATAATTAAGTCTTACAACGAAAGTTCATTAGTTATTATTAAATTATCTTTATAAGACCGACTCAACTATAGGGTGAACTTCATGCTCATCAACATGTTGTGACTACTGGTTTCTATACTACAATATATAGCTATTAAGACAACAAATTGAGGACATTTATTTAAAAACGCCCTTTCAGAACTGTAATAGGGCGTTCACTTTTTTGGGTGCACTTAGCTAACGTAAATGTGTTGTTTTAATTTTTATTATTATTATATAAATTTAGGTGAAAAGGCGTTTGGAAACGCCAAAGCCATTGAAAAAAATGGGCGGGTGAAAACTAGAGCTGTTAACGAGCCGAGCCGAGCCGAGTATTGGTGGATCGAACTCGAGCTCGTTTAGCTCGTTCGTTTGATAAACGAACAAAAAATTCTGTTCGAGCTCGGCTCGTTTAAAAGATGAAATGTTCGAGCTCGTTCGAGCTCGGCTCGTTAGACATATTTTTTTTCCTTTTGTCTCGACTTTGGCTCGAATTCGGCTCGAGTTCGATTCGTTAAAATATAAAATATAAAGTGCAAATGTAAAAATAATATGTTAGACATTAAAATTACATATATTACACAACTAAAATTACTATAAAAATATCTAAATATTATATAAATCAAATCTATAATATCTATTAGATGAATGAATTATCTTCTTTTAAGTCGCAAGTTCTTTGTAAATTTATGTATTTATATAAGCGTCTTTCGCGAACATTATATAAGCATGTTCGCAAACATGCTCGCGATCATTATATAAGCACGTTCGCGAACCAAGCTCGAGCTCGGCTCGTTAAGCAAACGAGCCTCACTGATAATGTTTGAGCTTGGCTTAATTAAAAATGAAACAAAAGATCACGAACACTAATGAAATTTAACACGAGCTTTTTATTTTAACAAAGATACCCGCCTGCGTGAAAAATTTTACGATCTGGCTGTTGATAAAAGGTTATGCGGCGTTTAACCTCTCACACAAAAAGAGAGAGTTAAAATGAATGGGCGCCTATCATAACCCTAATTTTTCACTTCAGTCAATTAACCCGTGTCGACACAAGCAGCTAGGGCAATTACCATCTCCACCCCGCCTCCATTTCCACCTTTTCTCTCCGCTTCTTCCGTTTTCTCCTCCGCCTCTTCTTCAATTGAATTATTTTCCTTCACTACCACTTCAACCTGCATTGGCAGCTGAATTTGATGCGATAAGTGAAGTTCCAGCAAAAGGTTCTTGTGTAGTTGATGATGCCGGTGTGCTAAGCAAGGTTACTAAATCCGACTTGAAGCAGTTTTTGTCTGATCTTGAATTAAGAAAGGGTACCATATTAACTTCATTACTCCCTTTTGTTTCTTCGCTCGTTTCCCCCTTAATTATATGTTTGTATAGAGTATAGTCTATAGAGTGGTGGATGATTGTTGAACAGAGTATGTCTCCGGAACTGCCAGTTGCCCACTTCTCCGGCAAAGTAGCAGGGCTCTTGTTGGCCGCTTGCAGCTGCGTTTGTTGTCTGTAGGTTTACATTTTTCCCACCTGCTTTCTCTATATCTTCCTTCGTTTTTCTTTTCTTACTCTGTCTCGTCATGACTTCTTATTTCAGCTGAATACTTAAAATAAAAAAAAACTCCTACCCAGTTGGAGAAAGCCTTTAAGAATTTCCGCAAAATAGTCATTCTCTTTTTTTTTTTCCTTTTGTTATGGTGATGCATTTTTGTAATTTGGTGATTTATGGACGTAAACTTGTATGTCTTGTATAAAGTAAGTATTTTTTTACTCTTCAGCACATAGGCCGAAGAGTTTGGCTTTAGGAAGTGACAAGTCCTTGAAGTTTATTGTTAAGGATATTGTTGTTTTAAAAAAAATGATATAAGAGGAGAATTTTCCCTACCTGTATTCGCTTAGGCATAATATGAAACCGGTTTCTAAGGATATGTTGAGTTCCGGTTGTTTTGGGGATGATTCCAGTGGCCGGATACCGATGAGCTGTATTATAGCAGATGGGATATCGGAATTTACTTGTAATATTGCTAATGAAACCGAAATAAATAGATTCAAAACGATAGATTGGAAAATATATATCCGATTTATTATGTAAGGACCGTTAGTCCTTGCTGTTTATGGGTATTCTTTTGGTTAAGGGACTTTATGGAATTTGCAGATAACCCATAAATGATTAAACACAATAAGTTTTTTTCAGTCTGTATCGATTTTAAAAGTAGCTGATGCCTCTGTCTTTTTTTGGGTCTTTCCTTTTGAATTATGGATCCTTATTATTGAAGAAATTACGCAAGAACCTATTGAGATATTGAAGAGGAAACATGCTCGAGAAAGACTTTGCGTCCTTCAACAAGCATTCAGAGTAAGTTGTTACTATGAATATCTGATTAACGGGAGACCAACTGATTTTAACTTTCTTTAACACATTATCTGTTAATGTATGCAAGATATGTTTCAATTGGATTTTACACATGTATAATCTAGTGAATTTGGTTCGATATTTGCAGTTTGCTGATCTTATGTTGTGCTAGCTTCTCATGCTGATAAGAATGAACCTCGTACGTCGAAGCAGGTACCCTCTGTTTACCATTTATCAAGCCTGCCTCAAGTTTTACTTCACCCTACATTGACTAAGTATATCTTGTGATAGTTCATTGCTTATCTACGGAAATGACTGAATGCTACTCTTTCTTAGGTACCTAAGTTGTTAAGCATAGGTGAAGAGGATACTTCTCTTACAAAGGCTTTTGAAAGTGGTGATGCTGATCTTGTTTATCTGGTTCTATTTCATATCTGGCAGAAGGTACTAGTCCAGAAGGTAGTTGTTATTGCTAAAGCGGGATGCAGTTTTGTATTTATAAGTCCAGTTTACTGGCTAATAATTGTATATTAAGAAAGGTTACCCTTTAATGCATTGCCTTTGTATTAAGAAAGGACAGTTGTGGGATCGAGTCGGAGTTTTTCAGTATATTACAGGCCAGACCTCAGTCACGTGATTTATTTATAAGTTATACACGGTATGAACACTTTTAACGTTTCCACTGTCTCTAACTTGTATATAGCTACTGCTCACACTTCATTATTAATCACTTTTTTTTTCTCTTGCCGTCTAGTTTGGTTTCGACATTCAGGGGATACAAGCATGAATTCTTGAGGCGCTTATCCCTCTCTAGTGGACGTTTTGAGGTAAGTTCTGGTTTAGATTCTTTGTCCAGTGCTCTCTCCTTCCCCCCCTCCCCCCCTCCCCCTAGTATGCGTACTACAGGTTATGAAAGGTAACATATTTGAGGGGCTCAAAAATTGCTTCTGAATCATCCAAGATGCGATCTTCCCTTGTATTTCTGATTTTACTGCACAGTAACCTGAAGCCACTTCGTTTAAGTGCTTCTACATTTATCTGGTTGCATAAGTTGGTAAAAAGAGTTAAGATTCTTTCTTAATGACTATATGTGCTTTTGTTTATCTGTGTTATTTCTACTTGTATATATTAATTACTACTCAAATCGCTTTTTTTATATATTCTTCGTGTAAAGATCAAGCACAGTACTAGGCCTTATCTTAATGTAAAAGACTATTCCAGCTTTCACCTTTTTTAAGCCTTACCTTAATATAAAAATCTGTTTTCTATTAGGATTCAGCTTTTATGGCGTGGAAAGAATCATGGGAATTAGCAAAGGATCCAATGGCAAGCAAGGGCGCTCCGCTCCACGGTTCACGCATAAAGCTTATCGAAAGGGCGCAAAGTCTTTTCCTGGAAACAAAGGAACACGTGTTTGAATCCAAGGCAACTGAAGAGCATGCAAAGTTGCTAAGGTGATATTTCTGCCTGTTTCATAGCTATATGTCTAAAGTGTTGTGTCATGAGTAGTTTTACTCCTACTGTCTTCCTTGCTTTTAAATTCAATAATAAGTTGATTTCATGGATTATTTGAATGTGTTGGATTATTTTAATTGTCTACCGGCTGTGTGTTGATTAAATACTTCCATGGAAAACCATGCTTTGATTCAAAATCCGAAAAGCCCAAGTCGTGTGGAAGTTATCTCCCGTCTCATGGAATTCATTTGAGACACCTAACTCCAGTATGTTTTAATTGGTGATAGTATTCATTTCCCTGTCCATGTTGGAATCTTGACTATAATTTACATCCTTATGATCATTTTCTTTTCCACCATAACCCACCGCCATTAAAGAGTATTGAAGATGTTTATTTGTTTAACACAAGTCCCCACTGTTAAATCATTTTTAGTCAAACCCCTTTCATCTTATTTCAGGTGCTGATGACGGAGAAAACGTAATTGAATCAACGCCACAAGTATTTTTCTTATTGATAGATATGTTCAAATTTTACCAAGTACTCTAATATGTAAAAAAGTTAATCATTGTTGTGTACGTTAATTGTAGCCTAAATTTTGATTGGTATGGAAAAATTGGTATTCTGCTAGTATTGCTATCATTGTTGGTCATTGCATCAGCATTTTTTTTTTATTTGATTGAATTACTTATGGGGGCGTTTCAAAATGCCTTCTGAACAACGTCTAGGGGCGTTTGCTAATGCCCCTGTGTACTGCTTCTGAAGGCGTTTGGTAATGCCCCTGTGTGCTACTTCTGAGGGCGTTTCAGAATGCCTTTATGTGCTATTTCTGGGGGCGTTTTGGAAATGCCTTGAGCAAATTTGGGACATTAGAAAACGTCCTAATAAATGTCGTGTAGGTACACATTAAGCGCCCTAACAGATTTATAATGAGACATTTTGAAACGCCCTAAAGGCTATTAAGACGGCGACAGAAAGGGCGTTCGAAGGGAACGCCAGTAATATAAAAACGCCCTAATATAAACATTTTAGGACGCTTAGCTTATCTTTGTTACAACCGCATTCAAGGGCACTACGCATAGTGAATATCCACCACAAGATATCGTTTGCAACCTATCAGTGGATCACACCAATAGCCATGGAGGAAAGCCCGATAGCGTACACGTTCGGTGAAGTCCCTCTACTCCCAGTGCCCTTTCGAGGCCAGTAAAATTATTCATTCATAAGGTCCCTCCACTCCCAGTGCCTTTAAAGGCCAGCAGAGTTACTCGCTTTATCCGAATGGCCCACACATCGCGATATGACCTTGTGCCTTACCAAGAATGACATGTTGTTTAATCTTTTTACTACACAAGTACGTTTGTTATTATGTTGTTAACTAGCCACCTAAGTATTTTCAAGTAAGCTCCCTCGCCTCTACTACTCTCTTTCCTAGACAACTGGACACGGATAAAGCCTAGCACATACACATATGATGAATATTTATTCATCAAAGCACAAGTCAATCATACCCTTTCGACGGCCCCGAATTTCAACTCTTAGGAAGAGTACATTCGATGCCGGAACTAAACGCATCAGAAGCTTAATCAAGGCTTGTTCATGTTCATTTAACTTGTTTATATCATTAATATAAGGTTAGGAACCAATCCCAACTTACTACACTCGCAAATACGCAAAAAGGTCAAAACAACATTTCCGGCCATAGGCCACGGCCTGTAAATCATAGACCGGCACCTATGGCACTACAGAATACTCTGAAATCTCTGAAACTGATAGGCCATGGCCTAAAAATTATAGGCCACGGCCTACGACGCTTGCAGAATACTCTGAATTCTCAGCATCTGATAGGCCACGGCCTACAACACCTGGAAGCATTTTCCTGCACTTTACGATTATGCACCATCTCTAACCCTTTTACAATCAATTTAATAACAATATACGCAGCAAAACAGTACTATAGCATACCATAGCACTTCACACTTTAACTACAACATTTAAGCACAATTTCTAACACCAAAACATGCCAAAACTCAACCATATCATCATTAAACCTTAATTAAACATTAGGAAGAGCCTCTTACTTGATCAAAGCAAACTCCAAAGCAAGAACTACGAGAAAGACTACAACGACACTTCTCCAAACCTTGCTGAAACATGAAACGTTTCGTATCCACACGATCTTTGTCCTTTCACGAATCCATTGCTCTACCTTGATCTAGAAACCGGTGAAAATCTTATGGAGAATTGTAAGAATTCTCCTTAGTCTTTATTTTCCCAGTTGGTAGTGCAGATTTCCAACTTTGAGGGAAATGGGCAACTTCTGAAAACTCCCCTCCTATAGTGGGAGGTTTATTTTGTAGAAAATAACTCCCAATGAGTTATTGCCATGAAGGTCCATCAAATTCCTTTTAATAGCAATTACTCCCCTCAATTTCCTTCTTTAACTATTAATTACCATAATTAATATTTTCTATTTTCGAGACTTTAACCCAAAATAATAATTATAATATTCCGAATTTTACAAAATGACACGTATGTCCTTTCCTAAAGTTCGGTATATTACACAAAGTGAGTTGTATATATTCCTGTCGGGATAACTGTGGGGACACGCTCAATTTGCATAAAAAATAGTGTTATTTTGTTTATAAGGACGTGTTTTGGGACTTAATTAGGCATTTAGGACACACTTAAAAGTTCATTAGTTATAAGGACAAAATAACACTTCTTGGACAAAATTAACCCTTTCCCTAATCTTCTTCCTCCATCTTCAGCCACAACAATGTCTACATCACCGTACCCCAGGTTCTTCATAGCTGTGTAAATGGCATCCATTTGAGCATCGAACATATTTGTGTAATTAACACCGGTTAATTTATCATAAAGACCGGGGTTTGGTTTGAACAAAGCGTAGGCCATATTCTTTGACCCGAACCCAAAAAACGGATACGACATACCATGAAAAGAGACCTGCTTTTCCGATGGAATTCAAGCATCGGAGCGAAAATGACCTTGTCGTACACTCGTCTTAACCGAGCAGAGCTAGGCGACACCGATCTAGGAAGAATCGCTAAAGAGTGAGGTGTAGAGACTTGAATGTCGTTGATTCCGGCGAGTTTTAGCGCTGTATGAATTGATTTCATAGCAGGGAGGAGATGGGCAATGAGATTCTTGTCACCGGAGTATATAACTTCATTTCCGACGGCGATGCGGTTGATTTTAATTTGTGGGTAGTAAGGAAGAACGTTGGTAGCAACCCAAGACTGAGCGGAATCGAGTTTCCTAACGGCTATGAGGTCGGAATTCGAAACAGAAATGGTGATGGATATGTTGGAATTAGCAAAGGCTTTAAAAAAATGTCGGGATTAGCATCAAAGATTTTGACTTTGTTAATAGTAGTTTGGTCTTTGATGAAAGTTGTTACTTGAGCTGGTGGAGGAAGGTTGTCTGCTACAGCTCCGTAGTTGATGCCGATGGTGTACTCCGCCGTAGAGTGGCGGAGGAAAACAAGGCAGAGGAGGAGTAAGAGTAGATAGAGCTTAACTGGTGAGCTGAAGTGAGTTGTCAGCATTTTTGTTCAAGTGAGTGTTGAGGAGAAAGACGTTGGAAATGGAAAGGGGTTTTGAGTTTCACGAGAGATTTATGGTGGGTTGTGTATGATTTGGAATAAAATTGATGCGGTGATATTGATGTCACTTCATTAACAGTTAGAGAATTGATGCAGTGACATCGATGTCACTGCATCGACAATTTACAAAGTTTTTGTGTTTGCAATTTGAGTGTTGATGTCACTTAATAAAATGTTGGTGTTATTGTGTGTCACTGCATAAAGTGTCATTTCATAAAATGAGATATCAGAATAAAGAGGACGAAAAAATATGAACTATAATGAAAGAATTATGTTGATCGGAGTTTTATATCAAAAGATATAGCCGTTTGAAGTCGAATTTATAAAGAAAAAAATCGATTTTCTGAAATTAATTCGGAAAAATATCAAATGAGATATCAAAATAAAGCGGACGAAAAAATATGAATTAGGGTGAAATAATTATGTTGATCAGAGTTTTATATCAAAAAATATAGCCGTTTGAAGTCAAATTTATAAAGAAAAATTCGATTTTCTGAAATTAAGTCGGAAAAATATCAAATGTCATCCTGGTGTCGCTTTATCTCGGTGTCCCATCATCAAATGTCACTGCATCGGGGGTGGTCACTGCATCGCGGTGGTCACTGCATATCTGATTGCTGATATCACTGCATAAAATGTTGATGTCACAGCATATCTGATTGCCGATGTCACTGCATAAATTGTTGATATCATACATATATGATTGCCGATGCCACTGCATAAAAATATGAATTAAGCTGAAAGATTATGTTGATTTATATCAAAAGATATTGCCATTTGAAGTTGTTGGTCCCTTGAAAAGGCTTTGGTTAAGTTTAGAGGGGGGGGTGAATAAACTTAACACTTAAAACTTTTGGAGTTAACAAACTCAAGAACTTCAACTGCTTGCGATACTTGATGAGTCTGCGACACTCGATAGTCTGGCCGATCGTTGAGTTTATTGAATTTGTCAAATGGAAATATATAAAAAAAAATTAAGCCTTATTACTTGTTGTTAAATATGATACCAAGTATTAGATACTCAATAGTATATGTGTGTGAATTCAGTTGCTAGATTCAGTAGATTGATGTGTTATATAAACTAAGTGCAGAATGTAAATGTAGAAAGTAAGTAGCGATTTTATAGTGGTTCCGTGTGGTGTAATCTGTCACCCACTCTTCTCCCGTGATGTTGGAGGTAATTCACTGAGATCTTTGATGTAGTTGTTACAAAAATCCCTAAGTTGCTTGTCCTTCACCAATAACTATGGCTTCACAAATCGAACACTTGGAACATGTAGGATTGTTTGCTCCAAAGTCTTCCACCGGGTCCTTGAAGGGTAGGATTGCCTCTTCACCACTCCACCACAAATAACAGTCTTTCACACCCAAGGATGTTTCACTGTCTTCAGTAGATTTCTTGTAAAAGAAAGATTGAATCAAGTAAGTGATTCAGCTTTCAGCAGCTTGATCAGGATGATATGATCAGCAGCTTGATGTCTTCAAATATGTAAACTTGATGTAGCTTGAATGCATATTACACTTGAAGAATTTCTCTGGATTAGTAGATTAAAGATCATTAGGGTCAGCATGGTGTTTTTCTTGATCAGGAATCGAAGCTCAGGATTATCTGTATTTTTCTCTTAATGTTCATCACTTGTATCTGAATTAGGAGTCCTCTATTTATAAGTAGGATTCCTTGTGACTTATGTTTGAAATTCAAACATAGCCGTTTCAGATTTGTCCCATTTGACTTGCTTTCACATCATTGTTCATAGTAATCGACACGACGATCGCTTTTTGACAATTTTACGATCTCTGATCATCCACCCTTTGACTTGTATCCATTGGATAAAGGTCTGAATCATCCCAACGTCCATTTGATCTTAACCATTGATTTGTTTGATAAATCATAGGTTGTTAGCTGTCTCTTTCATTGTAATCTTCCAATGTAGCCTTTGAATAATCGAAACATGTGTCCATCGGGTTCCTGAGAACATAAGCCTGCTGATATACACATCAGTAAGCTTATCCTTATTTTGCTGTGTTTAAAAAACACTTCAGCTTACTGTCTTTTATCTAACTTTTATTTATGAAGTTAGATTACACCTTTTTGCATATAACTAAGTTCCAATCACCACTTAACTTGTGGAACTTAGACCTTGTACATAAGGTATATGTAATCAGTTTAGGTCATCACAGACTTCCCTAAATTTTGATTCCATATCCTTGACTTTAATTACTAAGTTTGATCCCTTAGCCTTCAATTACTGAGTTTGACCCCTCATCCTTCAGTCTTGGCGAGTTCTGACACAAGTCTCTTGACTCACTACCCTATCGATCTAGACTAGTCTGCTGATGTAAGTCAGCTGACCTTTTACAGTGCTTGTTTGATCAAACCTATACAAAATCAAACTCTAATAAACCTATACATTTGATCTAGACATATTTTTGCCTTTGCTCTATAACAGCTAGTATGACACTCATCACTAAAACTTAAAAATAAGTCCAACAGAAGTCAATTTTATGAAGAAAAGAAATCAATTTTTTGAAATTAAGTCGGAAAAATATCAAATGTCATCACGGTGTTGCTTCATCAAATGTCACTGCATCCATGTGATCACTGCATCCCGATGGTCTCTGCATCGAGGGTGGTCATTTCATCGCGGTGTCTCTGCATCGGGGGTGACCACTGCATCGCAATGTCACTTCATCGCGGTGTCTCTACATATATGATTGCCGATATCACTACATAAACTGTTGATGTCATTCATATATGATTGTTGATGTCACTGCATATCTGATTGCTGATGTCACTGCATAAATTATTGATGTCATGATATATGATTGCCGATGTCACTGCATATATGATTGTCGATGTCACTGCATATATGGTTAATTAATCGGGGTGGTGACTGCATCGCGGTGGTCAATGCATCGGGTTGGGCAATGCATCGCGGTGGTCAATGCAATGCGGTTGTCAGTGCATTGCGGTGGTCAATGCATCGGGGTGGTCAATGCATCATGGTGTTCAATGAAAAAAAAACTTTCACCGTCCGGAAATTTTTTTTAAAAAAATTTTGAACGTCCGAAAAAATAAAAAATAAAAAATAAAAACAGAAGACAACAACAACAACAACGTGTCAGGAAAATAAAAAATTAAAAAAAAATTCCCGCCTATTCTCTCCTTTTTGTTTTTATTTTTTGTTTCTTTTATTAAGGGTATTTGGGTCTATCTACCTGATTTTTGTCCTTATAACTAAGTGTTTGTTTTGGATTTCCTTTTTGCCTAATTAAATCCAATATGTGTCCTTTTCAATAATTGTCCCTAAAAAAATATTGTAGTGGTTTTGATCTCAAATCGCATAAGTTAACATAATAGGATTTTTTTCTGAAAAAAAAAAAATAATAGGATTATTTAATACTTTTATAGGAAAACACTAGAATATATACATTACGGAGGTTTATAGTAGTTTAATTTTGGTTATGTTGTATCTTTTGTCTTCTGAATTAAACTAAAAGAACTTATAATTGAACTTTGAAAAGAATAGAATCAAATCAAAAGATAAACATTCAACAAATGTTCTTCAGGAATTCAAATTACAGAAAAAGAGGGAAGATTGAAACTTCATTATTCTTATTGATTTACAACTGGAAACAGACTTATAATACTTCTGATTGTGTAATCCTAAGCTAACTGAAGTTTATATAGCTGTTGGGGAAGCCAATCAGTTGCAACAACTTAACTTCCATTTCTAACCGCTTTCTCCAGTAGTTGTTTGACCAAATGCTAAAACCAACTATACACTCTCTTATATGCCTCAACACCCCCCTCAAGCTAAATATGGATGAAATCCTTTAGAGGGAAGGCCTGAAGGAGTTTGTGAAGTGTATGTCTGTCTACTGGGTTGGTCAGTATGTCTGCTGGCTGGTCTTTAGTGTTGATTGGAAGGGGAACAAGAACCTTGGCCAAGTACTTTTCCCTCACAAAATGACAATCAATCTCTATATGCTTTATTCTTTCATGGAAAACTGGATTTTCCACTATGTCCAATGCACTTTGACTGTCACAATATAGTGGTACTGTCTGTGTGTATATGATCTTAAAGTCTTGCAGCAGATAAATAAGCCACTGAATCTCACAGGCTGTGATAGCCATTGCCCTATATTCTGCCTCACTGGAGCTTCTAGAAACAGTTGGTTGTTTCTTTGATTTCCAAGAAACTAAGGCATCTCCAAGATAAACTAGGTAACATGTAGTAGATCTTTTAGTCTTTGTACAATCTGCCTAGTCACTAAAAAGTTTGAGTGTGATGGACCCATGACTAGGAAAGAAAAGACCTTTTTCAGGTGTTGATTTGAGGTATCTGAGGAGTCTGTGAGCTGCTTTTAAATGTGCTTGATTTGGTTTGTCCAAGAACTGACTCAATTGCTGGACAGGGAAGGCTATATCTGGTCTGGTGTTTCCCAGATATAAGAGCTTACCAACCAAGCTTCTGTAAAGAGTGTTAGATTCCAATGCTGGAGCTTCAACCTCTGTTAGATTCTAAGAGGTGTCCATAGGTGTTGCTACTGGTTTGCAGTCTAGGAATCTAAACTCCTTCAAAAGGTCTAGACAGTATTTAGTATTCCATCTCTGTTTCTTGCAACCTCAAAACCTAGAAAATATTTGAGTTTGCCAAGATCCTTTATTGTAAAAGCCTAATGTAAAAGATCTTTTAAGTGTTGTATTTCTGAAATGTCTGAGCTGCCAACCATTATGTCATCAACATATACTAGTAATGCTATAAAGTTTTGACATGTTCCTCTTGTGAACAAGTTGTGATCATTCTGTGACTGCTTGTAACCACTATCCAATAGTTTCTATGTTAATTTGGCATTCCATTTCCTACTGGCTTGCCTCAAACCATACAGTGATTTGTTTAGTTTACAAACTAATCCATTTGCTGCTAAACCTTCAGGTGCTTTCATGTAGACTTCTTCTTCTAAATCTCCATGAAGAAAAAAGCATTGTTGACATCTATTTGATGCAAGTGCCAATTCGGTTGTGCTGCAATGGCCATGAACAACCTGATGGTGTTTTGTTTTGCCACAGGAGAAAAGGTCTCCAGGAAATCAATTCCCTCAGTTTGTGTGTATCCCTTTGCCACTAGCCTTGCTTTGAATCTTTCTACAGTCCCATCTGCCTTTCTTTTGATTCTAAACACCCATTTGCATCCTATAGGTTTAATGCCTTTAGTTACTGGTACATGGGACCAAGTATTAGTCTTCTTTAATGCTTTTAACTCTAAATCCATGGCTGCCTGCCATCTTGGATCTACATCAGCTTCCTTATAAGAAGTAGGTTCTTGCTCATTGTTAATGTTTGCTATGAACCCCTAATAAGTAGAAGACATATTAGAATAAGAAATGACATTGTCTAAAGTGTGAGGAGATGTCTTAAGGACATGATTAGCACAAACATAGTCATTCAAATAAGATGGTGTACGTAGATCTCTGTCTATGTGATTTTCTGACTTGGGGCCGAACATCATTGGAATGAGAATCATTATCATTTGCATGATTCTCATGATCTAGTGAATGATCAGCTTCAACTGCTTGAAGATTAGATGTGTCAATATCAACAGATAATGGTAGGCATAAATCCCGTGAAGGAATGTACTCAGAAATATTAGTAAAAGGAAAAATATGTTCATGAAAGGTAACATCCCTAGATATGGTGACATTCCTATTTTGAAGATTCACTACTCTAAAACCTTTTATGTTTGGTTCAAAACCAAGAAACACAGATGTTGTGCTTCTATCTTCAAATTTGCCTCTGCCTTGTGATATGGTTGAAGCAAAACATAAACAACCAAAAACTCTTAAGTTGTCATAAACAGGTTGTTTGGTATATAAAAATATGATAAGGAGTATCATTGTTCACTAAAGGGGTGGGGATAATGTTGATCAAATGCACTGCATAAAGAACACAATAATGCCAATATTCAACAGGAATTTGAGACTGTATTCTAAGTGTCCTAGCTTTTAATATGTGTTGTTATTTTCTCTCAATGAGTCCATTTTGTTGTGGTGTCCTAGTGCATGCCATTTGATGGACAATGCGTTTTTGTCTATAGAAGGCCTTTAATTTAAATTTTACACCTTGATCAGACCTTATGGTCTTGATACATCTATCAAATTGAGTCTGTACAAAGATACAAAATTGTTGTAATAACTGACTTGCCTGATCCTTGGATTTCATTAAGAAGATCCAAGTGTATCTACTATGATCATCAACTTTAGACAAAAAATAAGCATCACCATCAACAGATAGAATCCTATTTGGCCCCCAAATATCAATTTGAATAAGATCAAAACACTGCAAAGAAACAGATTTACTAATAGGAAATTTTGGTTTCTTTTGTTTTGCCAAAGGGCAAACAATACAATCATGATTAGGCATATGTATTCTAGCATCTAAAGATTTTATAACTTTCAATCTTTCAGTAGATGGATGCCCTAATCTACAATGCCATATATCAGAAGTAGACATGTAACAAGAATTAGAACTAGAATTAGTATGATCAATTGGATCTCTTGCTTTGTGCACCAACTGTGAATTTTTAGCAACTAGTATGTATAAGCCATTGCAAAGACTAGTTGAACCAATCTTCTTCATAGTCAGTGGTTCCTTCACATGGCAAAATCAGAACCAAAAACAACAGAAAGATTATCATAGTCTGCCAATTTTTTGACAGAAATGAGATTATGAGTGAAATTAGGAATACATAAGACATTATGCAGAATGATCTGGCTGTTAATTTGAATGTCTCTTGTATGACTAACATATACTGAAGAACCATTTGGTAATTTCACAAAGAGATTTTTAGCAGGTTTGATGTTTGATGACGTGGTCAATCAAAGTTATAATATACTCGACCACCATAAACCAAGATTTAGCAAGAGGACTAGGCCCATCATAGTATAGCTATATAGCGAATCAAGGTCGATCCCACAGGGAACCAATTGTGGGTCATTTCATATACAAACAATTAATTAAACATGTCAAGGACATGAGGCGGTCTACGACCAACAAAGGACAAGAAAAGATAAAGACACGACTCGACACAACGTAATTAACCTCCCCCCAATTATAGTCTTTATCGTTTGGACCTAGATAATTTATATAATAAACTGAACTTATTAACTGTCAATCCATTTGTATCTATCTTAGATTGGCTACGGGAGTCATCCTCTTTAACTTGACTTAGCACCGGTAGTCACTAGATCACCGTGGTATTGTTACGTGACTTCGCGCTTTTGGTGCCTCCATCTCATATAACTCACACGCTTTTAATCTAAGGATGCCGATATTAACCGTACACCTCGTCCAGGCAACATTCCTATGGTTAGCGCGTACTTCTAAACGATTACTCAAGCTCTCGTCCAACTATCAATTACCAAGTTATAGTCTCATGCTAATCTACGACGTGCGTATAAGCGGTGCATGCAATTCCCGAATATAAACCTACCTAGATAATCTTTGAACGTCCGAAGATCAATTCATAAGCCTACCTAAGAGTTTTATATTGGTATTTCCTTTTACACGTTTTAATTAAACTAAGCGAGTAACGTAGCCATAGCCATACCTACTGAGATAATAAATTCTATTAAGTTAACCTAACCATAAAGACGTGGCTATTTAACGGATAAAACAGGGCTCGGTCGACCGAATAGGTGGGCTCGGTCGACCGAGTGAACTCATTCGGTCACCCGAATCAATTTCGTCCCCAGATTACATCCCTGAACGTATCTCTCAGCGTTTCATCATACGTGAGCAGTTAAGCAGAATTGTAAAGCATTCATATAAACTAACTTAGATACACATTAATTAAACAATGCAGATTCATGGACAGAAACTAAGTGTATGACGTAGGTTATGGGATCCTCATAGACAAGGCTTCGCCACATCCATAACGACATAACCTAGATCTACATCATCTAGCTATGAATTAACTAACTCAAACAATAAAGCATAATTGGGAGGGATTAATTACTTAAAAGAAAGAAACAGAAAATAAAGGCTTACATAACTCGCAGCCTTTAAATTGCTGAAAACCTTCAATCTACTTATGCTACATTGCATTAAAATATCAAAGTAGAATTATGTTCTAAAGTATGAAAGGTGTGTTTTACAATTGCTCATAGCTGTTGCTTATATAGGAGTTTCAGCCGACTTAGGAAGGATCTAGAGGATAAACACGATTAAAGTCAGAAACCGCCCCTGACCAGAGGCTCGGTCAACCGAAGGGAAGCACTCGGTCGACCGAAGCATGAGGCTCGGTCGACCGAACCTGGATTTTCCAAGTTCTCCACGTTTTCTTCGTCTGCCTTGCTCCCCACTCCACGCTTCGTGCTGATCTGATTACTTCTTTCGTTTAATGCTCCGATTTTCTTCCTTTATCATCTTGAGATCATTGATTAATTAACATTAATCCTCCCGATTTGTTGTGATCTGCAAAATCAATAATTATCGCACAATAAATCGGCTTTAAATAATAAAAACGGCTAAATACCAAATATCATATTAATAATCACTTAACATTAAATAATAAATATAAACATGTGATTTAATATGAAATATATATTATTAATCTCGATTTAAGGATAATGTTGATGACATTTACGGGTATAATTTGACCGTCATCAACTACCCCCCACTTAGACTTTGATCGTCCCGAACAAAGCATCAATAAGTCATTCCCCAAGACAACATTTTCTATGGTCAGGTCATACTTACGCAAGAAGCTCAAGTCAACTCATACTAGTCATGCTCATAAGATATCCATTATTCACTACTGACTATGAATCGAAGTGATGTGTGCAAGTGCATTTAGTTTTATATATTCGTAGCAAGATTAGAGTTTATGCCAACTTCGTAATCTCAACCTACCAACCTCAGCATTCATACTTCTCAAGCCTTTCAATTTTTTGAAGCACTAGAGCAATAAGCAAGAGCGTATCTATAGGGTTTTTGGACTTGGAGACCGAGTACTACTCAAAGCCTCTTAAAGAGTTGAATATTCTTTTCATATCTTCATATTTTTCAAATACTATTAATCTCAAGGAAGAAAACTTTTTAGAGTATCCCCCTATCTTAGATCATGTATAGCATCGAATATTACCACAAGCGCAAGGCTACTTTGGTAATTTACTACAAGCCCAGTGTTTAACGTTTTGCTAAAACACAGGTACGTCTCAAGCTTATTACTCCGCTTAAATGGCTAGAATATAAGAATACCTCAGCAGATAGATATTGACACTAAGTTTACTTAACCAATCATCTATGCAATGTACACATAATTTCTTCAGTTATTATGATTTGCGCGGTATACTCGATTCACAGATTGAGTAATTGAATAATAAATAACTACTTGCAAAAACGAGCATGAATATCCTTAAATTTACCTAGCATAAGTATAATATGATCACGTACTCATGAAACTTGGTTTATTTCCTATCAATTCTTAGCTAGGAACTCACAATTCTAAGGGTACGAGATACATAATATGGTATTTATTCAATTTTTTCAATCATGTGCCGTTTCATTCAATTTTCAATTATAACAACATAGCTAAGTCTCCTACCCCCCACTTAAACATGGCATTGTCCTCAATGACAAAAATAAATGAGAATTTAAGAAAAAGACTTAGCTCTGGAAACGGCTCTCAAGTGAAGGAACAATATCGGAGTAAATGTCAGCACGTAGTGGAGAAGCAAGTGAAAACCTGTATAAGCAGACAAACTCCACGAAACCGTTAATAACACCATGTCTATGGAAGTTATTGAATAATGTGGCAGTAATGAGGTATAAATACCGAAAAACATTTTAAGCCACTTTATTTTATACAACCAAAGACAAGAAAAATACTAAATAGAAAGAAAAATAAACAAGCAACTAAAGATGGTGGTCTTCATCTACAACCTCCACCGCCTAAATATTATTAAAACCGGGTGGAGAAGACAAAGATCAAAAAGCATAACCCCATGTGGTAAAACACGAGGGTGACTCGATCGAAAAGGTATTCAATCCAGGAAAAGAGAAACTGGGTAAGGTATAACAGATTGAATGCGACCTATTGGCTAAAGATAAAATCAAATACTTAACGCAGAAACTTCTCGCTTGCATTGGATATCAACAACTTAGGGAGATGTAGCTACTCCTCGAAATTACTAATAACCCAATGTATCACGTAAAAGTCATAACCGTCATCAACAAGGTCGGATCGGTGTGACAATGTAGAACAAAACCTATCATCTAGAGAAGCCGGAATAGTCGGAAAAGTGTGAAATTTAAAACTTCCGGTAGAAAGATAAGTTGTACTTTGATCGAACCAAAAACCTTTAATATCTAGCTAGGGGCAGAGCTACACTTACCCCAACTAGGATCATGAAAATCAAAATGATAAAAGATAATCATTAAAGCTTAGCAATATTTCAAATTCCGCAACACAAGGGTATTGTGTAAACAAAATGGAGGTTGAGAGTATGATGGGTTTAGAAAAAGATACACATAAGGATGGGAAGAAAAGATAAAGGGTGGGTAAGAAATTGTGTTTTTGGGATTGAGAATTGTTTAAAAGGAATGGGATTGGGTGGGAGAGTGAAACGGATGGAAAGAAAGAGAGGCGATGAAAGAATGGTTAGAAATGTGAACTGTTGGGGCAGATTGGTGAGAGGATCGAAAAGGTTTAAGGGTGAAAAGGTATAAATGAAAGGATAAAGGTAGTTGCAGAATGAATTGCGCACCACTTTGAATTTTCACTTGGATCACCATTCTAAAAGATTTTGGAAGTTGACCAAAATTGTTCTTGTTCGCACCAATCATTCTCTGTTACATTTTCAATAATTCTCAAGCTCTCTTAATGCTTCCATCTTAAGGTTGATTGCTAAATTTCCTTTTATTTAGCAATTTCTCGACTCTCCTAAGAAACTCTAATTCACGTGGCCTATATTGAGTAAAAAAGTTTTGCACATCCTTAGCCCAATGGCCATCGGAACACGGCAAAATAAAAAACCTCAACATATGTCACGTTACTTTTATTTGACTCAAAGAAAAGAAATCCTAAGGGTTTCAAAGAAGTAGTTCTGAGTTTAAAGTCCTCAGCTCGACTTTCCAAAAATTATCCTTGTCAGTTATCATTCTTGGATTTCCAGACTTTGACCCTCTGAGCACTATTAGAGGTGGGCTTGTTGCTTTTGCGGATTAATACCCTTCCCTTGGTTGTGAGACCTAGGAAATGACATTTATCCATACCATTTATACAAAGCTCTTACCTCGGCTCTCGTTTTAGGAATTAGTGAATTCTAAGAAATTCGGTTAAAATTACGGTTTTGGCCTTGACAATAAGAAACAATGAATCAAAGTACTCCGAATAAGATCGGTTATGTAGGCAAGCCTACACCGTCTTATTCGTTGGAACATATGTGACAGTTCAGGCCAATCCGTCAAGATTAAGCCCCGTTTAGCCTGAAGGCTTATCGGCTATGCTAAGTCTTGTTGAACTGCTGTAACGTACATCACACGCGGAGGGGAGTTGATTGAGCCGAAGCTCGGTTAAACTCGCCTAGCCATGGTTAGACCATTTCCGAACCCATGTACTAAGAGTCTCCGATTTCTAAATTGTCACCCAAAGCGTAATCTCGTTTCTGTTTAAGGTGGGTTCACCGAGAAGCCATCACCATAAAACTAAGCAGAAGATTGTGTTCTCTCAAAACTCAACGTCTTCTTTAGATTGTGAATGATTAAACTACACAATTTGTTGCTCCCCTGGCCAGTAGAAGCAATCTCATGCATAGGACAAAGAGATTTTAATAGAATTACGAGGAACTCTTTATTCACTGCTTCCTTCAACTACTACATGTTTCCTTACACCCTCTAGATGAGACAAATATGGGGCAAAACCTTCGACACTAATAAAATTATTCTTACAAACCAACTCCGGGCTAAGATTCATACTAAGGTTCATGTATAGGCTAACTTATGCTCAAAAAACCAAAAGGTAGTAAAACATAAGCAAAAAAGGTAGTACCTTGCCTTCAACATTATACCACGAAGAATTTAAGCCTTTAAGATTTTTTCGGAGCCATCTTTGTGCTTTAATGGTATTGCTTCCATCGCTTTTCCCATCTTAGATTCGTAGCTCCACATGTTTGCTAGGTTATTCTCTCAGCGCCCGCGAAAAATTACTGACTCAGAATATTGCTTCCCTGGTTTCTGCAAACAGAAGAAAAACAAAAACAAACAGACCGTAGACTGATTTTAACATGGTTTCCCATGCTGCTATCAGACCTACGGATTAAACATACGGGGATAAACAGACACGCGAAATTCCAGACTCGAAAACACAAATCAGAAACCGTGTAAACAGAACAGAACAAGAACAAAACAAAACAAAACAAAACAAAAGTTCTAAATTCTCGGTCGACCGAATGAGGTCTCTCGGTCGACCGAATAAATATTTTTTATTTTATTTTATTTTATTTTTATTTTTATTTTTTTTTAAGAATCTGGAATTTTCAGACAGAGCAGACAACCAGAGGGACGTAAAAACAAACTCTAAAACAGAAAACTTGACATGAATAAGAAAATTATTTATATATAAAATTGACCGTTGGTTCCCCGGCAACGGCGCCAAAAACTTGATGACGTGGTCAATCAGGTTATAATATACTCGACCACCATAAACCAGTACTAGCAAGAGGACTAGGCCCATCATAGTATAGCTATAGCGAATCAAGGTCGATCCCACAGGGAACCAATTGTGGGTCATTTCATATACAAACAATTAATTAAACATGTCAAGGACATAGAGGCGGTCTACGACCAACAAAGGACAAGAAAAGATAAAGACACGACTCGACACAACGTAATTAACCTCCCCAATTATAGTCTTTATCGTTTGGACCTAGATAATTTATATAATAAACTGAACTTATTAACTGTCAATCCATTTGTATCTATCTTAGATTGGCTACGGGAGTCATCCTCTTTAACTTGACTTAGCACCGGTAGGTCACTAGATCACTGTGGTATTGTTACGTGACTTCGCCTTTTGGTGCCTCCATCTCATATAACTCACACGCTTACGACTCTAAGGATGCCGATATTAACCGTACACCTCGTCCGTGCAACATTCCTATGGTTAGGCGTACTTCTAAACGATTACTCAAGCTCTCGTCCAACTAGCAATTACCAAGTTATAGTCTCATGCTAATCTACGACGTACGTATAAGCAGGTGCATGCAATTCCCGAATATAAACCTACCTAGATAATGCTGAACGTCCAAGATCAATTCATAAGCCTACCAAGAGTTTTATATTGGTATTTCCTTTTTACGCTTTAATTAAACTAAGCGAGTAACGTAGCCATAGCCATACCTACCGAGATAATAAATTCTATTAAGTTAACCTAACCATAAAGACGTGGCTATTTAACGGATAAAACAGGCTCGATCGACCGAATAGGTGGGCTCGGTCGACCGAGTGAACTCATTCGGTCACCCGAATCAATTTCGTCCCCAGTTACATCCTGAACGTATCTCTCAAATTTCATCATACGAGCAATTATTAAACAATGGTTGTAAAGCATTCATATAAACTAACTTAGATACACATTAATTAAACAATGCGATTCATGGATGAAAACTAAGTGTATGACGTAGGTTATGGGATCCTCATAGACAAGGCTTCGCCACATCCATAACGACATAACCTAGATCTACATCATCTAGCTATGAATTAACTAACTCAAACAATAAAGCATAATTGGGAGGGATTAATTACTTAAAAGAAAGAAAGCAAAAATAAAGGCTTACATAACTCATGACCTTTAAATTGTCTTTGAAAACCTTCAATCTACTTATGCTACATTGCATTAAAATATCAAAGTAGAATTATGTTCTAAAGTATGAAAGGTGTGTTTTACAATTGCTCATAGTCATTTGCTTATATAGGAGTTTCGGCCGACTTAGGAAGGATCTAGAGGATAAACACGATTAAAGTCAGAAACCGCCCCTGACCAGAGGCTCGGTCAACCGAAGGGAAGCACTCGGTCGACCGAAGCATGAGGCTCGGTCGACCGAACCTGGATTTTCCAAGTTCTCCACGCTTTTTCTTAAATGCGCTTTGCTCCCCACTCCACGCTTCGTCTCCGATCCGATTACTTCTTTCGCTTAATGCTCGATTTTCTTCCTTTATCATCTTGAGATCATTGATTAATTAACATTAATCCTCCCGATTTGTTGTGATCTGCAAAATCAATAATTATCGCACAATAAATCGGCTTTAAATAATAAAAACGGCTAAATACCAAATATCATATTAATAATCACTTAACATTAAATAATAAATATAAACATGTGATTTAATATGGAATATATATTATTAATCTCGATTTAAGGATAATGTTGATGACATTTACGGGTATAATCTGACCGTCATCAATGTTAGCCATATGTTGTAAAGAAAAAGTGATATGGTCGGTTGCCCCTGAATCCATAATCCAGTGGACAGTACTGCCCTTGATACCTTGCCCTGATGTTCCTGTAGCCAAAACCACTGAATTGCATTGACTAGATGGAGGCTGCAGTCCTTGAATCAAAGAGAGCAGGTGATTATATTGAGACTTGGTGACAGGTACCTCATCAGAATTCTGACTCTGCTGATCATGTATACAGACATCTTGAGTAGATGAATCCTGATCAAACTCCACATTATTAGCTTCTAGACATGCACCTCTACCATAACTTTGAAATTGGTTGGGAATCCATACTTCTTGTAACATTTGTCAATAGTGTGACCCTCTTTGCCACAATAGGTACAATAAGGCCTTTTGCTGTTTCCTTGAAAACCCCTACCACCACCTCAATTTCCTCTTCCTTGTCCCCTGCCCTAATTCTGACATCTTGTATTTGCCATGACTTGATTGCAATCTGCATTAACCTTCATCTCAGAACTAGCAACAAGAACAACATAATCTACACTAACAAGATTGTAATTGAGTTGTTGTTCATGGTTTAATGCCATAACAAAGGCAGTCTTGACATCTGGAAGGGGAATTGTCATTAGAACCTGGGATTTGACATTACCAAAGTTCCCATTTAAACCTTTCAAGAATCTAGTGGTGTAGGCATTGGAATAATACTCCTTAATTGTGTTTAAAGCTGGACAAGTGCAGGGAGGAATGGGCCTTAAAAGAAGGTATTGATCCCACAAGGTTTTCAGCTTTGTAAAGTAATCAGTAACAGATAATGTGCCTTGTTTTGTCCTTTCGATTTCTTCTTCAAGATTAGACAATCTATAGGCATCACCTATGCCAAATCTATCATGTAAATCCAACCATATTTCCCTGGCTGTATCAAAATACATCACTGACTCGGAAATTGTTGGTGACATCGAATTAATCAACCAAGAAATAACCATATCATTGGCCAGTAACCAATCTTCATATGCAAGATCATCCTCTGCAGGAGCAATTGCAGTCCCATTGATAAAACTCAATTTCTTTCTACATGATATTGCCTTTGTAATTGCCCTTTTCCAATGATTGAAATTTTCTGCACCTTTCAAACAGGTTGCACCAGGATTAAACTCATATTATCACTATTTTTGCCTTGAATAACAACACGATTTGCTGCTGCCATCAGAATCCTCAAGAAATAAAACAGAAAAATTAAGAACACGAACTGAAAACGAGTAGTTTCTTGGAAAATATGAAGATTGATCTAATGGAAAGATCAAGAATGCGGAAACGAATCGTTGTGCTCTGATACCATGTTGAAATACTGAATTAAACTTGAAGAACTTCTAATTTAACTTTGAAATGAACAGAATCAAATCAAAAGATGAACATTCAACAAATGTTCTTCAGGAATTCAAATTGCAGAAAAAACGGGAAGAATGAAACTTCATTATTCTTATTGATATACAACTGGAAACTGAATTATAATACTTCTGATTGTGTAATCTTAAGCTAACTAAAGTTTATATAGCTGTTGGGGAAGCCAATCGGTTGCAACAACTTAACTTCCACTTCTAACTGCTTTCTTCAGCAGGTGTTCGACCAAATGCCAAAACCAACTGTACATTCTCTTATATGCCTCAACATTAAATGGATTGAAATCCTTGTGTATGCCATCTTACGCTAACTTCACGTGACGTGTTTCCTATCTTAGAGGCTAAAATCAAGCTACACTTATACATTTGAGTTGTAAATCATTGAATAAGATTTCCAATTAATGTAACGTAACTTGAATCGCTTGAATGAAAGTTAGATATCGTCAAATTAATTAGTAAATGTATGATAATCCTAAATTCAAGGTGACTGCCTTAATCATTGATATTAATCAAATTTTTGATATATTTTCTGTTGGAAAATTGATGGTTAAAATGGAATACTTTAAATGATATGTCATATTGGGCATATTGGGCTTAAGTGTGTGAATGGAAAGTGTTATGGAAAGGAAAAATGGGAAGAAGCTATTTCTCCCACATTGGTTGGAAGAAGAGAAAAGAGTCGATATTTATATGATGTTGTTTTAGTGTAGTTAGAATAAGAAACCAACATTATACACGATCTCGCGCGCGCAGGGGGGTGCAAATCCAATCCGGATTTCATCTTGGTTTACCCTTGGGCTTGTGCATGCCCGCGTGTCCTGCGTACACGAATGCAGCTCGATTCAAAGGTTCACAGTCCGAGTCAGTTTTGCATTTTTCAATGCAGAATCAACCTTCAATGCTGCTAAGATGACTGCTCCTATTCCAACGTGATTAAGCTGAGGCTTTTGGCTTTTCCAGTTCTGCTACACTTATGACATTCAATTCATTTTGAGACTGTTCTGTTCCATCATCTTTTCACTTCCTTTTCTAGAACCTATAAATTCTGCTGTATTTTGCTTCATCAAAAAGAGATAGAGACAGAAACATATCGAAAAATAAGCAGAAAATCTTCTTCCTCCTAACTTTCTTATGAAACTAGAGAGTTCAAGCAACAAAGTTCTTAAGCAGTGGCGTGGTGCATCTTGTCGCTGCTAACCGTTCTATCCTGGGAGAATAACGTTCCGTTCAAACTCCAAGCACTCGACGGTGAGGGGACGAATTAGTCTTAAGGAAACCGTGTTCAACACATGGCTCGGTTCAGTTCATCTTGTTAATTCATTTTCCTTTTGCAATTGTAATTCGATTCAGTTGTGTTTTCGTTTTAATTGTAATTGTATTCTGGTCAATGTAATCAGATTGTGCCCCATCATGCAACAATCTTAAGACTAATTCGTGTTTCTGTATCGATGAGCCGAGGACAGAATAATTCTGGTTTATTGACAGAATTGAAAACGAACAGTAAACTGTTGTTTACGAATCAAAGGCTCGTTTTCTGTTTCAAAACAGAATTATAAACGGAGCAGAATTTTTCGTGGAGTGATCATCTAAGATATTCATGAATATTTTGAGTAATCCTACAGGATTCTCAAACGATTTGTTCAAGAATCAGGATAGAAACAAGTTCGAGATTGTTTTATATAATAGAAACAACTTCGAGATCATTTTATATATTATTGTAAGAAATTTAACAGAAACAATTTCGAGATTGTTTTAATTAGTATAGTTCGGTTCACGAACGTTCTATATAGTATTGAAAGGAATTTAATCCTTGTGTGTTAAATTTCAGAAATGGCAACCAATGAAGGACAAAAAGGGGCTGATGATCAGACTCAAGCTTTGGTCCAGCATGTGCCGAATCGAGTTGTTGCTCCTCTGAATCAGCATGAGAGGCCTGAAAAATTCAATGGGCTGAATTTTAAGAGATGACAACAAAAGATGATGTTTTATCTCACAACATTGCGTCTGGAAAAGTTCCTAACTGAGGATCCACCAACAACAGAAGGGGAACCAGATCAAGATTTTATGTTTGCCATTGATGAATTGAAACAATATGATTATCTTTGTAGACATTATAAAATGAATTGTTTAGTTGACTCATTGTATGATGTATATTGTGAGAAAAAGAATGCAAAAGAATTGTAGGATGCATTAGATAAGAAATATAGAACTGAAGATGCAGGTACAAAGAAATTTGTAGTTGGCAGGTTCTTGGAATACAAGATGGTGGATTCTAGACCACTCATGGAACAAGTGGAAGAATTTCAGTTGATTCTTCATGAAATTCAAGCTGAAAAAATGGAGCTTAATGAGACTTTTCAAGTCGCATGTGTAATTGAAAAATTACCTAACGGTTGGAAAGATTTCAAGAATTACCTTAAGCATAAGCGAAAGGAGATGAGCATGGAAGATCTTGTTGTTAGGCTTCGTATTGAAGATGACAATAAGAAGTCTGATAAAAGAGAAAACAATTCTAATAATTTTCCAAGAGCTAATATGGTGGAACATGGCCAAAGCTCGAAGAAGAAGAACAAATTTGTGAAAGGGTCTAATTCGGGACCAAAAGCTAAATTGGGACCGAAAGGTGGCTTATCAAAACCTAAGTTCCAAGGAAAATGTTTTAATTGTGACAAGATTGGTCACAAATCTGTTGACTGCAAGCTACCAAAGAAGAAGGTTTCTGAAGCAAATATTGTTCAAGGCATGGAAGATATTGATCTTTGTGCTGTTGTGTCAGAGGTGAACATGGTGATTCAAATCCAAGAGAATGGTGGGTAGACACAGGAGCTACAAAGCATGTGTGCTCCAACAGGGATGTGTTTACTAAGTTCTAGCCAGCTCAAGAGAATTAAACTTTATTCATGGGAAACTCGGCTACTTCTGCTATAGCGGGAAAAGGTGAAGTAATTCTCAAGATGACTTCTGGCAAGCATCTGACTCTGAAGAATGTGCTATATGTCCCAGATATGCATAAGAATCTGGTGTCTGGAGTGCTATTGAATAAAAATGGCTTCCGTCTTGTTTTAGAGTCCGACAAGTTTACTTTGACTAAGAGTGGTATGTATGTCGGTAAGGGGTATGCATGTAATGACATGGTGAAGCTAAATGTAATGGCTATTAAGCCAAACAATATTAATAATAATATTTACGGTTCTGCTTACTTGGTTAAGTCTCCTTCCTTATGGCATGGTAGACTAGGACATGTTAATTACGATTCCCTGCGTAGATTAATAAATCTAAAACATATCCCCAAATTCGATATTGATAAGGAACATAAGTGTGAAACTTGTGCTGAAGCAAAATTACCTAGAGCGCCTTTTCAAAATGTTGAAAGAAATACGCAACCACTCGACTTAATACATAGCGACGTGTGTGATCTTAAAGTTGTGCAATCGAGAGGTGGAAATAATTATTTTATTACCTTTATCGATGACTGCACTAAGTATTGCTATGTATACTTGTTAAAAGGGAAATATGAAGCGATAGATAAATTTATTCTATTCACAAAAGAAGTTGAAAATCAACATGGGAAAAAGATCAAAACACTCCGAAGTGATAGAGGTGGTGAATACTTGGCACCACTCAGTGAATTTTGTGCTGAACATGGGATTATACATGAAATAACTGCACCTTGGTCTCCACAGTCAAACGGAGTGGCTGAGAGGAAAATTCGAACATTGAAAGAAATGATGAATTCAATGTTGTTAAGTTCAGGAGTTCCACAAAATATGTGGGGGGAAGCTATCCTATCTAGCAACTATCTTTTAAATAAGATACCCCGAAAGAAACAAGAGATAACTCCTTATGAACTATGGAAAGGTAAACCGCCATCTTACAAATATTTGCGAGTGTGGGAGTGCCTTGCAAAAGTGCTCGTACCTACACCCAAGGTTGTAAGAATAGGATCAAAAACTGTTGATTGTATATTCATTGGATATGCACACAATAGTAGTGCTTATCGATTTCTTGTTTATAAATCAGATAATCCTGAAATACACAAGAATACGATAATGGAATCAAGAAATGCATCATTCTTTGAGAATGTATTTCCGGCTAAACAAATGAACCGAGTTCATTAAAACGAGTTCATGTTCAGGATCACAGTTCTGAACAAGTGAATGAGGAAGAGCCAACTGAGGTTGAGCCAAGAAGAAGCAAAAGGTCGAGGACTGAAAAATATTTTGGTAAAGATTTTATCACATATATGATAGAGACGGATCCTCAAAATTTCAAGGAGGCGACAACTTCTTCTGAAGGTCCAATGTGGAAAGAAGCAATAAATAGTGAAATAAATTCTATATTGCAAAATCATACATGGGAGTTAGTTGATCTACCTCCAGGATGTAAACCACTAGGATCAAAATGGATCTTTAAAAGGAAAATGAAACCTGATGGATCTATTGATAAATATAAGGCCAGACTGGTAATAAAAGGTTACAGTCGAAAAGAATGTCTTGACTATTTTGATACATATTCTCTAGTAACGAGAATAACATCCATTAGGATGGTACTTGCTATAGCCGCTTTGCGTAATTTACAAGTACACCAGATGGATGTAAGCATTTTTCTTAAATGAAGATTTAGATGAAGAAATCTACATGGAACAACTTTGAGGTTTTTCTAGCCCAGACAAGATAAGAAAGTGTGTAAATTAGTTAAGTCTTTGTATGGCTTAAAACAAGCACCAAAACAATGGCATGAGAAATTTGATCATGTTATGCTTGAAAAGGGTTTCAAAACCAATGAATGTGATAAATGCATTTACATGAAAGAAACAAAAGATGGCTATGTCATTTTGTGTCTTTACGTTGATGACATGCTTATTATTGGAAGCAATCAAATCTACCAAAGATATATTAAACGCCAGATTTGAAATGAAAGATATGGGTTTAGCAGAGATGATACTGGGAATTAGAATTACAAGAAATTCTAATGGTCTCATTTTGAGTCATTCTAATTATATTGATAAAATCCTGAAAAATTCAATAAAGATGATTCAAATGAAGCCAGAACTCCGATAGATCAGAGTCAGCCTTTGTTAAAGAATAAAGGTGAAAGTGTGTCTCAATTAGAGTACGCAAGGATTATTGGAAGTCTAATGTACTTAATGAGTTGTACTATACCGGATATCGCTTATCTTTGTTGGCAAGCTAAGCGGATATATACTAGTAATCCGAGTAATGATCATTGAAAGCTATAGTGAGGTTACCGAGATATTTAAGATATACTCGTAAGTATGGCCTTCACTATACAAGAGAACCTACTGTTATAGAAGGATATACTGATGCAAATTGGATATCAGATTCAAAGGATTCAAAATCCACAAGTGGTTTTGAATTCACATTAGGATGTGGAGCTGTGTCTTGGAAATCTTCTAAACAAACTGTGATAACCGAATCCACAATGGAATCTGAGTTTGTAGCTTTAGATAAATGTGGAGAAGAGGCAGAATGGTTGCATCAATTCCTAGAGGATGTTCCTCAATGGCCAAAACATGTGCCAGGAATATGTATTCACTGTGACAGTCAATCTGCGATTGGACGAGCACAGAACAAAATGTATAATGGTAAGTCAAGGCATATACGCCGAAGACATAACTCAATTCGACAACTACTTTCTAATCAACCTCGCTAAGATGCTCCTGTTCTGTTCCATCATCTTTTCACTTCCTCTTCTAGAACCTATAAATTCTGTTGTATTTTGCTTCATCAAAAAGAGATAGAGACAGAAACATATCGAAAAATCAGTAGAAAATCTTCTTCCTTCTACCTTTCTTATGAAGCTAGAGAGTTCAAGCAACAAAGTTCTTAAGCAGCTGAAAGCGTGGTGCATCTTGTCGCTGCTAACCGTTCTATCCTGATAGACTAACGTTCCGTTCAAACTCCAAGCACTCGACGGTGAGGGGACGAATTAGTCTTAAGGAAACTGTGCTCAACACAGGGCTCGGTTCAGTTCATCTTGTTAATTCGTTTTCATTTTGCAATTGTAATTCGATTCAGTTGTGTTTTCGTTTTAATTGTAATTATATTCTAGTCAATGTAATCAGATTATGCCCCATCATGCAACATTTTTTTACCTCTATTAGAAGCTTAATTATAATATTTTATGAATAAATCAAACGGACTTGATTTCAATATGTTATTTGCCTAGAAAAAATATTACTTCTGAGACATTTATATATCCAATTTGCTTTGTTTTATTTTCCTAGATAGAATATGTTATCTTTAAGTCAGCCAGAACACTATAATGAAGACAAAATTGTCATTGATCTGTGAGGTTTTTGAGTAATTGGCATCCTAGCTAGAGTAATGTAATGCATGTTTAATCAATATTTAAATCAAATTTGTTCAAGATAGATCATGAATTCAAACATAGGGTTCTAATATCTCCAAAAAAAAAAAAAAAATTAGTAACCAAAATAGAGGGTTTCACCATTAATTTATTCAGAATTAGGATTAGAAAGCAATTTGAAAAAATCTAATTTATTTGAGGAGTGAGATTTATTGGATCGTTGTTTGATTACGTACCATTTTATAGCTGAGGCTTGTTTATTTTCTTGCATTCTTAATCAAAAAAAAATTAATCTTTCTGTTATTTTAGTCAAATATCGAAACTTTTAATTCCTCCCCAAAATTTGTGGTGTTTAGTTTTATTATAAATATAATCTCAGTGGCATCAACATTTCCGTCTCGATTTGAACTATATGATAGTATACATAACTCGTTTGCTAGTGTAGGAGTGATTTGTAATTATGTAAAATCAATCATGATCGATGATGAAAATGAAAACCCGTGATGTCTTTCATCTTTAAACAGAATTTTGTCTAGACAAGTTAATAAGCATGGTAGGTTAATTAATATTGTTGTTCTCTATATATATCATATCGTACGAGCACTTTAATTCTTATCCACAACATAAGATCATGTCATATATATATATGTACCTGACATGATCTTATCTCATGTTGATGTCATTGCTCTCTGTTTAGAGAAGATTATCCACACAAAAACATAAAATTAAAACTCCATTAGGTGAAATATCAATATACATGCATACATATCATCCTTAATAACAAATTTTTTCACTTTGCTCTTATTTATACCTATATAACAAATTATGCATGCATCCATGTATCCCACATCAATCATTTCTTTCAATAGCCACCAAACCTTCTACCATGCATAGCATAGCCATCACTTTCACAGCCTCTTTCATATTCAACATACTCAACCCTCCTCTCTGGCTCATAGTATTGTTCATGATGATGGTGATGATGGGGAGAGCGGATGATCTCTTCTTCTACCACGCGCTCGTGAACCACCGGTTCCTCGATGACACGACGCTCGTAGGCGCTATCGATCACACCATGGTTGTGTCTGCCATGGTTGTAGTTTTCAGACATTGCAAACTCCTTGAAGTAGCTCATTTTTCTCTTTGGTGATTTGAAAGTTAATTCGTACGTAGTAGTTATATGTTTTCAGTGTGAGGATTTGATTAAGTGATAGTGTGTATTTATAGTTGGGATTTAGTTCCATTACTCTTTTTTTTTTTTTTTTAGGAAATTTGATTCCAATATTCCAATGTGATAAGGTGAGTATTTTTAGTGATGAACCTGATTCTTTCTTTATATATGCTAGATATAACTTTATTTCTAATCAATACCATTTTCGAATATAACTATATTGTTTTGTTCTTTCTATACTACAGCTCAAAATTCTATGGCATTAATTTCTTTCTCTAAAAGAAAGTTCTACGGCATTTGAGGGTGGAAATTTCGGGAAATTCTACCTTAAAACCCGCGTCTTCGACGGAGTCCCTTTATTTTAATTGAAAAACACACATGTTTTTAAGTGTTAGTACCTAATATATATATTAAAATACATATTAAAAAATGGGTGTTTTTTAGTGTATTTAAGGGTTAAGGGTTAAGGGTTTAGGGTTTAGGGCACCACTCTAAGCATTAATGTTTAAAAATAGATATGTATTGGGGTGTCTTTAATATTGTGTATATAAAATGTTAATTAAATACCTTCAATTCTCATAAGCTTAAGCTTTTGGGAATTTTCAAAAAAGAAACGAAGCAATCAAGTGTTGGGTCTTTTTCTTCTCTTACAGACCCAAAAAAATCAAGTGTTGGTCATTTCTCTCCTCTTACAGGCCCAGACTTGAGGGGGCGTATTGTGATATATAATTATCTACATTCCCATGAGCTTAAGTTTTAGGAGAGATGATAATTCAACACTTCAAAGCAATGGTTTATTTAGTGTGGTGCCCTTAAATGCCATCTAGAAATTACCGTGAAAATAGATGTACTGAGGTGTCCTTAATAACAATGATAGATTTAGTGTGGTGTCCTTAATTGTCATCTAAAAATAACCGCTTTTTAAGTCATTCATGTAAGGAGATAATTCATAATTAATGATGACCATATATGGTGAGGCTATGATTTTGCAGCGTATGTGCATATATGCTAAAGGTGAGAGGGATCATGATCATTCCTAGCGGGTAGACCAGAGGACATGGGAACCCATACACACGAGCTTTCTTAAGAAACGGTTAAACCCTAACTTCGAGGGTCTCCACTCCATTGTCTCACGGAATGAGTAGAAATGTTAATCAGGTAACCAAATGGCTCGTAGTCAATAACTTTGCTATTATACCAAAAGAACTGAAAGAAGACTCGCCATTTACGGGGTTCGAACCTCCATATTTCAGCTTAAGGTCCAGCTGTCCTTTTAAGACATGCACCCAAGCTATTTACCACCAGGTCATGTCCTGGGACTCATACACACGTGTTTTCTTACTAATTACCGGAGAGGTTTGGTCCGCTGCAAGTTGCAAATACTTGATTACGCGATAATACATCACGCTAACGGGCTTCCAGTGTCCAAGAACACTCTTCGATCTGATAATGAAGTTGTAGGTCAGTAGCACACATCTATATGACGAAACCATCATTGTTTGCTCCCACCAGATTGGGATCTCCCGGTCCAAAAATGATGTCTCGACTAGTATGACAACGCTTCTGACTCGGTATTTAAGAAGTTTTATGTCCATCCCCTTACTTCATAAGCACATTATTAGGATAAACAACGGTAATGATATTGGGAAACATTATGTGGCTTTTAGCGCGAGGCATAGAAATGAAGATGAGTTTTTGTTGGAGAAGAGTTTCAGGGCACTCCTTCTAGTGTCACCTGATGATATACAAAGATATCCTCATGTGCGTAACATGGTAAGATGAAATGGAAATAGCAAATAAGAGAACTATTGTGAATAAAGGTACGACAAAAGTGCTCCGCAGAATGGGTTGAACATGCGAAGGCTGCCTATGTGGATATATATAGGGAGATCTGTCGAAAAAGTCAATTGAACCAGAAATAAACGGATTGAACTAAGAAATCAAAATAGAACATAACATAAGATCAAGAACATCAAGTGTTCTTCATATTTCAAATTCCAGAAAAGCGGGAAGAATTGGGAAGATTGAATACAATGAACTGATCAATGAAAACTGGAATATTAACTTCTAATCATCTAATCCTAACATAATATGAGCAATGGTAATTTGTGGTATTTCATTGTACTGTTAATGTTTGAGTACAAGGTGATTATATAGTGGTACAACAGCTTGGGCTCCAAGACAATAAATAAGTAATAATAAAATACAATTACAAATATTAATCCGTAGATAATATATCCTCAACACGCCCCCGCAATCCCGTGGGTAACTGGTGAACACAGAGATTGGTCTTTAATGCGGAAAACCGCGGATTGCCCAAGGGTTTCGTCATAACATTAGCAACTTGGTCCTTGGAGCTTAAAAAGGAGACCGAAAGCTTTTTGGAAGCAATTAACTCCCGAACGTGGTGGAAATCGATCTCAATATGTTTGGTGCGAGCATGGAACACAGGGTTCTGAGCAAGATACGTTGCACCGATATTATCACACCACAAAACGGGTGGAGATGGAAGAGAGACACCCATATCAACCAAGAGGCTGTAGAGCCACTGAAGTTCAGCAGCGGTATTGGACAGCGTCTTATACTCAGCCTCAGTACTACTTTTGGAAACTGTCAAGTGTTGTTTAACACGCCAACTGACCAGGTGAGATCCAAAGAAAACACAATATGCCCCCACAGAGCGACGATCATCTAGATCAGCAGCCCAATCCGAATCTGAGTATGCATGAAGGATAGGTCGAGAACCCCGGGAGAAGAACAAACCATCCGAAAATGTGTGCTTCAGGTAATGCAGGATACGCTTCACTGCCATTCAGTGAGCCTCCGTAGGGCGTTGCATGAATTTACTGGCACGGTGAACAGCAAAGGCAATGTCAGGTCTCGTAAAACTGAGATATTGAAGACCCCCAACAATAGCGCGATAAAGTGCCGGATCAGAGAACAGTGGGCCGGCATCCTGATACAACCGAGTGGATGCAGACATAGGTGTTAGGCAAGGTTTGGCCTTTGTCATAGCCGCACGCTGTAAGAGCTCAACAATGTACTTCCTCTGAGTTAGATAGAGGCCTTCCGGGGAAGATAACACCTCAACCCCTAAGAAATAATTGAGAGTCCCAAGGTCCTTGACAAAACTGGTGGCCAAGATATTGAATAACCTGCTCAATAAGAGATGAAGAAGTGCCAGTAATAATGATATCATCAACGTAAATAAGGACAAAAATCCGATGCCCAGCAGAAGAATATATATATAACGAGGTGTCAGCGGTGGATCCCATAAATCCAAAGCCAGAGAGAGCAGCGGTAAATCTAGAAAACCAAGCCCGAGGAGCCTGGCGTAAACCATATAAACTGCGCTTAAGGAGGCACACATAACTCGGGTAGTCAGGGTGGACAAAGCCTGGAGGCTGCTGCATGTAGACCGGCTCAACAAGGTTGACATGTAAGAAGGCATTCTGGATGTCAACCTGTCGAAGGGACCACCCCTGAGAGACTGCAAGTGATAAAAGGATCCGAATAGTGACCGTTTTGACAACCGGACTGAATGTCTCAGAAAAATCAACGCCCTCAGTTTGGTGAAAACCTTTGGCCACCAGACGTGCTTTGTGGCGCTCAATATGACCATCTGCATGGTGCTTGGTGCGAAACACCCACTTATTCCCAATAATGTTCATGTGAGGGCGAGGAGGAACCAAATCCCAAGTGTTGGTACGTAAGAGAGCATTAATTTCCTCTCGCATAGCATCACGCCAAACAGCATATTTCGAGGCCTCGGTGTAGGAGGTGAGGTCAGTGGTGGCCGAGCTTAGGAGGGCTTTGGGTAATGGATAACGTATAAAGTCCGGATGGTCTTTGGGTTTAAGAGTGTTAGTTTTGGTGCGGGTGACCATGTGGTGTGGCCGTTGAGGAGGGTCGGGGGCAGGTGGAGTAGGGGTGGTTTGGGGAGAGGATGACTCGGACAAGGAGGAGGGTGGGGAAGGGGGAGGTGACGGAGGGGGTGTAGGTTGGTTGGTGGAGTCCAAATGTGGGGTGGGTTGGGTGGTGGAGGCCGAAGGTGTGGAGTCCAGTGGAGGAAGGGAAGCAAGGAAGGTTACAGTAGTAGGGATAGAAGGGAGAGGAGTAGGACTCGGAGTGTAGGGAAACAGGTTCTCGTCAAAGATAACATGCCGGGCAATGTAAACACGACCCGTCGATAAATCAAGACACTTATATCCATGGTGGGATGGGTTGTAGCCCAGAAAAAGACAGGATTTGGAGCGAAAGTCCATTTTGTGGCGATTGTAGGGACGGAGGTAAGGCCAGCAAGCACAACCGAAGACACGGAGGAAGGAGTAGTCCGGGACACGTCCATAAACGACCTTATAGGGATACTTACCATCTAGTACAGAGGTAGGGAGGCGGTTAATAATATAGGTTGCGGTAACGAAAGCATCTTCCCAGTATGTTAGTGGTAGGTTAGAGTGGGCAAGTAAGGACAGACCCATTTCTACAATTTGGCGGTGACGTCTTTCGATGGCGCCGACTTGTTCGTGGGTATGAGGACACGAGAGACGGTGTTGGATGCCTAAGCGGGCAAAGTATTGAGAGACGTGACGATACTCCCCCCCCCCCCCAATCAGTTTGAATAGATTTTAATTTGATGTTAAACAGGCGTTCAATTTGGGCAAGAAAATTAGGAAATATTCTTTCGACGTCAGACTTGACTTTGATTGGAAATAACCAAAATAATTTTGTAAAATCGTCCAAAAACTAACATAATAATAATTTCCATAAAGAGAGGGTTCAGTACACGGTCCCCATACATCGGAAAAAATCAAATCCAAATGTGCAAAAGACATAAATTCATAAGTATAAAGTGGTTGTCGACAACTTTTAGCTAACTGACAAGGTGCACACACGTGGGTGGGTGCTTTATTTGGAACAGGAATTGAAACATGACCTAAAGCTTGACGGAGCACTTGATGAGAGCAGTGGCCTAGACGTAAATGCCATTTATTGGAGGGACCAGAGGTGACGACATGGGCTTGAACTGGAGAGCAACCAGGGTTGGGAGAAAGATGGTAAAGATTGTCCCGAACTAAGCCTCTAAGATGGACGTGACCCGAATGATCCTTCACAAGAAAGTAAGTAGCATGAAATTCGAAATACACGGAGTTATCAACACAAAATTTACTTACCGAAAGTAGATTCTTGGTGAGGGAAGGGGAGACAAGTATGTTACGTAAGTGAAAGGTGTGGGTAGGCATAGGGAGTGATGACGGTCAAATTATACCCGTAAAAGTCATCAACGTTGACCTTAAATCAAGACTAATAATATATATTTTATATTAAATCACATGTTTATATGGATTATTTAATGTTATGTGATTTTTATTATATAATTTGGTATTTATCCATTTATAAGATATAATTTGGTGTTTATCCGTTTTTATTATATAAATCGGTATTTATCCGTTTGTATTATATTTATCCGTTTTATTTAAATATGATTTATTTTGGGATAAATATCTATTTTGCAGATTTGGATAATTATGGAGGATAAATACAAATGGAAGAATTAAATCTCAAGATAAATCCAAGAAATCCGGATGCATTAAAGATAAAGATCGGATAAGCATGACAAAAGCCGCAAACCAATCCAAGATGGCGCCAACTTTGACACACGCAAAAAGGGGGGCACCACTATTTTTTGGATCGGCCGGGAGTTATCTCTTATTTGTTTTGATATTTTGATGTATATCTCTTAATTAGCTTGAACCCCTATAAATAAAGGCATGTATTACACGCCATACACACCTCACAACTTTTACACAATTCATAATAAAATCTTCGGTTTTTCTAGAGCAGTTTATTTTACAAGTTCTGCAATAATGTAAGTTCTTGTATTTATTTGTTCTTAGTTCTTTGTAATTAAATCCCCAATTATTATTTATTGTTTGAGGTTGTTCGTTCTTCACCGAACAATGTAGATCTAAGGATACGATATGAGTAGCGCTTTATGAGGGGCATTCCGATTGTCTATAAGGATCCACACGCGCCGATTTCTTTTGTAAGGTTTATCCGATCTTGGATGACCTATAGATGACTTTGGTATGATCGACAACCGTGTTTTTTAGTACATCTATGATAATTGCTTTATGAGTCTCAATTTTATCCGTTACGAGATATTATCACTCTTCTTCACGTAATCTATGAATTTATCAGCGCGTCGGATTAATTTATGTAGCCTCGCAGACCGAACCTCTTGGCTCGGCTCGATCGAATAGCAAGGCTCGGTCGACCGAGCGTGCCACTTCTCCGCTCACACTGCGTAGCCGTGAAACGTGTTCCCCACTCCACCTTCTTCGATCGGATCATCTTTATCCTCTCTTCAATGCTCCGATTTTCCTTCTTTATTTCAAAATCCTTTGATTGAATAACATTGATCTCTTGATTAAATGAGATTAATCTTCTCCATAAATAATATCCCTTGCATTTCTTTATTTTCTAAAATTATTGTTACACCAAGTCATCGAGTAATAATAATAATAAAATGTGTAACAAAATAACATTTAATCCCAATATTTCCTCATAATTAAATTATAACCTCTCAATAACCATTATAGGAATTTATTGGTTAAAAACATGATTTTCTCATTTATTTCCTTTAAAAACAAGGTAAATTGTTTAGGATTAAGCCCAAAATATAGTAAAATATACTAAAACAACTCCCCACACTTAGCTTTTGCTTGTCCCGAGCAAAACAAACAACGACAAACTATCAAAAACCCACATAATTTGACACGAGACGTAGTCATGCTCACATCAAGCTAGTATCTAGCAAATCGAACTCACTCGGTGATTGTGTGTGTTGAACCCGCTAAACTTCCACCGATCCTCTCTTGATGTATTAAATCAAGCACTAACAAACATCCGGTTAAATAAACGGGTTCGCTCATCTAAGACTTACCCTACAAAACTATTTATCAAGAACAAAGTAACCAACTCACATTTAAATTCCTTTACTTGGTGCCAAGAAAATACCTTCCAGTCTCTACTGAGGGTTTAGATCAACTCGACTTAGAGTTCCAAAAGGCCTATATTTTCTTCCATCGTCGCGTCCTCAAAAGTATAACACTCTCCCTAGTTTAGGCGCCACCCCGAGATCACTCAAACCTATATCTTTGTCTAAGGTAAACCACACTCCCAATTGGGGCAAGATCCAAATGGACTCGAGGTGATAGTCGCAAATAACTTCCGCAATTTAATTTTCAAAATTTTTCTTCTTTTTCAAACTCTTTGGAAACTCCCGGTCGTGTATCATTTCTAACACATTCAAGACTTTTAAGGTCCCCAAGACACTAAGGTACTTAGATTCTAACTGTGAGTATAGTACGAGTTCTTAACTTTCATCAAAGACTAAGTAAGTGATTATCTGCAGACTAGATTGGCTATCCCTTAACTAACCGGAGACTATTTTATATTGTTGGTTCCTCATCTAACAGTTCGTGGTAATTGAGGTTCAAGTGAGTATCCGATCTACCAAACCTATTCTTAGAACATGATATGACTAATGATAACAATTAAAGGTGCCCAATTACAAAACTAGCATGTCATTGAAGTTACTCGACTCACAAATTTTCAAAAATTTTATCAAATTTTTCAAAGGAGCAAAACTAGATAACATGTAAAACAAACCAATAAACCCTCCCCACACTTAAGTTACATGATGTCCTCAAAGATGTGCAAAATAAGAAAAACTTAGCCGGTTGTAATTCAAGGACCAATCTAGCCACATCTTTATGGTGTGATTGTCCACCTAGAATTTCTTATCTTAGTAGGTATGGCTACGACTACGTTGCTCGTCTGTTTTAATTAGCGTATTATTAGGAAATACCAATATAGTGCTCTGGTCGGCTCATGAATTGATCTTCCGGGACTTTCAAATGAGATCTAGATCTGTGTTATATTTAGGAATTGCTAGAACCTAGTTATACGTAAATCGTAGATTAACATGAGACCGTCCGTAATTGTTAATGGGGCGACAGATCGATGCGATCGCTTAGGAAATGCGCTGAACAAAGGAATGTTGCCTAGGTGAGGAATACGGTTAATATCGGCATCCTAGTTTTGTAAGCGTCACGAGTCATATGAGATGGGGCCTAAAAAGCGAAAGTCACGTGATGTAGCATAGTGATCTAGATGGCCTACCCGGAGCTAGATCTAGTTTAGGGGATGACTCCCGTAGCCAATATAAAAGAAATACGAATATGATTAATAGTTGTCGAGTCTACCTTAATTATATAGAATCTCTATATCCAAACGATAACATGATAATTGGGGAGGTTAATTACGTTGTTTATGTGTTGTGTCGGGTCGTGTCCTTTACTTTTTCTTGTCTTTTGTTGGTCATAGACCGCTTTATGTGCTCGGCATGAATGCTTAATTGTTTATATATAAATGATCCACAATTGGTTCCCTATGGGATCGACCTTGATTCGCTATAGCTATACTACGATGGACCTAGTCCTCTTGCTAGTATTGGTTTATGGTGTATTTTAATTTCACTTGATCTACGTCATCAGGGAGCGAGGAGGAACCGTAATGAGATATAGACAAACCTGAACCATCACCTATGCGGACCTTGTCGAGACCGTCATAGGCCTCAGAAGAGAGATTAAGATTGTGAAAGTCTTGAGAGAGATGATGGGTAGCTCCAGTGTCTGCAATCCAATCAGTGGCGGGTTGGGGATACGGGTGAGTGGCATAAGCTTGAAGAGGGTGAGGAGACCTCGAAGGCGGCTGGATCATTAGATTGCTCATAGTGATAGTAGCACTCCTTTGCAGAATGACCTGTCTTTGCGCAAATTTGACAAACAGTAGATGGGTCTGACGGAGGACGGCCACGGCCACCACGTCCACCACGACCACGGTAATTGGTGGAGCCACAGTTGGAGGGCTGCTGGCCACGGTGCTGCTGCTGCTGATAGTTGGAGCCATTGTTTCCACGCGCAAGATTGGCCTGTGGGGCAGCCACCAGAGTAGATAAACCGGAGGTGATGACTGTGGGTTTGTGACGGTTCAACCTGGACTTGGACGTGAGCAAGAGAGCATAAACTTCATCAATGGAGATCGAATCGCGAGCAGCAATCATGGTAACTAGTGTGTCGTATTCAGAACCGAGACCAGCCAATAGATAGGCAATGAAGTCGTCATCTCCGATTGGGTGACCTGCCAAACTCAATTCATCTGCTATGTTCTTGAGTTTAAAGTAATAGGAAACAGCAGTGAGATCATTGTTGCGAGTGGCAGCAAGGTCAGCACGTAATTGGACCAAGCGGGCTCGACTTTGAGATGCAAACGACTTTTGCAGGGCTGACCATATTCCGGCAGCGGTAGTTGCGGTGTAAACTTGCATCAACACCTCTTCGATCCGGGAGGATGTGATGGTACTCAGAATTAAGTTATCCGTTTTGATCCAGTCAGCATAATCGGGGTTTGCAGAAGAGGTGCCATCGGCACCGGTGATGGTTTTGGAAGGTGCCGGAGTTGTACCATCAACAAATCCATAAACACCTTGACCGCGTAGATAGGGCACAATTTGTGCTCGCCAAAGGTTGTAGTTATTGCGGTTCAATTTAATGATCTGAACAGCAGAAGAGGGGGTGAAAGACGAAGCCGAGGAGCAACAGCAGTGACGCCGGAAGTTGCAGTGGTGGACGACATGGTTGAGGAAGACGACAACTAAGTTTTTTTTTTTTTTTAAGAATAGGGTTTTGGTTTGCTGCACAGGTTTTTTTTTTTTTTTGGTGTGTTTTGAAAAAAATGGGTATTTCGGTATCAACACAGGAGAGGGTCGTTATTGCTCTGATACCATAACATAATATGAGCAATGGTAATTTGTGGTATTTCACTGTACTGTTAATGTTTGAGTACAAGGTGATTATATAGTGGTACAACGGCTTGGGCTCCAAGACAATAAATAAGTAATAATAAAATACAATTACAAATATTAATCCGTAGATAATATATCCTCAACAAATCCTAACACTAATTACAGTTTATATAGTTGTTCATTAACTCATCAATCAGTTGTAACAACTTAACTGCCACACATAACCTCTTTCTCCATTAAGTGCTTGATTAAATGCCGAGCTGAACCAAAAACAACTTCACATTGCTATCTATACTCAACACCCCCTCAAGCAGAATATGGATGGAATCCAAATGCAGCTTGCCAAAAACAACTTCACATTGTCATCTATGCCTCAACAAGATCATTTTAATTTAGCATATATTATAAAGTAGATTTAGCTTGTTGCACAGTAAGCTAACACAAATATTTTGTAAATCTTCTCATTGTTTCTCTCAATTTCTCCAATTTTGTGTAACTTGAAGGGATTTTTTTTTTTTTTTTTGCCGTGGATGTAGTTCAGTTGATCGAATTCAAGGACGGTACCAGCATATGGCTAGGGTGGGCTAAGCCCACCTAACAATTTTTTTATTATATAGCCCAAAATCTACACTCAGCTCATCCCAACAATTAGCTCAACTCACCAATAATCATCTCGATCCAAAAGTCAACTCATCACTCTAAGTGTCCAACAATTCTTATGTTGAATGTTTAGTGTGATTTAATTTTGTTTCTCTCTGTTTTGTTTGGCTTTTCATCTGTTAAATCTTCAATTATTTTGTTAAAATGTGTCTTTTGTCAATAGATGAATTATGTAATATTAGACATGTGGTTAGTGATTGAGTAATCCGAATTTTTTTTTATCAGCTGCTTGTATAAAACGAAAGTCATTTGGGTGTTCGCGTTTTAGGGACTCAAAATGATTTTGTCGCTAAATTGTAGACTTGGAAAAAAAAATTGCGCTACAAAATAACGTCACTAAAACCTTGATTCTAGCCCATCCGAAAAGAAAATCCTGATTCCGTCCATGATCGAATCATATTAAATCTGATTTTTTTTTTTCTCTTTTCTTCCGTTGTTTATATTTCGTTATCGTCGTTAAGAACTCTTGGTTGGGGTTGGTTTTTAAACATTTCTTGTATCGATTTTCTTTTTTCTTTAGTTAGATTTTTGTCTCTGTACAAGTATACGTGATAGGTTAAGAGTTCTCAAACACGTATCGTGCACTTTCTCGTGTCCACACTCCACAACATAAGATCATGTCATGCATGGCATAGAACATAAGATCAGATTATTATTATCCACACAAAAGACAAAACATAAAATTCAAATATATATATCATTATTGAGGGAGTATCATATATATATATACATGCATGATGTCAAATACTAGAAAACATTTTGGCTCTTATTTATATATATCTATAAAATTCATGCATGCATACATGTATTCCACATGGCCTCATCAATCATATCTTCAATAGCCACCAAACCTTCTACCATGCTTAGCATAGCCATCACTTTCACAGCCTTTCTCATATTCAACATACTCAACCCTCCTCTCTGGCTCATAGTATTGTTCATGATGATGGTGATGATTGGGGGGAGGGACAATGACTTCTTCCACGCGCTCGTAAACCACCGGTTGCTCGATGACACGACGCTCATAGGCGCTGTCGATCATACCATGGTTGTGTCTGCCATGGTTGTGGTTTTCAGGCATTACAAGATCCTTGAGGAAGTTCATTTTTTCTTTTCTTTTCTTTGTTTTTGATGAGTTTTAATTAGTAATATAAAAAACGTTTGTGTTTTTTTCTGTGAGGATTTGATTAATTGAGAATGTGCATTTATAGTTTGATTTTGATTCTGAATTTCCGAAGAGATAACGTGGGGTATTTTTTTTTTGTAATGAATCTGATTCGTTCTTTATATATGCTAGATATAACTTTATTTCTTTATTTCTTTATTTCTAATCAATGTCACATTGTCATTATCTGTATAAAAAGTTTTGTTCTTTCTATACTACAGCCCAGAATTCTATGGCATTTTTTTTTTATAGTGGAAAAGACGTTTCAATCCGTCTTTGTCCGTCAAACTATCGAGAATTCTACGGAATTTGAGGGTGCAAATTTCTAACGGACTTCCCACGTCCAAATTTGTTTATAACCTAAATGTCTTTTTTATATTTACTGTTGGAACATATTGTCCACACACTTAAATGATAAAAAAACATTTATTCAAACCAATTGTTTTAGTAGAACGGTAAGCGCTTGATCTTAACTTGATATCTAAGCCAGAGGTCATGAGATCGAATCATGGTTGGAACATTATTATGACCATGGTTCATCATTATGGTCTGAAGACTCTGAACATTATTATTATTATTAATTGTGCAAAATTATGCAAGTGTTGAGACAGATTACCCATGTAATTGTTGGAAGTAGCGTCCGAAAGACAATTTATGCAATTGTTTTTATAATTAATAATTGACAGATTTATTCTCATCTTATTATTTGCTTCGTGCTTATAAGTAATACACTACTGAAAACCCCAAGTCGTATCATATGTAGCCATATAACTTAGTGTGTGTCACACATGAGGATTAAGTTTATGATGATACACTTGAAATGTTAGTCCGTGGTGAAGTTAATCAAAGTATGAGGTCTATTGATTAAACCATCATTAATGCGCCCAGAACACTTTATGGTGTGATCGTCTTATCCGGACCGTCGACATTGGTTGTCTAAGTAGGGCATTTATATATGATGTAGTCATATAGGACTGGACCGATTTATTCTGCATTTCTCATATAATTCCGTGATTGAGAAATCTTATTAAATCACAATATAATCATATATGGATTAATCTTAATCCTGAAGTGATTCAGACTCCTGCTTGTTTCAGGGTTTGATGTGTTCGTTAAGGATCGCTAAGAGGCGCAGTCCGAATCACTTTCACGTTGGCACTATTCTGGAATGAGTGAAAAGTGTGTGTCTCACAGATATGGAATTCATTCCTTCCTGCGGGAAGTAGAAAGACAATCCACTTATTTGTTAATCTTAGAAACTGATCGATCGGCCGAGTTCGTATTGGTTATGAACTAATTGATCACTAGTGGGTTAATGGTAAATAAGGATAAGATGTATTGAAGAAGGTTTACGGAAATAATCCCGCTTCATTACGGATAGTCTATGGAGGGTTAGTTTGTATGTAATGATTATATCAATGGACACTTATCGACTCGACTCGACGTTTTGAGAATAAGTTATATCTATAATCGATAGAGTTCAGTTTCGTATTTATGGTGCCGTAATTCCGGAATTAATGAATTAAGTAGAAATATTCTGTTTGATGAATATTTATTTAATTTATTGTAGCTACTGGTTATAGGTCCATGGTCTCCGGGTTGGCTCCTAACACGCGAGTGTTTTCTCGTTTTATGGAACCTCACGAATAAATTAAATAGTTGGTCTATTTAATGAATATTCAATATTATTTATTTGGTAAATAATATGTAAAATAGAAAAGACATTTTCTATTAAATTTGATGATGTAATTGGCGCCACATTTGAGGATAAATTAGGAGAAGAAATTTTCCTAGATTATCTCATATGTGTAATTAATTAATTATCTATTTGTTGGATAATTAATGGAAAAATAAGAGATTGATTTTTTAGGAATTATCTCTTATCTTTTGGCAAAAATATCTTTTTCTTATGGGAATAGGTAATTGTGGTGTGAAAATGATAACTCTCTTGGCTAGTTATTTTCCTATATAAAGAGAGTTACTTCTAGCACAATAACAATCACAATTTGCACCACTTTCACAAATAAAGAAGAGAAAAATTAGTTTCTTGTTCTAGTCATTAAGAGAAGAAAAACCTAGGGTTTTTCTTATGCATATTCGAGGAGTTTCTACGGCGAGGATCGACGTCCACCAGTCGTCGCTAGGAGATACAATCCAGAAGATTGTGGCTTCTCCATCTGTCGGTTTACCGTTCCTCTCTAATAAGGTAAATCTTCAACTTTCTTGTAGTTATTAATTAATCATGCGAATCGAATCGTAGTAAAATCGCATGCGAATTTAATTTGTAGCTTCCGTTGTGCATGATCGAGCGTCTCGATCGGTGCTGTGAATCAGATCTGACGATCCAATTATGGAACGGATCCGGATTCGGGTTTATGTATATCCAGCAGTAATAACTTTATTATGATTAATAAAAGCATTTTATTATTATATACTTTGTTTATTTATTAGACCAATTATGATATTGTGTATATGATAACGTCCTTAGTATTAAACTGTGAAAGAGAAACCATGATAGTGATTATGGTTGATGAGATCACTAATCACTTTAATAAGTTTGATACTTGAATGTCTCTAGGCTGATGTACTGTTGAACAAGGCATTGATAGTACGAACAGACTAGCACGTATTGGATGTTTTCTGCCTTTAAGGGCAGGGATAGATCTCGTTTGTCAAAGTGTAGTGAAACTTGGACTGTACGTGGACGTGTATTAGAGAATGAATACGTTAGACTCACCCACTTACACTGTTAAGTATTGGAACATTATTTTATAAAAAACAATTGTGCAAAATTGTGCAAGTGTTGGGACATATTGCCCATGTAATAACTTTATTATGATTAATAAAAGTACTTTTGTTAGTATATACTTTGTTTATTTATTAGACCAATTATGATATTGTGTATATCATAACATCATTAGTATTAAACTGTGATAGAGAAACCATGATAGTGATTATGGTTGATGAGATCTCTAATCACTTTAATAAGTTTGATACTTGAATGTCTCTAGGCTATTAGATGTCTTATGTCTTTAAGGGCGGGGATAGATCTCGTTTGTCGAAGTGTAGTGACACTTGGACTGTATGTGGACGTGTATTAGAGAATGCGTACGTTATATTGACCCACTTACACTGTTAAGTGTCACACTATGCGACGGTTGTGTAATTATCCTTAGGACTGGAGTCTACATCATGCTTTCACACTATTGAGGTTTTCCGTAACCATGGGGCGATCATGCGGTAGTGATTGGGTATGATACTGAAGCATGCAGAGTATCATGTTAGGTCGTCTGGGAATCGCGTACCCTATGAGTATGAGTGGATATCTGAAAGGGCCTTCCCATAAGCAATGTCTAGTTCTCGTGAATCTTTACAAAGTGGGAGTAAATGAGTTATTCCGAGAGAGCTTGATATCCAGATTATGTGATACGATCCGGATACGATCGTATGGATATTACTACAGCTATCGGATTCTATTTACATGCTAACCGAGCACATGAAAGATAGTAGTCATTGCGTATTGACTCTTCCGATGATTGGGGGTCGTGGACGTGTTGCTAGTCGCTATCCATGATAGCTAGAGGTGAAGGGCAACTTCGTGATTGCGCCTTTTGTCTAACGGCTAACATATTCAGAAGTCTATCGGGTCACACACATGTGAATATCGATTCGGATTAAAATGCGGTTATAGTTGATGACCAAATAAGAAAAATTTTATCTCAAGACTATAAATGTTATGGTGGTAAATTAATATGGTTGTATTTATTTATTATGAATAAATATAATACAAGATATTAATTATAATGATTATTAAATATAGGACAAGCAAAAAAACCAATCAACCCAATCCAACCCAAAACCCAAACCGAACCAACCCGAAAACCCAAACCAATTGAAACCCAAATTTTTTGGGTTGGGTTTTGACCCGAACCAAAAACATTTTGGGTTGGTTTGGTTTTTTTTATTTTTTTTCCGGGTTGACCCAACCCAACCCGATATATATATATATATATATATATATATATATATATATATATATATATATTGTTAAGGGTGATTTTGTACGTTTTATAAGGATATGTTTTATATCAATTTCCCCCATATTCTTATGATTTATATAGAAATCGGGCTTTATATTGAAATATTGAGCAAGTGGTGTTTTCGATAGTTGAATTGCAAAACGTAACGAATTATGTGCTTAAATTGTGATTTTATATTATTTTGGAGTTATGTTACGCTTTGGTATGTTTTGCTATCTTTTAGATACATGTTCTCGAGCTAAAAGATGATTAGAAGAGGTTGCATTCGGATTTTCTGATGAAGGGAAGAGATAAGGATAAAAGGAAAGAAATCAAGTGTTGATCCAAATTGAATCAAGGCGTCGAGGCATGAACCAAATAGCGTCGGACCAGACGGGCGTCCATCAAGTTGAACGAGCGTCCAAAGAAGAAATCTGGTACAGAGAGTTTGGACGTTGAGTGAACGAGCGTCCGCCCTAGCGTCCAAAACAGTTGGACGGGCGTCCATAAAGACCAGACGGGCGTCCAACACCGACTTAGGCCCAGCCGACTTAAAAGTCTATATAAAGCAGCTGCGCCCCAACCCTAATTCATTCAGACTTTTATACACGAAAATATATAGCAGCAGCCGCTCTTTTGAGGTTCCAAGGCCGATCACCCGAGCCTTGTGCTCGGGTGATCCGGGTTAGATTAGGATGCTTTTATTTCGTTGGTTGATTCGTGGAGATCATCCATTGTACCAAACTACGTGAGTTTATCTTTTAATCTATTCGATCCCTGTTTTATTTTTATGAGCTTTGGTTCGTTTTGTATCTTCCTATGCTTATTTGTTTATGCAATCAATATCGAAAGATGAATTGTTATTGATATTTACCGTATGACGAGAGTCGGTGTAAACCTTAGATCACCATAGGGAAGATGAGATTTCTAATCTTGACATAACGAGAGTTGATAGGTTAGATATCTAGGTTGCTAGATTGAGAGATCTTACACCTTGTTTTGATAAATACAATCCGATATATCGAAAGATGAGAGATTGATAAAGTAGTTATCTACTTAGAGTAGAAATTCATACCTTTGATAGGTGAAACCACAATATTGAATTAAAATCATGAGATGAACTAGGATCGAAATCACTTGGTTTGTATATTGTTTGATCCCATGTATCTTTGTTTTATGTTCTCTCCGTTTACAGTTTTATTTATTAATTTTCGCTTTTATCCTTCCTGGCTTTGGATTGACAATCCTCTGTCCAGTTTATTCTCCGTTTTAGTTTAGGTTTAGTAATAGATAGTAGTAACAATTTAAGGAATTAATAAGGTTAGATTCAACAGCCCAATTCCCTGAGGATCGATACCCGTACTTATCCAACTTTACTAGCAACTACCCGGTATTCGGCCGGTTAGGAGGTAGTTTTGCATGGTAGTATAGGTTTTATAAATTTTCTTTTGTTTTAATGATGCAAAATCACGCCAACATATATATATATATATATATATATATATATATATATATATATATATATATATATATATATATATATATATATGTGTGTGTGTGTGTGTGTGTGTGTGTGTGTGTGTGTGTGTGTGTGTATTCCGTCCATAGTAAAATGGTGTTATTACATTGCTGCTATCACTTCATTTTCAGTTTCCGTCTACGATTCTTTGACCTTTCTTCAAAAAAAAGAATCCTTGTATGTTTTTTATGTATGACTATTTGTCTTTAATTATTATCTCTATATTTTGTTGGTTTGTTATATATTGTTGGACTCTTAATTATCAAATTTTAACGTATTCTTTCCTAAACAGTATTTTCTTTAATGATTATTGATATGAACATACGGTATAGAACTCGAATTTTGATATATACATGTGTGTGGATTTTATAGCATAAAAGTTCTATTATAGATGCATGTTTTATGGATGAAAACCCGAAACCCAACCCAAACCAACACATTGGGTTTTATAGTCAATTGGTTTGGTTTGGTTTGTTAGTTTTTTCGTGAACCAACCCGACTTATACTATGTAAAAACCCAACCCAAGTCGACCCAACTCAACCCAAGCTCTGCCCTATTTAAATATATGTATTTCTATACATATTTCGAAATTTATATGTATATATGATATATATGTATTTTGTGAATTAATCATAGCATTATATTAATTAAAGAAAAATCCCAAAATCCCAATATTGGGGATAAGGACGCAGGTCATTAGTGTAATAGATACATTTAGATTGTGCAATTTAATTAATTAGATTACCATGATATTAATATTGGATATTAATTGATTTTTTGAAAATAGAATTATGGTAATAAGATAAAGATATTCAATATAAGATGTTGACAATATCTGGATTTATTTAATATGTGATATTAAAATAAAAGAGATAAATCAATCATAGAGATTTTCCTTATTTTATTAGGAAAAAAGCTTTTCTTTCTCATCAATCTGCTAAAAGCTTCTCCTAATCAGATTAGGAGGCAATAGGGGCACATGTTACTCCTATAAAAGGGAGGCTTGGCTAGCTCTTTTGTACATCATTATTCCAAGAGTTATTTGTTCTTGAAAAATAAGAGAGCTTCTTAGGGAGAGTATTGTGAGGAATAAAATGTCAACCTAGCAGTCGAGTTTTTCTAGTAGCAATCCAGGATGATTCCGGCGAGGTGTTCGTGTGGATAACTGGTAGAGTCCGGACGCTTGGACCATGTTAAGGATCAAGTGCTTACCATTTTACTAAGACCAATTGGTGGAAGTAAAGGCACTACTATATTTCTTTATACATTTCAACACGCCCCCTCAAGTGTGGGCTCATATCAAGGCTATGCCAACTAGACACACAACAAGCCTGAGCTAACTAGGCTTACAAAGGCCAACTGGCCAGCCCAACACTTGCACATTATATTTAAATAGGGGAAAAATAATGTTTGCAGCGGGGTTGGAACAATATTTAAAAACAATTGTGCAAGTGTTGGGACAGATTGCCACACTTGAGGGGGGTGTTGGGAGAGATTGTCCACACTCTTGAAAAAAAATTGTGCAAGTGTTGGACAGATTGCCAACACTTGAGGGGGGGTGTTGGGACATATTGCCCACACTCTTAAATGATAAGGAAATAAAGTAGCACTTTTGTTAACACCAACTGGTTTTAGTAGTACGGTAAGCGCTTGATCTTAACTTGGTATCGGAGCCAAAGGTTATGAGATCGAACCCTGGTTGGAACATTATTTTATAAAAAAATTTGTGCAAAATCGTGCAAGTGTTGGGACAGATTGCCCACACTTGAGGGGTGTAGGGAGAGATTCTCACACTCTTAAATGTATAAAGAAATATAGTAGCACATTTACTTCACCAATTGGTCTTAGTAAAATTGTATGCGCTTGATCTTTAACATTTACACTAAATTCACATTCAATAGGGGTGAATTCACATTCAATAGGGGTGAGGTGAGTAAATATATTGAGGTTAAAGAGAAAATTTGCATTAAATAGTGCATCGATATATAAGAATACATTAAGCTAACAAGGTTGTCATGTCCATGAACACTAGTCTGATGATCAATTTGTTGGTCAGTAGCACACATCTATTACCAAACAATCATTGTTTGCTTCCATTGGACTGGAATCTTCAGGACAAAAAACGATGTCTAGACTGGTGCAAAAACGCTTCTAACTCGGTATATTGAAAGTTTTATGTCCGTCCATGTCCTACATAAGCACATCACCGGGAGAAACAAATGTAACGGTGTTGAGAAGCATTTTGTGACCTTTTAGCGTGATCACCTAGAAATGAAAAATGAGATTTTGTTGGAAAAGAGTTTTGGGGCTTTCTTTCTAGTGTCAATTGATGATACTCAAAGGTACTCTCACGTATAAAACAAAGTAAAATGAAAAGTGTTTTGTTTACAATACAATCAATCTACTTGTGCATCAATACCTAAAACCGAATTTGTTAAATCGGTTCTAGACGTCAGACTCGACTTTCATAAAATTTGTTCTATTAATGTACATATAAAATGGTGAATGAATAGATGAGTGTGATAGTAAACAAGTAGTCCGTAAAGATGGAAATATCAAGCAAGAGAAAGACAATGAGAAATGTTTGGAAGGAAGTATTTGGTGGAACGACCTGAACCTTGCAAAGGCTGCTTACGGTTGACAATGGTAGCCACTGTACCTTCTTACTCCGCCATAGCTTCACCTTCCTGCTTGCCATTACTCACAGAGAGACCAAAAGGCTTCATTCTTGAACACTGCAAGACTATAAAGGACCTTAATCAAGTCCATGCTCACCTAATCAAGACTCGCAATGTCCACAACCCCAAGATAGCTGAGTCCCTTCTCGAATCCGCTGCACTTCTCCTCCCCTGTGTCTCTATGGACTACGCCCTTTCCATTTTCAATCAGATTGAACTGCCCAATTCATCAGCTTACAATGTGATTATCAGGGGCTTGACAATGAAACAATCTGCTTATGAGGCGATTCTATTGTTTAGGCAAATGGTCGAACACTCTGTTCAGCCTGACGAGTTTACGTTTTCTAGTGTCTTGAAAGCCTGTTCTAGGATAAAGGGATCGAGAGAAGGTGAACAGATTCATGCGCATATTGTGAAATTTAAATCAGTGTTTGAACGGGAAGGGCTTGTTGAAAACGCCTTGGTTTATATGTATGCCTGCTGTGGTGACATGGTGCTTGCACGAAAGGTGTTTGATGGGATGCTTGAAAGAAGAAGTAGAATAACTTGGAATTCAATGTTTTCAGGGTATGTTAAGAGTGAGTACTGGGAAGAGATTATTAAGCTGTTTTATGCTATGTTGGAAGCCGGAGAACAATTCGACGAGGTCACGTTGATTAGCGTCTTGACTGCGTGTGGAAAGTTAAGAAATTTTAAATTAGGGAAGTGGATTAATGACCATGTGGAGAAAAATGGACTAACGAAAAGTTCATCTTTGTTGACATCAATGGTTGACATGTACGCGAAGTGCGGTTCTTTGGATTTGGCACGGAAGGTGTTTGATAGGATCGCTCGAAAGGACGTTGTTGCGTGGAGCGCGATGATCTCCGGTTATAGCCAAGTGAATAGATGCAGGGACGCGCTTACTGTATTCAATGAAATGCAGAAATCAAATGTGGAACCAAATGAAGTTACTATGGTTAGTGTAGTTTCTTCTTGTGCCACATTAGGAGCTTTAGATACGGGAAAATGGATCCATTCGTATGTGATGAAGAATAACTTTAATCTCAGCGTCTCGTTAGGGACCGCGTTGGTGGATTTCTACGCCAAATGCGGTTGCATAGACACTGCAGTTGAAGTATTCGAAAATATGCCTACAGAAAATGTATGGTCATGGACTGCACTAATCCAAGGTCTTGCTAGTAATGGTCATGGCATAAAAGCTCTTGAATACTATAAACTAATGCTACAAAAGAACATTAGTCCAAACGATGTGACACTTTTGGGTGTCCTTCAAGCTTGTAGTCACGTCGGTTTAGTTCATGAGGGAAAAGCTATCTTTTCGAGTATGAGTCAAGATCTAGGGATTGAACCGAATATTGAGCATTACGGTTGCATGGTTGATATCCTTGGCCGTGTTGGTTTGCTCAAAGAAGCGTTTGATTTCATTAACAAGATGCCCATCAAGCCAAACGCGGTTATATGGAGGACATTATTAGCTTCTTGCAAAGTTCATAAGAACGCGGAAATAGGAGAAGAGGCATTCAAGCAGGCCTTACGGTTAGAGCCGGCATGTAGTGCAGATTACATACTTCTTTCGAATATCTATGCTTCAATAGGTAGATTAGAGGATGCACTAAAAATTAGGAACCAAATGAAAGAGATTGGAATTAAGAAAAGCCCCGGATGCAGCTCGATTGAAGTAGACGGTGTTGTTCACGAGTTCTTAGCTGAACACAACGCGCACACTCATTTGCAGGAGATTTATGCAAAAACACGAGACATGATCGACCAGATCAAGTTGGCTGGCTACGTGCCGGTTATAGAAGATGGTAGACTTGAAGGCGATGAAAGCGGAAGAGAAGTGTCCGTTTCTCACCATAGTGAAAAGTTAGCTATTGCGTTTGGCCTGCTTAAAACCCCACCTGGGAGGACGATTAGGATTTCGAAGAACCTTAGAATATGTAATGACTGTCATAATGCTGCAAAACTGGTGTCATCTGTGTTTAATAGGGAGATTTTTGTTAGGGACCGGAATCGGTTCCACCGTTTCGTTGATGGATCATGTTCTTGTAATGATTTCTGGTAGTTTGATTCAACAGTTGGTGATATACATACAATGTTAACAACACTTTGATTCATCCCACAAAGAACATTTTATTTTTAGAAATCTTGATATGTTCAACAAGTCCATGTAGTTTCTTCAAACAAAAAAAAAAAAAAAAAAAAACCAAGTCCAAGTAAGTAGTATATGCAAGTATTTTCTACCAAACTCTTTTCTCTATTTTTTTTTATATCTATTATGGTTTATTTGCAACAATTGGATAACGACCAGGATATAACGGCCTACAGTTTCCATGACGTCGGCAGTAAACTTCTCTCAGCTCGTCTATCCGACCGCCGCCGGCGCAGTTATAGAGATGTGACGGCGGATGAACAACGTATTTTGTCCTGCACGACGGAGGCTGCTGAAGATTCAAACCGGCAAGTTTAGAAAGCTGATACTTCACCGGAGTATAATCAGCACGAAGCACCGGCGAACACGGCGGAGAAACATGCTTCAACGATGCTATAGGGAGCAAAATAGCTCTAATATACACACCCGGCGCATCACGATCATACTCATCGATAACATTTTGAAGATCTTCATCGGATTTGATCGATACTAACAGGTCTAGATCCTCTTTCGGTAGCTTACACTTCAAATTCATCGAAGTTCCACCCAGTTCCACAAATTTCACCATCAAATCTACAAAACCGCAACGAAAAATCAGACGCAACTCCTTAGATATTCACATAATTAAGAACAAGCAGATGAACTGCGTGAATACTTCAACGAAATTTAACATCAAATCTTCAACAAAAATCGACACGCACACCGGGAAATCAGACGCGTCTCTATCGGTCGAAATCAAGATAAGATGAAGCAAAAAGGAACAAAAGAAAATCAAGTGAGATTGAGCTGAACAAAAACCTGAGAAGGAGATAGAGCGGTCGACAGAGACGACGCGAGTGAAGCCGCCGATGTAACGGAGAGCGCCATCGGAGGAGCGAGGTGTAATCCGGCCGCCGTAACTATAGAGAAACTTGATTGAACTGCTTTTACGGTTGGAATCGGAATTTGAAGTACGAGTCATGTTCGTTTGAAAGAAGAGTATTATTCAAAGATGTTTGGTTTGGAAAAGAGAAAGGAGAGAGGGATAATTCTGAAGACAGTTGCAACCTTGAAGAAGAAACATTATAGAGTCTCTGACGGGGTAGTTATATTGCAGAGAAAGGATTGTGAAGGGTAGGATCGTAAATGAACAATTTGGTATAAAACGTGGCAATGATACAATGATAATTAATTATGGTGCAATGGTGTTCAAAAGAATTAATAATAAACAAGAAGTGTGGACACAAAAAAAAATAAACAAGATGTGATGTATTTTAGTTATATATATACTCCCTCCGTCCCGTATTACAATTCTTTTTGGACTTTTCACACAGATTAAGAAAAATCATAAATGAATTACTTTTTAATATTTCAAGGTAAAATATTATATTGTTTTTCGGAATGGGCTTATAATATTGCATTGTTTAATGTGAAAGTGAAAACAATACATTAATCTTGTATTGAAATGTGAGAATGACTTATATTTTAAGACACAATAAAAAAAATTAAAATAACTTATATTACGGGACGGAGGGAGTAATATATTAGGAAAGTCTTTACTTGTATCATAAGAAATTAACTATATGCTCCATCATACAAAATCGACTTTTCAAGTCTGATCTTGGGTCACAAAAGTGAGTTTTTAAAACTCAATCGTTATCTTTGATCTTTGAAAAATTGATCTTCAACTTAAAATTAGAATTCGCATGATCATTTCATTGAGATATATAAATAATTTGATGTTTAGTTGACTCATTTAAAGTATTATTTAAGTTTTAAAAAAATATATATATTATTTAAGTAGGAGTAGCTCATTTTGACATGGCCGGGCCATTGTTTTTAGAGAAATTAACACAAAACATCTTTATGTTTGGGTCAACTTTGGGATTGTTCCGTATCTTTAAATTTAGCATTTTTACCATCTATCTTGTGTCATATTTTGCAACAAATATCATTTTTTTAGTGGGCCAATTATTTAAAAAGACTGATTTTCAACTTATTAGGGTAATAGGACACTCCGAAATCTTATTTAGTTATAAGGACATTCTAATTTTAAGAAGGAAACTTATTTTTAGTTATAAGGACATTCTAATTTCAAGTGGATAAAGGGAAGAAGGAAAAAAAAAGAAGGGGAAAAAAGCGTTCAAAGTAATAAATAAAAATATATATATAACAAAACAAAAAAAAAACTTACTGTGTGCGTGGGTTTTTTTTTTTTTTTTTTTTTTTTTTTTTATAATTCACCATATTTCTAAAGGTCATATATTTTGATCTAAAATTCGGATCATCATAATTTTTTCACTAAAATTCATATTTTTCGTCTTCTTTATTCTAAAATCAAATTTGATATTTTTCCGAATAAATTTCATAAAATCAATTTTTTTCTTCATAAAAATCGACATGACGTATTGATCACCACATGCATTGACCACCTACCGGATGCATTGGCCACGGGGATCCATTAACCACCCCGATGCATTCACCGCCGCGATTCATTAGCTACCATGATGTATTGACCGCGATCCATTGACAACCTTGATCGCGACATCTCCTTGTAGCGATTTATGCAATGACGCCTCATTGTAGCGATTTATCTGATGACTTCTTATTGTAGCGATCTATCGCAGTGATGTCTTTATTGTATCGAATTATGCACCGCGTGTTATTGTAACGATTTATGCGAAATGACATGTTATTGTAACAATTTATGCATACCTTTGGTTGTAAAATATGCATTTAAACCAAAAAAAAAAAAAGAAATACTGATTATTTAATAAAGTTATCGAAAATTTAAACCAACACTAATCAAATAAACCAACATCAATCAAATATTTAAAGATAACAAAGAAATAAAGTTACTTTACAAAGTTATCAAATGTGTGTATCAAGTTGTATATGCGCGATGACATCAATATCATTGCATCGCTTATCTAATTGTAAATACTGATCATCAATGTCATCGCTTTGACATCAATGTCACCGCAAAAAAGTCATCAATGTCCCCTCATCGATCGACATCAATGTCAACGCGTAAGTCGTCATTGTCACTACATAAAACCTAACAACCGCATCGATCACTCTGCTCTTGTTTTGCATTTCTCCAAATATGGAGCTTTTAATATGGATAAAGTACAAGTTTGGTGAAACTACAAAGACTCTTCACTATGACTCTTGTAATGGCCACACGCTGTTGTTTGTGCTCTCCGATAATTGGATTCATTGTGGAATCCCTCAATTCTTTAACACGATCTTGAATCATTTGACGATCTTGTTTAGCTTAATATCCCTGCATCATTCATCAATGTCACTGCATCGTACATCAATGTCCCTGCATCAGACATCAATGTCCATGCATCAAACATCAATGTCACTGCATAAGTCATCAATGTCCTTGTATCAGACATTAATGTCACTGCATAAGTTATCAATATCACTGCTTCAGATATTAATGTCACTGCATAAGTCATCAATGTCACTGCTTCGGACATCAATGTCATTGCTTCAGACATCAATGTCACTGCATAAGTCATCAATGTCACTGCATCTAAAACAAAAAAAAAAAAAAAAAAAAAAAAAAAAAAAAAAAAAAAAAAACAAAACAAACAAAACAAACATCAGCTCCAGCGATTCATCTTTTTTTTTCCAAAACGCTTCATTTTTTTTATTTTCTTTTTCTTTTTCTTCCATCGCTTCATCTTTTTTTTTTCTTCCTTCCTTTTTCTTCTTTATCCACTTGAAATTAAAATGTCCATATAACTAAATAAGTTTTCTTCTTAAAATTAGAATATCATTATAACTAAATAAGATTTCGGAGTGTCCTAAATGATCATTAATTCTCTAACGACGGCCTTATAACTAATTTGCACTTTTTTAATTTTACGTTAAATGAAACGGACATTACGCGTTTGACATTCACTCGCCCAACATTTCACGCCTGAACAAAAAAAATAAAAATAAATACTTTTTTTTCATTATTTTCCCAAAATCGTCGTTCGTTCTCAACCCAATTTTGTCGAATATCAACCCATTGTCATTACCGATTTCTAATTTCTCTTCCCCATCAACAAAAACCTAGTGTTCTAATTCCCTACCTCATCAACAAAAGATTAATCAATCGTGGGTAGCTAGTTTCTGTCAACACCGCTGAGTGTCTACCGGCGCCGGCAAGAATGGTACTGAAGATGCCACTTCGAAGAATGGGTGTTGTGCAACATAGTTATGGTGAGTAAATTGCTAATCGTGAGTAATTTTGTTAATGATTCTTTAGAACAAATTATGGCAATAATGTTTATTTTTGTACTTGTGGTAATGAATCTTCAAAAGGTTATCGATTTTGAAGTATGTGAAGTTTTTTTTTTTTTTTTTTTTTTGCTTAAAGCCCCCGGTATCCGGAACCCACTGGTCCGACTAATTAGGAGTTCGGCCCAGGTCGTGCCTGCAAAGTCTGACTCTTACTTAGGGGTAATGTCTGGTCAAGAACTCTTTCAACATGAAGTATCTGGTCGTGCCTGGAGTATTGCTTTTGTGATAACTGATATCTGAACATGGAAATATAAAACACCCTTTGAAGGCTGAAGAAGAAAACGTCGAAACAACTATTCACATGTGAGAGAGAAACGTGGACGAAAATGATGGAGACAGTTGTTGGTCGACAAATTAGGGTTTAATTGGAGAGGGGGATTTAATAAAAAAAAAGCTGCTTATAAGAATTAAAATACAAAAAGAAATAAAAACAAAGAAGTACAAATATGAAAGCGTGTGAAATGTTGACAGCTGATGGGAGTCAACTTTACGTGACTCCGGTACACTAATTACCCCCGTTTATCACACTTTCAAAGACAATTTTGGGTAAATTAGACCGTTTTGGGGTGATATCGTGAGCTTATGGCACGGGGAACGAATCCGCTACTTTGATGAATTCACACCCCTTTTTGTTGGTATTAACTCCATTCCCGAGCACTTTTACCCTCTGGAATTGTTTGGATGTTGTGGTGGTTTGTGATATTGAAGGGTATTGGTGTCTCGAGGACCCGGAAGGTGACGATTTGTGGTGAAAAAGCATGACCGAGGCAAGACGAGGGCCTAAAAGGAAAAAAGTGAAGATTTGGGAAATAGGGGTTCAAACGCGCGCTTGAAATCCCCAAACGCGTTCCATGCCTTTAAGCGCGTTTGAACCCCTAAACGCGCGTTCGAGAGTTCGCACTGATTCGAGTTGAAGCCCTCTAAACGCACGTTTGGGAACCAGGCCAAACGTGCGTTCCAAGATCTCAACGCGCGTTTGAACCCTCCTAAACGCGCGTTCGGATGAAGAAACGATCGAGTCCACGCCCGAATTTATATAACGACGCTCCAAAGTAAGCGAAAACGCACGTTTGAAGATCCCAAACGCGTTCTCAAACCTTTTAAACGCGTTTGGACCCTTTTGCAAAGCAGATTTTCCCTTCACCTATAAATACCCCCTTAGACATTTTCTTGGATATCAAGCTTTTCTTAGCAAAACTCTACCCATCTTTTGCTCGAATTTTGTAATAGCTTAGAATACTCTCTTTTAGTGTAAATCAACAATATCTTAGCATAATCTTTCCATTTCTTAGCTTAGATTTTCATTCCAAACACTAAGAGACCACCTTTTAATTACTTCTCTATTTTGTACTTTTGGATCTAATCTCAATTTCGCAATTTTATGGTATATCTCTCTTCTCTTTTACTTGTTATGGCTCTTATTTACTGTTTTATGCATGTTTTGATTAATATAATGTGTAGCTAAACATCTTCATAGCCAAATCATGTGAAATTTAGTGAAATCACCCTTTGGGTGATGAAATTGGGAGTGGGTAGTGCTTTTATTGTTGTTCCTTGCATATTTCACGTCTTAGAACTCGTTATAACGGATTTGGGCTAGATTGATCACCTAGGTCAAAAATCACACACATCACTCTTGAGAGTTGTTCGAGAGAGAGGGTGTGGGAAAAGGGTTCTAGGATCGCATTGTAGTGCGAGGTTACTCGTTTTTACGTTTAAACGGCTCTTGTGCATGATTGTCTTGTGAATGAATCTCTTTAGGAAAGGTTAGTTGACTTGGCATAAGGTGTTGGGGAAGAGTTGTTCGGACCTTAGCACCGGGATTAGGAGCACGTACCCGTGAAATTGAATGTAAGAGTTCGTTCGTTTATTGCACACTCCCGGTTTTGTCATTCCTTGGGGTGAAACTAGCTATTTTGATCATGGTTCGGCTATGTCTCTTTAACTATCTTTAAAACTTAGTAGTTTAATCTTCTTTCTTTCTTTTTATCTTTAGACTCGTTAGTTAGAATCACTTAGTGTCGTTGTACTGAACAAAACCTTAAGAACTTTGATCACCTAGACTAAGCATTACGTTCACTTTGGTACTTACAATCACGATTCCTTTGGGTTCGACCTCGTACTCCTGTAGCTATTCTAGCAATCGACCCGGTACACTGCCGGTTAGAGAGTTAGTTTACCCACAGTTTCGAGTCCTTATAAATTGTTTTTGTTGGGGTAAATTTTATGCTCATCAAAATGGCGCCGTTGCCGGGGAATTGTGTGCTATTTGTGATATCTCGTAAGTGAACCGAAGGCTTGGGCCTAGGTTTTATTTTACTGTTTTCGTGTTGTTTGCCTTTTTGTAGTGCATGACCCGGAGATCTCAAACACCACTCGACCTTACATAGACGGAATTGAAGCTTACGCAAGGCGTAGAAATAGTCAACGAAGAAGAGGTCGTCAAGTAGAGGAGTCGATTCCGGTCCTTGAAGAGAATAGTTTAGGTGAGTTGGGAGAAGGATCCGACATGGCTCAAAACGGTGGACAAGGTTTGGAAGGAAATTTGGGGAATAATAATGGAATTCCAATTCCAAACCCGCCTCTTGTCAACAACAATGCACAAGGAGGTGGGAATGGACAAGAAACAATGTTGTGAATGCAAATGGGCGATACCTCAGAATGATCAACATGAGGCTCAAGGTAATCAAATGGATCCCGCTCTTATGCAACAATTCAATGCATGGATGTTGAACCAGTTTCAACAAAACCAAAACCAAGCTCACAATCAAGGTGCAAACGCGATGCCAAATTGGTTTAACGGTCAACAAGAGCAAAACCAAGGTGGTTTGACTTGTAGAGATTTTGTGCTAGCTCCTACGGCAAACATGGGGCATAGTCCAATCCGAATGCCACCGGTAGCCGCCAACAACTTGGAATTGAATAGGAACATCATACATTTGTTGGGAGAAAATGCTATATTCAAGGGAACCGCTTTAGAAAATCCTCACTTATTCATTGATCATTTTCTCCAAATAGTGAACTCGACAAAGATCAATGGAGTGAGTGATGAGGCGCTCAAACTTATGCTTTTCCCGTTCGCCTTGAAAGAGCAAGCTAAGAGGTGGTATGATTCGTTGCCTAATGACTCTCTACACACGTGGGAAGAAGTGGTTAAAATTTTTCTACTCAAATATTACCCCCCTTCGAAGACCATGGATATGAAGGAAGCTATCATGTCATTCAATGCTTATGAAGGAGAAGAACTACATGAGTCATGGGATCGGTTTAAGGCTTTGTTGAGGGAGTGCCCGGGGCACGGATTGAGATCGTACGAGGTAGTTCATGCTTTCTTCCGGGGTTTAGACCAAGTGCATCAAAGCACCCTACATGCTTCGTGTAATGGAGATATTATGAGTATGGTACCCGAAGTGGCTATGAACCAAATTGAGAAGATTTCCGAGACTTCGAGGCAATACATATCGTCGAGTAGAAAAGGGACAAGAAGTAAGAAGCCCGGGTTGGTTGAAGTTAAAGAAGTTGAAGCAAATGATCAATATCATGCTCAAGTACAAGCGATGGAGCAACAGTTGGGGAGATTGCAAAAAGAGAATGAGAGTGCTAAGCTTTGCCAAATTTGTAGTGGATCACATTCGGCAAAGGATTGTAGGATGACGACCAAAGCTCAAAATATGGCCTATCCTCAACCCTCAACTTATGGGCAACCTAGTACTCTATCTCAAGATAACATGAATGAGTTGGCCAAGCGGATGATGAGTATTTGCTCGATGGAGCAATGGAATACGGGGTCCCAATATCAAAATCAGTCACAAAGCCCCTATCAAGGCCAATGTATGGGGGAACAACAAGGTGGGCAACCGTACGAAGAATCCCAAGATGTGAACTATGTGGGACAAGGTCAAGGAGGGAACTATGGAAATCAAGGTGATGGTTCTTAGAGGAATAACAACAATCAAGGTTGGAACCGTAATCAGAACCAAGGCCAAAACCAAGGTTATAGACAAGGCCAAAATCAAAGCCAATCTTCACAAGGGCATGTCTATCAACCTCCACACCAAAGGCAACAAGGAGGGTATAATCAACAGGGTTCTACCAATCATCAAAACCCTCCTCCTTTGGCTCCTATACCTCAAAAGAGTTCAACCGATGTCATCTTGGAACAAATGAACAAAAACTTTGCGGAGATCAAGAAAGACATGGTTGAGATGAACTACAAACATGGGTCCGCCATAAAAAATCTTGAGACACAATTTGGTCAAGTGGTGGAACATGTCCAGTTGAAGGGCGGTTTACCGAGTAACACCGAAAAAAATCCGAGAAGTGTAAACGCCATCTTAACTCGAAGTGGGAAAGTGTTGAGAACTAATGGAGAGAAGAAAGTCTTGTGGGAGGACAAGGCTAGAAAAACTTCCATTGAGACCGAAGCGGGAGCTATGGATGGTGATATAGATGGGATTGAAGATGATGAAGATCATGGGGAGTATGTCAAGAAGAAGGAAGTAGAAAGGAAAGAAGCTCAAGCTAGGGGAGATTATGTGGTCATCGATGTGAAAGATGAGGAACCAACTAGGAGAGAAGGGAAAGAGCCAATGAAAGAGCCGTCTTCCCCACGCACCAAAGGTAAGAAAGGTATGATCCCTCCTCCTTCTAAAGATTTTGATTTGATTACTCTCCCATATCCCCCTAAGAATCATAGACAAAGTTGCTTGAATAAGGCACAAACCCGATTTATTGAGATTTTGCGAAAAATTGATTTGAACATTCCTTTCCTTGAAGCACTTGCAAACATGCCCTCGTATTGTAAGTTTTTGAAAGAGATACTAACTAAAAAGGGTAAGATGCAAGAAGTTGTGTGCTTAAACGAAGAGTGTTCCGCTATTTTTAATGGAAAGTCCAAGATTCCCCCGAAAGTTAGGGACAAGGGTAGTTTCACTATCCCGGTTACTATTGGTACGACTCATTTTCCTAGTGTCTTATGTGATTTGGGGGCTAGTGTAAGCCTAATGCCCCATGCTATATATGAGAGTCTTAACTCAGGAGAGTTGGAGCCAACGGGGATGACCTTCAAATGGCGGATAGGTCTATAAGGAACCTATGGGAGTGATAGAGGATGTCATAGTGAAAGTGGACAAGTTTGCCTTCCCGGTAGATTTTGTTGTACTAGACATGGAGATGGATTCCAAAACACCTTTGTTGTTAGGGCGTCCCTTTTTAAATACCGGGAGGACTTTGATAGATGTTATGCGGCGGTGAGATAATATTGAGAGTTGGAGATGAAAAAGTCACGGTCAATGTCTATAAAGCCATGAAACATCCTAAGGAGAGCACCGAGGATCTGTTTTCTATTGATGCTATATATCCTTGCGTTTGAACATGTTGACATGCGGTATATAAAGACGAATCCGATGAATGCATGGAAAAAGTGAGTATGAAAACCGATGAAGAAGAAGAATTGGAAGAGGAAGCAAAAGAGCTCAAGAGACGGCTTTAGTGGGTGAAAGGTGGACCGAGAAGATTGATCTTGGGCTTGAAGGAGAGCTAGAAAAGCCATCAATTGAGGATCCTCCGAAAGATTTGAAAATGAAGCCGCTTCCACCTCATTTGAAGTATGTTTTCCTTGAAAATAATGATTTACTTCCTTTGATTATTTCTTCTACACTAACGGCTTTGCAGGAAGATGAGTTAGTGAGGATGCTTAAGAAGCATAAGCGTGCTTTCGGGTGGAAGATGTGCGATCTTAAGGGTATTAGTCCCACCATTTGCCAACACAAGATTATTCTGGAAGATGGAGCAAAGCCGGTAAGGCAACCCCAAAGAAGACTCAATCCCCACCTCCAAGAGGTTGTGAGGAAGGATGTGGTCACAATGTTGAAGCTAGGGATTATCTATGCCATCTCGGATAGCAAGTGGGTGAGTCCCACCCAAGTGGTGCCGAAGAAGGGAGGTATGACCGTGGAAATCAATGACAAAGGAGAGGAGGTGCCTAAGCGTTTGGTAAGTGGTCATAGAATTTGCATTGATTATCGTAAGCTAAATGACCAAACCCGTAAAGATCATTTCCCTCCCTTTTATTGATCAAATGTTGGAGAGATTGAGTGGCCATGCCTTTTATTGTTTCCTTGATGGGTTTAGTGGGTATTACCAAATACATGTGGCTTTAGAGGACCAAGAAAAGACTACCTACACTTGTCCCTATGGTACCTTTGCCTTCCGTAGGATGCCTTTTGGGTTGTGTAATGCACCGCGACATTCCAACGGTGCATGGTCGCCATATTTGCGGATATGATAGAAAAGTTTTTAGAAGTCTTTATGGATGATTTTAGCGTGTTTGGTGATTCCTTTGAACAATGTCTAGATAATCTTGAAAAGGTGTTGGGTAGATGTGAGGAGACAAACTTGGTGCTTAATTGGGAGAAGTGTCATTTGATGGTTACAGAGGGGATAGTCTTAGGGCATAAGATATCTAGTAAGGGTATAGAGGTAGATAAGGCCAAGGTTGAAGCGATAGCTAAGCTTCCTATGCCCACCAACCTAAAGACTCTTAGGGGTTTTCTAGGCCACGTGGGGTTTTATCGTAGGTTCATCAAGGATTTCTCGAAAATAGCCCGTCCTCTTACTCTTCTTCTTGGAAAAGACGTCCCGTTTGATTTTGACAAAGCTTGTGTTGAAGCATTTTTTATGCTCAAGCAATCGCTAGTATCCGCTCCATCTTAGTTGCCCGAAATGGGATCAAGAATTTGAGCTCATGTGTGATGCGAGTGACACCGCGGTTGGTGCGGTCCTCGGTCAAAAGATCGATAAAATCTTCAAACCCATTGCTTATGCAAGTCACACCTTGAATCCGGCCCAACAGAACTACACCACCACTGAAAAAGAGCTTTTAGCGGTCGTTTTTGCGTTTGATAAGTTTCGGTCTCATCTCGTAGGTTCTCGGGTAGTTGTCCACACGGATCATGCCGCTTTGCGTTACCTCTGTTGGACTTATTTCTCAGTTTTGATGATGAGTGCCATACTAGCTGTTATAGTGCAAAGGCAAAAGATGTCTAGATAAAATGTATAGGTTTATTAGAGTTTGATTCATAAATAGGTTTGATCAAACAAGCATCAGTAAAGAGGCTGGCGATTTATCGCCAGACTAGTCTAGGTCGAGTAGGGTAGATAGGTCGAGAGGTGATGCAGCAACTCTTGAAGACTCAAGATCAAGGTGAGGTTCAAACTCGATGAAATGAAGGCTAAGGGATCAAACTTAGTATTTAATGTCAAGGATATGGGATCGAGAATTTAGGCAAGTCTGTGATGACCTAAATCGATTACATATACCTTGTGTAGAAGATCTAAGTTCCACAAGTTGGATGATGTTTGGAACTTAGTTATACTTTAAATGATGTAAACCAACTTCACAAACACAAGTTGGATATAAGGATTCAGCTGCATTATATTTTACAGACAAAAATATGATGTTCAAAGAGATCGATTGGTTTTACAAACAGATGATGAACTCTTGATATATATACCTCGATTAATTCAAGATTATTGGGAAGTTACATGGATAAGAATACCAACTACCTCGACTTATCAAGCAAATCAAAGGTGAGATTAAAAGACGTTGGATGATCCATATTTTTATCCATTGGATACAAGTCAAAGGGTGGGCCATTTGCCTTTTGTCAAAAAGTAATCTGACGATGTCGATCCTATGAATAGTGACAGAATGCAAGTGAGGATGGGACAAATACAAGAACGGTCACATTTGAATTTCAAATTCAAGTCACATGCATTCCTACCTATAAATAGAGGACTTTCAACTCAAAAAGAAGATGATGAATTTTGAGATAAACTTTAAGTGATAACACCGAAATAAAAACACCTGCTTGAACTTACTGAGCTTAAGGTCATGCTGATCTAGTTATTTTCTTCAAGTGCATTCACAGTGTTCAAGCCGCATCAAGCATACACACTTGAAGACGCAAGTCGCCGATTATATCATCCTAATCAAGCCGCAATCGAATCATTTACTTGATTCATTCTTTATTTTATAAAGAACCTCTTTGAAAGACATGAAGCATCCATTAGGTGTGAAAGATCGTTGGTTTGTGGTGGAGCCGGTGAAGAGGCAATTCTACCCTTCAAGGACCAGTGGAAGACTCGGGAGCAAAGCAATCCTACCTGTTCTTAGTTTTCGCTTTGTGAAGCCATAGTTATTGGTGAAGGACAAGCAACCTAGGACTCTTTGTAACAGATAACTCAAAGATTACTAGTGAATTTCCTCCAACATCACAGGAGAAGAGTGGACGTCTGAGGATTACATCACCTGGAACCACTATAAAAATCTCTACTTACTTACTTGCATTTATTTTACGCACTTAGTCCTTATTCATATCAACTCTCTTGAATCTAGCAAATCAAATCACACATATACACTCACTGAGTATCTAATACTTAGTAACATATTTAACAACAAGTAACAAGGCTTAATTTTGATATTATTCCATTTGCACAAATTCAAGAATCGAATCATCATGAGACTCATGTTTATCGGCCAGTTATCGAGGTCTCAAAGACTCTTTGAAGTATCGTATGTCGTTTCTTTGAAATTGCAATTTGTTAACTCAAAGTTTTAAGTGTTAAGTTTATTCACCCCCCTCTAAACTTAACTAAAGCCTTTTCAAGGACCAACAATTGGTATCGAGCGGTTTTACATTCGAAGGAATCCTACTTGTTGTGCTTGTGAAAATTCTTTAAAACTTTCTTTCAAGTTACTTGATTTTCAAGACTTGCATCATGGATAACACACAAGTATGCTAGAACCATGTTGATGTGCTCTCTTGATAGATTTGATGAGTATAAACGTCGAATGCAGGCATATCTTGCTCGCTACTCATGATGAGATGATGGATGTACTAATCCCGAGGACCACTTGGAGATTACAAAGCGATAATAGTGGGTGACAGTGAATCTGAGTACATTCCTAAACCAAAAAGAATGGAATGCGATGAAGACGAGAAAAGAGCAAACCTCAACAACATTGCTATTGATATCATCTACGTAACCTTGGATAGCAATATGTACATGAAAGTCAAAGATTGCAAGATCGCAAAGGAACTTTGGGATAAGATTCACTTAATCTGTGAAGGCACCGATGCAATAAAGAAGAACAAAATCAGTGTGGCGCTAAAAAGGTTTCAAAAGTTCAAAATGCTACCTAATGAAACCATTGAGCAAATGGAGTCCAGATTCAATGCAATCTTAGATGAACTTACTCTGCGAGTGTAAGTTATTCAAAAGAGGAAGTTAACACCAAAATCTTGGAAGCTTTACCTGCAAGAGATGTTTGGAAAATGAAGGTGATTGCAATTGAAGAAATGAGGAAGTCGCATGAAGAAGACACCTTCAAATTGTTCTCGATCTTAAGGCATATGAATTTAGCAAGAAGCTAGTGCTGGAAATCGAAAGGAAGAGCCAAAGACCATCTGCATTGGTCGCTTCACATCATGAAGAAACATCGGGAGGACGAGGATGATATCTTTGGATGAGATGCAAGAGCGGTTGCCCTCTTGAGCAAGAAAATCGAATGATGAAGACCGGAAAGGCCCCTACAAGAAATTTCACAAAGAGGCCCTCTTGAAAGAAGGAAAGAAGAACCAAAGAAAGATAATGACTATCTATGCTTTCATTGCAAGAAACCAGAGACACTTCGGACTGATTGCCTGAGTTGAAACAAGACAAGGAACTCGATTATCTTTGCTTCAACCGTAAGAAGCCTGGACATTTTAGACTGATTGTCCGGACTCTCATCAAGACCAAAAGTCAACAAAGGAGACATGGCAAGAAGGCTATGGTTCTTTGAAGATGAATCGAGGATATGAAGTGGGATCTGAAAAGGAAATGAGTCGGATGACACAAGATCAAGTTGTTTGATATGGAGGATTATGCTTTGATGGCCAACATGGATGAAACGAGGAGGTATACAACACTCAGTATCTATAAACACTCCTGCTTTGGAAGTGATTGTGAATCAACTTTGGGTTCAAATCCTAGAAATTCGACAACAATGAGACTTTGGATGCCATCCTTAATCAATCGAGGATAATACAATCTGCGTTATGAGATTGTGAAGGCCGAAAAAGAGGCTCTTGAGTTAGAAGTTGGAAGATTGAAAGTTTGAATTAAGGGTTTTCAAAGGTAAGGAAAAAGATGTTGGACAGAATCAGCATAAGTCTGCTGCACATCCAGCAGCCTCTGAGTCTGCTGAACCATCTTGTTCCAATACTGCATACAAATCAGGAAAGCCTTATGGAGATAGAACTGGGCTTGGATTTGGAACTCAAAGCAATCTAACAAGAGTGGATCCAATAAGGTTCATGAACCTAGTGCCGAATTGGTCCTAAGTTTGTGCCTGCACTAGATCCATCTCCCAAAGAAATTTCACAAGCGAAGAAAAACCAAATGAGAATGCCTCAAAGAAGCAAAATCGAAGTCTCGAGAAGTCAACAGCTCTAGTAAAAGAATAAATCCAAAAATAGACAATTTGCACCTTCTAAGCTCTCTTGATAGCAGACTGCTACCAAGTCTGTTTGGACCACGTAAGGAAAGAAACAGAAATATTCCAAGAATAAGAATCCTAAATCCAAAAATGTTGATCATTCAAGGGATACTTATCTCAGGGGGAAAGGTAGACTGTTCCCTCCTGATGATGATTGGAATATTCCTGCATCTAATGTTAGAAACAAATCAAGATAACCATACCACTAGGGTAAAACCTAGGCAATGGAATCAATGAGAGGACTTACACAAGACCTCAAAGAGACTCCATATTACAGTATGTTCTAACAGACAAAGACACCTATGGTTATGCAAATGTTTCTAATAACAAGAATCATTTCAAACAAAGATTATGTACCAAAAGGCCGGAAAAACATATGTGGTTCCTACACAACCTATCTGTTAGAACTTATGGATGTGTGGAATACATGTATGAACAAAGTATGAACCAAAGTATGACACATTTAGGAGAAGACCTTATGGAAACATACCAAGGGTCATACTTGCCACTGACCACTATGGACCCAAACAGGTTTGGGTACCTAAAATGCATTAACTTTGTTTTGTAGGGTGTCTGGTACTTTGACAGTGGATGTTCCAGACACATGACAAAGAATAAGCACTTGTCTTACAAATTTTGTGGCAAAAGATGGTCCAAGGTGAATTTTGGCAACAAAAATACACCAGTTATACAAGAGGATATGGCACACTTATCGTAAATGGACTTACAATCAAGAATGTTGCATATGTGGAAGGAATTTGGATTACAACTTGTTGAGCCTTTGGACAATTACGTGATATGGGATACAAGGTCACTTTTGACAAAAACAACTGTATTGTCATTAGTGAAAGAGGTGATCAAGTTGTACTTGCTGGTAGAAGGCAACAGAACATGTATGTTGTGGATTGGTCTCACTGCAGCCTCGAAACTCGCTGATTGTGCATACCAAATCAAACTCAATCTGGTTATGGCACAAGAAGTTAAATCATCTAAATTTTGATGATATTAATCAGATTAGTGAAGAAGAAGTTGGTGGTTGGTTTACCCGAGATCACATTCAAGAAGGATGCTATCTCGTGATGCATGTCGACAAGGTAAACAGATAAAATCAAGTTTCAAGTCAAAGACTAAACAATCAACTAACAGAGTGTTGGAGCTTATGCACATGGATCTTTTTGGACCAATAACTCCAACAAGTGTGACAGGAAAGAAATACACCTTAGTGGTTGTGGATGATTTTTCTAGATACACTTGGGTGATATTCATGAACAAGAAAGCGAGACACTCCAAAGCTTGCCTAATCTTTTGAAGAGATTACAAAATGAAAAAGTTTAACATTATAAAGATTAGATCGGATCGAAGTCTTGAATTTCTCAACAAAGTTATAAGAGAATATTGTGAACAGAATGGTGTACTCCATCAACTTGTCTTGCTTTGCACACCTCAAAGAAAAATGGGGTTCTTTGAAGAAAAACAGGACATTGAAGGAAGCGGGAAGAACAATGATTTGTGAAGCATTGCTACTCGAGAGATATTGAAATTTGAAGCGATAATATCTGAAGATGCTATACACAAAATAGAACATCAAGAAACAAAAAGTCAAAGACACCTTATGAGATCTGGAATGGAAGGATACCTAATATATCCTATTTTCACCCATTTGGAAGCAAATGTTTTATTCTAAATCATAAAGTTCATTTGAAAACATTCCAACCAAAATCAGATGAAGGAATTTTCTTAGGATATTCTTCAGTCAGCAGAGCATTCAGGGTACTGAACAAAAGAACACTGAAACATGAAGAAACAATCAATGTTGTGTTTGATGAACCTAAGTTTACTGGTATGGAAGATAAAGAGTGTGAACCTGCTGAAAATCAACAAATCACTGATCCAGATTGTGTTGAAGTTTTGGAAAGATTCAATGACCTAAAAGTTTACGATCATCGCTCTGCCAACACACCTCTACGACAATGTTACTGATGCAACAACTGAAGCAATTCAAGGATCTGCTGACCCCCCTGTAGAAGAAACTACAGCAGACCCTACTGAAGATGATATTCCTGAAAATCAAAATAACCATAATCCACAATGGTTAAAGAATCACCCTGCTGAACAAGTTATTGGCAATGTACAGCAAGGTGTGAGGACTAGAAGACAACTGGAAGCTATGTTTACTTGTTTTCTATCTCAAATGGAACCTAAAGTTGTTGAAGAAGCAATTTCAGATCCAGATTGGATAATTGCTATGCAAGAAGAATTAAATGAATTTGAAAGAAATCAAGTTTGGACACTAGTTGAAAGGCCAGCTCATGCAAATATCATTGGTACTAAATGGGTATACAGAAATAAACTTGATGAATCTGGTACCATTGTTAGAAATAAGGCCAGACTAGTTGCAAAAGGCTATTCTCAAGCAGAAGGAATAGATTTTGATGAGACTTATGCACCTGTTGCAAGATTGGAAGCTATCAGATTATTCTTGGCACATGCTGCATATAAGAACTTCAAAGTATATCAAATGGATGTCAAGAGTGCATTTTTGAATGGTATCCTAGAGGAGGAGGTGTATGTTCAGCAACCTCCTGGATTTGAAGTTAAAGATCAAGAAGATAAAGTGTATAGACTCAACAAAGCACTTTATGGATTGAAACAGGCACCAAGAGCATGGTATGAGACTCTATCTCAATTCTTGGTGGACAATGGTTTTACAAAAGGGACCATTGACAAGACACTTTTCAGAATCAGTGAAGGGGACAACACCCTGCTGGTACAAATTTATGTGGATGACATAATTTTTGGTTCTGAGAATGACTTACTTTGTGAAAAGTTTGCAAACCTAATGAAGAGCAAATTCCAAATGAGTATGATGGGAGAAATGAATTACTTCTTGGGATTGCAAGTTAAATGATTGAAAGATGGAATCTTCATTCATCAAACCAAGTATACCAAAGAGTTGCTAAAGAAATTTGGTATGGAAAATGCAGACTAAGAGCTCAACTCCTATGAGTACAAACATCGATTGGATGAAGATAAAGAAGGCAAAGATGTTGATCGACTTTGTACGTAAGGATGATAGGAAGTCTGGCATCAGATCTCAACGCTGCCAGAGACTGATATATCCTTTCTTCAGTAGGTGTTTGTGCAAGATTTCAATCCAAACCTAAAGAAAGTCATTTAGGTGCTGTCAAAAGAGTTCTTAAGTATCTAAAAGAGACTTTGGGAGTAGGAATTTGGTATTCCAAGGAAGGAAGCTTCAAGGTAATATCCTACTCAGATTACGATTATCTTTGGATGCAAGATTGATAGAAAAAGCACCTCAGAACTCAATCGCTTAATGGGAAATAGACTGGTCTCTGGTTTAGCAAGAAACAAATTCTATTTCAACTTCCACCGTCGAATACATTGTCGCTTTGGAAGTTGTCAGTGCACAAGTACTATGGCTAAGACAACAATTAAGGGATTATGGAATTGAAGAAAGGGAAATTCCAATCATGTGTGACAACACAAGTGCAATTGCAATCACGAAAATCTGTTTGCATTCAAGAACCAAGCACATTGATGTGAGACATCATTTTATAAGAGATCATGTTGAAAAGAAAGATGTGGTGGTTCTATACATCCCTATCAAGATCAACTTGCTGATATTTTCACTAAGCCACTTGATAGTGAAAGATTTGCCAAATTAAGGATCGAACTTGGAATCATAAAGATTGACTGATATTCAAAGAAGTGTCTTGGAATTCACCAAGGGATTAGTCTTTGCTATGTTGGGTGAGCTCACTTAGCAGATTAGTCATTGGTATCAACAATTCCATGTACTTATGTTTGAACAATTGAGCAAATGAGGTTGCCAAGGGATTGGTCTTTGTCATGTTGGGTGAGCTCACTTGGATGATCGATCATTGGTATTAAACTTCATATTGTATTATCAATTGAACAAAACAAGGAGAAAACAAGGATCAAGAGAGTCACTTTATCGGCAGTAGTCGCTGAAGCAAATTATCAATGATCGTTGAGCCCACCTCGCCGGGGATACCTTCTTTGAAGGAATTTTACTCGACCAAAGTTATTAAGGTCAAAAAGCGATTTGGCGGGATATTTATTTTATCCATTATTACCACGCTTAAACCCATCCAACGGTTACAAACGTTATGGTGGAGTAATGGGCCACGTGTCAAGACAAATTTATTACGATTAATCGTGGTTACATCAATGTACGTGCTATGACAATTGCAACTACCCACCGCTTATATATTCGACTATTACTCGGAGAATCGACACTTGCAAATCTACTTTATCATTGCAATTGTTACACCGTGTGAACACGCATTTGAGATTCAATCTTCTTCATCTCATTCTTCTCATTATAATGGCGGAAAAAGTTGATGTACAAATTGAATCGAGCCAAAGTGTTAGAGGTTTTGTTGAAGATGCAAACAGAATCGAATCGCCATTAACATTGGTCGAAGAATAAGGAGGTATGTCGGTCGGAAAATGTGTTAAACATAAGACTGGACACAATTTCTTATACAAATGTTGTCAGTTTCTGGAGAAACATTCAAATAAAGGAAGGAACTGAAGCATTTAAGACTGCTGTAAATGGGCGAGAAATTGAAGTTTCCCCCAGTCTGCTGAGGGAAGTTTTTGGATTTGTTGAAGTGGTGGACGGCTCTGTCAATCCTGAAGCAATGGGATTGGACAAATTGGCGTTTGTAGATCAGATTAAGACAGATGCAGAAATCAAATCCGTTCCAGGCATCAACTGCAAACACATTGGTATTGAATACAGTCTGCTGAGCAAGCTCATTGCAAAGAACATACTTGGGCTAGCTGGCAGTATGGACACTCTATCAGGACCCAAGATAGAGTTGATGATTATCATCTGTAGGAGCATGAAGTTTGACTGGGCCAGGTACTTTATTCATTATATGAAGAAAGTGGCCAAGGAAGAGAGTTTAGGGAAGAGAAAGTCCAAGGCACTGCCCTTAGGATTAATGGTCCAGACTCTGCTGAATCATCTTGAAATTCCTGATGTAGCACCTGTGGATATTAATCAGTCTAGATACAAGAAGGAGATTGATTATGCAATTCCTGGACTTGATGATGATGAAGAAATTGCTTTGGAGAAGTCACGATGATAATGATGATGGAGATGATGGTGATACTGGTGGTGAGCAGGTTCAGCAAACTAAGAAGATTTCCATCAAACCTGCTGCACCAAAGAAAACTGCCTGGAAAGAGGAAGAAGAGTGTTGATGTTAGAAAGACTCAGAAGTCCCGAAAACAAAAGAACAAGAAAGGAAACAAAGACAGATCGTTGAGTCTCGCGAGGGTCAAGTGGAGGTTATCGACCTCGCCGTGGCTTCAAGAAAAAGCATTGGTGAAATTCTTGAGAACAACGAAGGAAGCAAGTAGAAAAAGAAAATTGACTAGAAAAGATGATGATGATGAACCCCTATCCAAGAGGATGAAGGAAGTTGCCAAAAGAAGAAATATGGCAAGGGAAAGAGTTGAAAAATTTGGAGGCACAGAGGGCCCAAGAAGAAGCATCAATGAGAGAGGAAGAAGAGGCTGTTGAAGCTGAGCCTCTAACTATCATTCCACCAGTTGTTATCAGTGATTCCTCCAATGAAGAAGTTATCAAGTCCACTGATGCTGAACAGGTTGTTTTTGAGCAATCTGTAGAGGATGTACTGACAGATCATCGACTCGAGCTCTTTGTAGTATCCATCAAGAACCACAAAGAAACCACCGAACTGAACTCTCGCTGTGGTGGTTGAAGAGGTGATGAGAGACTTGGTTGAAGACCCTGCAAATTTGGCAATAGTTCGGGGGAAGAGCGTCTGGCTGCTAACCTCGGCGATGAGCATGTAAGTCGTGGGAACCAAGTGTGATACAGATGGAAGTAAGCAGTACAAATGTACAATCTCAAAGAACTCTTGACTTTCAAACATCTGTAGAAGATACTATGAATCGCTTGTTGGAACCTTTGGAGGTCAACAAGCTACTGGAGTCTGCTCCCGAGAAGATCTTTTATGCCATTTGAGAGGCATGTGAAAAGAGCAAGAAAAGCGAAGAGTATGTGGATCCCAAACTTCACAGAATTGCCGATTATTTCCAATGGAAGTTTGGTTTCTATAAGAGACAAAAGCCAATTTCTTGAACCAATGACAGATCTTGAAGAATGGGCTTTTGGCAAACTGGGAGTGGAGAACTTGGTGGATCTGATTGATACAACCTTGCTGCAATCAAGATTGATGGATTTATTTGATGAGCAACAGAAGGAGGAGGGTATCAAATTTAGAGATCCAAGAGTTGGTCCTGATGATTCTTCCTCATCATCAGATAGTAGAGGAGACTTTCCCTCTGGACCAGGAGAATCAAGTGGGGCTGCACTAACACATGTACCATCTGTGCAACAGTCCACTGATGCTGGAAGATCTGCTGAGGGCCAGCAGACTGGAGAGATGGATGAGGATCTACAGGATCTCACCATGGATGATCTGGAGGCATTGATCAATGAAGGCATTACTCGAGAGTCTTGGTAGGTCGATCGATGAACCAAGTACATTCCATGTTGTAGAGCCTCTTTGCACAAACCGATCTTTGGACAGAGTGAGGATTTGGATGGAGAAAAGGTTGCTTGATTTCAATGAACCTAGTGCCGACTCACGAAAAGTCAATTGAATATCAAGACGGATTTGACATTGAAGGCACTCGACTAAAATCGCCATCATCCTGCACAAGATTGGTCATCTTGAAGGTTTCCAAGTGGATAATACCAATATATTCAATCCACAGAAGTTGAAGAGGAGGTGCAGTTGTTTGGGATACAAACAAAGACTGGACAAAGGTTGAACAGAGGCAGTGCAGTCGCCGAGTCTCAAACAAAGACTGGACAAAGGTTGGAACCAGATTTGGGTTTGGAGGAAACCCCTGTTGTTGTTGAGGCTGCTGTAGTGGAGCCTGCTGGAGCCAAGGCCACTGTAGGAAAAGATAGTCGCAGATTAAGTAATTAGAGATGAGCAAATTTCTTTGGACTATGACTACAGTGATGAAGAGTTTCAAATTTTTGGAGAAGAAGAAGTTGTTGAAGAACTCCGCACAAGATCCTATCCTTGAAGATGTTCTTGGTGCAATGGTTGAGGAAGGACCTCCCCTCGGCTTGGGAGAGATTTGAGTAGAGCCATGGTCATCGGCACAACAGGCACAATATAGAGTTGAGGAGCTCACGATGGATCTACCGATAGTAGAATGGCGATGGAGTGCCAATTGAAGTTGTCAATGAGTTAAGAATCAGTAAGAAATGATATGCAACAGCTTGAGAACTCAATTGGACAGAGCAAAATGAGATTTGAAGAAGCGATGAAGATGGTAAATGATAATAGACAATCTATCGATCTGATTGCTTCAAACTTTTCATCTACTCAAAATGTCGTGTGAATGATCTGATATATGATGTAAGATATATCAAGCAAGGGAATACACTGAAGGACAAGTTTTTGAAAGATCAACTTACATCCGTTCATCAAAAACTTGACAAGCTTGCTGAAACTGCTGAGCTGCAAGTGCACAACAACCTTGCTATGCCTGATCCCAAATTTACTGAAAGGATCAACAGACTGGAAGAGACCCTGCAATCAAGGATTACTTCACTTGATACTAGAACCGAACTATGGCGGTCAATTACACGAGAGTGATAGTATCACGAGAAGCTATTCATGGCCTCATCTCACGTTTGTTGATGATGTCACTAAGGGGAAGAGGGCCAATCACCGCAAAGAAAGGAGGCTGCCAGACTCTTTGCACAGAAGAGATGGACTGATGATACAAATGCCTTTAGGCAACCTGCACCTGGCAGAGTGCAACTTACTGATGATCTCCTATCACAGTACAAGAAAGAGTTTCATAACAGAAGAAGACCCTATCGTGACATGGGATTTCATGAAGGTCTTAACTCTTTCTTGAGTTTGAAGTTTTGGGAGGCAAGGATTAGAGCTTTAAGAGCATCTACCAGAGATAGAAGGAGTAGCAGAGGTGAAAAGGTGCTGCCAATTACAAAAGCAAAAGATTCACTGAATGAATTTAAGGAGTCAGATATGAAGTTTGGCTTCAGGTGAATCGATCAATCTTGTCCTGCTCAAGCATGGAATTGGTGGAAACAAGTCAATTCTTACATTGACTTTACACTTATTGAGAATGAATGGATGGTTGAAATGATAGAAGAGATCGAGCCCTATCAAGAGCAAGTTTGAGAAGGCTAGACAAGAAAGAGAAAAGAGACAATAGATCGCCTACTTTTCATTGTTTATCTTTGTTTGTATCTAGTTGTAATAACTGTGAACAAATATTTATAATGAGAATTGACTAAATTTGTTCTGTTTGTGTTTTTATCTTTTGCTTTGTTTGATTAGGTGAGGTAGTGGCATCATCACCAAAAGGGGGAAATTGTTGGACTTATTTCTCGCTTTTGATGATGAGTGCCATACTAGCCGTTATAGTGCAAAGGCAAAAAGATGTCTAGATAAAATGTATAGGTTTATTAGAGTTTGATTCATAAATAGGTTTGATCAAACAAGCATCAGAAAGGGTCAGCCGATCATTTATCGGCAGACTAGTCTAGGTCAATGGGGTAGATAGGTCGATGGTGAGGACTGGTCTGCAACTCCGCCAAGATCAAGATCGAAGGCCGAGGGTTCAAACTCGATGAAATGAAGGCTAAGGGATCAAACTTAGTATTTAATGTCAAGGATATGGGATCGAATTTAGGCAAGTGCTGTGATGACCTAAATCGATTACATATACCTTGTAGAAGATCTAAGTTCCACAAGTTGGATGATGTTTGGAACTTAGTTATACTTTAAATGATGTAAACCAACTTCACAAACACAAGTTGGATATAAGATTCAAATTTGCATTATATTTTACGAGACAAAAATATGATGTTCAAAGCAGATCGATTGGTTTTACAAATGATGATGAACTCGCCGATATATATACCTCGATTAATTCAAGATTATTGGGAAGTTACATGGATAAGAACACCAACTACCTCGACTTATCAAGCAAATCAAAGGCCGAGATTAAAAGACGTTGGGATGATCCATATTTTTATCCATTGGATACAAGTCAAAGGGTGGGCCAGATCGCCTTTGTCAAAAAGTAATCTGACGATTATCGATCCCTATGAATAGTGACAGAATGCAATGCGTTGAGGATGGGACAAATACAAGAACGGTCACATTTGAATTTCAAATTCAAGTCACATGCATTCCTACCTATAAATAGAGGACTTTCAACTCAAAAAGAAGATGATGAATTTTGAGATAAACTTTAAGTGATAACACCGAAATAAAAACACCTGCTTGAACTTACTGAGCTTAAGGTCGCCGATCTAGTTATTTTCTTCAAGTGCATTCGTGTTCAAGCCGCATCAAGCATACACACTTGAAGACGCAAAGCTGCTGATTATATCATCCTAATCAAGCCTGCTTTGCCATCCAGAATCATTTACTTGATTCATTCTTTATTTTATAAAGAACACTCTTGAAGACAGTGAAAGCATCCATTAGGTGTGAAAGACTGTTGGTTTGTGGTGGAGCTGGTGAAGAGGCAATTCTACCCTTCAAGGACCAGTGGAAGACTCAGGAGCAGCAATCCTACCTGTTCTTAGTTTTCAGTTTGTGAAGCCATAGTTATTGGTGAAGGACAAGCAACCTAGGACTCTTTGTAACAGATAACTCAAAGATTACTAGTGAATTTCCTCCAACATCACAGGAGAAGAGTGGACGTACAGGATTACATCACCTGGAACCACTATAAAAATCTCTCTACTTACTTACTGCATTTATTTTCTGCACTTAGTCATTATTCATATCAACTCGCTTGAATCTAGCAAATCAAAATCACACATATACACTCATGAGTATCTAATACTTAGTAACATATTTAACAACAAGTAACAAGGCTTAATTTTGATATTATTCCATTTGCACAAATTCAATAAATCGAGCTGTCAAGAGACTCATGCTTATCGGCAGAGCTCTTTGAGGTCTCAAAGCAGACTCTTCAAGTATCAAGAGTTCAAAATTGCGAATTTGTTAACTCCAAAGTTTTAAGTGTTAAGTTTATTCACCCCCCTCTAAACTTAACTAAAGCCTTTTCAAGGGACCAACAACCTCTTTGCCAAGCAAGATGCCAAGCCCCGCCTCTCTGAGGTGGATCTTGCTCTTGCAAGAGTTTGATTTAGAGATTCGTGATAGGAAAGGTTGTGAGAACGTCGTAGCCGACCACTTAAGTCGTATGGAGCTCAGTGAGGAGTTGATTAAGGCACAAAGGGAGATAAATGACTCTTTCCCTCACGAGCAACTATATGCACTTGACACCCTCCTTCCGGCTAAGAAAGGAAACTTTCTGAAAGTTGGTAAGGAAGGTAGTCCTTGGTTTGCCCCTTTTGTTAACTACCACGAGTGCGGTTTTGTAGATCCCGTACCTTGTGATGAATCTTGTAAGTCTTGTCATGGACTTTAAACCTTGACTCGTATAGTTCTGAATCCACCGTCCGTCTTTTTACCCTTTCTCGCCTTGTGCCAACGGTATAACTTTGAAAAAGTTGGCACCGTATAATCCATCTTGTCGAGTCAACGACGTAAAACAAAGGCGCTTGGGGGAGGCAACCCACCATTTCGTAGTTTGTTGAGTTAGTTTGGTGCTTCAGAGGTCTTGGGGTGGTTAGAATCAAGTGTGGGGTAGAAATCTTGAGTTTTCCTAGTTTACGGTCCAAGCGCGTTCGACCACTTTCAAACGCGCTGCGTTCGAGAACCCTTTCAAACGCGCGCGTTGAGGCCTTAACTTTGTTCTGTTTTCGTCTCAAACGCCGCGTTTCACTTGTCAAACGCGCGTTTGGACATGCAAACGCAGCGTTCCACTCATTCCAAACGCCGTTTGGACTCATCTTCTTTAAATACACGCTTGAAACCGGCGTTTCAAAAATCGGATTTTTCTCAACCCTAACGTCCGGCAGCCGCATTTCAACCCCTTTCACTCGAAATTCTTCATTTCTCACTCGTTTTTGGCGATTTAAAGCCCATTCAACACCTCTCAATCTCTTCTTTTGATTTCAGCAAGCCATTCCAACAACAAATCGCCTGTATCCTCGATTTGATCGACATTTTTGGCGATTTTTCACCGAGGTCGAATTTGCTCATTTTCGACGTTTCGAGGCTCGTTCTTCACTCCAAATCGTTCCTATCCTCTCCCTTAAGCATAGAACAAGTATATTTCGTTTTTACGTTTAAGTTTCGGTTAGGGTTAGTTTTGGCCTATTTTGGTTTAACGCCCCTTCCCCGTTATTTATTGTTTATTGATGTTATATCCTGTTTCTGTTTGTTTTGTTTGTGTTATTGATCAATGGTGAATGGTGTGGCTTGTGTGGGGTGTTTTGTTGGGAATGGTTGGCTTGTTTGAAATCCCGGTTGGATGATAACCGGGTCGTTTTGCTGATGATATTGGTTGTTGGTCGTTGTTTGGTTGGTTTTCAGTGAGAATGAGGGAAACTAAACGAAAGGAAACCGAGGGTAAAGGTAAGGGAAAGCAACCATTGACTAGGCAAGTGCCCAAAAAGCGAAAACCCTAGTTCATCCGGGACTCTACGGGTGGTGTTCGGATCCGAGACACGATTGAGAGTAGAAACCCTCGAGCCATTAGGACAGCAGGACAGTTGAGGGATGAGACCTCAGATGAGGATTTTGAGCCGGATACCGAGGGGAGGAATACAAGTAGCGATAGTGAGGAGGCGACGGACCTTGAGAGCGATGTGCCTCGGGTACATTTGCGAGGCCAAGAAAGTAACCATACTGCTTTCACCCTCCACAACCTACCCCCAGATTGCCCCGAGCAAAACCCTCCTCTAGCCCCCCTCCTGTTGATATTATCCTTTTTGAGCGGCGTTTTAACTCACCGATTGCCTTGTCTAACTATAATGAGTATATCATTTGTGAAAAACATGTGTTATGAGAGAGGGCTAGACCTCAAAGTTGTGTCTCAACCCTTCATTGACAACTTAATGAAGAGAGGGTGGAATAATCTAATTTATGAACCTGAGGGGCATCTGAATTTGTCAATAGTCCGGGAATGGTATGCAAATTTCGATGGCTAATCTGGAATCCGGTTTATCGAGTCGAGGGTTAATGTCCGTGGACCGTCAAAGCTATCAATGATTATTATCGGATACCGGCTTTGAGGCGGGATTATTTAGGTTGGTTTGCGGCGAGGTCACATTGGAATACTATCAAAACCTAGACCCATTAGAGGAAATGAGGAAAGCAATCAACCCCGACTTACCGTGGATTTCAAAAGGTAGCAATGTGAGGAGTCGAGTGGTGGCGACGACTTGGCGGATGATTGGAAAGTGGAAGCAAAGTTTTCTCGTAACCGCCTACTACCGAAAGACAACATCACGCACTTCCACATTAAGGATTTGCAAGCTGTTGTATGCTCTACACTATGATCTCGAAGGTAGACGTCGGAAAACCATCTTTGAGGAATTTAGAGAAAATCGAAAGGTTAAGCGTCGGATGATTATGTGCCCTTATCTTATCCATGGTTTGTGCACAGGAGCGTTAGTAAAAGAGTATCCTGATGATCAGATCCTAAGGAAGAAGAACCTCCCCGTGGTGCCTAAGCCTTTCAATGCCCGCTCCACTACCAAACTTCCTAGGCCCACCCCACGCCCTATTCACACCGTCCTCCGCCCTACTACTTCCACTACCTCCACCACCATCCCCATACCTCCTCCTATCATTTCCTCCACTACTACCACTACTATAACCCCACCTCCTCCCTCTACTACTGGACCTTCCATCACACCTACACCTATACCTTCTATACCCACTACCGGGGGGCCATGGCTTAGCGAGCGGCAGGCGCTTCTGATTGCACACAAGCAGAGGGACTGGATGGATAGTCTGAGGTGACACCGAACGGCATTGTGGAGAATCGGCGGGTATTGGCTCGGAGAGAGCAAGTTGAGCTTCTGAGTTGGACCTAGATATTGCACCGTTTGAAGATACCCCCGGAGATCGAGGCGATTTGCAGAGGTCACAGAGAGAGATGTTTGTTGATTCGGATGAAGGGTTTGATGACATTGCGTTGGAAGATCGATGAGCACAGATGCAAACCGACAGAGGCAATGAGGACAGTGTTGCGGGATCTTCACAGACCGAGAGTGCAGTTCTTGTGGTTGCACCAACATCGTGCACACCGCATTCCACTATTGACGTCTGAGGACATGGAGCGAGACTAGCATGTTTTCTCATGCGACTCTTATTGTATTTACTTACTAGTCTGTCTCTTTTATACTTTGACATTTCACTTACTTTTGGCGTTCTTTCATCATACTTTGGACACACTTCACCTTTTCGTGCACGTGCACTTATTTTTGAGCCCCGAGGCCTCGCTTGACCGTGTATGTTTCCCTTTTTATTACCTGATACTGTGGGATGACGAGGATGTTTTTATTAGCTTATATTTAATGCATGGATGCTCTGTACTTTATCTTCATTTGATTATATCCCTCCATTGCATATCCCGTATTTCCCCACCGTATGCCTTGATTTTGTCACCGTGGGCTTAGACTCGTTATTTTATGTACCCGCTACCCTATTGCCTCGCTTTTTAGTACGCGGATTATGTCCCGTATATGCGCTGTCTTTGTTTCGTTGATCTCGCTCTAGGTTACGGAAGGATTCATACGAGGTTATCGCGAGTTTCGAGTCAAGGTTGCTCCTTTCTGCGGGTCTTTTGGTCAAACAACTAAGTCTTTTACGCTTATCTCTCACACACCGAGGACGGTGTTTCGTTTAAGTGTGGGGTGGGGACTTAGCCGCTTTATTGTTTTTATTGATTGAATGTGCAATATGTGTGGTATACTTAGCCTATGATCGGGCTTGAGTCGATTTTTGGGTGATTTTAAAATTTTCAAGGGTTCCCGACAATCTTTGTGTTGTTTGTGCTATGTCTTTACTCGAGTGGTGGCCATCTTAGTAGGGGCCCCTAACGTGTGCACTTCGGTTTGATCTTATCTTGAGAATAGAGTTTATTATTTTCACGAAAGCTACACTTTGTGCACAATTTGATTACTACCACCTCTCATACCACTAGTCTCGAGGCGAAATAGAAAGGTTTACCTAAGTAGGACACGGGATGACGGTCATGGCGTCTCTTTGACCCTACCAAAGCCAAATAAGCCTTATCTCGAACATTAGACCTTCGTAGCCCCTCTCAGCCTTGATAGAATGGTCTGACCACCATTCGTTTTTAGCCATTTTGTTACTTAGTCAGAAACCTACCCTGAGCCTTAATTATGGTCACATTTCCTTCATTTATACCCTACGAGTGAACTTAATCTTTTGTTGGGCCACACTTGCTAAGGCAAGTGTGGGGTGGAGGGAATGATGTTTTGATGGGTTGTTGTTTTCTCGGTTTTGAGCTATACTATAAGGAGAAGAGGAGCTCATCTGGGCCTAGTGTTTTGATTTGGCCCAAGAAGAAAAGAAAAATCTGTCCTTTCTTCTTTCCTTCTTTTAAAAATAAAAAAAATAAAAAAAAAAACAGAAAAAGAAAAAGGAACTCAATCAATCAAAGTTCAAAATAAATTAGAAAGTTCTCAATGAATAAGAGTTTGGAGTTTATAAAATAAAGGGTTGGAATCAAAGTAATGAGCTCAAAGTTATACGTATGATGTTGGAGTTGGGATAGTGAGATAGGTGCTAATGTATTCGACCTCGCCTTATGAAACTTGAAACATAGTTGAATCAGGCAATGAGTTCGGGTATGTCAGTATCCTATGGTTCCCAAAGTTTTATAATAATCAAAAGGAGTTTGGATGATTTGTATGGTAGAGATAAGGTGGTACACTTGTTGATTAGGTTCACTCGTACTCCTTTTTCTCCAGTTCCCAAAATTATCCTTTTCGATTAACCGGAATTACCCTAGCCTAACGTTATAACCTTTCAAGTCCTACCCGATCGTGTCCAAACTTAGTGATCTTGATTAGTGGAGAGGATAGTTGGTATGAGACGGTTGGTAGGCTTTTGGTCGGAATTCAAGCCCGACAATCTTTTTGAACACGTTGATGTAGCTCTACACCACACACACTCTATTCTCTTGATAATGTTGTACCGGTGTGCGTATGTTCGTGTGTCTTACTTCATGATTACCTCGAGGGTGTGGATAGTAGCACCTACGTCACATTGTTGAATCCCTTGGTTTGTTTTAAAACGCCTAGTTTACTCGAGGGCGAGCAAAGGCTAAGTGTGGGGTGGTTGATGGGAGTCAACTTTACGTGACTCGGTACACTAATTACCCCGCTTATCACACTTTCAAAGACAATTTTGGGTAAATTAGACCGTTTTGGGTGATATCGTGAGCTTATGGCACGGGAACGAATCCGCTACTTTGATGAATTCACACCCTTTTTGTTGGTATTAACTCCATTCCCGAGCACTTTTACCCTCTGGAATTGTTTGGATGTTGTGGTGGTTTGTGATATTGAAGGGTATTGGTGTCTCGAGGACCCGGAAGGTGACGATTTGTCTTTGAAAAAGCATGACCGAGGCAAGACGAGGGCCTAAAAGGAAAAAGTGAAGATTTGGGGAAACAGGGTTCAAACGCGCGTTTGAATCCCCAAACGCGCTCCATGCCTTTAAGCGCTTTGAACCCCTAAACGCGTTCCAGAGTTCGCACTGCATTCGAGTTGAAGCCCTCTAAACGCACGTTTGGGAACCAGGCCAAACGTGCGTTCCAAGATCTCAAACGCGCGTTTGAACCCTCCTAAACGCGCGTTCCAGATGAAGAACAGTCGAGTCCCTGCCTAGAATTTATGTGTAACGCACGTTCCGATAAGCGAAACGCGCGTTTGAAGATCCCAAACGCGCGTTCCAAACCTCTTTAAACGCAGCGTTTGGACCCTTTTTTGCGGCCAGATTTTCCCTTCACCTATAAATACCCCCCTTAGACATTTTCTTGGATATCAAGCTTTTCTTAGCAAAACTCTACCCATCTTTTGCTCGAATTTTGTAATAGCTTAGAATACTCTCTTTTAGTGTAAATCAACAATATCTTAGCATAATCTTTCCATTTCTTAGCTTAGATTTTCATTCCAAACACTAAGAGACCACCTTTTAATTACTTCTATTTTGTACTTTTTGGATCTAATCTCAATTTACTGCAATTTTATGGTATATCTCTCTTCTCTTTTACTTGTTATGGCTCTTATTTACTGTTTTATGCATGTTTTGATTAATATAATGTGTAGCTAAACATCTTCATAGCCAAATCATGTGAAATTTAGTGAAATCACCCTTTGGGTGATGAAATTGGGAGTGGGTAGTGCTTTTTATTGTTGTTCCTTGCATATTTCACGTCTTAGAACTCGTTATAACGGATTTGGGCTAGATTGATCACCTAGGTCAAAAATCACACACATCACTCTTGAGAGTTGTTCAGAGAGAGGGGTGTGGGAAAAGGGTTCTAGGATCGCATTGTAGTGCGAGGTTACTCGTTTTTAACGTTTAAACGGCTCTTGTGCATGATTGTCTTGTGAATGAATCTCTCTTAGGAAAGGTTAGTTGACTTGGCATAAGGTGTTGGGGAAGAGTTGTTCAGACCTTAGCACCGGGATTAGGAGCACGTACCCGTGAAATTGAATGTAAGAGTTCGTTCGTTTATTGCACACTCCCGGTTTTTTCATTCCTTGGGGTGAAACTAGCTATTTTGATCATGGTTCGGCTATGTCTCTTTAACTATCTTTAAAACTTAGTAGTTTAATCTTCTTTCTTTCTTTTTATCTTTAGACTCGTTAGTTAGAATCACTTAGTGTCGTTGTACTGAACAAAACCTTAAGAACTTTGATCACCTAGACTAAGCATTACGTTCACTTTGGTACTTACAATCACGATTCCTTTGGGTTCGACCTCGTACTCCTGTAGCTATTCTAGCAATCGACCCGGTACACTGCCGGTTAGAGAGTTAGTTTACCCACAGTTTCGAGTCCTTATAAATTGTTTTTGTTGGGGTAAATTTTATGCTCATCAACAGCGAGTGAATGTCAAACACGTATTTCCGTTTCATTTAACGTAAAATTCAAAAAATGGTATTTGTTGCAAAATATGACACAAAATAGAATGTAAAAATGCTAAATTTAAAGATACGAAGTAAGTTTCAAAGTTGACTAAAGCATAAGGGTGTTTTGCGTTAATTACTCTTGTTTTTACATTGTCTAAGAATGACTCGTATCTTTCATAATGATCTTTTTTACTCTAACTAAGATCTTTTTTTGCACTTTTGAATACTTAAAATAAAATAGTTAATTTAGCGGTCAACTATGAACTTGTGTCGTCTTCCCTATGGCTCGTTGAGGAGACTCCTTTTATCTATTACAATAGTTAATCGCCTCATTTCCGACGATGAATACCTCTCAAGCTTTGGACATACTGCGGATGCTTGTAAAGATTCTCTATCTCGGTTGAATTATGTTACATTTTTTTACGTGAACCGGAAATGTCCTGACACTTTTCTTTGCAAAACATGATCTAACAATCCCTATTGACGGAGCAAGGATCCTCCCAATTGAAAGAGTCAAGTGATTTCTCAAGTATAATTGTTTTTTTGACAGTTTTAGCAACGACGTAGTTTTGAAAAAAAATAAAAAAAAATCCACAGTTAGATTATCTACACAATGAGGGGTATGTTGAGAGAGCACTTGACTCTCTCAATGAGAGGATCATTGCTCTTATTAATGTTACTTAATAAAATCTCTCCTTCTGAAAAAAAAATAATTAAAAAAAAAAATGGGATAGTCTGTGAGTGACTTTCGGATGGATGAAGCTTTTCATTTCTACTCCTATATATGTACTACATTTGAGTTAATACTTATATAATTTGTTGACGCGTTTGTTAATAATCATTTTGCCGCAAGGTTAAATTTTTTTAAAAATATAATAATTCAACATTGTATGAGAAAATAATGCTATGAATTCACACTTCTCCACCAACAAGTCTTTCAATTTATATTGCGCACGTGTTGGTTGTATTTTTTTGGACCTTATAGTGTTATTTATATGTTTGTGTATTTGTCATAGACTCGTATTTCAGATGGCATCCTATGCTTTAGGGAGAGATGTTTTAAAAACTACTACGTATGTCATTGCTGTAAAAATAAAATAAAAAACTAAGTCCAACAACATATAAGAAGAGTGAATCAACCTCAAAACACAGGCCATGAAGTGAGTCTAATGTGAGACAACTTTAAAAGATTCCTTCAAGTCTTTAAGCTTGGGCCTATAATAAAAAAGTCCAACACACCCGACACTTGAACAATATAAACAAGTGGCTCTGATACCAAATTATAATATTCAAATCCAACAAAATATAAGAGAAAGGGGCATCAACGTTAAAACGTACGCTATGATACGAGAGAAGTTTATCTCAAAATAAATGATGAATTTGTTAAACCATCATAATTTTCTGATTTCATTCATCAAAACATCAAGTATTTATACATCATAGGGTGATACCCTAAAAACATAAAATACCAACTATGCCCTCCTCCTATTAAAGTCATTATTATTTTAAATATATTATAATCCGCAATACCCCCCCTCAAGTTGGAGCGTGAAGGTCACGCACGCCCAACTTGCTAAGCAAGAACTCGAAATGCTGTTTGCCCAACGCCTTGGTGAAAATATCAGCCAGCTGAGCATGAGTAGACACATAATCAGGAGCCAGTAAACCCTCAGTAATCGCGTCTCGAACAAAATGACAATCCGCCTCAATATGCTTAGTCCTCTCATGGAATACTGGATTCTGCGCGATATGGAGTGCCGCCTGACTATCGCAATGAAGATGAATGCCAGGCGGTATTTGAACACCCAAGTCACTGCAGCTTGTTTGAGCCACTTCAATTCACAAGTAATAGCGGCCATTGCCCGATACTCCGCCTCAGCCGAAGACCGCGACACCGTCGGTTGTTTCTTGGTCTTCCACGACACCGGTGAAGTACCAAGCACCACAAACCACCCACTCAATGAACGACGAGTAATAGGGCAACTTGCCCAATCGGAATCACACCAACCCTCCAGGGACAACGGACTATCAGCACGCAATAATATCCCCTGTCCGGGGTTCTTCTTCAAATAACGGACCACCCTTAACGCGGCCTCCCAATGTGCAAGCCGTGGCTCTTGCATAAACTGGGAAAGAACATGAACCGCATATGTCAGATCCGGGCGCGTAACGCCAAGATAAATCAGACGGCCAACCAATCGCCGGTATTGACTCGGATCAACCAACAAGTCACTCTCATCAATCGCCAAATGGTGATTTTGCTCTATTGGAAACTCAGCCGGTCGGGCACCCAATAGACCGGTCTCTTCAATAATGTCCAAAGCGTCTTCGCCGGAGGGAGAAAGATGCCCTGTGAATTTCCTCGGCAACCTCCAACCCAAGGAAATACTTCAATCGTCCCCAAATCCTTCATTTTAAAGCGACTACTCAAATAATTCTTGAACACTGCAAATACCCAGTAGCATTATTGCCGGCAAGTATCATATCGTCGACGTAAACCAACACATTCAGCTGAACATCCCCACGAACAAGAGTAAATAGTGAGTAATCAGAGTAAGATTGACGAAATCCATACTATTTCAGAGCCGATGCGAGTTTAGCAAACCAGCACCGAGGTGCCTGCTTCAAGCCATATAAGGATTTTCGCATCCGACAAACCATATTACAGTTGGAATGCTCAAACCCAGGTGGAACACGCATATATATTTCCTCATCCAGGTCGCCATGGAGGAAGGCATTGTGTACGTCCATTTGGTGAAGTTCCCATTTCTTAACAAAGAAATGACAAAGAAGAAAAACTCATCTTGTGACCATCTTCGCCACAGAGCAAAAGTCTCATGATAGTCAATCCCTCGACCGGTGATTACCGAACGCAAACCAAGCGAGCCTTTAACCGCTGCAGTTCCTACTAATTCATCATATTTTTCGGTATAAACCCATTTGCTTCCCGTGCCTTCTTTCCCGAGGCAATTCTTGCAGACCCAAGTGCGCTTGTTCTCGAGGGCACTTATTTCTTCACCATAGCACGCCGCCATCCTTCAATTTTTTATCGCCTCCTTAAATGATTTTGGAGGGTTACATCAGATCGACATTTGCTAGAAAGCGTCTATGTGTGTCGAGAAACAAGCATAATTAACATAATGTGTAAGCGGATATAAACTACCGGAGGTGGATGGACCGGTGGAGCGCGCCGAAGGACTTTTCTTATCCACTTTGCCATATGTGTCACAAAATCTTGATAACGGGAATTAGGAATCTTTGTACGTTTCCTCTTCCCAACTCCACTTGTGTCTTACGTCCGAATCACCGGCAACTCGCCACTACCACGTCGGTGTCCTCAACCCCTCAGTGTCGGTTTAGATGACAACATCACTAGGTGGGTCGGCCCATAAACTGATCACTAATATCCGCATAAACACCCCGTTATCCATTTCCGAAACTCAATCGGGACGGAGGAGGAGAAACCACTCTTTCACAGAAAAAACATGTTCAAAAATTTAACATCCTCAAAACAAATATTTCTTCCGTTTAAATCAAAAGGGTCCACCTTTCTTCCCAAAAGGTATCCTAAAAACACACATTTGCGACTCCGACTTTCAAATTTATCCCTTTATGTAAGTAAATTTGTGTGCGTAACACAAGCATCCAAAACCCGTAGGCATCAAGACTAGGGGTTTTACCAAATAAACATTCATAAGGCGTCTTATAACCCAAAACACGTGAGGGAGTTCGATTAATTAAATGGCAGGCAGCCATAACACACTCCCCCCAAAATTTTAGTGGAAGGTGTCCCTCAAAACGTAAAGCCCTAGCTACGTTCAAGATATGTTGATGTTTTCTCTCTACCCTACCATTTTGTTGAGGTGTGCCCACACATTACGTTTCAAAAATGATCCCTTCCTTTTGAAAATGCGGAAGCAAACGTTTAAATTCTGTTCCATCACTCTCAACCCGTTGAATTTTTGCACTAAACTGCCGTTCAATCAGTGCCATAAAATTCAAAAAAATTGTCTCAACTTCCCATTTATTATATAACAAATAGACCCAAACAGAACGAGAATAATCATCCACAATTGTCAAAAAATACGAAGCCCCACATGTAGAAAGTGTCGCATACGGTCCCCACAAGTCACAATGCACTAATTCAAAAGCTCGACTAGCCCTACTATCACTATTCGGGAAACTTTCCCTTGGTTGTTTAGCCCGGAAACAAGCTTCACACCCATCTTTATTCAGAAAACTAGATGCACTTACATTAGGAAGTTGTTTCAACACTTTTTCTGAGGGATGTCCCAACCGCTTGTGCCATAGATCCATTGATTCTGTCCCACTGATCGCCATAACCTTCACGTGTGGAACTCCCCGGAAAAAGAAAAGTCCATCTTCGCGCTCACCAACTCCAATCAGCCTCCTCGTCATTCGGTCCTGCATAACACACAATGTAGAAGTGATATGAATGTGACAATTTAATTCATCCAATAATTGTGTCACGGACAATAGATTGCATGTCAAACTAGGCACATAAAGAACATTTTTAAGTTTTAATCCTCCCGGCAATGTAACAATTCCCTCATGCGTGGCATGGGAGGTCCTACCATCCGGAAGCCCAACCGGACACTTCTCAATTAACCGTACTTCCCTGAGATTATTCAATGTCCCCGTCACGTGGTGGGTAGCTCCTGTATCAATTATCCATGAGTATTCACCCGTTAAACGATCTTTGGGCTTGTCCAAATTTAAAAGGTCAAGTATTCCTTGCCACTGTGTCGGAGACAAATTCGAGAGACCAGCCTGTTCAGCCGTCCTATATTGCCGTTGTTCACCGGAATTCGTACGTTCTGAATCCACGGTTGCCTTGTCTGCGCGAATCGAGCCAGGCTCAGCCCGACTCGCTTCTGTTCCAACCTCAATCCTGCAACAATGGCTGCAATAATTTTCAGAATTTTCAGCCTTTAATTCCGTCCTAGCATCATCCTGTACTATGAACGCCTTCATCGATTCACGATCCTCCTTATGATGGCCTGTTCCTGATTTTTCCTCTTTTTTTTTTTTTTTTTTTTTAGTAATTTAAACGCTGAAAAATTTGACCGGACCAAAATTGTAATTTTTTTTTTCTTTCTCCTGTTGTTGAACCAAAATCGTAATTATGGCTGGTTCCAAGCAAATAGACCAATCACCTTCCAAGATGATCCACCTGTTATATTAAGGATGAATTCATCAAAAACAAATAGTAAATAGAGCAGGTTGCACTTTACTCAATAACAAATTGCTGCACTTTTGGAGTTGCTTTTGCTGATGAAGAACGAAACATGTTCTTCGGGCCTTTTTTTTTTTTTTTTAAGTAACCTTGCTCTGATACCATGATGAATTTGTTAAACCATCATAATTTTCTGATTTCATTCATCAAAACATCAAGTATTTATACATCATAGGGTGATACCCTAAAAACATAAAATATCAACTATGCCCTCCTCCTATTAAAGTCATTATTATTTTAAATATATTATAATCCGCAATAATAAATGAAACAATAACAAATGTCAAATATAAGACAAGTTCAACAATTCTTCTAGTAGTTTCTTCATATAAATTTCTGACTAAACAAAGAAGGTATGGGTTGCAAGTTTTTTTTATGGGGAAGTTATTGGATCATTATATCGCTGATCTTGAGTCTTGTGATATAAGAACTGTTCACCTTTTATTTTTATACCGAATTTAAACTATGTGATTCAAATTTATTTACCGGTAACTTAGATACATGTGGATATATCAAACATAAACTTCTTTTGTTTTATGGGTTGCCACGAGATTTGATTGTTTGAGTCACATTTATTATTCGAATATATTCCCAAAATTTGGTTTGAGAATTTCAACGTGGAGAGGCAATCAAATTACATTGGGAGAGGTGTCCAAACACAAGTGGATCACATAAAACGTCACAGGTGGCAATTTATGAGAGGTCCCAAAGAAAAGGAAAGATGATGAGTCACAATGTGTCATCCATGAAGATTGGACTAGGTATGGAGGAATTTCGGATACGGTAAAATGCTTTTGTAGGGTACAGATAGCCTTATTTTCACGAGTATAAAACACGTCGTTTTACAATGTAAATCATTTTTACAAGAAAACAATCATGTATTGTGGAGAAATTAGGATGTATATGCACTATGATGAGGTACCTCCCAAAAATTTCCCTTGTAAAACCATTTCGGCAATGGATGAAACATTAGGATAGACATGCGTATCTTGATGATTTTGCTTCTGTTGTGGGTGGTTTGCTTCGAAACAGTCAATGAAAGATTCTTGACAACTTCTGAAAAAAAAATTGGAAGGAAGGTATGAGGTTCTTGAAAGCCCTGATTCTGATGGGCGACGTCAATCCAACCCCTATAATTATCTATCGAGGCGCCAAGAGCTCACGCGTGGTGCTTGATACCACACCCGACTTCAAAAATATGCTAAACCCACCTTGTAATATTGGGGCTTGGTAGAGGCAAAAAAGCTGCAAGTTGTTGTCAGTGCGGCCTTTCTCCTTTACAAAGTTTTTTCAAGTTGCATATAATAATGATATAATAATAATAATAATAATAATAATAAAAGGTTGTTTATTGGGGGTTGTATAGAGGTTGATTATTAGAGTGAAATTTCTTTTGGGTGGTGAAAAAGTATAACTGAAACGGAAAACGATGTGTCTAGAGGGTGTAATTGGGGGACAACGATTGGAGTTGCTCTTATAGGTGAAACTCTCACCATTTTTCATGCTTTTATTTTTATTCTTACATTAGAGTTATTTTTTAAGGTGACTATCATTTTATTCACAAGCGTTTTTACATATAACGTGGGAGATTTATATTTGGTTGGCAGCATCATGAATGATTGTCGTAAACTTTTGTCTGCGTTTGTGTCTGTCTCATTTTCATTTGTTAAAAGACAAGGTAATGTGCCGACTCAACTTGTTGGTTAGGGAATGTCTCAATCTTGTTGGTTGTGTAGAATGCGGTGCTTCCCCTCCCGCCCATGTAACTCGTCCTTGCACCTTGGATTGTGATTAATAAAAAGTGTCTTTACTCCTGACAAAAGAAAATTACATACAACTCTTGGGGAAATTCAGGTTTGGACCCACCGCGTTGCGGATATCCTTAAATTTCACCGTAAAACGTAAGGTGTATTTTGTGTTTTTCACCGAATATACATAAAAACACTCACGTTTCAAAGTGTTAATTTAGAATCTCCGCAGAACGGTTATCCCCCATCAGAATTTTCCGACTCTTACACATTCATCAAGCTACGTTGTCTATTAAATCTTAAAAACAGAGCAATATAGGTCATTTGGGTTGACACTCGACCTTTTAATACAGAATAGTTTCACACTAGGAGAAAGAGAAAAAAAAAAACAGAGATTTTAAATACAGAATGCTCTTTCTACTGGGTTAGAAAGACATAATTCTTTTAATATAGTAAGATAATACTAATAATAAAAAAAAAAAAACAAAGAGTTATACACAATGTCCTTCATAGTGAAAAGTTAAGAGAGTGGAAACAGAAAGCTTTGGTATTCACTTTGCATGCTGATGCTACAGATTCTTTCATTGTTTCTGGCCCACATACAAATACTCCAACACTTGACCCTCCAATTTCTTTCTCAATTTTGGAGAATATTTCTGCATAAATTACAAAATATTGATTGACCCCTAAGTTTGCTAATAATTGCATCACATAAAGTATATATATGTAAAACAATGTAAACATAATAGTGACCAAATAATCGACTTTCAGAAAGTCAATTATAATGACTGGTCTTTTATAAACCGATAAAATATCATATAATCGACTTTTGAACGGTCGAAGGTGTATGATGACACACATTTATATAGCTTCACACTAAGTTTGAGAGTACGTGGTGCATTTAACGATCCCGAAAGTTAAATCATACCTTCAAAGTTAGGTCTTCCTCCAAAATGGACACTATGTAGTTCTTCAAAATCTCCATCAATTTCCATTGCATTGTGCTTTTTATACACATCCTCAGAAACACATGTGTATGATAAAAGATCATTCTTTATCCTTTTCCATCTCACAAAAAACCCCACCAAACAGCTACATAATATTGCAAGAGCAAAAGCAAACAAAACAAAACCATCTGTAACAAAAGATGGAGTTTTTTGTACTGAGCCCTTTTTATTTGGATGAAAAGTAATCTGATTGAAACAAACAAGAAATAGTAAAAACAAAATGGCTGAAATCCCAATAATGACAGTCAATTTACTCGGACTTTCGACACCGGAAACCGCATAATTGTTTTGATTTGGAGTATCAAATCGAATGGCTTGTATTTGAGGAACCTCATTGAGGATTTGTGCTAAATTTTTTTGATTTTGGGAGTGGATTTCACTAGTGATATAGACGTTGAGATTTAGATGAAAGTGTTTGGAATTTTGAAGGTGAGGTAAAATTGGATTTAATAAGGTAATTTGTGAAGATTTTTTTACAGCATATAATAGTTGTATTCTTGAATAATCATTTCTCATTGAGGAGATTTCTTGCAAGATACTCAAAAATGGTGTTATCCCAATTCCTCCAGCCACTAGAATAAGCGTGTCATATCTGCAAATGTATATGTTTTGTGAGATGGGAGAAATTTCTGAAATCGAAAAAATGATACGATCAGTACATTGTGCCATTATATAATTATCCATTTATGGAGAGTTTTTCATGATAAATTCTACTTTCATCCAATCAAAACAGGATATATGGCATCAAACACACTATGGACAGGCTTATAAACGAAGTACGTTGTCCTTGTATGTTTAAATCATGCCAAATGTTCAGTTTTGATTGGATGCAAGCGGAATTCCTTAGTAAAGGCTCTCCCAATTAGAATTCCTCTCGAGGGAGACTTAATGACACCATTCAAAATTTACCGTGGCAGTATTTCAATAGTCATTTCTTGACTATAAAATCGGATTTGAAACTGTTGGATATGGATGGCATATGGTTAATTTAAAATTAACTTTTGAAAGGATGATTGTCTGTGTGATACTACGACATGCATAGTATCATTGAAGACCGTCTTTCCCAAAACAAGAAAAAAGTAACTACTTTTTTTTTTTTGCTTAAAGCCTCCGGTATCCGGAACCCACTGGTCTGACTAATTTGGAGTTCGGCCCTCTTACTCGGGGATAAAGCCTGATCAAGAAAAAAGTAACTACTTGGATAAGGCAATGTAGTCGGATATTGATTCATTTGATTTTTACCAGGACATCATTAGTTGCACAACACCAAGTGTGCCGTATTCAGTACCACATTACAATCCATTTCTGTACATTCGATTCTAAAGTCGGAAATCGATTTTTCGATGGTGGATTGTCATAATCAACCACCACAAAGTCGATTCCCAAACCTAAATCCAACTTTTTGCAGGTTGATTGTTTTCAATGTGGTGCCACGTCGAAAACCGTGTGGTGCCACTAAAGACGCGAGTCTGAATTCCCTCCGGTGAACACCCTCCGGTGAGTCCTATAGCGGAGTGAAAAATTGAAAGTATCGTTGAAAATTTCTACGGTTCCATTGAAAAATCGACGGAATCGTCGATTTTTTCCTCCACGCGCCCCACGGTAGGAACCATCGTATCATATGGTGTTCACCGTAGTGGATCTGGACTCCTAAAAACGCCCCGATTTACGAGATACCTTAGGAAGTCGGTTGAGGGAGGTCCATAAGGGCCTTCAACAGCAACAATGATGCAATTTCTTTCAAGATTAGCTTCTTCTTCATCTTCATTGGGCTTAGCTAGAAGAATGAGGTTATTTAAAGCACGTGTCCACCATCCTTCACTCTTGATTATTATTGACATTGTATTTTTATCTACTTTTGAACTTGATGTTATGCTAAATGGATGCCATTCATATTTCGAAATGCTCGGTACCTTCACGAAAATCGTACTCGTTGGACTGTAATTCAGCCCTGAAATTCCATAACAAGATTCACAAAATTAACCAATAATTACTTTGAAAAAAAAGAGGAAGAAAGAATATCAACTTACTTGGATCTTTAGGAAGAGTCAATTCAGCAGATTTACAAGGAAAGATTCTAGCAGAAAGAACGCAAGTCTTAGGCCTAGACTGCAAAATCCTGAGAATTTTTTCGATTCCAAACAGAAAAATCCCAGGAAAAACCATGTAAAAATGTCTGTCACCAGCATGAAACAAGAAGAAGATCAAGAAAACCAAGTAGAGGTGATGTGTGTAATAGAACAATCCAAAGTTTCTTCTTCTGATCTGTGGGAGTGAAGTTATGAAAAGGGCTAATCCTGCAACAAATGATATCTCCCCTGCTAGGTTTATTCTCCCTGTTCTTTGCCATTTCCATATCTGTAGATTCGTTACGAGCGTTAGAGCACTTGCAGTATATACCGTGCTGCATGCAAAACATGTTGATGATATAGCTGCAACACACACAAGATACAAGTGGAAGGCTCACACAGTCATTTAGTCGAACACTTGTATAGAAAGTTAGTTGGAAGTGGTTAGGCGGTTATAACCGATTCTAGAAGTTAAGAGTACTTAGTCATAGTTGAGATATCTATATAAGCTTGTAGATTGAACAATGTAATCACCAATTCAGATGATAATTCAATACAATTTACATTTTCTCTCATTTTAGATTTTCCCGCTTCTTTTACTTTTAAATTTCTGTTTTAGAGTTCTTGATGAATAGAGCTATGATTCATCATTTCTTCATGGTATCAGAGCGAGAAGCTGCGTATGCTGTTTGATTCTTGAGAGAATCGTTTCTTTTTGGAGTAATCAGAGCCTTGAGAGTGTTTCCGATCCTGTTCATCGTTTTAGTTTTCTGGTTTTCTCTGTTTTCTTCCATTTCTTGCTGTTCGTCCTGGAAATTTTGCAATGGCTACTAATTCTGGAACAACTGCTGAAGGAACTGGTCTTGTGGTGAGTACTTCCAGTCAATTTTATTTGCATCCTAGTGAAAATCCTGCAATTCCTTTAGTTTCACCTCCTCTTGATGCCACAAACTATCATTCTTGGGCAAGATCGATGAATATGATGTTAGAAACCAAGAATAAGTTAGGTTTCATTGATGGTACAATTCAGAAACCTGATTTGAATGATCTAATGTATAGAATTTGGAGTCAATGTAATACCACAGTGCTTACATGGATTATAAAATCAGTAATACCGGATATAGCACAAAGTGTAATGTGGATCAAAAGTGCAAGAGAAATGTGGTTGGAATTAGAGGATAGGTTTTCCAATGTTGATTATTTTAGAGTGTCAGATCTGGTTGAAGAAGTGAACCTGATCAAACAAGAATCTATGTCAGTAACCTCATACTTTACAAAATTAAAGGCTAAGTGGGATGAGATTGCAATCTTGAAGCCCGTGCCTCATTGTGAGTGTGGAAATCCATGTGCCTGTAATATCAGTTTGAAGATGGTTGATTTTGTACAAGCAGATCATGTTATAAGGTTCATGAAAGGCCTCAATGATAAGTTTGCTCCTGTTAGATCCCAGGTCTATCTGTTGACTCCTTTACCAAGCTTGAAACAAGCCTTTGCTATGGATGTTAAATTTGAAAGACAGATAGATTATGCCCTGGGACATCCTCAAAATTCAGATGGCATTGCTTTACTTGCTAGGACTCAGAATCCACCGGTTCAAGGGCAGTATCAGTCAAGAAACCAGAATCAAGGGCAGTATCCATCTAGATATCAAAACCAAGATCATGGCCCATCTCACAAGCAAGGACATGGCAATGGTCAAAATAGACAGTATGTTCCTTATAATCAGAATCAACAGAACAATCCTAAGAAAATTCAGTGTTCTTATTGTGGTTACAATGGTCATACAGTGGATAAGTGTTACAAGAAGCATGGTTTTCCACCAGGTTTTAAACCAAGATCTAGAGTAAACATGGTGCAACAAGAGTCAGAATGGGATGGTCCAGATACAGCATTATCTGCTGCAACAGGACAAGATGGTACACATGACCAGTTAGCTCAGTTGCAGAATCAAGTAACACAGTTGATGAAGCTATTTGAGGCAAATAGAGCCACATATCTTGGCAATCCTGCAGTGAATCAAGTCACAGCTCTTTCAGCTAATTTCCAAACAGATCCTAATGAGGTCCAGGGTATGTTTTATGGTAATGTGTCACATTGGATTGTAGATTCAGGTGCCACAGACCACATCATTTTTTATCACAGATTGTCTATATCAAAAGATAGGGTTAGTGGTGTCACTGTTTCTCTTCCAAATGGTGAGCCAGTGCCTGTTACTTTTATAGGGAAAGTAAAAATTAATAACTACTTAGTTCTGTCCCAAGTCCTTTGTGTTCCAAAGTTTCACTATAATCTGATTTCTTTGAATAAGTTGACTAACAATTCTCAGTTACAGGTTTTGTTTACTAATGAGACTTGTGTTATACAGGACAAGTTCAGTGGACAGATGATTGGCTCAGCTAGAAAGAGCAAGGGTTTATACATCTTGCATGCTCAAACAGTCATAACAGATAGAGTAGTTGCTTGTACTTCTCAAGATTCTGTTGATAGGATAGATGCAGATTTGTTATGGCACTAAAGATTAGGCCATTTGTCTGATAATAGATTACAATTGCTACATACTTCTTGTAATGACATTCAAGTGCCAAAGAAATCTATTTGTTATGTTTGTCCTTTAGCTAAACAAAAAAGGCTTTCTTTTGCTTTAAGTGATTCTATTGCATCTTCTGTTTTTGATCCAATACACATGGATATTTGGGGTCCTTTCAGACAACAAACTATCCATTGTCAGTCTTATTTTCTCACTGTTGTTGATGATCATAGTAGGTACACTTGGATCTTCTTGCTTCATTCAAAAGCAGAAGTCAGACCTATCATTACTGCCTTCTACAATTGTGTTTTGAATCAGTTTGGCAAGTCCATTAAGGTCATTAGATCTGATAATGGACAGGAGTTTGATTACACAGAATTTTATACTGAAAAAGGCATTTTGCATCAGACAAGTTGTGTAGATACACCCCAACAAAATGGGATTGTAGAGAGAAAACATCAACACATACTCAATATAGCAAGAGCATTAAAATTTCAAGCTAGTTTACCATTAAGTTTCTGGGGATACTGTGTGCTTCATGCAGTTCATATCATTAACTGTCTTGCTACACCTGTGCTTAAAGAAAAATCTCCATATCAAGTCCTATATAACAAAGATCCTGAAATTGCTAGTTTCAAGGTTTTTGGTTGTCTAACTTTTGCCTCTACTTTACTACATGGCAGATCAAAGTTTGATGCAAGGGCCAGAAAATGTGTTTACTTGGGTCAACCAGCAAACACAAAAGGATATATCTTACTGGATATCCAAACACAGGAAGTTTTTGTTTCTAGAAATGTTGTTTTTCATGAATTGACTTTTCCCTATGCACAGCAGCATCAAAAATTTAATAATGTTTCTCTTCCTTTCCCATCTTTTACATATCCCACACCAGAGTTTCCTGTCACAAATTCCACATCTGTTCCTTCACCAGGGACTGATATACCTAATGCTTCAAGTGGTATTCACTCAAATAGTGACAATACACCTGATGTTTCATCATCACATACAAACACAACACATAATAACACTAGAAGAACCTCAAGACAGACTAGACAACCTGTAAGATTACAGGATTATGTCTGTAATCAAGTTTCTCATACCACTCCACACCCTCTGGAATCTGTTGTCCAGTATACTAATCTTTCTAGTTCTTACAGATCTTTTGTGATGAATGTTGACAAAGCCAAAGAGCCAACAACTTACAATCAAGCAGTCATACATAAAGAGTGGCAGAAAGCTATGAAAAAGGAAATAGATGCCCTTATCAAGACAAAAACATGGGAAGTAGTGGATTTACCACCAGGAAAGAAGCCAATAGGCTGCAAATGGGTATATAAGATCAAACATAATCCAGATGGTTCTATAAAAAGATACAAAGCAAGACTAGTTGCTAAGGGTTACACACAAACCTATGGAATTGACTGTGAAGAAACTTTCTCACCTGTAGCAAAGATGAATACTATCAGGCTATTACTTGTTCTTACATCAACTGGATGTGAACAATGCTTTTCTCCATGGTGATCTCACAGAAGAAGTATACATGGTTCCTCCACCTGGTTTTCAAACACAGAAAGGACAAGTATGTAGGCTCGCTAAATCACTATATGGCCTGAAGCAAGCTAGTAGGCAATGGAATGCCAAACTTACATCTGCACTACTTAATCTTGGATACAATCAGTCCAAGCATGATTATAGTCTATTCACAAAGACAAAAGGGAAATCCTACATATCTGCTCTAGTTTATGTGGATGATATTGTGCTGGCCAGCAATGACATGTCTCTCATATCTGAACTTAAGAACTACTTACATGATTTATTTCAGATCAAGGATCTTGGTCCTCTAAAATATTTCCTAGGACTAGAAGTAGCCAGATCATCCACTGTCATATCAGTTTGTCAAAGGAAATATGCTCTCAGTTTACTGGAAGAATTTGGTTTTAGTGGATGCAAGCCTGTACATACACCTATGCCATCCAAGACACATTTACAGCATGGTGATTCAGATCTTCTCCCAGATAAAACACAATCTGATGTAAGTCTCATTGGAAAGTCACTTATACCTTACAAGAACAAGACCGGACACATGCCTTATGCGATACATCAGTTGAGCCAGTTTCTTGATGCTCCAACCATCAATCACCTACATGCTGCACACAGGGTCCTTAGATACATTAAATTGGAACCAGATCAAGGTCTTTTCTTTCCAGCAAACAATAATTTAGTCCTCACTGCTTTCACAGACTCAGATTGGGGGGGCATGAAACAAGAAAGTCTATCACTGGTTATTGCATGTTCCTAGGATCAGCTCTAGTGTCTTGGAAGTCTAAAAAACAAGCAACTGTCTCTAGAAGCTCAGCAGAGGCAGAATACAGAGCCATGGCACTAGGAGTTTGTGAATTACAATGGATGACTTACATTCTACATGATCTAGGAGTCTCAGTCCAACAGCCTATTTCCATGTTCTGTGACAGTCAAAGTGCCATATACATTGCACAAAATCCTGTATTTCATGAGAGGACAAAGCACATAGAAATTGATTGTCATGTCACAAGGGAAAAAGTTCAATCTGGCCTAGTGAAGCTTCTACCAGTCACAACACAGAACCAGTTGGCAGACTTACTAACAAAACCATTGGATGCACCACTGTTTCAGTCTCTCCTAAGAAGATATGCTCCAACACACATCTATAAATCTACAACCAACACACACAAGATACAAGTAGAAGGCTCCCCTAGTCCATCTTGAAGGGGGGTGTTGATGATATAGCTGCAACACACACAAGATACAAGTGGAAGGCTCACACAGTCATTTAGTCGAACACTTGTATAGAAAGTTAGTTGGAAGTGGTTAGGCGGTTATAACCGATTCTAGAAGTTAAGAGTACTTAGTCATAGTTGAGATATCTATATAAGCTTGTAGATTGAACAATGTAATCACCAATTCAGATGATAATTCAATACAATTTACATTTTCTCTCATTTTAGATTTTCCCGCTTCTTTTACTTTTAAATTTCTGTTTTAGAGTTCTTGATGAATAGAGCTATGATTCATCATTTCTTCAAAACAAGGTATATTTAGAGCAGACTCTCTACTTGGATTCGTAAAATACAGCATCTCTAAATCTTAAGTATGTGTCAGATATATATCAGATATACGAGACATAAATACAAACATATGTATATATGTGTACCTCATCTTGAATATGGTGTTTGATACCCCATATTAAAAAGATTCCAAGGCCATGCAGAATAGTGAAAAATATCATTGCAGTTCCAAGCCAAACATGGTATTTGACAGAAGCTTCAAACTGAATTCCAATTATTTTAAATACAGCCAACTCTCTTAAGATAGGAAGAAGAAGAGCAGCTAAGCATGCTTCAGCTAGAAGACCGCAACGAATCGCCATCTTGATCACTTTGTATTGCCATCTTTTGTAATATTTCATACATCAACACACATAGTACTATGTTAGAATGAAAATTGTTACTGCCACAACAAAATGGTCATATCAAAATGACAGATCACACTTTTACACCGTTAGTATCGGTGGGATCAACGGTGATTCTTGTGAGCTAACTTCATTTGAGGAGTTGGGCGATGTGGAGGAACCTGGATCACTCATTTTCTTTCGAGATTTAGACCGTGTCGTTCAAATTGATCCACGTAGGCTAACTTCTGAAATGGAGTTAGCATACAATAACTCTATTTGAGAAGTTATTAGCTGATGTGGATCGATCAATTTGGGCCACTGTTTTACTTTCTAGGTTTAAATTACGTGGTCCAGATCGATTGATCCACATGGGCTAAGCACACAAGAATCACCCGTAAAAGAGGAAATTTAGACACTTTGTTGTAGTCATTTTGTCGTGTAATTCCACTAATCCTATTAGAAAGGACTAATTAATTTTGCAATTTGCAGTTCTTATCAAATTGTCTGCTGCTTCTTTTTTCTCAAAGAAAATTAATATTTTCTTCACCAGAAAGCTGAGGAAAATACTTACATGCTTAAATTCAAATGTTTATATGGCAATATCTTCTTGAAATCACCAGAGATTCTTACATAGAATGTCCATGACAGGAATATACCAAAAAGGGCTATACACAGAATCTCAACTGCAGATAAAATCCCAACCGTACGATCAATAATAAGGGGGTTGGATAGACCACTGATCAACTTTCTTTCTTGCCTGCCATTAAAATTTCAGTCATATACATGTTTATTATAGTCATTTATTCTGTATCAAAACAACTACATATATGTAACATAATCATACATTTCATTACTTATAATTACCTCCTCCTCCTCGTCGCGTTCGCGTTCATGCCGCCCCTTGATTTATGCTCTAAGTAAACAAATCCAAGCATAGCAAAAGCAAGGAGTGGAAAAGTGTATACAGCAAAATTTAGACCTGCAAAAATGAAATAATCTGATAGTTAAAGAATTGTTGAAATATATTATATTATGTAGAAAGTAAGTAAAAGGACTTACTGTTATAGCTAAATATTGTTTTTGATGCTTTATCTTCAACTTGTTTCCATGTTGTTGTCCATATTTCTGTAGGTTTCAGAATCCATAGAGTGAGCCAAAAGGAGAATATAAGAATCAAAAGAGATTTTAGAAGGAAAAGAGAAAGTTTTGCCATTTATGATATGATTATGTTTTGTTAGTGAAGGTTATACTACCATTACAATTAATATTCAGATGCTTATATGTACGTAGGGGCGTCTTTATTTATTTTTATTTTTTTTGAGGAGAGGCGTCTTTATTTTTACCCCACTGATTCTACCGGTACTTCACGTACTTTACTTGTGCTACACACGAATTTACCTTTTAAAAATCGATTTTTAAGTTAAGTATCAACTTTAATTAAAACAGTTGAACGTGAGAATTGACCATCGCAAAGTCGGTTTTTAGGTCAAAATCGATTTTGCACAAGGTCACTTTAGTATGGTATACCGGTAGATCGCTAAGGTATGTGAAAATAAAAGCTCCATATATGTAAAAGGACTTACTGTACTGAGTTACTGTTGGTGAAACCACAGTAAGTTTACTTGGGTGCCTAAATTAGATGTGAGAGCACTTACCTTTGTGAATTTTAATGTGACACCACATTGGTTTCTGACTGATTTTTGGGTCTCTAATTACACCATACTCAAACTACAAACTGACAATTTATAATATGACGGATCACATTTGACAAATTAAGTCCACTCCACCCCAACTTCCGGTGATGATTAGATTTTGAGGAGTTGATTCTATGATTCAACTTTCTAAAGTCTATTCTCATTAACGGGAATCGACTTTCGAAAAGTTGATTCCATAAGTGGTAAAAAAACGAAACTTGGATTAACTTTGAAATCATTTTTCAAATGTGGCGATCGATACCAGGAAATAGATAGCAGTGGGGCCAACATTACACATGTGATACCTCTTATAGATGCTTATATCAAAGATTTACGTAGTGTCACAAATAAAATATATTAGTGTGGTGTCACTAAAAACCTCATCCATTAACCATCGATCAAAATGGGAATGATTGATTGATATGATACAATACACAAGGAAATTAAATGGAAAAAAATATGCATATATATATATATATATATATATATATATATATATATATATATATATATATATATATATATATTTCTGGAATTGGTGTATGATGTCTATAGTGTCACATCTTAATTTGCTTGAGGTTGAATTTGGACCATCTTTTCTAGTGGGCTATTGGAAATGGGATATGACAACATAATACACTTGCACAGTTGCACTTCAAGATCATTCATATTGTCTAAATACATATAATTTATTATTGTGTCACTATCTTGATATTCCATAATTTAAATAAAACTATCAACATTTATGTTTAGTAAAAATGTTTTGAATGTCGGCATAATGTTATCATTATGCAACTTTTTAGAACTTTTGCATCCGAGACGACTAATAAAAAAAGATATTTTTCGGATTCAAGCATTACTTTTGTGTATAGTATATATTCTCTCCCTCTCTCTCTATATATATATAAATATTCAATTTAAAATGTATCAAAATTTCTATAATTTATTTCATATATCTATAGTGATGTACCATGCATGCTACATTATTATTATTAATATTATTATAAAAAAGGAAATTGAGAGTCAACTCTTCTACGAGGACAATGATTTGATCGTTTTATCTTAGTCAACTTAATACTCTAGTGGTTGACCTTTGTATGGCTAGAGAAACATTAGTGGGGCACTCTCTAATTATTGTATAGTCTCTTCAATACATTGTTAAAATTTGATATTAATTATAAAGTATGTAAAATAGATACAAATTTTACTGTCGTAATCATTCAATCATAACGAAGTATATAACTTATATATTTTCTATATCATTGATTAAGATTACTTTACATAACTATAAATGAATGAATACTACATCATGATCAATGTTATAAAAACAATGTGGTGTCGCTCGTAAAAAAACAAAGAGAAATAAAAGATTAAAAGCATAATTTTCTATAAAGTTTAATTTAATAGTCTCTATGTATTTAGATTGAAAAAAAAGTGCATATGAAAAGATTCTCACTTCACCATTTTGGTTGGGTGTAGCTAATGGACTTATCACTTTCAACTTTCCTTTGGGACATTCATCCACTATATATCAACATTTTTGTGCCAAGTCAAATTCTCTTTCTTTGATTTTTCATGTTCTTGAAATTAATTAAACTCTTGACAATAAAGAAACAAAAATATTGTCATCCACTAACTTGCTAAAAACTTCTCACCTTTTTGTCTCTTTTCCAATTTATGAAAAAAATTAACTTGATAGATATATAAACTATGAGAGTATATCTCTCAAGATACTCTCATAGTTTATATCTAAATTGTTTCATATCACTATGTTACTTTTAACATAATCATATATATATATTGTTTTTCACATAGTAGAACTGTATAAATATGTCATTGATTTCAATAAATTAGAACGATACAGACCAAATTAGTATACATAAAATAAAATAAAAAAAGATGTCACGCATAAATTGAGAGACAGGTGAGGATCGGATGAGAAATAGTAGAAAAGACAGAATACAATATAGAGAGAGAGTGGTTTAAAAGGACAAAAAATAGGAGGAAAATAGGAATCAAGACAGTGGAAATATAAATTGGGTAATAAGGACAAATCTACTGTTTATAACCCAAATCCATTATTTAATTTGCTGCAGTGGAACTGACCTTAAATCTAATGTTTCACTATCACAGTGGAATAAAGACATGTCCTTTTTACCAGAAAAAAAAATCCGCTGTCCTTTTTACATATTTCTATGTTCAAATTGTTATTTTTAACAATAAACCCTACAATGTAATACTTTGAAACATTTTCTTTTTATAATGATTGTGGTGTGAAATTCATTATTGTATCCGTCTATTAATTCCAAACTCTATTATGAATGTCTACTACATCTTTCGTAATAATACACTTTTATCAATATTGATAATGGTGTGACGATATATATATATATATATATATATATATATATATATTCGTTCTTCTTGATTCAGTCTAAGCTGCTACCACGTAAATCCAAGAAGAAACGACACAACAGAAAGTAGAAGAAGTGAAAAAAAGCAAAATATTCCTGGCCTCACCAATTTCTAAAGAGATTATAAAATGTGGCATCAACTTAAAATAAATAAAAATATAAAGATAAATAAATCAAAAAAGAGCATGAAAATGTTGACAAAAGAGAATTTTTTTGCAGCTTATCTTACCTTTTTAGTCGACAAATTTTATAATACAACCGTTGTAGCAAGGTTGTACCAAGTGGCATACATTACAACCATTCATTTCTAACCTCTCACACACGATAAAAGTATATTATGTGAAAGAGAGTAAAAATAAGAGGCTCTAATGTATGTCACTTGGTACAACCTTCTTACAACCGTTGCACCATAAAGTCTCTTTTTAGTCATGGGGTTTGAAAGATACTCTATCTTTTTTCCACATGCAATCTTCTTTTTTGAAATTATTTAGTCAAACAAACATACAACAAGAAGAAAACATATCACATTTTTATATAGAACATGTAATCCTTTTCTAAAAGTATCTCTTTTCTTGATTAATTATAATTGGTGGAGAAATCTTTGTTGATATTCATATAACTAAGAAGAAATGGAAGAACAAGATCATGATGAGGAAAATGCAAATGGTCTTCGAATAAATTCACCGGAAATCGTGGAGATTAATGAAGAGGAAGATGAAGAGGATAGTAAGATAATTAGAAGAAACAGCAGAGGGATTAAGGATGTTTATGTTTCTGTTGGAAGAAATGATTTTCATGTAGTGAAATGGGCAATTGATCATTTGGTGTCTCCTGGAACTCAACTCTTTCTTGTGCATGTTTTTCCTCCTATTGAATATATCTCCACCACAGGTACACTTTGATTTATGTTTTTTTTTTTTGGTAATTAGTATTAATCTATTTGAATCTTGAAGTAATGATTTCATATACAATAACAGTTATGTTGAAGTGTGTTGTGTTTAACATGTAAATTGCTTACGTTCTAAATAGTTTAAGTTGTTACGAAAAATGATAATTTAGCACGGTATCGGATAAAGAGGTCATAACTTCAAACATGTATGTTGATATTGTCTTCTCATTATCATATATAAGAGTAATGTTATTACAACAACCACTCAGACTTAACAAGTGTCACTACTAGATATGTCAATGAGATTATTTATGATATGATAGTGAGACTCGTTCTCGTATAGATGTTAGATCATAAGAGGTTCACCACCACTTTAGGCTTGTGACACATTTTTTGTTTGAATGATTATGGCAGTAGAATTACTGTTTTTGTAACAGAGCCGTTGAAGGTTGGTTATACCAAGTGTTAATGCACGCACGGTATATATGATGCATGTATTTAACTATCATTTCTCCCGAAAACTTAAACTGATAGAGAGGTAGATAATTAACATTATATCTCAATATGCTTCCTCAAGTCTGGACCTATAAAAAAGAAGAGAGACCCGTGTGAGTCTATAAGAAGGGAAATAGATGCATGTGTGAGCCTATAAGAAGGGAGATAGGCCCAACACTTGTAGGTATAGTTTTTTTCTTTTTCTTTTTTTGGAAAATTATGCTTGGAGAGGGGCCCAAATGCTTAAGCTGATGGGGAGCTAGATAATTAACATTATATCTCAATAGCATGTCATTCTATACGACTTTTCTAGTCTTGAAGTTTTTCCTAATTAATCTACTGATGATTTTTTAATTATGATATAGTTGGAATTCTATCAAGTAGCCAATTGAGCAACAATCAAATGCAAGTGTACAGAAATGAAGAGCAAAACAGGAGAAAACATCTCTTGGAGAAGTACATTCGCTTGTGTAATGATGCCAAGGTCTGTTTTAAGTATTTGCACATCACCTGCGTAGATCGATACTGTAAAATATAAAATAAATATTTGATTCAGATCCAATAAAAACCATCTGCTCTGTAGAATCTTTACTTATATATGTGAATACAAAATCTCTTAATCGTACAATGTAGGTATTTATTAGGAAATGTACAAAATAATGATTCTCTATTCAAGTTATATGCGCCTTGTAAAAATTATGATGTATTTCACTCTAAATAGGGATTTCATAAAATAGAGAAAAATGATGTTTGAGTACGTAAAATAGATGATCTGTTAAAATGAACTGATGCAAATGCTCTTATAGCAAGTAATGCTACTACCACAACACTCTATCACACCATTATATATGTCATAACACGCCCGTTGACCATTGATCATGGTATGACTCTTTGATGAGTTACAACACAATGTGGCACGTACGATGGTGTTTTCACTACAAGTAATTTTGTTGTCATAAGCACCCTGACTCAATAAATGTCACAACATGATGTGATGTTTGGACCTCGATCCTCAAAAAGGGCTCCACTACTGCATTATGAATAATCTCACTGATTGAGGTAGACCCGAATGCGTCCATGTGGCGTCCATCCGATGAATAGACCAGCGGATCAGGTCAGATCTACTTTTAACCTGGAAGTCAAGAGGAGAAGATGAGACAGATCTGACCAGGGCAGGTCCCTGGTCATAGAAAGATTATATCCAGGACATGTACTACCCATCAAGGATCCCCAGTACAAAGATGGGCCCGACGACCAGGGCAGGTCCCTGGTCAGGAGAGAACAAACCGGATGCTTATGTACGTAAAGAAACGGTTAGATATAAACGTGAGACGTGGGAGGAGTATGTAACTGCCCACTAACTCCACTTTGAAAGATAACTGCATGAACTACGGTTGGACTTGATTCCAAATATATACATTTGGATACGTAGGCAGCTTATTCCATGTTCAGTCCATATAGAAAATAATTACTCTTTATTTACATCCTAGAACTAGAAAATCCACATATCTTTGATATTTTAGTTCGAGATCGACCACTCACGGACACATCAAATTATGACATTATTTGTCGTGTTAAAGTGTTGTAATGGTAACATTATTTGTTCATTATAGAATTATTATTCAAGGAGAGATTTAATGATCATGATACTTGTAGATAGACCATTTATATTATAACATGATTTGATGAAATTTTATAGCTTTTGGTTACAGGTTCCAGTGGACACAATGCTTATAGAGAGCAATACAACAACCAAATCAATCTTACAACTAATTCGGGTCATTAATATCACACACCTTGTCATGGGAACTAAAAGGTCCTCTATTATGAGGTAATTAATTAAGGTCATATTACCTTAATTACATTCTAGTTATTGTGATTAGCATTGTTGAAAAAAAATATATATATATATTTCTTTTTAATGGCATTAGGCGATTAATGAAGGGACGAGGTAAAGGAGAGTACGTTAAAAAGGAAGCGCCAAACTTTTGTGATGTAATTCTTGTTCAGAAAAACGGGGAAAGGAAGTCGAATAAGGAGGAAGTGACACAGAGGACAGAGATTTTCGACACTATTATTGCATCTAAAGGAAAGTGTGAAGATACTAAACACATTCAAAAGAGTTTGTCAAAGTTAATGTGCTTTTCAGACAAATTCAATATTTGATAGTTGAAGGAGCCCTAGTGCATATTATGGTGTTATGAAGGATATGCATCTGCATACGTACATATATGGAGGTTGATATCATTTACAACACAATAAATTGACTTGTAGATATCCTGGCTATTAGTTGAAGAACCAACCTCCCATGCCTTTCCAATGCTTAATTTGTTGAAGGCGTGGCGGTGTTGCGCTGTATAAGATCCCGATATTATATCATAGGGTAAAGATATAGTTACTTCATATATTCGCTTCACTAATCATGCATGGTTGGATCTGTATTAATTAATTAGTGGTATCTATATCTTGATTAATAGTGATAAATTTTGTGGAGTGATATATATGATCAGTTTCTGATATTATTTGATTGTTCAAGAAAATGTTAGGGGTGAAATGTTGTTAACAATCTTACCTAACCGTATATCATAACTAGAACATGTCTCAATAGAGCTTAGAATCACATTCTGACGGTCGATTATCATAATCGATTGAGTGAAAGTCGATTCACAACTTTAGAATCGACTTTCCTCAGTTTAATTAATTTCAATATGATTTCACCGTAAAAATAACATGATGCCACTAAAAACACCCGGCTGTTATTTGAATTCTATGTTTTTTTAAAGGGTGAATTCTATTTGGATACAGTTAAAACATATATCTTATACAAAGCCAAAAACTTAACAAATGCAAAGTACCTTTGGCTTTTTTTATGTATATATGAGCATGTAGATACGATAAATTTAACGGTACTCAATGATTACCAAACTCGCTATTGAGATTAATTAATAAATTGTTTTAATTTTATACATGGTTTTGCTTTAACAACCAGGAAACTCTATTGCAGAAACACCTTAATAAGAAGTTCCATTTGAACTTGATGGCGGATCCCAAAAAGGGTTCGGTGGGGGCCACCATATGTGTATAAATAATATTTTTTTAACTGCAAAACTACATTGTTTCACACGTCTCAATGGGGACACAAATGATATTTATAAATTTTTCAACAACAAAACTACGTCGTTTTAATAAATGAAAAAATTTACATCTCTGTGGAGACACATACCTCTCAGACAACGTGTGTTTGCCATTGCTTGCACTCGATCAAGACACGACAAGTGACATGATACACACTACATACAAACTAATAAACAAAATAGACCACCTCCGACTCATTAAAAACATATAATCTATCGTGTTTTAATCGAATACAAATGAGAACTCTTTAATAACGAAATACCGCGATAAAATGTGATACTCCATTCGTTCCAAAATAACTGATGCAGTTATCAAAATGTTTTGTTCCAATTTATGTAAGACATTACAATTTTCAATGCAACATTTATTGTGTTTTTATTTGATTTGCCCTTATTTATTACAATAAGAGATATAGAAAAGAATGTCACATCAATTATATCCAAGGACATTCTAGTCATTTTATTATAAAGGTAACACATTAACCCACATCTTTAATATACGTGATTTTGACAACCGACTCAGATAAATTGAAATGAACGAAGTAAATGGCAAAATGTAATAAAAAAAAGGTTTAGGCCCAATTATATTTTTAGTGGATTTAGGCCCAATTCTAAGCTATAAATATTTATGAAACCCTAAATCCCCATTTCTCAGCTCGTTGCAGTAGCAGTTTCCCATTCCCCAAATCCCTAAAACCTTCGAGCAACAAGATGACAACCCGCTTCAAGAAGAATCGGAAGAAGAGAGGCCACGTCAGCGCCGGACATGGACGTATCGGCAAGCACAGAAAGCATCCCGGAGGTAGGGGAAACGCCGGAGGTATGCATCATCACCGGATCCTGTTCGACAAGTATCATCCAGGTTACTTTGGTAAAGTTGGTATGAGGTATTTCCACAAGCTTCGTAATCAATTTCACTGCCCTATCGTCAACATTGATAAGCTCTGGTCGCTCGTGCCTGCTGATGTGAAGGAGAAATTGGCTGAAGGTAAGTCTGGGAATGCTCCAGTGATTGATGTTACGCAGTTTGGGTATTTCAAGGTTTTAGGCAAAGGTGTTTTGCCGGAGAATCAGGCTGTGGTTGTGAAAGCCAAGCTAGTGTCCAAGAATGCTGAGAAGAAGATCAAGGAGGCTGGTGGCGCTGTGGTGCTTACTGCTTAGGGATTTTGCTGGGTTTTTTTTGTTTTGTTTTTTGAATTGTTAAGCTACTCGTTTGTTTAATTTCGTAATTTTGAGGTTTGGATATTGAAGTACTGATTTTGGGTTTCAATGAAATACTATTTGGTTATTTTGTCATCCATTTGAGTTCAAAATTTTCTTGCTATGTTTGTTTTGTGCAGCTTTCTTTGGGAATGGTTGCTTTTGAAATTTGCTGTCTGTGAATTCTGATTGATCAAAGCCTGGAACTTATGCTTTTTATTATTAATTGGTCTCCGTTGGGCAGAGGCTTTAGAGTTTAGACATTGCATTTTCTTCTGTGTGTTATTTTCTGCCATTTTCTTGGAATTTGCAGTGTTACACTATGCTAGTTCAGCACAAATGGTGTATCAATGCCTATGGCTACTATGTCAGAGGTTAAGTTTTCAATGTAGTCACTCTAACCCCAACTCCAAGTCCCTCCCTGTTAGGTGTATTAGGGCACATGTGTGAGTTACGGATGATGGCATGTTCACTTCAAAGTTCATTTGGCGTTCATTTCATGTGTTTTAATCCATTGATCACGCAAGCCTCTGCTAAAATATGTCTTTGATATGAACGTTTTAGGTGCATGTAGCTTTATACGTTACTTGTAAGCCATGTTCACTTCAAAGTTCATTTGAAATTCAGTTCATGTGTTTTAGTCCGTTGATCACACAAGCCTGTTTAAATACATATTTTGATATGAACGTTTTAGGTGCATGTAGCTTTTATACGTTACTTGTAAGTTCGTTCTGCTTCATTACTCGAATTCATAAGATAGCTGGTCTAGTTCTTTCAGCTTAAGTAAACACTTTGATACGATAGTGGTGTTGCAGTGTCAATGTTGAGGGCAGAAGATATTTCATTGATAAGATAGCAGGGAAGTTGTTGTGCCTTATGTTGAGGGCAGAAGATCATTCAGCTTCATTACACTTTGATAAGATTGCAGGGAAGTTGTGTTGTGCCTTATGTTGAGGGCAGAAGATCTTCTGTTTTTGCTTTTAATTTGTTATATGGGGTTATGGTCCTTATGTATCTCCAATGGAGAGGATATACACCCTGTTACTGTTTGTTATTGTGAGGATTGCCCTCTATATTGTCATTTGTCCATTTTGCTTTGTCCAATGTGAAATGACATCGTTTCTTACCGAACAAATGACATCATATGTTGTCTAAAACGGTTTTGTATCGCATTGAACACGAATTTTATTCTCGACAGAAGCTCCCAGCTCATTATCAAACCACATTGAACATAGTAGGCCATTATTGTTTTGAAATGCTCTAACCAGAAAGTAATCATGTCTTGAAAAGACGAAATTATTGCAGCTGACATTGGGGGATCCCAGGTTCCAGTACTTAAAAACACAGAATCATATCCAAAAATGAAACAGAGGTTGTAATAAGTTGATCTCAAAGGACAACACTTTCATGTGATCAATCTAGTTCAATGGCACGTTTTTCCTGTCGCTGCTTCCCAAGCTTGTATTACATGGCTTACTATTTCCTCCACCCCAACACCATGCTTGACCTGCATGAAAATTTACATTTAAAGATCTACCCTTCTGCCCTAACAAAACCATAACGTGCTGAAACATCGTCAATGGTAATTTAAACAAAGATGTAATCAATGTAGTAAAGAATAATAGAGAATCCTCAAGAAAAAAAGTGAACCTGAGCAAACACAAAGGGACCGCCATCCCTCATCCTCAACGAATCACGTTCCATGACTGACAGATCAGCTCCTACAGCTTCTGCTATGTCGGTTTTGTTGATTACCTGTTTCATGGACCCCCAAAAAAGAGAGCAAAAGATCAAACAAGGGTAAACTATTACCTCAAAAATACAAGTGAACAAGCACGTTTTACCATTGAAATAACATTTACATACAAGAAGGTCAGCTTGGGTAATTCCTGGGCCGCCTTTTCGAGGGATTTTGTCACCGCCAGATACATCTATTATGTAGATTATGTAGTCGGCAAGCTCTCTGCTGAAGTTGGCTGCTAGATTGTCTACTCGGCATCAACATGAAACAGAAAAAGGCCAATATTAGTAGCTCTTACGAGATCATTCACAAACTTATTTTGGTAAAACAGCAGCAATACTGAATCTCGATAACATATACCTCCACCAGATTCGCAAAGAAGAATGTCCGCTTTAAACAAGTTAGAAAGCTCTTCAAGAGGTCCCAGATTGATGCTGATATCTTCCCTAATCGCTGCATGAGGGCACCCTCCAGTTTCTACGGCTCGGATTCGTTCCTCGGGAAGCGCTCCATTTTTTATCAAAAATTCACCATCTTCTTTTGTAAATATATCATTTGTCACCTATAAGAAGAAAGAAACACATCATATATTATACTGATATGTGTATCAAACACATCATACGGCCCATACGGGTAGTATTTCATCATTTTGGACAACTTCATTGTCCGGTATTTACTCAATTTTTTCAACATGGTTCTTTATTTCACATGACCGAGTTATGAACATGCATTATACGAATCCCATATCCAACTTTTGAAAATTGCACAAAATGGCCACCTAGGTGTGTGTATTCTAAGCATGCGGGGCGTATCTATATCGAATACGTATCAGATACGGGACACGCTATCATACAGAAGTATCCATGCATCATAGATTCAAAAAAAAAAAAAAAAGGGTTCAAGAATACATGTACATACAGCAGCAAGGCTGTACTTGTCTCTCAATAACTTGCATAATGCCAGCATTAAAGCTGTTTTCCTGCACACATAAATATCGTTTAGCAAAACGAATAATCTTTCCCATTCGAACTGAATCAAATAAACCAGCATTTCGAACGGTTAATGAACAAAACCACTAGAAAAGCAAATCCTTCTAAAACAAAATCCCTAAAGACATTTGAAAATTACCCGGTTCCAACAGGTCCGCCAATACCAATGGTGAAAGCCCTTTCGGTAAAATCCCTGTTAGTGAGCGGTGGAGCTCGTCGAGTGAAGTATCCAGGAGAATATAGTGGTTCGTGAGAATGTGGTGCTAGCCCGTCATGGCTATGGTACACCTTCCCGTCTGCGCCTACCCAAGAATCTGTTTTTGGGTTCCTGATGCACATAATGAACAAGCTCAAGCAGAGCATACTAGAAATTGCATTCAAAGCATGTGAACATGAAAAATCCAAGCACATTACCCGTCAGCATGGTCATCATGGTCGTGGTCATGGTCATGATGATGATGATGGTGATCATTTTCGTCATGGCCATGGTGCTCTTGTGAGGCCATTTAACTTGTGTCTGCAAAATGTGCAAATAAGATGGACTTGACTCAAGGAATTAAAAGTAAGGAAATTTATGATTCACCCAAAAACGATATAATCATTCTCGATGCATTCTACAAGCATCTGCACAAAATCAAAGGTTATGTCTAAGTGGTCTAGTTTGCAACCGCCGTAGGCAGCCCGTATGTACATCTACTAATGAAAACTGTACATATTTACTCATGGTATAAAGGAAAGTTAAAACTACTAAATAGCAGCCAAATTGAGTAGAGGGAAGCCAGTTCTTAAATCTAATACACATGATGGATTGACCCCAAGAAAAACAAAAAAAAAACAAAAAACAATTTTCCCACTGCACCACACTTAACATACACCACAATGAATCGACAGATTAAAAGTTGATTCTTGAGCCAAAAATCTGCACTTTATAATTCGATTCTTGAGTGAAGAAATAAGAACTGGACATAAACTCTGAAATGAAGTGTATAACTTCTTTCCACCTGAGATTGCCATCAACACTAAAAAGAACCACCAAGCTACCAGATGCAATTAAATAAATAAATAAATAAAATCCCTATAGAAAAACAGTTGCAAAACCTAACAGAGCTGTCTACTTGTAGCAAATCATGTATTATCATCCATTCTTTTGATTATGAATCCAAAAAGGCTCAGTCTTTTTTGAAACAACTTCATAACTTTTATATCAACAGTCAAAAAAAGAAAAACACAGAGAGCAATAGAAGCTATCCAGATGATCCTCAGCATGAAATGGAAAACAAACAAATAAAAGTAACAGAAAAAGAAAAAATCAAAGGGAAGGGGTGAACTCACAGAAGCAGAAAAGAGGAGTGTGTTGAACTTGAAGTCAACAAAACTTTAGGCTCTCAAACCTATTTTCCTGCTACAGTTAAAATGGGAACACATTTAAATTAAATTATTATAGTAAGTAAAGATAAGATGCTACAGGACGAATCCTGCAAACTTTGTCATTGATGATATTATTATTTTCTTACAACTCAATTAAATAATGACTATATATTTAATAAATAAAAAAATCCAAACAAAATTTAATAATAATGATTGAATCCATCTTTTAAAAATCGATTCTTGATTTCAATAATAGATTTTAGGAAGGCCGAGCTTCTACCCTCTCGCAAAGACACTATTGTGATTCCATGGACAAAAAATCAAATATACAGTCGAAATTTTCTGCGATAATATTTTCTGCATTTTCAATGGGAGCTTGTATAGTAAAAGAAGCAGAGTTCTATCGACACACACACACGTAAATACTTCTTACACAAAAAAATTCGAGAGACTTTATGGTGCAACGGTTGTAAGAAGGTTGTATCAAGTGGCATACATTAGAGCCTCTCATTTTTACTCTCTTTCACATAATACACTTTTATCGTGTGTGAGAGGTTAGAAATGACTGGGTTTAATGTATGCCACTTGGTACAACATTGCTACAACGGTTGTATTATAAAATTTGTCAAAAAATTCACATGTGAATATAGTGTCGGAAAGTGTTTATATAATGTCAACAGAACTCACCTAAATTTAAATGTGAAGAGGCCCAATAGTCGCCAGCCCACTACTGTGATCCATGACAAGGAACTGAAGTAAAAGCAGCAATACAAAGTCCACTAAATATAGTCTCTGTTTGGAAGCACTTTAATTTGTGACAACCCATGGCCCAATGTAACCCCACCTAAGCAAAATACCAAGAACATTACCAAAAACCATTAATTACATTTACCAAGAACATTACCACACACACACACACACACACAAAAAAAAAAAAAAACACATATGTCGGAAAGTGTTTATATGGTATCACCATTGCCAAATGAGTGATAAGAAAATTGACATACATGTTTTCTTTCTTTCATTCTAATTGCTCAATATATCTGGAGTTGCTGTACAGCACGACTCACTTGCTTGTATTAAAAATAATAAAACATTAAATTTAACGTATCATTATAATGAAAGATTTCATAAATATACAAGTATTGAAAGGTGACGTGGATATATATGAGATATAGATTGTTGTAGACATACACGTATTGAAAGGTGACGTGAAATATATTGTAGGCATACACGTATTGAAGTGTGACATTGATATTATAAGTTATAGATTGTTGTATAGATATATCGTATTGAAAGACAACGTGTATATAAGACGTTATATTTTGGATGCTTGCCAGGGTGGTGCCTACTTTTATCATCTAATATTACACACATTTGTGGAAAGGACATAAATGAGTTGATTTGAAAATTCATGTTGTTGTTGTTTGAGTTATAGAGGAATGAAGTCCCTATCATTGATAGTGATGTTTTACCTTCTCTTTGAAAGACAAATGCTTTCATTTCAATTTCAATGTTCTACCTTCTCTTTCAAAGACAAATGCTTTCATTTCAAATTTTTGATAAGAGTTACCATTTTTCATATTTTGTTGCTTATCAATTAAAATTAAAATGACTTCTCCGTAAGGAATAACATGTGATTTTTTTTTATTTATTATTAATTCTAAAGTGTTATAATCAATTGGTATAATACATTTTCATAACAGAAGTCAGAGATTGATAAGTGTATCATCATAATAAATCAAGTAAAAATGTATTGTGTCTTTCTGTTGTAACATTTTTGTTTTTATTTCATTTCATAAATTGTCTTTCCTACATAAACTTCCCCTCAGCTCTCATAATAATCCTTGATTTGTACGTATCCTCTTTATGCATATATAGTGCTACATAAATTATATTAATTTTTAATGTATCGTTTCAATTTTATCGGATGTCGGTGATAATTTAATGATAATGGCCTACCGATGATAATAAATACCAAAAGATACAGGACACTAGTCTTTATCAGATGACGTCGAAAGTTTGATGTATGTTCCTCCTCCTTGTAATAAAAAAATATTTATAAAAAAAAAACTAATTAAAAAAATTCAATTATTGAGAAGGAACACATGGCTGGGAACTAAGTATTTTTTTTTTTTAGGGTAGAAAACCAAGTATTCTTGCAACTTGGATTATGATAATTCTACACCGCAAACTAAGTTATTAATTAAGAGTCAACTGGATGTAAGTTCTACGTAACGTTTTCTATTGACATCACAAACTTGTTTAATGTACTAATAACACATTCAACAATTTTATTTTGCAGACGTTCTAATTCCTCTCATATATATACTTTGGAAAACGTTTTTTTTTTAATTTGTCCTTGCAGGTAATGTATTTCCATTTCAGGATCTGAAGTCGCTATCCCGGAAGCGAAGCATTCAGGCGTATAACATTAAATAAATCTAATAAATGCGTAATACTACGTCGTGTCGAATTAAAGCAAAGCGAGTTTAAAAATCTTTAGGTAGTTTTTCAAGTAACAAAGAATAGAAATCTTAAAGGTAGAATAAAATTTAATACTTATTACATCGGAAAAACAAGCGAATCCAAATGTGCGAATCTTAAAAACAAAAAAGAAACTACAAGTTCCAACCATACTCCAAGCCTAGGCAATAAATAAATAAATGAATAACATTAATCAAAGTCTTCAACTCCGGCGTCCTACAAACGTCGTAATAAAGTCTCCTCGAACTTTTATAAACGTTTTCTCTCTCAAACACATAAATAAACATGCGTTTGAATAATGTCTGATGTCTAAGTATGAAGTAGAAGCTTCAATTTAATTAAGGTTTATAAACAAGTTTTATTATAATAGTTATATTTATGAGGCCAACTCAATCTAAGGTTCACTATGTCCATCAACATGTCATGACTAATCGCTTTAACTTAGCTTTATCTTTTGTTACATCCGCGTTCAAGGGCCACTACGCGTGGTGCCTTGCCCACCAGAGACATCTGGGTGCAACCTATTGGTGTGTCTCACCAATAGCCACGGGCTAGTCCCGATAGTATACGCGTTCGGCGAAGTCCCTCCGTGCTTGGGTCTTGTGAACCTGCGGAGTTATTCAACTGTAGAGTCCTCTACTCCTGGTGCCATAGGCGGCAGAGTTATCCACTTGTGAAGTCCCTTTACTCCTGGTGCCTCTAATGGCCAAAGAAAGTTATCCACAACGCAGTACCTCTACTCTCTCGGTGCCTCTGTAAAGCCCGACAAGTTTACTCGTTCTATCCGAAGGCTACACATTGCGATATAGTCTTGTGCTACCAAGGATGACATGATGTTTAATCTTATTACTATGCAAGTATGTAATTATTAATGGTTATTAACTAGCCACCTAAGTGTTTTCAAGTAAACTCCTCACAAACTCAACTCTCTTTCTGAGGCTCTGCACAAGCGACATGGCGCCAAGCAATTCTGCATATTGATGAATCTTATTTCATCAAAGCACAAGCCTTTCATGCTTTTTCCGATGGTCCCGGACTTCAACTCCTTTAAAATGCGTCGGGTCGGGAACCAAACGCGTCGAAACTCACTCGAGGGTTTGTTCATTTTCATTTAATCTTATTTAAGATCATTAATGTAACTACAATTCAAACTAAACATCACAATAACATTAGCCACAAAATTTCATTGTCTACCAATTCATATATTCCTATTTTCTAAAAGGAGAAAATAACACAACACAATAACACCAAACGACTACACATTATATATCACTAGATCATTTATTTGTGATATATCTATATATACCACCGTTACCATAATCATTACACATATATAGTGTTTTGTTGTGCATATCTTTTTAGCTTATAAGTTAAATAAAGCTGCTTAACGTATATAATGTACCAGAATAAATACATATATAATCTTCTACGGTGAATAGAATACATATATGGAATACAACCGTTCACATATATATTTTTAAAGATGGAACCTGATGTTCATATGTGATACAAATATATACATATAATAAATTACTATTATATATTTTTTCTACCTACGGAAATTCCAACCAAATTCCCATCTAATTATTCTTTTTTTTTTTAAAACCCTTTTTTCTTCCGGCAACTTACGGTAAACTATTGCACGGCACTGTACGCCCTATTCTTGATAAATAACAATAAAAACATAACCTCCTTACAGAACATCAATGATAAATAACTAAAAACATAATTAAATACACTTGAATAAACACAAGATCCGTTTAAAAGAACACCCCCTTACAAAACGAATCAAAACACGATATAACCTCTATAAACCATAATTAATTTATAGGAAGAGCCTCTTACCTTTTAGCAAGCTATTCCCACCAAACCTTGACAAAGTCCTAACCTTCGGGTGTTGAATCGACACTCCTTTCACGACGATTCCAACGCTTCTCGCGGATCCGAAAACGGTTGAAAACTCCGTGAGATATCGCAGAAACTCTCGTTGGCTCTTTTTTCGCTCTCACCAGCGTTTTCTTAAAACAAGGAGGAAAATTTCTGATTTAAAGGTTGGGGGAACTAATGGGGTTTATCTTCCTTAAATAGGAAAATCCCAATAGTTAACCTACTTTATCTTCTTATTTTCTTAAATCCTTTTACTTAAAACCATTACATGCAGCATCACAAAAATTACTTTTAAATCACATTTTTAACAAACTATATCAACGCAAAGGACTCTCGTTATACACAGACAAAAAAAAAAAAAAAAGCGTCACTATAATTTCAATTTCCTACCATCATCACATTGATCAATGTTCCTGTAAAATAAGGAACCTCATTAGTGATGACTTTTCTCGCCGTAAAACAATAATCCTATAAATATATGGTGTTATGTGAGTAAATTCGTGATACTATTGCAGTAAGCTGAAGGATTTTCGTTCTGCCAATATTATATATCCTCTTAATTATAAAGTAAGGAAGCTATATATATATATATATATATATATATATATATATATATCTTCCTATACTAATAAGAAAGGAAAAGTTGTTGAATTGTGACAAGTGTTTTTTTCTATTAATCATCATTTTATCGTTAAATCTACTGTAGTTCTCAAAAGCGTATCTTCTTTTTTTTTTTAAAAGATTTTACTGTTTATTAGTGGCTAAAAGAAAAAAAGTGTTTTTTTTTTTTTTTTTAGGTGAAGGTTTTGAGTTAAATTGTTCCATTTGTAGGACCGATTGTATTTTTAATCTACACATTAACTTTAATTTATTCTTAATCTTATTATGTGTGTTGTCTTAAGATGTATCCGATTTCAATTTAATTACATATTATTTTGCTTTCCATCGAGATCTTTTTTTTTTTTTTTTTTTTTTTTTTTTTTTGTCTTATCTGTCTGATACGATGCATGTGATATTTCAATATACTATAGTTTGTTTGTGTGTGTGTTCTTTTCCTTTTTTGCGTATATATATTTTACATTGTTATGTATACGCTTAGGTTTTTTTAAGGCGTCGTTTTTGGGGTCTTCGTATTGATTATTTTTTCCGTCTTCGTTTTTTTAATTCTATATGTTGTGTGTGTCGGTTTTTTTCTTTGGTCAATGGTTTAGTAGTGTCGAAAGGTGTCGATTTTGTGTCGTGGAGTGTTGATAGTGTGTTATATTTTAATTAAAATTTTAATTAATATTCATTTGATCAACCGACAACCGTTGGATATGGCGTCGGGGTGTATCGTGTTGGAAAGGTGTCCTAAACCCAATCGGGTTGGACCGGATCCGACCGGGTCGGATAATTTACAGTCTATTTAGTTCATGTAATAACTTTATTATGATTAATAAAAGCACTTATGTTATTATATATTGTTTATCTTCATATTATTTGTTGTGTATATATAGTAACGTCCATAGTATCAATCTGTGATAGAGAAACCATGATAGTGATTATGGTTGATGAGATCTCTAATCACTATAACAAGGTTGGTACTTAAATGTCTCTAGTCTTATGTATTATCAAATGGGACATTGATAGTATAATCGAGACTAAACGTATTGGATGTCTTCTATCTTTTAGAAGGTAGGGATAGATCTCGTCTCATCGAAGTGAAGAGACACTTGGGTATGCGTGGGCGTGCATTAGAGAATGCGTCGTTAGGTGACCCACTTACATTAAGTGTCACACTATGTGGCGGTTGTATAATTATCCTTTTGACCGGAGTCTTCATGGCATCACGGTGTGGATTGTCATGCTTTGACACTATTGAGATTTCTCCTAACCACGGGCGATCATGCGGTAGTGATTGGGTATGATATTGAAGCATCGCGGAGTATACATGATTGGTCGTCCGGGAATCGCGTATCCTATGATTGGGATCGAATATCCAAAATGGCCTTCTTATAAGGAATGTCTAGCTCTCGAGAATCTTTGCAAAGTGGGAGTAAATGTGTTATTCGAGAGAGCATGATATCCAGATTATAAGATACGATCGTTAATGTATTGACACTCGAGATACGATCGTATGGATATTGTTACAAATGATAGGATTGTAAGTTACACGGTAATCGCTTCACATGAAAGGTAGTAGTCATTGGTTTTTGACTCTTCCGATGATTGGGGGTCACGGTGTGTTGCTAGACGCTATCCCGTGATCGTTAGGCATGAAGGGCATTTTAGTAAATTGCACTTTGTGTCTACGGCCAACATATTCGGAAGCCCTATCGGGTCACACACATATGAACATCGAGTCGGATTAAAATACGGTTATAGTTGATAACCAAATAAGGAAAGTTTATCTCTAGACTATAAAGGTTATAGTGGTAGATTAATATGGTGGTATTTATTTATTATGAATAAATAAAATACAAGATATTAATTATGTATAAATTAGATTAATTAAAGAATATTCCGGAAGCCAATTTATTGGCATATGGGGCGCCACTTTTGAGTGTATAAGATACACTTGGATTGTGCACTTTAATTAATAAGATTGTCATAATATTAATATAAGATATTAATTGATTTTGAAAATAGATTTATGGTAATAAGATAATTATAATCAATATATGATATTGGCAAAATAAATTATAATTAAAGAGATAAATCAATCTAGTTGATTTTCCTTATTTTATTGGAAAAAGGTTTTCTTCTTCGACACACCTTTGGGGCGCCACCTTCTACTATATATAGGAGGTGGGTGTCAAGCTCTTTTGCACAACACAATTGCAAGAGTTCATAATTCTTGTGTAAAATAGAGAGCCTTCCATAGTGAGTTTGTGAGGGAAGAAAATGTCCGGTCTAGCAGCCGGAGTTTTTCCGATAGCAATCCAAGGAGGATTCCGGAGAGGGGTTCGTGTGGATTAGCGATAGAGGCCGGACGCGTGGACGGCTTGCGCATTGAACTACTCTCCGTTGGCGGTCAAAGCGACGATCTTATAGATCATCTGAGGTATAACCGTCAAACTACTTAACGTGTTTATTGCATTAAACGAAGAACGATCTAGAAAAGGGAAATCAAATTTTAAATTCATTGCGTTAAACTAGTGATTTCTAACAAAGGTATCGAGAGAGCGGACTTGAGTTTAAGCAATAAGCATAATTTAATTGCGTAGTATTTAATCGATAGATGCAAGATTTAAATCACGAAACGTTAAAACAAAAAAAAAAAAAAAACTAGGGTTTATGGGGTCGGCCGATGGCGCGCTTCTTCTTCCTCGGCGGCGGCGGCGGGCCTGGGCTGCCGTCCGTCGATCGCCTTCTTCCAATGGGGAGATCAACCCTTTTCGTTTTGTGATATTTTATTGTGCATAGATATCTCGTTTGTTTAGTTGTGTCATATAGCCAACCAATGGTTCAAATAGTTTGGACCATTGGGAAACCATATAGCATATTACCTTTCCAAATTTTGATTTATTAGCCTTTTCAAATTTTTGATTTGTAATAGGCTTAGCTTTCAAGCCAGCCACTTCCAAAATTTTTATTTTGGAAAGTGGCTGAGCCTAAACTAAAACTATTTGGCCTTTCAAATATTTGATTTGGAATAGCTTTGCGCCTTTCTAAATATTTGATTTGGAATGAAACAGCGCAGCCACTTCCAAAATTTTGATTTTGGAAAGTGGCCAGGCCTAAGCTAAATTTAGTTTTGGAAAGGAAACAAATTGGAGACTTTTAATTTTATTTTGAATAGTTCAAATTTAATTAAAATTAAAATCGATTTAAAATTAAATGTTAATTTTAATTTTCGATTAAGTCATATAATTAATTAAAAGTTATTTAATTATTTGACGTGATAAAATAAAGACGCATGAGTAGTTAAAATTAGAATTTAATCTTTTTCATATGATAAATTTGTATGGATTAGATGTGTAGATATAATGTGATTATATGGACCTTTGATTGATCGTGACTCAACCAATAGGATAGATGGGAATGTTTTCTTTATGTTGGTTTTTGAAAAAAAAAATTTTGTCCTAGGCCGTTATGAAGAACGTGACCTAGTTTACTTTTTGCATTTATCTCATTCCCATTAGCTCCCCCGTGTGCGGCGGGTGTAATTATTAGATAAATTACTATGTAACAAGAATGGAGCAAGAAGTTGAAGACCAAGGAGAGATAAAGAACCCATTGGCGTCATGAAGAATAAATATCCTATTGGCGGTTGCAGATACCCTTAGTTTGTGACCATGCGGTTTAAATGGGTTTGTATTCAAACCGCACTCTGAAAAAAAGTCCATGATCATACCGGTTATTTTATGCGCGGAATGTTGTGTATGTTTTACTTTATATGATATAGTAGTAATATGCACATAGTAGATGAGACCATAATTAAACCAAATTAATTAAGTGAATTAATTTAAAATTATTCCCACGTCCAAAATCAAGTCGGAATCGCCTCCCCATATTATAACGACGGTGAAGAGCCCTTGTTCGGACCCAACTCACCACCAAAAGCGGGGTTGACCTCTACCTCGGTATATCGTCGTTATCGAGATATGATCGAAAGAGATCTCATGAATATTGGGGTTAAGACTCGACTAAGAATTCTCTCGCCACCACCAAAGCGGGTCGTTTGGATTTTAGAGGCAAGGGGTTTGGCTATTTTCATAAGATGAAATATTGTCAAAGAGTTGGTAGGTCAAACAACAAGAATCGTATAAGATACGATCGACAAATCGTTGTCCACCTATTTAATTATTTTCGCCCATCACCCAAAGTTGGGGTCGGGGTAGTTCAATGGGATCTTGCCCACTAAAGGAATTATTTTCTTGAAAGCCAATAGGGAATAGTTGGCTAGTGGGAGTAAAAACCTTATAGAATTTTTAAGTGCAAATTTAGGGTTTTTATACATGAGCTTTTACTTATTCTATCTTTATTTATTGTTGTAGAAAATGTCAAACAAATTGAACCTTCGTTTTATCATCGAAAACAAGCTTGACGAGACAAATTTTCTCGATTGGGAAAAAAACCTCAAAATCGTTTTGAGGCACGAGAAGATTGGCTATGTCTTGGGCGAGGCCCTACCGGAAAAGCCCGCCGAGGTTCGGTTCGCCGAGATGTTGTCGAGAAGTACAACAAGCATTGTTCGACAAGATCGATGCTACATGTATCATGCTTGCTTCCATGACACTGAATCTGCGAAACAGATTGAGTCTATGGGCGCCTACTCTATCATGGTCCACCTGAAGGAACTTTATGCTTCTCGGTCTCGCCTTTGAGAGTGCGAGGTCTCGAAGGCCCTGTTTAGTTGTAAGATGGCGTCTGGGATCACGTGTGGGGTCACACGTGCTTAAAATGATCGGGTACATAGAGAGGCTTGGGAAGGCGGGCCACAAGTTGGAGCGAGTTGAGTATTGACTTGATTACGCAATCTCTACCGATTCATTCTCGCAGATTCGTGATGAACTATCACATGAACAAGATAGATTGCTCCCTGCGGAGTTATTGAACATGTTGAAGACTGCCGAGGGCACCGCGGGGGAAGGGAAAGCAAGTGTTCTTTGGTCACTTCGAGCAAGGGCAAGGCAAAAGCCCGAAAGAAGTCCAAGAAGGCGAAGGTTGTACCTAAGCCAACGCCTAAGATAGCGAAAGACAAATCCAAGGATGCTTGCTTCTATTGCGGTGAGACCGGACATTGGAGGAGAAACTGCAAAGGCTTCTTGAGTACCAAGAAGAAGCATTCTGATGCTTCGACTTCGGTATATTTATGATTGAGATCAATATTGCTTCTTCTAAGTCTAACCACTTTGGGTATTGGATAATTGGTTGTGGTTCTCATGTTTGTACTGAATATGCAGGCACTAAGAAGAACTAGAGATCTGAGGAAATGAGAGGTGGACCTACGCGTTGGAAATGGAGCAAGTGTTCTTTGCCGGGCCGTAGGAGTTTATTTTCTTTCATTGCCCAAAGTGGGCTAGTACTAGAACTCAATAATCATTATTTTGTTCTGCTGCTTCACGAAGAGCATTATTTCTATTTATGCATTAGATGTTGATGGTTTTTCATTTACGTTTGAGAATAAATGTTGTTCTTTTTCACGTGATGGAATCTTTTATGAATCTTGACATACTTAGCAATGGTCTCTACATATTAGATATGAATGTTGACGTATTTAATATAAATAACAAGAAAGCTAAAACAAATGACTTGAATGAATCCTACTTATGGCATTGTAGACTTGGCCATATAAATAAGAATCGCATCTCCAAACTCCATAAAGATGGAATGCTGGATCAATTCGATTACAAATCGTTTGATGTATGCGAAGCTTGTTTACTTGGCAAGATGACAAAGTCACCTTTTAGTGGCAAAGGGATAAGATCAAATGAATTGCTTGAGCTCATACATACTGATGTGTGTGACCCAATGTCGATTCAAGCCAAAGGAGGATACTCTTATTTTATCACTTTCACTGATGACCATTCTCGCTATGGTCATATATACTTAATGAAGTATAAGTCTGAGGCCTTTGAAAAGTTCAAGGAATTCAGAAGTGAAGTGGAGAAACAACTGGGTAAAGAAATCAAAACACTTCGATCCGATCGAGGTGGAGAATACCTAGATGGAGAGTTTCAAGACTATTTGAAGGAGAATGGGATTCTACCTGAATGGACCCCACCCGGGACGCCACAAATGAATGGCGTATCTGAGAGGAGGAACCACACGTTATTAGACATGGTGCGATCCATGATGAGCTATGCAGTTCTCCCAAAATCGTTTTGGGGGTATGCTCTAGAAACCGCATCCTATACACTGAACCGAGTTCCATCAAAGACGGTTGACTCTACGCCATACGAGGTATGGACCAAGAGAAAACCGAGCCTAGGTCATCTAAAACCTTGGGGTTGTCCGACTTACGTGAAGCGGATGATGCCTGACAAATTAGAGCCCAGGTCTGAAAAATATCTATTTGTGGGATATCCTAGGAAACCAAAAGGTACCAATTTTACCATCCGAGGAAACAAAAGTGTTTGTTGCCGGGGTCGCCACTTTCTAGAGAAATAGTTTATTCTGGATAGGGTCAGTGGGAGTAAAATTGATCTTGAAGAAATTCGAGAATCACTTACGGATAATGATCAGTTGATGGAAGTAGAGGACTTGCCACACGCAGATGTGACACCAGCCTCTACCGTGGACACACTAGCACCTCGCAGATCCACCAGGGAACGCTGTGAACCTGAAAGGTATACCGGCGTGTATCTCATGGAAGATGAGGACCCTAGAACTTATGCGGAAGTGCTATTAAGGCATGACAAAGAGAAATGGCTGGAAGCCATGAATTACGAAATGGAATCCATGAAAGACAACCAAGTTTGGAACTTAGTTGATCCACCGAGGGAATAGTTCCCATAGGGTGTAAATGGGTCTTTAAGAGAAAGACCGACATGGACGATAACGTGACTACCTACAAGGCTAGGTTAGTGGCAAAATGGTTATAAGCGAGAGACAAGGAGTTGACTATGACGAAACCTTTTCACTTTGTTGCCATGTTAAAATCCATTAGAATTACGCTTGCTATTGCAACATACCATGATTACGAATCGGCGGATGGATGTGAAAACAAATTTTCTTAACGGGAACCTGTCTGAGGAAGTGTATATGACACATCCTGAGGGTTTCACAACCAATGACGCCAGGATGGTGTGTAAACTGCAAAGATCCATTTATGGATTAAAGCAAGCTTCTCGGAGTTGGAATCTTCGCTTTGATGAGATAATCAAACAGATTGATTTCATCAAGAACGAAGATGAGCCTTGTGTTTACAAGAAGGTTAGTGGGAGTGCCATTGTGTTCTTAGTGCTTTATGTAGATGACATATTGCTCATAGGGAATGATGTGCCTATGTTACAATCAGTCAAAGCTTGGTTATCCAAGAACTTCTCAATGAAGGACTTGGGTGATGCAGCCTATATTCTAGGAATAAAGATCTATAGAGATAGATCTAAAAGGTTGCTTGGTCTGTCACAGTCCACCTACATAGACAAGATCTTTGAAGAGATTCGACATGGAGCGATCAAGAAAGGATTACTTGCCCATGTCACATGGGGTCACCCTGTCAAAGGGAATGAGTCCTAAGACAGAGAGGAGGAAAGGGCACAAATGAGTAAGGTCCCTTATGCTTCGCAATCGGGTCTATCATGTATGACATGCTATGCACAAGACCGATGATGTCTCGTACCTCTCTTAGTATGACTAGTAGGTACCACCCAATCCAGTTAGGGTCACCGGATTGTCTTTGTCAAGAATATCCTTAAGTACATGAGGCGTCTTAGGGATATGTTCCTGGTTTTCGGGAACGATGATTTAGTATTACGAGGTTACACGATGCCGCCAAACGACAGGACGAATTCAAGTCGCAATCTGGATTTGTTTTCACGCTTAATGGCGGAGCGATGGTGGAAGAGTTCCAAGCATGAGACTATCGCGGACTCTACAATGGAAGCCGAATACATAGCGACCTCGGAGGCGGCAAAGGAAGTCGCTTTGGATGAAGAAGTTCATTCTCGAAATTGGTGTGGTTCCTCCATTTGAAGGTCCATTACTGCATCTTGTGATAATAATGGAGCGATATCTCGATCCTAAGGAACCAAGGTCTCATCAGAAGTCCAAACATGTACTACGGCGCTATCACTTGATTAGAGAGATAGTAGATAGATGAGATGTAAAGATAGAGAAAGTCCACACGGATGATAACATAGCTGATCCGTTAACCAAGGCATTGTCTCAAGCTAAGCATGAGAAACATGTTCACTTGCACGGGCTTAGGCATATGGGTGATTGGCTTTAGGCCAAGTGGGAGATTGTTGGAAAGGTGTCCTAAACCCAATCGGGTTGGACCGGATCCGACCGGGTCGGATCATTTACAGTCTATTTAGTTCATGTAATAACTTTATTATGATTAATAAAAGCACTTATGTTATTATATATTGTTTATCTTCATATTATTTGTTGTGTATATATAGTAACGTCCCTAGTATCAATCTGTGATAGAGAAACCATGATAGTGATTATGGTTGATGAGATCTCTAATCAATATAACAAGGTTGGTACTTAAATGTCTCTAGTCTTATGTATTATCAAATGGGACATTGATAGTATAATCGATTCTAAGACGTATTGGATGTCTTCTATCTTTTAGAAGGTAGGGATAGATCTCGCTCTATCGAAGTGTAGAGACACTTGGACCGTGCGTGGGCGTGTATTAGAGAATAGTGACGTTAGGCGACCCACTTACATTAAGTGTCACACTATGTGGCGGTTGTGTAATTATCCTTTTGACCGAGTCTTCATGGCATCACGGTGTGGATTGTCATGCTTTGACACTATTGAGATTTCTCCTAACCACGGGCGATCATGCGGTAGTGATTGGGTATGATATTGAAGCATCACGGAGTATACATGATTGGTCGTCCGGGAATCGCGTATCCTATGATTGGGATCGAATATCCGAAATGGCCTTCTTATAAGGAATGTCTAGCTCTCGAGAATCTTTGCAAAGTGGGAGTAAATGTGTTATTCCGAGAGAGCATGATATCCAGATTATAAGATACGATCGTTAATGTATTGACACTCGAGATACGATCGTATGGATATTGTTACAGCGATAGGATTGTAAGTTACACGGTAACTGCTTCACATGAAAGGTAGTAGTCATTGGTTTTTGACTCTTCCGATGATTGGGGGTCACGGTGTGTTGCTAGACGCTATCCCGTGATCGTTAGGCATGAAGGGCATTTTAGTAAATTGCACTTTGTGTCTACGGCCAACATATTCGGAAGCCTATCGGGTCACACACATATGAACATCGAGTCGGATTAAAATACGGTTATAGTTGATAACCAAATAAGGAAAGTTTATCTCTAGACTATAAAGGTTATAGTGGTAGATTAATATGGTGGTATTTATTTATTATGATAAATAAAATACAAGATATTAATTATGTATAAATTAGATTAATTAAAGAATATTCCGAAGCCAATTTATTGGCATATATAAGTGCCACTTTTGAGTGTATAAGATACACTTGGATTGTGCACTTTTAATTAATAAGATTGCCATAATATTAATATAAGATATTAATTGATTTTGAAAATAGATTTATGGTAATAAGATAATTATAATCAATATATGATATTGGCAAAATAAATTATAATTAAAGAGATAAATAAATCTAGTTGATTTTCCTTTTTATTGGAAAAATGTTTTCTTCTCCTACACACTTTGGGGCGCCACCTTCTACTATATATAGGAGGTGGGTGTCAAGCTCTTTTTTGACAACACAATTGCAAGAGTTCATAATTCTTGTGTAAAATAGAGAGCCTTCCATAGTGAGTTTGTGAGGAAGAAAATGTCCGGTCTAGCGACCGGAGTTTTTCCGATAGCAATCCAGGAGGATTCGAGGGTTCGTGTGGATTAGCGATAGAGGCCGGACGCGTGGACGGCTTGCGCATTGAACTTCTCTCCGTTGGCGGTCAAAGCGACGATCTTATAGATCATCTGAGGTATAACCGTCAAACTACTTAACGTGTTTATTGCATTAAACGAAGAACGATCTAGAAAAGGGAAATCAAAATTTAAATTCCGCTGCGTTAAACTAGTGATTTCCTAACATATCGAAGCGTGTCGTGTCGTGTTTTGGGTAGAACACGTGTTGTTGCATATAATGTCGAAGATAGCTTCATTTTTTCGGTTAAAATTGATTTAAGTAGAAATTGAAAAAAAAATTATTCGGTAGTGTCGAAAAAGTATCCATACGATGTCGGGAGATGTCGAAGATGTGTCGGATATTCATTTCATACGCACTTATATTATTCTTCTATGAACATGTTTTGATGCCACCCTAAAAGGTGTGAGGGGTGGGTTGGGTTAGGGTGGTGGGAAGGGTAGGGTATAGTAAGATGGGTGGTGGGAAGGGTAGGGTATAATAAGATGGGTGGTGGGCACGGTAGGGTAGGGAGTTGTAGGGTAGAGTAGGATGGGGTGGTGGGTAGGGTAAGGTAGGGTGGGATGAGATAAAATAGGGTGTAATAGGCTTAGCTAGGATAGTGAATTAATATGTAGGTTGGGAGGTAGGTTAAGGTTTGTAGGTAGGTAGAGAGATAGGGTCCGGTAGGGTGTGCTAATGTAGGTGAGGCGAGGTATGAGATGTAATGCGGTGATGTATGGTAGGATATGATGATATGGTTGGATGATTTGGCGTAAGTTAAGTAAAGTTTGGTAGGTTGAATAAAGTACGTAATATAGGGTAGTGTGGTAAGATAATATGTGGTAAGATAATGTGGTGTAGGGCATGGTGAGGTAGGATTGGATAAGTGAGTGTTAAAAAATGTTGGGATAGAGTGCGGTTCGTTACATGCTACATTTCTTCGTATTTAATATCGTCAAATAAGTTAAAAACTTATAAGCATAGATACTTCAGTGAGTTAGATTTGAGTCTCATTTCCTAGTATATATATATATATATATATATATATATATATATATATTTGTTTGTTTCTAAGTTTTTGTCTTCATTGGCACTCAATACCCAAGTTGGCTCTCTCTTACATGTAAAAAAAGTTTTAAATAAATGAATTATGTTACATGTATTCGTTGTCAACTGTGTATTATTTTATTTGTTGAACTTGTGACTTAGGATACACTTCATCCTCACTTAATTCCTTTGTTTTTTTTGTATTTAATATAATAAAACTGTGTGAGGATGATCAGGGAACACGACTTACTTGCATGGAAGGATAGAGTTAGCTAAATTGATTAGTCATTGATCAAACTTTAATTTATCAAATAAAACAGAGAAAATGGATATTTAAAAAAAAATTGATTTTATTTTTATTTATTTAAAATAGTTGTTAGTGTACAAGGTGCATCGGTATAGTGGTGAGCTAGACCATAATTTGGCATGAAGACCAGTGTTCGAACCCCGCTAGGGGTAAAAAAAAAGTTGTTAGTGAAAATAGAGTTTGAGTAGGAAGGAAGTTGGAACAAAATGATAAATATTCGATTACTGTAACGAAATGAAAAGATTTTGATTGAATAGAATGAACTGTTAAGGGCTAAATTGTAGTATTTATACATATATTTTCTATATCAATTTCCCCTACATACGTATGATTTTCATAGATTTTGAGCTTATAATTAATTAATTGAGTAAATGGTGTTTTTAATGGTTAAATATGAAAACGTATCGATTTATATGCTTATTTGGTGATTTTATGTTGTTTTGGAAATATGTTACATTTTGGTATGTTTTGATCCTCTTGTAGATACTCATTGATGATGGAAAAGATGATCCTAAAGAGCTAATTTCGAGATGAGAAAGGATCAATCAAAGATATGGAAGAATAAAAGAGATAAGGAAAGAAATCAATGAAGATAAAGATGGAAATATCAAGATTTTCGGCAAAGGATGGCGTCCCAAATAAAGCGGACGAAAGTCCGTGATCGAATCAAGCGTTTAAAAATCGACGAGCGTTCAAAGGCATAAAATCGTAACAGAGAGTTCGAGACGCTGCTCAGACTAGCGTCCCAAGACTGGGTCTAGCATTCTCGACGGGCGCCCACATATTCGCACGGGCGTCCGCGCCGCTTTTGGCGAAACCGACTTAGGTTATCAGAAGCAACCGCCTCGATTTTCTATTTAAAGCACAAGCAGCTTTCAAACCCTAAATTAATTTAGAAATTTCTTCACATCAAAAGAGAGGCCAAAGAACGCGTCTTGAAAGTTTGAAGGCGGTCACCCGAGCCTTGTGCTCGGGTGAACCGAGGTTAGATTAGAGTAGATTAGATGTTTGCTTTTCGTTTCCATGGATCAATCCTTGTTCAAAACTATGTGAGTTCTTTTTGATTAATTCAATTCCAGTTTTTCTTCATGATTGTTGATTTATTTTGTATCTTTCTTTGTGTTTATGATGCCATGAGAATAGATTGAAAGATCTGTTTTCTATTGATGTTTATAATACGGAAGTTGCATAAACCTTAGATCACCATAGAAAGATAGGGTTTTTAGCCGTTGATTATGTGACAAATTAATTGATTAGATTCCTAGGTTGTTAGATTCGATTATACGAGAGTAACTTGAATCTACACCCGTCGCTTTGTTTGGTAAATCGCCTCAACACTCGAAAGATGAGAGATAGATAATTGAATTCGCTACTAAAGTAGGATTTCATAGCTTGAGAGATAAGTTCACTAAGAGATTAGGGATTTGTGTCTCGTGAAAGGTGAAACCACAAACCGAATTAAAATCATGAGATAACTAGAATTGAGATTACTAGGCTTGTTCAATGTTTGACCCCATGTCTTTAGGTTAGATTGTTTGTTTTTGTTTCTTTTCTGCTTTTATGTTTTGTTCTTTCGCTTTTTTGTTTATTCGTTCTTTTGAGTAACAATTGGTAGAATTAGTGAAATTAGATTCAACATCCCAATTCCTCATGGATCGACCACAGACTTACCCTACTACTATGCTATCAACTACCCGATATTTGGTCGGTTAGGAGTTAGTTTGCATGTTAAGTATAGGTTTATAAATTTTCTTTTGTTTTCATGATGCAAAATCCTCCCAACATGAACCGTGAGATAAAATTGATTGCCACGATTTCAGTCATGTGTTTGGCGTGAAAAGAAGGGCTGAGATTCCATATAAGGCTGCACAATGGATGGTGATGACTGATGTAAAGGGTGGTGGATGGTAGTTTGTGGAAGTAGGGTAGGTGGCCGAGTAGTGGTTGTATGATGGGTAGCGGCAGAGTGTGGGGATTAATGAAAGGGTGGGCATGTAGTAAAGGAATAAGCATGGTATGGTGGGTGGGTGCTGGCGGATGTGGATGTGGGTTGGTTGTTGCAAGATGGCGGTGATAGGGTGGATGATCATGGGTGTGATAGGTGGAGGTGACTGATGGTAGTGACGGGAAGTGGTGGCAAGTGAGTCGACATGGTAAGTGGTGATAGGTTGTCACATATGAGGTGACAACGGGTGGTCATGAGTGGGATGGCAGGGTAAACGGTGGAGATGGATTGTGGTGGGATGAGTGGTGTCGGGTGTGGCAGGTGGTTGTCACCAGCAATGTTAAGTTGTTTGTGGTGTGGGTGGTGGCAACAGGTAGTGTAGTGATTTAGGGTGTGTGAGGTAGGGGAAAAGGGTATTTAAGTGCAACACACTAAATATATTATTGTGTCTATTTGCTTATTTTTAAATTTTTAGGGGAGTGATTTAAAAGGACAAATAAGAGGGGAAAAATAAAAAAGAAACGTGAAATACAAATTGGGTGATAAGGACAATTCCAGTATTAGTTATTCCAAATCTATTATTCAGTACAGTGGAATTGACTTCAAATCCACTATATCACTGTTCCACCGTTTCGTTGTTTTTGACAAAAATGGCATCGAAATGAAATCGAAAAAAATATCAAATTGGATGTCTAAATAAAGTTAACGAAAAAAAGAAAATTATGGTGAAAAAATTATAATCTTTTGACATTCAAATCAAAATTCGTTTTTGTAATTACACCACCTGGAACCTCTATAATTCTTGCTCTACTTTACGCATTTACATTTGGTTATTCATTATTACAGCATTTATATTAGTTTATCCAGCATATTGTAATTGATTGTTATCAGCATACACAGTTCACAAACTGACATTCACCAGAATTCAGTTCAGCATACTCAGCTCTTTCATATAGAATAACAAGATCCAGATAAAGGCTAAAACTTATATCCGTTGCCGGTTGACTCAGTTTTGTTAGAAGCCAGTTTGACTTAAAACTTAGCTTAGTCAGCTCAACTCCACACAAGTAAAAACTGAACCTTAATTGAATTAATCCAGTTTTAGGTGTCAAGTTTATTCACCCCTCCCCCCCCTCTAAACTTGTGTTAGCCTTTCTAAGGGACCAATAGTTATCATATGTATTAATTTTTTTTTATATGGTAGGAAGTGAGAGGTGCATATGGTATGAATGAGATGATGTTAGATAACTATGGTGTGGAGTATGTGAGGTAAGGCGGAGATGCGGGCGATGTTCATTTTTTTACCTTCATTCCATCTGATTGTAAATAATGACAACGGTTTTTTTATTCCGTTACAATAAAATTTCCATGGATGCATAAATGTAATAAAATGAAAAATCATTACATATAGGTACTCTCTCCATACGTTCTCACGATTTCTTTGTTTGATAATCAAAGGAGTTTGACTTAGTCAAAAGAAGGGATATGCCCAATGTGCAAGAGGGATAGTGGGAGTGTGTTACGACTTTTGAGTAAGGTATTTGATATCTCTCTCGGAATTATCACCCCATGTCACAGCCAATTAATGTTTGGTAGTTCAAGGTCTTTACGAAAGCACTTGGATTAGCATTTCTTATTTTTGAAATAAGAATCTATAGTGATAGATTTAACTGCTGTTAGTTTATAGTTTACCTATATAGATGTGATGCCAAAAGAGTTTAGCATAGATCGCAACAGGAGATACTGCTAGCCGGTGTTCTCAAGATCTATCTATGTTAGGACGTTAGTCCTAAAGATAGGGTGAAAGATGATGCTTATGTGATGTTTCCTTTGCTACTGCGATAGGAACCATCATAAAAGTAATGCCAGATGTGAAGAGTCATGAGCAAGTATGAAAGTAAATCTGGTGAATGTCGAGAATATCCTTAAACAAGTTAAGGATGGTTTCCTAGTTTATTGAAACTTGGAATCAGATAAATATAAATATACAGACGTATACCCTGAATCATATGAAGATAGTGGAAGCTACAGTCTGGGTTTGCAGTCACTTTAATCAAGTGAAACAGTGAGCTGGAAATGTTCTCAGCTAGGGTCACTGTTGATTCTACAACTTAGCCAAAACACAGTAGTGCCTTAAAGGCGCAGCGGGAACGGTACATGGATCTAAGAGGTTCATTCATGAACCATGTATGGTTCTTCCACCTTTTCTATATACCTGATATAGTAAGTGAATTCATTGCTTAGGCAAGGACCAGGGTCTCGTCGAGAGATTCATGTGTGTGTTGAGGCGGTTCCTTTGACTTGATCACTTTAAGCATGATATGAAGATAGTTTGAGTCCCCACGGATAGTGATCAGTTTACGCTTAGGGTTGGTTGCGAGTATTGCATGAGATTCTTGTGTTTCAACTTGGTCTTGTGTGTACGAGTGATTGGCTTTGGCCAAGTGAGAGATTGTTGAAATAGTGTCCTAAACCCAATCGGGTTGGACCGGATCAACCCGGGTCGGATCATTTCTACTATTTCTTTATGATTATACATATATAATAAATGGCATTTGTGTTGTCATATATATATTTTCTTATTAAAGAACCAATTATGAATTGTTATATGATAATGTCCCTAGTATTAAACTGTGATAGAGAAACCATGATAGGTGATTATGGTTGATGATATCTCTAATCACTTTAATAAGTTTGATACTTAAATGTCTCTAGGGTTATGTACTATTAAATAGGGCATTAATAGTATAAACAGGCTAGCACGTATTAGATGTCTTCTGTCTTTAAGGGCAGGGATAGATCTCGTCTATCGAAGTGTAGAGACACTTGGACTGTACGTGGACGTGTATTAGAGAATACGTACGTTAGACTGACCCACTTACACCGTTAAGTATCACACTATGTGGCGGTTGTGTAATTATCCTTAGGACCGGAGTCTTCATGGCATCACGGTGTGGATTGTCATGGTTTGACACTATTGAGGTTTCCCCAGCCACGGGGCGATCATGCGGTAGTGTTGGGTGTGATACTGAAGCATGCGTTGGATTCATGTTGTTCGTCCAAAAATCGCGTACCCTATTAGTGGGGGAATATCCGAAAGGGCCTTCTTATAAGGAATGTCTTACTCTCGTGAATCTTTGCAAAGTGGAAGTAAATGAGTTACTTCGAGAAAGCATGATATCCGATTATAAGATACGGTCGTTGATGTTTGACACTCGACGTACGACCGTATGGATATTAACACCGCGATAGGATTCTATTTACACGGTAACTGTTTCACATGAAAGGTAGTAGTCATTGCATTTGACTCTTCCGATGATTGGGGGTCACGGTGTGTTGCTAGACGCTATCCCGTGATCGTTAGGTATGTAGGACATTTTCGTAATTTGCACTTTGTGCCTACGGCCAACATATTCGGAAGCCTATCGAGTCACACGCATAAGAACATCTAGCCGGATTAAAATGTGGTTATAGTGATAACCAAATAAGGAAAGTTTTATCTCGACTATAAAATGTTATAGTGATAAATTAATATGGTGGTATTTATTTATTAAGAATAAATATAATACAATATATTAATTATGTTAATTAATTAAATATACATATAATGTATATGTATAAGTCGAAATATATATTGTGTATATTCATACACATGTATTTTGCAAATTAATTAATCACAGCATTATATTAATTAAAGAGTATTCCAGATGCCAAAATATTGGCTATGGGGCGCAGATTTAGTTGTGTATAAGATATATTTGGATTGTGCAATTTAATTAATGTGATTACCATATATTAATATTGGATATTAATTGATTTATGAAAAAATAGATTTATGGTAATAAGATAAAGATATTCAATATAAGATATTGACAATATCCTAGTGTTTAATATAAGATATTAAATAAAAGAGATAAATCAATCAAAGTGATTTTTCTTATTTTATTAGGAAAATAATTTCTTTTTTCTCAATCTATTACAAAGGTATAAATCCTATAATGTAGAGAGTTTTTCGGATAGAGATTATACAATGGAGATGCAACCTACATTACAATGCAAACTACGATGATGTAGATAGTAGGCCGGCTAAACCAGTTTGTGAAACATGGCCAGCTGAGTTTCTTGACATGACATGTATAAAATAAATCGAAGTAATGATAGCTTACGATAAACGTACAAGAGTTTAATGCCGCTACACTTTTCTCATGATATAAAAACCAGACTCAGGGACGAGCATACGGAAACCGGCAAGAGCTACCCATATAAGTTATAAAAAACAACAAGAAAGCACATAAGTCTCAAAGCTTAAAAGATTCATCACAATGATTAGCATCACAAAACCTACATTAGCTACTAACAAACAAAAAGACCGCTTATAGATTACGAGAACCGGCAAGTCACTATAACTTGCAGACATGAATCAAGTGTGAGATAATTATCAATTATTTATGGATTCGTAGATGGGAGATAAACATGCAAGTTCGGACATCTACGTAAAAAAAAAAAACCAGGCTGTAAGGGGTGATAAAGGTGATTCAAGTCAAAACAAAAGCATTAAAAAAAAAAATCAGATCAAGGAAAATTCGTAACCCAGGAAGTCATTCCTCAGATGAACGGGCATTCATATTGTCGACGGGCCGAAATGCCGAGATAAGAAAGGCATGATCCCCTTGTGGAATTGGGATGTTGAATTTAATTTCTTTAATCTTTCCAATTGTTAGACTAATAGTTATTACTAAACCTAAAATAAAAGAGGAGAAAAAATCGACATGAGGATTTTTAGTCCAAAGCCAGAAAACACATAACTAAGAAACAAACAAACAAGAAAATCACGAAAGATAAAACAATCTTGAAAGCTAAAGCAAAACATAAAAACGACCTAAACTAAGGCTTAAACATGAAATCAAGCAATGCATAAACTTGATGCTAATTTCAATCTTAGTTCACCTCATGATCTTAACTCGAATTGTGGTTTCACCTTACAAGATGAATCCTACTGTAGTAATTCGCCTATCAAAATCATCAGTTTCGATAGAGAGATTAACGTGAGAGAAAACAAGGTGTAAGATCTTTCAATCTAAGAACCTAGATAATCAACCTATCAACTTCGTTATGTCAAGGTTAAAAATCACATCTTTTAGAATCAAATGGTGGATTCCGGTGGGTTGTTTATGTGGCTTGGGCGGCTCCATGCACCACTACTCTCCTTTGACGGTCAAAGCGTCGATATTTTAGATCAAACAAGGTAACCACCGTCTACTATCTTATTATGTTTGTTGTTTAAACGAAGTCGATCCTGGTTAAAGGAAATAAATTATGAATTCCGCTGTTTTCCGCGTAGATTTCGTAATAGCAGTACCACAACAAAAAACGAGGAAAACATAGTAAATTTCCTCCGGCCCAAAAGCCTCATTTCAGCCAAGAAATCATAGCTGCTATGTCCAATGCAATGGTCTTCAACCTGTCAAAGATCAGTACACACCAAGAGCAGGTCCTTTGGTTAAAAAAAAGGTTGAAAATAGAGGAAAACAAGCACGACTTGCTTGCACTCTTCATTAGAAATAAAGAATGCTTCCAGGTTTCAACAACTCTATCAAAGGTCAATCAGCAGCAGGGCATCCAAAATCTGAAGTTGCTGGTTGCAAAGATCGTCCAAAATCTAAAAATTCCCAAAACAACTGCCTATGTTGTATCAACAACATATTTCGATCCCCAAATAAATTCCAAGCAATCAACCATTGCAATCTAGGCCCATAAAACAACAACTTATTGCACCAAAATCTGCAGTAGAAGACAAACAGAAACATCACCTTCAAAATTGTATCGATGATGAAAAGATAAAATAGCGTGAGCAAAGACAACCTGTTTGCACTCTTCATAAAAATGAAGTGTGCTTCCAGGAGAGAATAACAATGTTTAAAGGTCTTCTCCATCAATGTATCCGTATTGCTGGTAAACAAAGAGTATCTCTTAGCACCAACAAACCAAGTGTACTGTCAATAGTTGTGCAATTTAAAGTCTGAGTGCGTTGCTGAGTGCTTGCTTGTTTGTATAAATAGTCTGCAACAGAATTCCATTCTCTATAGATGTGCTACACTTTAATGTGGTAATTGGCAAGCTGACTTTTAATATCCTGAACTTCTTCTAAATATCTCCATGGAATCTCAGCATTATGTGTCAACATTTGAACTAGACTATAAGAATCTTATTCAACAATTATGAAAGCATACGCTGCATACCCAAGCTGCAAACACTGTTGAATACCATATTTCATAACACGAATTTCTGTGTACATGTTTGAACAGATACCATAAGCCTCATAACCTGCAAAAAGAACCTTCCCCAAACTGTTTCTGATCACAAAACCACCCTCACCAAGCCCAGGATTACCAATAGAAGAACCATCACTGTTAAGCTTGGCCTGTCCCTAGGTAAGTGCCATAGTACCAGTTGTAATTTCCTAGATGGAGCGGGCGGTAAGGCCTTCAAAATCCCACATACTATCAACATCTTATCCTCATCTGAGCCTATATTGTATGTGTGTGTGTATATATACATATAATAAAAAAAACAACAAATTTAGCAACAAATTGGAAAGGAAAAAAAAGTGCATTCAATGGGTGAATGTGAATAACATGTATATGTACTTCCACCTATGCAAATGTTATATTAATGTAACTTTTAAATAATAAATCACCCAACACTTACCTCACACAAAAAGTAGCATATATTCTTTCTAAAATAAAATAAAACATATATGACATAAAGTATTTAGTATAGGACCTTTATCTTAAGCCAAAGAAGTTGTTGAACTGGATTTTTAATGTAGCCAATGAAAAGATGGTTTCATGGGAACCAGACCAGAATCCATCCATTTGTTCTAAATAATAATACTCACAACTAATAATAATAAAATAATATAAGTAGTGTAATATATTAAAACTTTTGTCCTTATCACTGTTAAAAATTATCTACTAGTAGTACACTATTGAGTTGGACTCCACTTCATCAAAATAAAAAAGCAAGACATCATATCACCTAAAACTTATCCCACTTATCTCATTGGCCCCCGATAAGTTCCTCTAATTTTATTAACCCCTAAATTATAATCTTATCCATTATTACAACCTATACATACGGCATATGTCATAATACATGTATACATTACTAATTGTAATACGAGTAATGCTATTATTATTAACCTTTTTTTTTTTTTTGAAAACTAGTAATAATGCTATTATTAAAATCGTTCGAACGCAACGACTACACAAAATGTTTTTATATCATTTTATTTCGCTTTATGTCAATCGTTATGTTTGTATGGTTTGATAAAAGGATAGATAAAATATTAAGGATAAAAAATATAAAATGAAGAAAATTGGAAAACGTCTTTATCCATAATATAAACACATTTAGTTTAGCTTTATAATGTTACATGTAAGTAGTACTATAAAAATATATATATTAAATAATGAAATAGTAAAATAGGATAATTAAATCTAAATACATTACGTCCTTATCCCAGGACGCGGGAACCTTTTGTCCTCCTCCAGGCTCCAGTCCATACGGCCATACCCCCTCTGGAAAGGGCCCTCACGTGTACCTTTAAAAGTTCTATAAATGAAAGCTTTTTTTATTTTCTCTCTTGTGGGTGTGTTTGTGTAAATCTCAAAATCAATTTTTGTTTTCTCCAATCTCTGGCGGAAAAGGAAAACACGCAGTTGATTCACCATTTATAGTTACGTTACGTGTATTAACTCCACCTAATTTTTATTTTTTTTTTGCAGATTTTTCTCTCTGTTTTTACTGCTTGATTGATTGATTGATTGATTTATTTATTCGCGGACATTGGAAGAAGTGGTGGTTGTGGTGGAGTTGGGACGGAGGAAGGAGAGAGGCGGTGGTGCCTGTGCTGTATGTCAGTAGATCGTAATAGAAAGCATTTTGGTTTTGGATTGGGTGAGCTTGCTAATCAGTTACAATGGCCACAACTTCGGAAAAAGAGACGTTTCCGTCCCCGGCGGTTGGTTCTTCTTCTTCAACAACAGCAGCCGTCATTCGCCGCGAGGCATCATCTGCCGCTGCTGTCGTTAAGGATTGGATAGCTGGTGACGATCAACCGGCAAAGAAAGCTGCTTTAGCGTCCTTGATTCGCTCTGATACTACTTCAACTGCCGCCACCTCTAAAGGTAATTCTTTGGCGTAGTATTGCAGGCATTTTTGTTTCCAAGAAATTGTATATCCATTTGACGTGTAAATATCTGTCGGCGCCCCCCCTTCAAAGTCCATCAATTGGCTGTCGATGTCTACCAAATATGTGTTTTGTACAGTGTCCGTTCCTTTTACGCTCTAGTATGCTGGTATGTATGTATATGTATGTTTCTGTTTTGTTGTTTTTTTCATGCTCTGATTGATAATGCCAGTGGTACACCATCCCACAGCGTTAGTAGGTTCCACATCAATCGTGCACGCATTGTCTGTTAGCGTAGGTAAAATGATGTGCCTCTGCACTTCTCATTGTACTTTTATGGAGAGAAATTTGGGTGATGTATTATCTTACTGTTGATCATGCATAATCTAGCTTGATAGCAGATTCTTTGACATACGCCTTGTCCTGTTTTTTAAGCATAATCAAGCATGACAGCAGATGCTTTGGAATATGCTAATTTCTGTACGTTATCAATTGGTTTATCTAACTCTGTTTTTTATTTTTTTGAGATTTTTTCTTTCATTTTTTTAGTTCTTTAGCTTTAGCTCTGTGTGGATTATATTTCTTTTAGTAATCACTGAAGTTATGTTCATGAAACGCTCTAGAAAGGATATGGAAGGTGATTCTTTTTTTCCCTCTGCTTAAGAATCATCTGTTGTCTTGTATATCCAGTATCCTATCCATGTATTTTTTGCCATTCACATGCCAATTCTGGTTGTCGGTTTGCATTCAAAGACGGCTGCGTGTGTATATTTTTTCTTTACACTGCAAGGACTTAATTATCATGTTTCCCATTAACACGAGTAAGACCCACAAGTGGTGGGCAAGTGATGGAAGATAACAAGTTTCCGCTTCTCTCCTGTGGTTGCGTGGTTGAGAGTTGAGTCAATGAAGAGCTGTTGACCTGTTGTATTGTAGTACTCTGATGCCGACATTCACGATGACTACAATCTACTGTCTGGTTTGGTCCAGAGATTTTAGTTGTAATTAATTAACTTGTGGTTTACAATCACAATAATAGGCTTTCTCTTCAAATAAGGGTGGTGGGGTTCTTGGGCACATACTTAGTTCTTTAATGAAGCTGAAGCGGTAATGTTGCTTGAATTGTTTGCTTATGATATGACATTCACCTATTGTAGACCAAAGTCTTACTTTTTGTTAGTTATTTATTGTTCAGTGACCTGTCAAAACAATTTCTGATTGTTACTGGGTGTGGATACAGACTTCAATTGTGGAACAATTTTGTTTTTTGTATTACTTTAACAGGTTAACAGCAATAACAACTCTTGAGCCTTTTTCTTGTTTTATACCAATTTGGAGTGTGTGTAACTTGCAAGTGCTTATGTACACAGGTTTATTGGGCATTTTTTATGTGTACCCTTTATAATTTGTGGTTTTGTTGTTGTGCTTCTACAGGTGTACAAGTTATGTTCAGGGATCAAACATGTCATCCTCTGGACCCTTTAACGGCTGCTGAAATCTCAGTTGCTGTAGGAACTGTCCGTTCAGCTGGTGCGACCCCTGAGGTACTACAATATTGTTGCATAATCTCTTTTCTCTATGCCCTGTTTTGTTGTCTTTTTAGTTTCAATATTTTCATTTCTGCATCAGAGTATATAACTTGTATAATGCCACTAAACTGAAAAGGTTATGTTAATGTTTCTCATTATGCTTTGTCTTGGGGAATGAAATTCCAGGTTAGGGATGGAATGAGATTTATGGAAGTGGTGCTATTGGAACCAGAGAAACACGTCGTTGCACTGGCAGATGCGTATTTCTTTCCTCCTTTCCAACCGTCATTGCTTCCAAGAACAAAAGGAGGGCATTCGATTCCTAGTAAACTTCCACCAAGGCGTGCTAAACTTGTTGTTTACAATAAGAAGTCTAATGAAACCACAGTATGGATTGTTGAGCTTACAGAGGTACATGCAACTACTCGTGGTGGACACCATAGAGGAAAGGTTGTCTCTTCAACTGTTGTGCCAAATGTTCAGCCACCCATGGTATGATTTTATTTTAACTATTTATTTTATTTAGGAGTTTACTTGTATACATTGGTTACAGTGAAAAGTGCTATCACTTTATTGTTCTTCTATCTTCGGTGACTCTGGACGGATATCTAGGTGTCTGTTCCTGTTAAACTTTTTCTTCATCTAAGCATGGCAGGGTATACAAAATAATCTCTAATCAAATGAAGGGCGCTACTATTTTTTCAGAAAATATGTACTCTTGCACCTTTTTGATAACCGTAGCAAGTCTTTTATTCAATGTTTTTTCTTCTAATCACAGGATGCTGTGGAATATGCTGAATGTGAAGCCGTGGTGAAAGATTTTCCTCCGTTTAAGGAAGCAATGAAGAAGAGGGGCATTGATGACATGGATCTTGTTATGGTCGATGCCTGGTTAGTTACCTGTGCATTTGAATTATGAAGCTTCGAATCATACATAATCTTAATGGCATTTTTAATGTTTTATACAGGTGTGTTGGCTATCACAGTGATGCCGATGCTCCTAGTCGTAGGCTTGCTAAGCCTCTTATATTCTGTAGAACAGAAAGCGACTGTCCTATGGAAAATGGTTATGCCAGACCTGTTGAAGGAATTCATGTACTTGTCGATATGCAAAATATGCGGTTGATTGAGTTTGAGGATCGTAAATTTGTTCCTTTACCTCCTGCTGATCCACTTAGAAATTATACCCCTGGTGAAACAAGAGGCGGTGTAGATCGAAGTGACCTCAAACCTCTGCAAATCATTCAGCCTGAGGGCCCAAGCTTTCGTATTAGTGGACACTATGTTGAGTGGCAGAAGGTGCTCCTTGTTTGACTTATTTAATTGCCTTTAAAATATGTTAATGACATCGAGAGTAATAGCTTTCCCGTTTTTTTGTTTCATGGTGCAGTGGAACTTTCGAGTTGGCTTCACTCCTAGAGAGGGCTTAGTCATACATTCAGTTGCTTATACTGATGGTAGCCGGGGTCGAAGACCAATTGCCCATAGATTGAGTTTTGTTGAGATGGTTGTACCTTACGGGGACCCGAATGATCCACATTATCGGAAAAATGCGTTTGATGCTGGGGAAGATGGCCTTGGAAAGAATGCTCATTCTCTTAAAAAGGTTCTGCTCAATCTTGTGCCCTTCACAACATTTTGACATTTTATTTTCATTTTTTCTTATAAGTGGAGCCTTAGCGCAATGGTAAAGTATATGCTTATTTTTGCAACTTTTTGTGTTTCAGGGTTGTGATTGCTTAGGTTTTATAAAGTATTTTGATGCTCATTTTACAAATTTCACTGGAGGCGTCGAAACAATCGAGAATTGTGTTTGCTTACATGAAGAAGATCATGGAATTTTATGGAAACATCAAGACTGGAGAACAGGACTGGCAGAAGTTAGAAGGTCCAGACGATTGACCGTTTCTTTTATCTGTACCGTAGCTAACTATGAGTACGGATTCTATTGGCACTTTTATCAGGTAGGTCTAATGCTTCTTCCTGTACACAGTAAAATTTGCAATACTAAGTTTATTTAAAGTGCTTTATGCTTTTTCACGCTAATTGTTTGCTATTTATCTTGTTGCATCATAGGATGGGAAAATTGAGGCTGAAGTTAAACTTACTGGAATCCTGAGCTTGGGAGCCCTACAACCTGGAGAATTCCGAAAGTATGGCACCACTATTGCTCCGGGATTATATGCACCCGTTCATCAGCACTTTTTTGTTGCTCGTTTGGATATGGCTGTTGATTGTAAGCCTGGTGAAGCTCATAATCAGGTATATGCTTATAATAATCATTCTGAACTTGGACATTCAACTTTTAGAATATATGATAATTTTTTAGCGTTTAACCTACCGTTGTGGCACCACAATGACAATTGACTTTCCTTCTCGTTTTTAAACTTTTCTGCTGTACTTTTTAGGTGGTTGAAGTGAATGCTAAAGTTGAAGAGCCTGGAAAGGACAATGTTCACAACAATGCATTTTACGCTGAAGAAACATTACTTAGATCAGAATTGGAAGCTATGCGTGATGTTAATCCGCTCTCTGCTCGACATTGGATTGTAAGTCTGCTAAATGTGGTCAACCATCTCCTCTAACTTTCTACTTTTTGTTAAGTTTTATTATATAGAGTTTGACATACAATTTGATCCTTATATATTTAATATCTACGCATATGCTTTTTGTATCTGTATCCTATATTTTCCCAAAACTTGTATCCGTGTATCCGTACCCATGCAACCTAGGACATTGAACTCCTATCTACTAAGCAAGACAACTGATGGGGATAAACATGAATAGACAAACACGTCTTCTGATACGCACCTCACCTAACGACTAACAAAGATAAACTTAACATTATGGTTAACACCTTGCTATATGCTTTTTCGATATATGCTATTAATTTTTTGTGTAATGTTTGATACTATTACAGGTTAGGAACACACGTGCTGTGAACAGGACCGGACAGCTGACTGGCTACAGATTAGTCCCTGGTTCAAACTGCTTGCCTCTTGCAGGTCCTGAGGCTAAGTTCTTAAGGAGAGCAGCTTTTTTGAAGCACAATCTGTGGGTGACTCAATATGCTAGAGGTGAAGATTTCCCAGGAGGAGAGTTCCCGAACCAGAATCCGCGTGTTGGGGAGGGATTGGCTTCCTGGGTTAAACAAAACCGTTCGCTTGAAGAAACTGATATTGTTCTCTGGTTAGTATTGTGTTGTCTTTAAATAAATGTCAAACAAGTTTCTTTGGTTATAACAAATGGATGTCTCTTTTAGGTATGTGTTTGGAATAACGCATGTACCGAGGTTAGAGGACTGGCCGGTGATGCCCGTGGAGCGCCTTGGGTTTATGCTTCAGGTATGAATGATGTTGCAATGGTTTTATGATGGCTTTCATGGCATCACAATTGTCACAATCGACTTTTGCACGATCGATTCTTAGCTTCCGGTGGTGGCCGGCCAGTCGATTGTGACAATCGACTTCCAGGAACATGTTTCTGTTTAGTGTTTCTCCTCACTATATAATATAACATGCCTTTATTTGCGCATTTTACCTAATAAATGAAGATTGCTTGTTTCTGTTGTTGTAATGGGTGCAGCCACACGGGTTTTTCAACTGCTCGCCTGCAGTAGACGTGCCGCCGCCAAGTCATGGATGTGAAATGGAGGGTAAAGAACATGAAGGTGGTGGCAAAGACAACAACAATGTGGTTGTGAAGCCTTCTTCTATTACTCCTAGTCTGGTTGCTAAGCTCTAAAATAAACAATATGTCTTTTTTTGTTAAGGGGGGGCATTATATAGAGACTGCTCAAACTCTTAAATAATTCTCGTTTATGTTTCTTCTGTTTCTGTACAAAAGAGTCTGGTTATGGTTATGGTTATGGTTATGGTTATGGTATGGTCTGAATAAAGTAGACAAACGGTCCAAACTTCAAACCTCTTACTACTGTTAATGTTTATCTACCACTATCTTTCCTTTTCATTGTGATTCCAACTTAAATGTTGCATTTTTTGCTGTCATTCTTGAAAGTAGCAGTAGTAGGCCAATCTAAAGCAATTTTTTTCCGCTGCGAACAAGCTCGTTCGACTTGTTCGTATTTGTTGTTTTTCGTTTGTTTAGCTTAACGAATCAAAGTCGAAAAAAAGAAGAAGTAAAAGCTGGTTTTCTAATTGAAGTCGGTATTTATTGTCGTTCATTTGTTTAGCTTAACGAATCAAAGTCGTTTTATAAGCTGATTTTCTAATCGAACGAATATGAGACTTGTGGACGTATGGTTATATCAATGAATATGCTTATACTGTATAACCTAACTTTAATTTTTTTTATAGAATATTTATTGAGTTATTTTAATGGTTTTAGTGTGATGATAATGTATAAACGTTGTTTTGTTATTTATACATTTGGATTGGATTTGATTTTTTATTCCTTAGTGAGTCAAACATGAGTCAAGCTCGAATTGGAAGCAATATTGTGTTTATCAATTCAAACCCGAACATGAGTTCGAACAATTTTTGTTTTTTAATTAAACAAAGGATCATGAATAAGCTAATGACCTTAACGAAAAAAACCAACGGCCTAAATGAAACAAGCTTGATCATATTCTTTTTGTTCATTTATTAAACAAACAATCACGAACAAACTAATAACCTAAACGAACACACATTTAATCGATAGATACTCGGCTCGTTAACTGTAACGCCCCGTTCCCGGACACCGAGTCCTTATCCGGAAAAGGAACGTTCGGCACGCATAATATTAAATAAATCTAATATTACACGTAAGCCTCTACTATGTCGTATCAAACAAAAGCAAACGGAAGCAAAGACTCGGGTAATTTTTTTCCAAATAACCAAGAATAGAAACTCAATAACTAAAGAAGGAAAAATGTAATACTTATTACATCGAAAACCAAACGAATCCAAAAGTACGAATCTAAAAAACTAAAAGTAAACTACAAGGTTCCAATGATAAATCAAGTCTATGAGATAAATGTAAATAAATAATCAATGTCTTCAAGTCCGGCGTCCTCAAACGTCGTCATCAAAGTCCTCCTCGTACTCCGAGTTTACATGTTCTTCTTCTCTCCCCCAAACACATAAATAAACATGCATTTGAGGTAAGTACAATGTACAAAGTAAGAAGTAGAAGCTACAATATAACTAAGGTTTATTATTATGGTTTAATAAAAGAATTATCTTTGTGAGACCGACTCAATCTAGGGTTCATTTCATGCCCATTGACACGTCATGACTATACGTTTCTAGCTTAGTTTATCTTGGTTACATCATTACTCAAGGACACAATGCATGATGAAAATTCCATCACGAGATATACTTGCCAACTACGGTGATTAGCACCGATAGTCCCGGGATCTCCCCGGTATGCATATACGTTCGATGGATTTCCTCTACTACCCTTCAGCCTTTTGAGCCAGTAGCGTTGTCCACATTTTATGAACGTATCACATCGCCGATTTGAATCAGTGCCTAACCAAGAATAAGTGACGTTTTAACCACCTAAGTGTTTTCAAAATAAACTCACCTTAACAACTCTACTCCCTCACTTAGACAGCTAGACATCACATCTTAACAATTACACAAACATTGATTAACTCTAGTTCATCAAAGCACAAGCCCTTTCATGCTCTTCCGACGGATCCGAACTTCAACTCCTTTTAAGAGTACATTCGGTGTTTTAACTGAACGAATCATAAGTTCAATCGAAGCTTGTTTATGTTTACTTAATGTTATTTGATCATGAAACAATGTTTAAAATTCAAAACATAGCTTAAAATATCATTATACAAAAATCTGGGGCAATGCGTGAGCATTCCCTATGGATGCGTACGCATTCCTTATGCTGAAACCTGCTGGAAACTTTCTGTTCAAGCAATGCGTGCGCATTGTGCTCAATGCGTATGCATTCCAAGACCAGAACCTAAGCTGAAACTCTCTGTTTGATCGATGTGTGCGCATTCTTATGAATGCGTACGCATTCCTCAGCCAGTAAGCATCCTGCATTACTCGACCAAAGAATGCATGCGATTACTCAATGCGTCGCGCATTCAACGCCCAGCCAAATAGACTGCAACCCTATAACAGGGATGTGTGCGCATTGCTGGGCAATGCGTACGCTTCCTGCGCAGAAAAACCCTAAAACTCTGATTTTTCATCTCTTAACCGTCTCTGCTCGATTCCAAACATATTGTACGCGAAAGTGTTGCGGAGATTTTGCATCATTAAAACAAAAGAAAATTTATAAACCTATACTACCATGCAAAACTACCTCCTAACCGGCCGAATACCGGGTAGTTGCTAGTAAAGTTGGATAAGTACGGGTATCGATCCTCAGGGAATTGGGATGTCGAATCTAACTTCATTAATTCCTCCTTTATTAACTAAAACCTAAACCTAAACTAAAACGGAAAAGTAAACTGGACAGAGGATTGTTAATCCAAAGCCAGGAAGGATAAAAGCGATAAAAACATAAATAAAACTACATCTACGAAAGCGGTAAATCTATCTACTGAACAACCATAAACAAACCATGATCAACCTCTTCCCAACAACCATCACCTCACCGAAAGAAATAAGATTAACACATATTCATTCACAAGTTATCTTGGATTATTATCTTATCTAAAGAAGCGCTTCCTCTTCCGATTTATCACGCCATTCATTAGTTTGCCTTCCGGTCTTAACTAACATCTATACTGAAGCAAAGATACGGATTAAATCCTAATCTAACAACCTTATCCCTCAACTTCCGTTTGTTGGAATAATAATTGTTAATCTCTATCATGGCAATCTAACGAATTTATTAACTTCCGTTATCTAAATTCGATTAACATACGGCATCTCAAAGCATGAAAAAGAACAAGTTAACTCACCAAATAAACACATGAAAAATCTCATCTTTCCGGTGATAATGATACTCAATATCTCCCTAGGATAATTTTGCAACGAATTAATTCAAATTGTGGTTCTCTCGTAAACCTAGATAATTAATCTACTGAACTTCCGTTATGTATAGATTAAAAATCCAAACTTTCCTACGGTGATCTAATCTACACCGACTCGTCATACGGTAGAAATCAAATCATGCAATCATCTTTCGATTTATAAAATTGCACGATACAAATAAACATAGGAAAGAAACAATTTAAATAAAACTTACAAAACATCCATCGAAAGAGAATTAAAGTTGCAGCTGGAAAAAGGGAGCTTCAAGGCTCATCCATGGCTGTCTCATGGCGGCAACAAGAAGATAGAAGAAGAAAACGAAAAGAAACGAACACCTAATCTAACCACCGGCCGACCAAGCAAAGAGCGTGGCCGGCCGGGCTGCCCTCTGCTCGAAATTTAGGGTTCAAGAGAAGCTGGGGCGTATTTCATATATTTAGGGTTGAAGGGAGCTGCTGTATTTATAGAAAATCAGAGGCGGTTGCTACAGTAACGGTGCCGGACGCCCGTCCACTATTTTCAGCAACAGCATCCAAACTTGTAACGCTCATATCTCGGTCCTCGTAAGTCGGAATGGAGTGATTCAAAATCCTGTAGAATCCTCTCTTCAAGACCTACAACTCTTCTCTTGAGGTCCAGAGTCAAATCGGTTGTTATCATATCAAGAACTTCGTTGCAAGGTCGTCACTACCCGGAATCCTGATTTTCCGACATTTATCATGCTTGATTTCTTTCCTTATATCTTTCAATCTTCCATAACTTTGATTGATCCTTTCCAAGCACGAATTTGGCTCTCTAAAATCCTCTCTTCCATCATCAATGAGTATCTACAACAATAGGAAAACATACCAAAGCGTAACGTATTTCCAAAATAACATAAAATCATCATTTAAACACATAAATCGCTACGTTTTGCAATTTAGCTATTAAAAACACCATTTACTCAATTAATCGATTATAAGCTCGATTTCTATGAAAAACCTAAGAATATGAGGAATATTGACATAAAATATATCCTTATAAAACGTATAAAATCACCCTTAACAGAAAGATGGCAGAAAAACAGTAGGAAAAACATAACTTTCACAGATCCTAACTTCCCTTAATCCCTGATCAACATCTAAGCTTAAAACTTGATACTAAACGCATCAAAACATGATCTAATCTACTCTAAACCACAATTAGATTGTAGGACGAGCTTCTCACCTTTAGCAAGCTTATTCCTAGTCCAAGAACTTAGAAAAAAACAGCTAAAACCGATCTTTTTTGCAGAAAAACATGTGATAAATCCAAACTTAAATTTAGAGTCAATCACAAGCTTCTAAACAAATAAAACTACGAATTGATGAGTTTGAATCCATCAAACTCGAAGAAGAACAGAATTAGGGCTTACACATACCTTGACAAATCTCCAACTTTCTGATTTCAAAACGTTGCTCTCTTCACAACGATTTCGACACTCTACTCTGATCTGAAAACCGTTAAGAATTGACTTAGCAATCGATGATGGTCTCTTAGCCCTAATCTTGCTCTCACACACGCAGAAGACAAGTTTCGGAGGGTGAAAAATCTGATTAAAAGATTAAGGGGCTGATTAGGTTAGTTTTTCCTTAAATAGGAAAATTCCACAATTACCTAATTTAAATGATTTTCCTTAATCACTCTTTTCTAAAATTAGATTTCCTTCCTTAATATATACATATATATCTCAAAAATATATATATAAATATCAAAATACTTAAACTCTGAATAAAAGTAACCGAACCTAATATTTCATTTTCGTAAAATGACACGTCTGTCATTTTCCAAAAATCGGAATATTACATTAACAACTCTAAACATTAGTACGTCTTGTGTAATTTAAACAAAAGAAATAATATAAGGGGCCATTTCCAACATATCGTCCTAGGGCCCTCAACCTCTAAGACCAGAGAGATTTTATGGTGCAACGGTTGTAGAAAGGTTATACCAAGTGACATACATTAGAGCCTCTTATTTTTACTCTCTTTCACATAATACACTTTTATCGTGTGTGAGATGTTAGAAATGAATGGTTGTAATGTATGACACTTGGTAAAACCTTCCTACAACGATTGCATTTTAAAATTTCACCTAAGACCAACCCTTGTTCAACTATGTGTCGAGTACAATGGTCAAGTATATGTGCTTATTTAGGGTCATTGTGTGTTTGAATTACAATGCAAGTGTGAAAATGAATTTTATGTAGCATTGTCCCTTTTTCTTCTATTATAGGGACAATCATATATATATATATATGCACATCATTCATTTGAGTGTAATTGAAATGTATAACTTAAATGTGTCTAGCCTTGTTCATAAATATTACATATTCATCTTCGAAGCTAACACACGTGACGTGTACGGTGGATGATGATGACGGATTTTCTTATGTGTTATATTTTCCCTTCTATAAAATGCAAACGTTTCCCCTTTTTATCATAAACTTTCCTATCAGAACACTCCTAGTCAGGAAATCAGAGCGCTGCTGGTTGGGCATTCATAACATTTTTCTTTAAAACATTTATACTATCCAAGATGATATGCTCTATTTTACTTAAGTCTCTTTACTTGGTGTTTTTTACTTATGGTTGTACATTATTTTGATATGTCATTGTTGATCGATTTCAAAATTTAGATTTTTCTTTTATTTGAAACACGATGTTCGCATTAAATCAAATCGAAACGGGGTTCACCGGATATGAAATGATTTTTGATTCAATTAGATTTTGATTTAATGTATAACCATATGGGACTAAGCTATTTGAAGAAATGATTGATCATAGACATCCATAGACTTCTATGTAAATTAGGCGATAACTTTTTGAGTTATGGTTGGTGCTAGTTGATTGATTTCCATACGATTTTTTTTAGAGGAATTCGATATGTTTAAAGAATTTTTTTTTTGAAAAAAACGATCTTTTTTATTCAATAAATTAAGGTATCAAACATTTACAAAAGTCCAAGCAGAGGCGAAAAAACAAAACCAAAAACTAATTATTGTTCCTCTAGTCCCCACGCTAATCTAATATTTCGAGCCCTTTCCACCATTTGGCCAATAAAGACGTGAGACAAAGGGATAAGAAGTCTCTTTCCCAAATATGCACTTATTGCACCAATTCCAAATACCGTTGACAATCTCCTCCAATGATACTTGCACTTGGGAGTCTCCGTGAAGGCACGAGCACAATCAGAGCGTAAAACGTTATCCAATCCTTCGATGATTCGGCAGCAAAGAAGTCTCTTTTACAAGCAGGTTTTAGGAATTTTTCCCTTATCGCCCTGGGTCACACATAATCCCGGAGGGCATGAAGAGAAGTTTCCTCCTCTAGACCGCAAATTTCACAAATGACTGACTCCATTACGTGGCATCGGTATAACCGTACATTAACCGGTAAAGCATCATGACATAACATCCAAACAAAATGATTACCTCTGGAAGGACCCTTCAGACTCCAAATCTCTTTACAAATGGGTTCCGAATTGCCTTGCACTGCCGGTAGCAACTCAGAGGTAATATCCCGAGCTTACCGTATAGTGCCCCCTAGTAGTGTCCCTCCAAGTGAGAATTCCATCAATCATTTCATTCGCGATCGATAATTGCCACCCCGCTCTTAATACTTCTCCATATTATTGAACTTCCGTGCTTAAGTGGATGGTGTATGTCCCCATACTTAGCTTTAAGTACTTCTACCCATAGTGTTTTCTTGTCCTTCATGTAATGCCATGCCAGTTTCGCCAAAAAAACCTGATTCATATTTGCCATATTTTTAAATCCTAGCCCATCCGCTTCATTTGGCACGCACAACTTGTTCCACGCAATGTGGTGAAGAGTCTTTTTTCCGCCGTATCTCCCCAATAAAAATCCCTGCAAATTTTCTCTAGTTGGGATAAGATGCCCACCAGAAGTTTGACCGTTTGCATAGTGTATAACGGCTGTGAAGCTAAAGACGTTTGCATTAAGATTGCTCTACCCGCACGAGATAAGGTGTGGGACTACCATGAGCAAAGCTTCCGTTTCATTTTATCCATCAAATAAGAGAACGAAGAGATTTTGAGTCGACCCTGGAGAAGAGGCGTACCAAGATAGGTCCCCGGGTCAAAAGTATGTTGCATTTCAAGAGCTTGGCTAATTATGCCTCTATGAATGGGAGTAACGTTTGCCGAGGTTTAAAACTGAGATTTTGCCATATTAATTTTCATTCCAAAAACGTTGCAGAAGTCCCCTAAAACGGTATCCATGACCAACGCCTGAACCTCGCTCGCTTCCCCAAAATGTAGTAAATCGTCCGCAAAGAATTGGTGGGATAGAGGTGGACCATTCTTCGATAGTTTAATCGGCTTCCATTGTCAGTAAAGTGACTTAAACTCTACATTTGGTGGAACCAATCTGAAGACTCAGCTGTGTGATAGACAGCTGAGAAGTGTATTCAATTATGTGCATCGCAGAGGGTGAGTCTATCGAGGCTTCATCGGCCAGGTGAAGTCTGTGAGTCTTCGGAATACAAAGCAGGTCCCACATCTCGCTAATTACATTATGTGACAAACTATACAACACATTAAAAGGAGGACACGTGTAAGGGTATTTATGGCAGATTAGACAAATATTCCTGACGGCTAGGGTTTAGGGATTTGTGCCTATAAATACATTTGTTGTTACATTGTCTGTGTGTGTGAAATCTGAAACTCAGTGCATAATAATAAATATCTCTTTTCTGCCCGTGGTTTTTTATCTCTCTCACTTTGAGAGGGGTTTTCCACGTTAAATCTGTGTTCTTCTTGTTTTCTGTTATCTCCATTGATTATTTACGTTTGATTGCATCTGTTTCTATTTCTTGCATCCGAAGTTATCTCCATCGCTTTATAACAAGTGGTATCGAGACAGTTCGGAAAACAATCTGCATAATCAACTTCATCTTCACCAAGGCCTTCATGAAGGTGCTAGGATCGTGATAAAGTTGTGATCTTTAGCAAGAAAAGATGTCGGCCGATAGAACGTGAAAATCGACAAATTTACTGAGAAGGAACAATTTTGGTCTGCGTGGGCAAATCAAGATGCGTGCAATCGTTGAAACAAAGCAGGTTTGTGGAGTCCTTTATCCGACAAACCAAATACAAAAGTGATAGATTATGCCACCTGGGAAGAGAAAGCACATTCAACCATCATGTCAGTGCTTATAAGATGATGTTATCACCGAGGTTGCTAAGGAAGACACCGCACCAAGTTGTGGAAGAACCTTGAAAGCCTCAGATATGACCAAGTCACCGACCAACAAGTTGTTGAAACAGAGGTTGTTCATCAAGATGCATGAAGGAGTCCACCGAGGGAACATCTTGACTCAAATTGAACACAATATTACTTGATTTAAGGAATATTGATGTTAAAATTGAAGATGATGATGCAGCCTAATCCTGTTGGTGTCATTACCGCATCATATGAAAACTTTGTGCGCCTTTCATAGTTGGAAAGGATACAATAGCTTTGGAGGATGTGAGGTCTGCCTTACATGCCAGGGAGCTTAGACACAAGGCTGCTGGGACAGACAGTCAGGCTGATGGGCAAGTTGCTAGCAGTAATAGTGGAAAAGGATATGGATAGAAGAAGAAAAAGAAATCAGGGTCCAAAGGTCCTAAGTCTACTGATGTCTGTAATTATTGTAAGGAGCAGGGACATTGGAAGTCCAATTGTCCAAGGAAGAAGAAACAGCAGGAAGGCAATTCTGGCACAGCAGCTTTGGCTACTGAGCAATCTGATGAGGATCTGGTTCTAGTTGCAGGGGATTCTACACACCACAATGATGTGTGGATACTTGATTCTGAGCAACCTACCATATTTGTCCAAACAGAGTGGTTTTCTACTTATGATCGAGATGGATGGTGGTCAAATCTATATGGCCAACAAAGAAGGTTTGCAAAGTTGTGAGAATTGGCTCAAGTGAAGTTAAGGACGAGAGGATGGTAAATTCAGACAATCGAAAGATGTAAGACATGTTCCACAGATGACCAAGAATTTGGTATCTCTCAGTCTACTGGATAACAAGGGGTTCAATTTCAAGGGTGAAGGTGGACAACTGAATGTCTTCAAAGATTCAGTTGTAGTCCTGATATACTACTTTTATATGATTAAATATACGTTATATTATTATGTTTTATCAACGAATTCTATATAAAATATATGAAATTATGATATAAATGATATGAAATGTTAATCTTTATAATTTAGAGTAGTTAGTAGTAAAACTTAGTAATAATAGTAAAAAGTTATCATTTTGTACCAATTTTAGTAAATCGGAGTGTCGTGTCAGATTTACGTGGGTATTTGTGGTATTTTATTGCAGATTTATAAGCCAAAACCCTGAGAATCGACATATTGAAGTATAATCATATCTCTGGAAGGATTTAGAGAATGTCACGAGCTTAAATGGTTAATCGAATTGCTTAAGTGGTCAAGTGGTCAATCGAAGTGGTCAAGTGGCTAATCGATTCGATTAAGTGGTAATTGAAAAATATCTTCGACAAACGAATGGCTCATCAAAACGACATCATCTGAAGAAGAGTCCTTCACGAAAGTTGTAGATTTTCCCGAGAGCTTTCCGATGCCTCTTGAATCATGATTTTTGGATATCCAGAACTCGAGATATGAATTTTATAAGTTATATATAATTATAATTATAATTATAACGCTGCACATGCTGAGTAATAAGGGGGGATGGAAGTAATCATTAGGCCGGACCAGTCCAGCCTCATCAAGGACCGGTCCGGTCTCCATCTCCATTTCTATATAAGGAGCTCAGATGCAGAGCGTGAAAGATGTACCAATATATATATATATATCTACTCTATATATATATATATATCTTCTCCTCTTATTTTCTTTTTAGTTTAGTAGTAGTTGTAAATAGGCATTACGCCAAAAATAATAATGTCGTAGTACTGTTGTAATGCTCGGGAAATTATCGGAAGTTCGGTGTTGTTGAAGTCGTTGTAATGTCCGGAAGAGTACAACTCTGATTCAACATTTGTAATCGGGTAAATTTTCTAAAGTATTTATGTTTGTTTTTATCTTTTTCGTTGTTATAATGTTTTTAGGCTAACTCTAATAACTAGCCAAAGTTATGTAATCGTTTTATTTCGATCTTTTCGGTAAAGGAATGCTGTCTAAGTAAAATTGACTAAAATTGAGTTAATTGAATCTTTTTCTATTTTGTAACGTATTGATAATATTCGGATTGACGTAATTAACCAAGATGAATCGCACCATATAACCTAACGATGAACTGACCAGAGAAGTTAGGATATGAGATAAAAGATAGAAAAACCGGAGGGTAAAATTGGCCGTGCGAAAGCGTGACTACGGAATCCTATTTCCTACCCGGGGGCAGATTTGTCTTGGGAAAGATTAATCTTATTAAAATTGTGCTCGAGATCATAATAATGTTAAAATCAACGGTTTAATTGAAACTAACACCGGAAAGTTAAATCGATCCGCCTGACAACCGGAGCCTTTTGAATAACATCGGCCGTCTGACAAACGGAATAACCTCTTTTATCCGGGGTAGATTTGTACTCGGTACCTGTTCAGACTAACTGAGATTAGCATGGGGCAGTTGTGGAGATTAAACTGATGATAATGACATATGACAATTTCATACGCTCGTGTGAGGAGGAATTGTTAACCTCAGGAGTGCACCGTTTCATTTACTCAATTGGACCTAATATAGAAGGAAAGATCGAGCACATTCCGTTTACTGAAAAGATCGTATAAATCAATTATATAAACTTTGGCTAGTTCTCTAATAATATATTGGTATCTATATATTTATATCTATATATATATTTTGCAATCTATGTACATCTATATATATTTATATATCTATATATATTATATTAGAATAACTTTTAAATTATGCATTTATTTTATGTTAACTAGAATAGTAGTCATCATATTTATAAAATTACGATTTAGATCGAGTTAATAATGTGCTTCTTTGGTGTTTAACCACACTTAGAAGAATTACCACGTTTTCCCTGAGGATTCGACACTCTGACTCACCACACTAGCACTACAGTTTGACCCGATACACTGTCGGTTAAGGACTGGTATAGCACTAGAAAAGGCCACGTCAGCTTTCTGGCGCCGTTGCCGGGGAAAACGTCGCTAATTTCTTTCTTTGTGTCTATGGTTACTACTTGTATTAGCTCAAAATTCTCGAGAATAAGTCAACACTTTTCTTATCTCATTTCTATTTTTATTTTTTTCGTTGGTACTTACCTTATGTAAGTTACCAATTTTACTACTATCAATTTCAGTGTTATTTTTCTATTTTCGTTAGTTGATGACCAGAAGTGGTAAGGCCCCGCTCACTCCTTATAAGCCCGACATTAACACTTACGAAAGGCAGTTAAGAGTAGAGAGTAAACGTGGTCATACTAGTCAGGGAAATCCTGACGAATCATCTTCAAACAAAAATACGAGAATGGCTGAAATCAGTGATGAAACAAATGAACAGAGGCTAGATCATGCTCTAGGGCATGGACAAAACCCTGTTAACCCTAATAATCAAAATAATAATAATTGAAATAATCAGAATCAGAACCAGAATAATCGTAATAACCCACCAAACCCGAGACCTATCTGTGATCAAACCATAAGAAGAAACCAGACTAATAATCCCATACTTTTACCAAATGAAGGAGTGAACAATTTCGAAATTAAATCTCATCTTTTTGGTTTAATTGAGGCAAGAGCCCAATTCCTAGGAGAGGATGATGAAGATCCACATCATCATCTCTATCTTTTTTGAAGAATCAAATACACCCAAAAGTCAAGGTGCTCATAAGGAATTAACGAGGATGACTATGTTTCCTTTTTCTTTAAAAGGACGAGCCCGAGATTGGTTTATGTCTCTTCCACATCATTCACTGACTAGTTGGGAAGATATTCAAACTGAATTTCAAAACAAGATTTCACTCTGGGACGAAATTTGGAATTAAAAGTCGAGGTTGCTAACTTTAGACAAGGATCTGAAGAAACGCTTGGGAATGCCTGGGAAAGATTTAAAAAACTATTAAGAGCTTGTCCCGACCATGGTTATTCCTTAGATATGCAAATTCAACTCTTCTGTCGTAAATTAAGAAAAGATTCACGTGCAGATGTAGATCATGCATGTGGTGGTTTTTTAATGATGAGTGAAGCTCAAATAGTTTACGATGCTATATAAAAGATTTCCAAAAATAACAGAATGTGGGAAACCGGTTCTAGCACCAGAAAAGTAGCTTTTGCAGGAGAATGTACATCTAATACGGAAGTTCTAGCACATTTAGAAAATTTGAGTAGGAAATTTGGTCGCCTACAATCAAATAAAACCAAAGTTCGTAAAATAGTACACCAACCGAATACTCAAATCAGATAATATGTCAATAGGGATCAAGAACCAACAGGATATTCAAGAGAGGAGGTGAGTTTTCTTCAAAGAACATAGGAATTTGAACAATGCATACTCAAACTCGTTTAATGCTATTAGAAGAGATCACCCTACTTATCGATGGTCTGAAAACCCTAGTAAGCAAGGACAACCGCCATATCCAGTTCCATATAGGAATATGAATAATACTCAAGTTTATCAAGAAAACACATCTAATCAGAATTTACAATCATTACCAGTAACTCAAAGTTCAACTCAACCTGCAGAAGGAGTTGAAAAGTGGGAAAAACTAATGGAAAATATGATGGGTGTAGTATCTACTCAAGCTAAGAATATGGAAACAATGATGACTTCTATTGGTACAGTCACTAAAGATATGAGTACAATGAAAACATCTATGAGTGGACATGATACCAGAATGAGAACTATAGAAGCCTCATTGAGGAATATGGAAGATCATTTGAGTAGGGAAGGTGAACGTAATAACAGTAGACCTCCTGGAGGATTACCAAGCAATACTGAAAGAAATCCGAGAGAGGTAAATGTTGTAGTTACGAGAAGTAGAAAACTCTGTGGTAGTAATGGAGTATAAAACTTCGGAAATAATGAAGTAGAAAATGATTTAGATGGAAAAAATGATGAAACTAAAGATGAAATTGAATTCACTGATGAGGAAGAAGAAATTATAGAGAATTTCTTGAAAAGGAATAGAAGTTTGGAACCTGAGAATGAAGGTGAAAAATGGGTAAAAATCCCTAGGATTTTGAAAGATCCCATGGATAAAGATTTAAGGAATTTATTCAAAGAACATGTTAGAATTGAAGATAATGAAAACAAGGATGAAAAACAAGAAGAACTGAAGGAATCTGAAGTAGAGATTGATTCAGGGAATGTTTTAAAAGAAAAAACTCGAGATCATGATACTTGGCGATCAAGTAATACTCAAAGGTTTAAGGATAAAGGAAAAGAGAAAATGACTTTGGGATCGAAGGTTATAGATTTAGAATCTTTACCTTACCCACCTAAAGATCAAATTAAAAGATTAAAACCGATCGTATATGCTCGCTTTCCTTGATACTTTTCGTCATACTCATGTTAATATCCCCATTATCGAAGCTCTAATTAGTATGCCTCGCTTATGGAAAGTTTCAAAAGATATTCACAAATAAGAAAAATTAGAGGAATATGAGAATATATGCCTAAATGAAGAATGTTCTGCAATTTTGCAGCATAAGTTACCACCTAAACTGAAAGATCCTGAAAGTTTCACCATTCCATGTGAAATTGGAGGATTTCTGTTTAAAAAGGTCTTATGTGATCTTGGAGCTAGTATAAATCTCATGTCTTATGAGGATTATAGAAAGCTAGGCATAGGAAATCTTATGAAGACTGAAATGACTCTGCAAATGGCAGATAGATCGATTAAATACCCTAAAGGAATTATTGAGGACGTATTGGTTAAAGTAGACAAGTTCTATTTTCCAGTAGAATTTGTAGTTATGGAAATGGAAGAAGGATATTCAGCGCCACTTATCTTAGGTCGACCATTTCTAGCTACAGGAAGAACTTTAATAGATGTCTAGAAAGGAGAGTTAATTCTGAGAGTCAATGAAAATGAAGTTGCTTTCAATATTTTCAAAGCTATGAACCATCCATATAAATCACCAGAATCATGTTCATTTATAGAAGATATTCATTCTGTCTATGATAATCAGTCACCAACTTTTGAAGACAGATTAGAAGAATGCTTAACTCTGTCTATCTATAAGGAAGATGAGAAAGACACCGAAATGAAAGAGATAATCTTTTCTCTAGATAAAGGAAGTTTTACTTTTAAACCATCATGGCATAAGTATTTGGAATTAGAACTAGAAGGACCAGTTCTTAAACCATCACTGGAAGATTCACCTAAGAATCTGGAATTGAAACCGTTACCTTTAAATCTGAAGTATGCTTTTCTTGAAACTAATAATCTATTACCGGTTATTATTTCATCATCTTTAACTGAGCAACAAGAAGATCAATTACTTAGAATGTTGAAAAAGCATAAGAAAGCTTTTGGATGGACAGTTGCCGATATTCGAGGTATTAGCCCTGAGATTTGCGTTCATAAGATAATTTACAAGGAAGATGCTAAACCTTGTATTCAACCGCAACGCCGCCAACCCAAATTTGCAGCTTAATTGTTAAGAAAGAGGTCATTAAGCTATTAGAAATGGGGATAACTTTTCCCATATCAGATAGTGAATGGGTTAGTCCAACTCAAGTGGTACCAAAGAAAGGAGGTTTCACAGTGAAAGAGAATGAAAAGAATGAATGGATTCCGACAAGAGAAATTACCGGTTATCGAATGTGCATTGATTTTAGAAAACTAAATGATCATACTAAGAAAGATCATCATCCACTTCCATTCATAGTTCAGATGTTGGAATGTTTAAGTGGACATAAGTATTACTGTTTCTTAGATGGTTATTCAGGATATTTACAGATATTCATTGCAGCAGGAGATAGAGAAAAAACTAATTTCACTTGTCCTTATGGAACTTTTGCTTATAAAAGAATGCCGTTTGGTTTATGTAATGCACCAGCTACGTTTCAAAGGTGTATGATGGCTATATTTGCTGATATGGTTGAGAAATTCTTAGAAATTTTTATGGATGACTTTAGTGTTTACAGAGATTCATTTGATATCTGTTTGTTACACTTAGAACGAGTGTTACAACGCTGTGAAGATACCAATCTAGTACTAAACTGGGAAAAATGTCACTTAATGGTATCAGAAGGGATTGTTTTAGGTCATAGAATCTCTGAAGAAGGTATCGAAGTTGATAAAGCTAAAGTCGAAGTAATTGAAAAGTTACCTCCACCAGTTAATTTAAGAACCCTAAGAGGATTTCTCGGACATGCTGGATTTTATAGAAGGTTCATTGCCGATTTTTCAAAAATAGCAAAGCCTCTAAGTCATTTACTTGAAAATGAAGTACCTTTTAACTTTGATAGTAAATGTATGGAAGCCTTTCAGACCTTAAAAGCGAGATTGACTACTGCACTGTGTTAGTAGCACCGCAGTTGAGTTTGCCGTTTGAGATTATGTGTGATGCGAGTGATTTAGTCATGTAGGAGCTGCTTTTAGGTCAAAGATATAACAAAATTCTCAAAGCTATTTACTATGCATCTCACACATTAAACGCAACTCAACTTAATTATGCAACTACGAGAAAAGAATCATAATGTGATTTTTGCCTTAGATAAGTTTCGATCGTATATTGTTGGTTCTAAGGTAATAATTTATACTGCACCATTCAAATTTCAAGTATTTATTGAGTAAGAAAGATGCTAAACCTCGCTTCTTAGATGGATTCTCTTAATTCAAGAATTTGATATTGAAATTAAAGATAAAAAATGAAGTGAGAATGTAGTAGCAGATCATCTAAGTAGAATGGAAAATGATGAAGAAATAGGAATTGAAATTAAAGATTCATTTCCTGATGAACAACTATTTAGAATAGATACTCCTTCAACCATGCAGTTATTAAAGAATAGAATTCCTTCTAAGGAAATGTCACCTTGGTTTGGAGATATCATTAATTACTTAACCTGTGATTATATTCCGTCTCATTGGACTTGGCAACAGAAAAAGAACTTCTTTTATGATTTAAAATTTTATTATTGGGAGGAACCAGACCTTTTCCGTAAATGTTCGGATGGGATAATCAGAAAATGTGTGCCTGATAATGAAATTTTAAGTGTTTTATCATTTTGCCATGATCGTGAGGCGAGGGTCATCATGGAGGTTGGAAAACCGCTTTTAAGTTTTACAATGTGGTTTTTATTGGCTTACACTATATGAGATGCTTATAAGTATGTTAAATCTTGTGAATCGTGTCAAAAATGGGAAATGTATCTAAAAACATGAAATGCCTATGCAACCTATTTTAGAATGTGAATTATTTGATGTTTGGGGTATAGATTTCATGGGACCTTTCCCATATATCTTTTGGAAAAGATTTATTCTTGTAATGGTAGATTATGTTTCAAATGGGTAGAAAGTGAAGCTCTTCCCACTAATGATACCAAGGTTGTCATACGATTCCTTAAAAGAATATATTTACCGAGATATGGCATTCCGAGGACAATCATTAGTGATGAGAGGTCACACTTTTGTAATAAACCATTTACTAAGATAGTTGAAAAATATGGTGTAACGCATAAGTTAGAACGCCTATCATCCGCAAAAACCAGTGGGATGTGTAGAGGTGTCAAATAGAGAAATCAAAAGAATCATGGAGAAAACAGTTGATTCAAATCGTAAAAACTGGGCAGTTAAATTAGATGATGCATTATGGGCATACATAACAGCTTTTAAAACACCAATTGGTTGTTCTCCCTATAAGCTAGTCTTTGGTAAGTCTTGTCATCTCCCAGTTGAGTTAGAACACTGAGCCTTCTGGGCTATTAGATTTCTGAATTTCGATCCTAAGGCTGTCGGTGATCATAGACTGCTTCAATTAACAAAACTAGAAGAATTTCGTCTCGATTCTTATGAAAACGCTCGAATCTACAAGGAACGCACAAAATCTTTCCATGATAAGAGAATCTTTAAACGTGAGTTCCATGTAGGTGATCGAGTGCTTTTGTACAATTCACGTTTAAAGTTGTTTCCAGGTAAGCTTAAATCAAGATGGACATGTCCATTTAAAGTAACACGGGTTTACAAATCTGGAGCTGTTGAACTAACTGATGAAAATACAACTTTTATAGCCAATGGCCACAGGGTAAAGTTATTTGTGGAGGGAGAAGGAATCACACTGAAAGAAGAAGTAATTCTACTGATTGATCCCCCGACAAATTAAAAAAAAAAGTAGAGAAAAATCAAAAGAACGGAAAAGCAGAGAAACTGGAATCAGCCGAATACCAGGTGCTATCTATCTTTAATCTACTTTTCTGTGTTTTATTTATGTTTAAACTCTTTTCGCCTTTTACCGGATAGACGTAAAAGAACTGGATGCCTTTTTTAGATAGAATAGGAGTTTTTATTTTACTTTTGAAATTAGGCCTAAATAAAGATGTCGCGTTTTCTATAGAAGCTTTAGTTTTTGAACAAAACAAGAAATTGTTGAGAGAGATAAGATTGGGAGAAGTTTGTAATGGAACATCAAGAAGTGCGATAAAAAGAAGGGCAAAGTTTCTGATGAGATGCAGAATCTGTGGAAAAAGTGAATATGTTGGACGTTGTGGGAAAAACACAACCAAATCCCAGGATGAGTGTTTGAATATTGTAAGGAAGGGAACAATTAGGTGGTTATCCGAAAATCCCGATGGAATTCCAAGAGATAATTCAAATGCCTCGTTCTTAGGAGTTAGGTTGATTGAACGTTATATCAGAACTCTGGAAGATTTAGAAATCGAAGAATCGGGAACCCCTTAAGTTTCAAGTCTTTTCTTATGTTTTATTTTATAAAATTTTCGCATAACTTCTGAAAATTTTATAAAATTGGATCTTTATGAAATTTGAGGAGTTTTATAAAAGTTTTTTTTTTAGTTTTTATTTAGATGTTTTATAAGAGTTTATATAAATTTATTAAATTTTTATAAGCTTTTTATTAAGTGTTATAAAGATTTTATTAAATTTTTAGAAATTGTTATAAAATTATAAGATTCCCTTCAAATTTTATTTTTAAAGATTTTCTTAAGTTTTAAAAATTATTATAAACTTATCTTTAAGATTTTAATTAAGTTGTATTAGAATTTTTATAAGTTAGAATCAAAAATTCAAAAAAAGTAAAAAAAAAATCGGAAAAAGTGAAAAAAAAAAATGGGCACGGACCGATCCGGCCCTAAACCCGGACCGGTCCGGGGTCTAAAATCATGAAAAAGGACGGGGACCCTCTTTTCTTCTCCTTCTTCTTCTTCCCTAATTTTGCAGCCGCACCCCACACCAAACCCCACCACTCGAAATTTTTTCAATACCTTCCACAAAAATTCACCTCTCACACTACCACTACTTGATTTCTTCCTCTTTTCATCTCTTCTCTTCTACCCAAATTTGAAAAAATCAAAAAGGATAAAAAACAAGCTACATTTTTTTCGGCGACTTAACAACTTTTCCGGCCTACTTTTCAACGTTTTCTTCATATTAAGGTATTATTTAGTTATCAATTTCATAATTTTCATAATTTTTTAGATTAATTTCAACTATTTTGATTTTTGAGTGTGTTGTAACATTTTTATTTTTTGTTGTTTTTGTTGTTGTTTTTGATGTTGATTGACTTTACCAATATCGTAGAATGGCTGAGTCGAGTAGGAAAGCCTCTAAAAAGCGTAAATCAAACATTCCTATATCAACTCCGGTAGCAGGCACAATAGCTTTATCACCTGAAGAAGAAGCCGTAAGCTTTAATAAAACAGCATCACAAGAAGCTAAGAACGCGTATGAGAGAATTTATAGTAAATGTGATGTTTTGGTTGAAAAAGGATTAGATTTGGATGACTTAGGTGATGAAGTTAAGGATATTTTTACGAGACATCAGTGGTTAGAACTAGCAGCCAGAAGAGAAGGGGATTAACACGACTTTAGTAGCTGAGTTTTATTCAGTTTTATCTACTATGTCACAAGATGAGCTGACTAAGTCGCAAACTGTACCCCTAAGAGCTAGAAATATTCCTTTTAACCCTGAAGTCATAAATGCAATTCTAGGAGTTGAAGTTTTTCCTGATGAGGAGGATTACAGGGTAGTTTTGAATTTAAATGATCCTGCAAGCTTTGAACAGACTGCCCTGAGAGCTCAGCACGCTTTTGACCCAACCGCTGTGTGGGTTGAGAATCGGTTTAACTACGGGAGGTGTATTAGAGGTTTAAGGGCGATTAAAAGATTTATTAGCCATACTCTCTACCCTTCTAGTAAACATACTGCGTATGGAAAGGAAGATGTTTGTATCGCTTGGGCGATGGTAAATGATGTTAAGGTGGATGTTGGAAAAGTCATGTTTAAAAGAATTTTTGAAAGTATTGTCATCGCTGCACTGTGGAGTCATCTGTATTTCCTTGTTTTATCTCGATTTATGTCGTAGGGTGGGAGTACCACCCTGCCTAATGACAAGTTATCTCTGGCGGATGCAAATCGATTGGACCAAGTTTGACTAGGCTTCCGGATGGTAGTATACGCTCTTTGATTAGAAGTCGTCAAACTCAACCACTCCACCGCTTTTAACATCTTCCTCTTTTCCATCTTTTCTAGTCACCTCAACAAACTCCTTTCTCCAACACTATCACCTATGATATGTTTCAATCTTTAGTATCGACGTTGCACGTGGTCAAGCCAACATGGCTTTATATGTTTGAAAGTAATAGGCAGTGGTGTGACGATATTCGTAGAGGTTTAAGGAGGAACGAGCGCTTGCTTGTAATCCTACCTTTGATGATCCTGCCTATCCACCTTGTCAGTCAGATCCATATACATTACCAGATTGGGTAGCACCTATTCCACCACCTTCGAGCTTTCATCCATCGTCATATCCTTTTGGGAGCCAATCTAGTGGAACAGGTGTATTTTCGACGGTGTATTCGAGAGACCAAATGATGTCTAGTTGGGGAGGATTCACTGAGTTTGCACATATCACGACTGGCATGAGTTCGATGGGTCTTGATAGTTCAGTCAGGACCACGACTACAGTTCAGCCACCAGCTTCTCAGTCATTTCCGAGTTCAAGCTTTCATGTCGATCCTAAGGAAGACTATGAAGAAGATTGAATTTCATGACTTTGTTTGATTAAACATTTTTACTGCATATTTTACTCGACATTTTCCATTTAGATATTGGTTTGTTTTCGTTTTCGTTTATTTTGATTTTATAATCATAATATGGTTTGCATTCTAAATCGTTTTAATTTTTATAAACTAAAAAAAAAAAAAAAAAAAATATTCCCAAAAATAATTTCGTATCGTTACTAAGTCATTTTAAAAATATATGATGTGTCGTTTTATCAGTTCGTATCAAGTTAGAGGAAGTTTTTTAAATATCTTTAAAGAGGTATGTAATGTTCAACACGTGAAGTAAAAAACCAAAACACAACTTGACTTTTACCTCTGTCCTCAGTAAAAGATAATTGAGGCCGGACCGGTCCGGCCTAGTCTCGGGCCTCTCGGCCCGAGCCGTGAAGAGAAATGAGATGAGTCATTCTTGAGTCCGTCTAGTGCATCCACGTAGGTATAATTTTCTATCTATTAAAAGAGGTCAGGGCATGAGAAACCATACCGTCTCTTTCACTGTCTATCTACTTTCAACTCTATTTTTTTTACTTTTCATCTAGTTTTAAAAATGTCGAACCGATCATCTCCTTCTGTCAATTCATATGAGCCTAACACCCCGGATGCTCCGGAATCTCAAGCTTCTAACGAGAATATCATTTTACACCCTCGTTTTGCTAATTCTCCAATCCAGTTGGAGAAAGGTCTAAATTTCGATAAGATTGATTGATGGGGTAAAACGATTATAAGAGGATTTGGCTGGAAAAAGTTCGTCAGTACGCCAAGAGGAAGGATAAATGTCTCGATAGTTCGAGAATTTTATTCATACAATGACGACGCCCATGATTGATATAACTCAAATTGTCTCGTGTAAGAGTGAGTGGTCGCTCCTTCTCTTCGTCTATTATCAACCAAAATTTTGAAATTCCTCCTGTTACGATGCAACATTTCGAAATGAAGTGGGGATTAGATAATCCATACAATCATTTGAATAAAGTGCATGAGTCTTTCCAATGTCTGTTTCCACTTTTCGACACAAATCACGATATGTCTACACGTGCTTTACTTCCACACCTAAAGGCGTGGAAACATTTCATTAACTCTAGGGTGTATCCTACTTGGGATTTCGGGAGCCTTAGTGATAATGAAATGCTTCTACTTTTTGCTTTGGCATTTGGTGAATTTGTCGATTGGGGTATTTTGATTCAAAGGACAGTTTTGGAGTTTGCAATAACGAGAGGCAGTAGGGGGAAACCTATGCCTAATGCTTGGATGATTTCGCATCTTTGTACTCAAGTGAGTGGAGTGGGAGAGCTGGAGACGGATGAGATTTTTCCGTCTAGAGATAATCGAGTTGGCTTGTTACCGGTTGATACACCGGGTTGTTCGTCTACGATTTAGATGTTTTGTTGATGGTTAGTTTATAATGTTTAAGTTTTAATAAGTTAACTTTAATTAAGTTTGAAGTTATTTTTAGTTCGGTTAAGTTTATGTTGTTCTTTTAAGTTTGTAATAATCTATCTTGTTTAATATATATATGTTTCAGTTTTTTTATTTTTAAAGTTTGTTTGTTATTTAATTAGTATACGCTAAAAATGAAATCAGAAGAATAACGATAATAGATAATTTTAATTTTATTTTCCAACCTACTTATTTAATACTCATTGAACATCGGGACGATGCCACTTCGTAAGTGGGGAGTAGAGTTAGGTTAGAAAATTCATTAAAATTTTCGAAAAAATAATTATAAATTATAAAAATTATCAAAATTTTATTATAAATATGAATAAAAAATGATATAATTTGGAAGAATAAGTTTTTAATTAAGTAAAGTATATTAGATATATTATAATTATATTTTATGTCTAATTTAGATTTTAATGAGATTTTAAGTTTATATAATTGAATAAGTAATATTAGATATTGTTTTTATGAAATTATATAAGTATGTTGATAATTATAAGTAAAATTGTTAGAATCATTTTCTTTTCAAAAATGAATTATGAGTTTGGAATTGGACTAGGGATGTCGATTTTTGGCACCACAAAAATATAACTATAGCCAAATAGCCTACCTAAATAAATTTCCAATTTTTGTTCCTACCTCAGCCTTGATTAGAGTGATCAAGACCTCACTCGAAATGGCCATTGTGATTAAATAACCAACCTTTAGCTAATTTTGGTCTACATTTCCTTGAAATTCCACAAGTTTGTACGTACTTATGAAAAGAGATGAAGACATAAAAGCTAAGTTTTGGTATATGCTGAGATTGGAAAAATTAGATAAGTAGTAGTATATTCGATCTTACCTCATGACACTTGCAAGATAGTCGATTTTGGTAATAAGTTCGGATATGTTAATATTCTATAAAAGAATTAAGAACGAAGCACCATATTTACACAGAATTAATCAAATATCAGGTATCTTCCTTATCTGTGATCGACAACTTGAAAATAAAAAAGAACATATAGGTTGTAGCTACCAATGATTTGAGTGAGTAGGGTATTATCTCGAAATGTCCTATATCACTATGAGGTTAAAAGCTCCCGATTGCCTGATGATAGTAGTCCAGCTAGGGTATTATCTCGAAATGTCCTATTGCTGGGAATGAAGGCACAGAATGAAAAAGAAAAAGTCGAATCATAAGATCTCAAGAATGATTACAAGTTTAAGGAAACCGGACTTGTAATTTTCGATCGAAAGAGTAGTACTCCGATCAATCTTGATGAAGCAATGCTTGTAAGTTTGATTTTCTACACACATTCACGCTTTTAGTTCTTAATCCTTAAAAAAAAAAAAAAAAAAAAAGAGAAGAAAGAAAAAAAAGAGAAAATCTGATTTAGGGCTTACACATACGAATTGATGAGTTTGAATCCATCAAACTCGAAGAAGAACAGAATTAGGGCTTACACATACCTTGACAAATCTCCAACTTTCTGATTTCAAAACGTTGCTTTCTTCACAACGATTTCGACACTCTACTCTGATCTGAAAACCGTTAAGAATTGACTTAGCAATCGATGATGGTCTCTTAGCCCTAATCTTGCTCTCACACACGCAGAAGACAAGTTTCGGAGGGTGAAAAATCTGATTAAAAGATTAAGGGGCTAATTAGGTTAGTTTTTCCTTAAATAGGAAAATTCCACAATTACCTAATTTAAATGATTTTCCTTAATCACTCTTTTCTAAAATTAGATTTCCTTCCTTAATATATACATATATATCTCAAAAATATATATATAAATATCAAAATACTTAAACTCGAATAAAAGTAACTCAACTTAAATATTTCATTTTCGTAAAATGACACGTCTGTCATTTTCCAAAAATCGGAATATTACATTAACAACTCTAAACATTAGTACGTCTTGTGTAATTTAAACAAAAGAAATAATATAAGGGGCCATTTCCAACATATCGTCCTAGGGCCCTCAACCTCTAAGACCAGAGAGATTTTATGGTGCAACGGTTGTAGAAAGGTTATACCAAGTGACATACATTAGAGCCTCTTATTTTTACTCTCTTTCACATAATACACTTTTATCGTGTGTGAGATGTTAGAAATGAATGGTTGTAATGTATGACACTTGGTAAAACCTTCCTACAACGGTTGCATTTTAAAATTTCACCTAAGACCAACCCTTGTTCAACTATGTGTCGAGTACAATGGTCAAGTATATGTGCTTATTTAGGGTCATTGTGTGTTTGAATTACAATGCAAGTGTGAAAATGAATTTTATGTAGCATTGTCCCTTTTTCTTCTATTATAGGGACAATCATATATATATATATGCACATCATTCATTTGAGTGTAATTGAAATGTATAACTTAAATGTGTCTAGCCTTGTTCATAAATATTACATATTCATCTTCGAAGCTAACACACGTGACGTGTACGGTGGATGATGATGACGGATTTTCTTATGTGTTATATTTTCCCTTCTATAAAATGCAAACGTTTCCCCTTTTTATCATAAACTTTCCTATCAGAACACTCCTAGTCAGGAAATCAGAGCGCTGCTGGTTGGGCATTCATAACATTTTTCTTTAAAACATTTATACTATCCAAGATGATATGCTCTATTTTACTTAAGTCTCTTTACTTGGTGTTTTTTACTTATGGTTGTACATTATTTTGATATGTCATTGTTGATCGATTTCAAAATTTAGATTTTTCTTTTATTTGAAACACGATGTTCGCATTAAATCAAATCGAAACGGGGTTCACCGGATATGAAATGATTTTTGATTCAATTAGATTTTGATTTAATGTATAACCATATGGGACTAAGCTATTTGAAGAAATGATTGATCATAGACATCCATAGACTTCTATGTAAATTAGGCGATAACTTTTTGAGTTATGGTTGGTGCTAGTTGATTGATTTCCATACGATTTTTTTTAGAGGAATTCGATATGTTTAAAGAATTTTTTTTTTGAAAAAAACGATCTTTTTTATTCAATAAATTAAGGTATCAAACATTTACAAAAGTCCAAGCAGAGGCGAAAAAACAAAACCAAAAACTAATTATTGTTCCTCTAGTCCCCACGCTAATCTAATATTTCGAGCCCTTTCCACCATTTGGCCAATAAAGACGTGAGACAGTGGATAAGAAGTCTCTTTCCCAAATATGCACTTATTGCACCAATTCCAAATACCGTTGACAATCTCCCTCCAATGATACTTGCACTTGGGAGTCTCCGTGAAGGCACGAGCACACTGTAGCGAAAACGTTATCCAATCCTTCGATGATTCGGCAGCAAAGAAGTCTCTTTTACAAGCAGGTTTTAGGAATTTTTCCCTTATCGCCCTGGGCCACACATAATCCCGGAGGGCATGAAGAGAAGTTTCCTCCTCTAGACCGCAAATTTCACAAATGACTGACTCCATTACGTGGCATCGGTATAACCGTACATTAACCGGTAAAGCATCATGACATAACATCCAAACAAAATGATTACCTCTGGAAGGACCCTTCAGACTCCAAATCTCTTTACAAATGGGTTCCGAATTGCCTTGCACTGCCGGTAGCAACTGTAGGTAATATCCCGAGCTTACCGTATAGTGCCCCCTAGTAGTGTCCCTCCAAGTGAGAATTCCATCAATCATTTCAGATTCCGCATCGATAATTGCCACCCCGCTCTTAATACTTCTCCATATTATTGAACTTCCGTGCTTAAGTGGATGGTGTATGTCCCCATACTTAGCTTTAAGTACTTCTACCCATAGTGTTTTCTGGTCCTTCATGTAATGCCACGCCAGTTTCGCCAAAAAAAACTGATTCATATTTGCCATATTTTTAAATCCTAGCCCATCCGCTTCATTTGGCACGCACAACTTGTTCCACGCAATGTGGTGAAGAGTCTTTTTTCCGCCGTATCTCCCCAATAAAAATCCCTGCAAATTTTCTCTAGTTGGGATAAGATGCCCACCAGAAGTTTGACCGTTTGCATAGTGTATAACGGCTGTGAAGCTAAAGACGTTTGCATTAAGATTGCTCTACCCGCACGAGATAAGGTGTGGGACTGCCATGAGCAAAGCTTCCGTTTCATTTTATCCATCAAATAAGAGAACGAAGAGATTTTGAGTCGACCTCTGAGAAGAGGCGGGCACAAGATAGGTCCCCGGGTCAAAAGTATGTTGCATTTCAAGAGCTTGGCTAATTATGCCTCTATGAATGGGAGTAACGCTTGCCGAGGTTTAAAACGAGATTTTGCCATATTAATTTTCATTCCAAAACGCTAGAAGTCCCCAAAACGGTATCCATGACCAACGCCTGAACCTCGCTCGCTTCCCCAAAATGTAGTAAATCGTCCGCAAAGAATTGGTGGGATAGAGGTGGACCATTCTTCGATAGTTTAATCGGCTTCCATTGTCAGTAAAGTGACTTAAACTCTACATTTGGTGGAACCAATCAAAGACTCACCGTGTGATGAGCAAATGAGAAGTGTATTCAATTATGTGCATCAGTAGGGTGGAGTCTCATCGAGGCTTCATCGCCAGGGTGAAGTCTGGCCGAGTATCGAATACAAAGCAGGTCCCACATCTCGCTAATTACATTATGTGACAACTATCTGTCATTATTAAAAGGAGGACACGTGTAAGGGTATTTATGGCAGATTAGACAAATATTCCTGACGGCTAGGGTTTAGGGATTTGTGCCTATAAATACATTTGTTGTTACATTGTCTGTGTGTGTGAAATCTGAAACTCAGTGCATAATAATAAATATCTCTTTTCTGCCCGTGGTTTTTTATCTCTCTCACTTTGAGAGGGGTTTTCCACGTTAAATCTGTGTTCTTCTTGTTTTCTGTTATCTCCATTGATTATTTACGTTTGATTGCATCTGTTTCTATTTCTTGCATCTGAAGTTATCTCCATCGCTTTATAACAAGTGGTATCGAGAGGCAGTTCGAGAAAACAATGCATAAATCAACTTCATCTTCACCAAGGCCTTCAGTAAGGTGCTAGGATCTGTGATAAAGTTGTGATCTTTAGCAAGAAAAGATGTCAGCAGTAAACGTGAAAATCGACAAATTTACAGGAAGGAACAATTTTGGTCTGTGGCAAATCAAGATGCGTGCACTGTTGAAACAGCAGGGTTTGTGGAGTCCTTTATCTGACAAACCAAATACAGGTGCAGTAGATTATGCCAGTCTGGAAGAGAAAGCACATTCAACCATCATGCTGTGCTTATAAGATGATGTTATCACTGAGGTTGCTAAGGAAGACACCGCAGCCAAGTTGTGGAAGAACCTTGAAAGCCTGTATATGACCAAGTCACTGACCAACAAGTTGTTGAAACAGAGGTTGTTCAGTCTGAAGATGCATGAAGGGAGTCCACTGAGGGAACATCTTGACCAGCTGAACACAATATTACTTGATTTAAGGAATATTGATGTTAAAATTGAAGATGATGATGCAGCCCTAATCCTGTTGGTGTCATTACCGGCATCATATGAAAACTTTGTGCAGTCTTTCATAGTTGGAAAGGATACAATAGCTTTGGAGGATGTGAGGTCTGCCTTACATGCCAGGGAGCTTAGACACAAGGCTGCTGGGACAGACAGTCAGGCTGATGGGCAAGTTGCTAGCAGTAATAGTGGAAAAGGATATGGACAGAAGAAGAAAAAGAAATCAGGGTCCAAAGGTCCTAAGTCTACTGATGTCTGTAATTACTGTAAGGAGCAGGGACATTGGAAGTCCAATTGTCCAAGGAAGAAGAAACAGCAGGAAGGCAATTCTGGCACAGTAGCCTTGGCTACTGAGCAATCTGATGAGGATCTGGTTCTAGTTGCAGGGGATTCTACACACCACAATGATGTGTGGATACTTGATTCTGGAGCATCCTACCATATTTGTCCAAACAGAGAGTGGTTTTCTACTTATGATCAGATGGATGGTGGTCAAATCTATATGGCCAACAGCAAGGTTTGCAAAGTTGTGAGAATTGGCTCAGTGAAGTTAAGGACAGAGGATGGTAAATTCTGTACACTGAAAGATGTAAGACATGTTCCACAGATGACCAAGAATTTGGTATCTCTCAGTCTACTGGATAACAAGGGGTTCAATTTCAAGGGTGAAGGTGGACAACTGAATGTCTTCAAAGATTCAGTTGTAGTCCTGATATACTACTTTTATATGATTAAATATACGTTATATTATTATGTTTTATCAACGAATTCTATATAAAATATATGAAATTATGATATAAATGATATGAAATGTTAATCTTTATAATTTAGAGTAGTTAGTAGTAAAACTTAGTAATAATAGTAAAAAGTTATCATTTTGTACCAATTTTAGTAAATCGGAGTGTCGTGTCAGATTTACGTGGGTATTTGTGGTATTTTATTGCAGATTTATAAGCCAAAACCCCGAGAATCGACATATTGAAGTATAATCATATCTCTGGAAGGATTTAGAGAATGTCATGAGCTTAAATGGTTAATCGAATTGCTTAAGTGGTCAAGTGGTCAATCGAAGTGGTCAAGTGGCTAATCGATTCGATTAAGTGGTAATTGAGAAATATCTTCGACAAACGAATGGCTCATCAAAACGACATCATCTGAAGAAGAGTCCTTCACGAAAGTTGTAGATTTTCCCGAGAGCTTTCCGATGCCTCTTGAATCATGATTTTTGGATATCCAGAACTTGAGATATGAATTTTATAAGTTATATATAATTATAATTATAATTATAACGCTGCACATGCTGAGTAATAAGGGGGGATGGAAGTAATCATTAGGCCGGACCAGTCCAGCCTCATCAAGGACCGGTCCGGTCTCCATCTCCATTTCTATATAAGGAGCTCAGATGCAGAGCGTGAAAGATGTACCAATATATATATATATATATATATATATCTACTCTATATATATATATATCTTCTCCTCTTATTTTATTTTTAGTTTAGTAGTAGTTGTAAATAGGCATTACGCCAAAAATAATAATGTCGTAGTACTGTTGTAATGCTCGGGAAATTATCGGAAGTTCGGTGTTGTTGAAGTCGTTGTAATGTCCGGAAGAGTACAACTCGATTCAAAGATTTGTAATCGGGTAAATTTTCTAAAGTATTTATGTTTGTTTTTATCTTTTTCGTTGTTATAATGTTTTTAGGCTAACTCTAATAACTAGCCAAAGTTATGTAATCGTTTTATTTCGATCTTTTCGGTAAAGGAATGCTGTCTAAGTAAAATTGACTAAAATTGAGTTAATTGAATCTTTTTCTATTTTGTAACGTATTGATAATATTCGGATTGACGTAATTAACCAAGATGAATCGCACCATATAACCTAACGATGAACTGACCAGAGAAGTTAGGATATGAGATAAAAGATAGAAAAACCGGAGGGTAAAATTGGCCGTGCGAAAGCGTGACTACGGAATCCTATTTCCTACCCGAGGCGATTTGTCTTGGGAAAGATTAATCTTATTAAAATTGTACTTTAGATCATAATAATGTTAAAATCAACGGTTTAATTGAAACTAACACCGAAAGTTAAATCGATCCGCCGACAACCGGAGCCTTTTGAATAACATCGGCCGTCTGACAAACGGAATAACCTCTTTTATCCGGGGTAGATTTGTACTCGGTACATGTTCAGACTAACTGAGATTAGCATGGGGCAGTTGTGGAGATTAAACTGATGATAATGACATATGACAATTTCATACGCTCGTGTGAGGAGGAATTGTTAACCTCAGGAGTGCACCGTTTCATTTACTCAATTGGACCTATTATAGAAGGAAAGATCGAGCACATTCCGTTTACTGAAAAGATCGTATAAATCAATTATATAAACTTTGGCTAGTTCTCTAATAATATATTGGTATCTATATATTTATATCTATATATATATATATTTTTGCAATCTATGTACATCTATATATATTTATATATCTATATATATTATATTAGAATAACTTTTAAATTACGCATTTATTTTATGTTAACTAGAATAGTAGTCATCTGTGTTATAAAATTGCGATTTAGATCGAGTTAATAACAGCTCTTTGGTGTTTAACCACACTTAGAAGAATTACCACGTTTTCCCTGAGGATTCGACACTCTGACTCACCACACTAGCACTACAGTTTGACCCGATACACTGTCGGTTAGGACTGGTATAGCACTAGAAAAGGCCACGTCAAGTCCTCAAAGGCATCAAGAGGGGAACCTTGTATATATTACAAGGATCTATCAGATCTGAATCTAGCGATGTTACATCCTCGGCCAGCTTCACCGATCTCAAAGAGACTCACCGTGGCACATGAGACTAGGTCACATGGGTGAAAGGGGTATGAGACTTTTGTGAACATTGTGTGTTTGGGAAATTGCATAGAAGTAAGTTCTCAGCAGGGTTGCACAACACAAATGCATCACTTGATTATATCCATTCAGACTGCTGGGGTCCATCAAAAGTTGAGTCATTGGGTGGTCACAGATACTTTGTGTCATTCATAGATGACTATTCAAGGATGACTTGGGGTGGTGATGATTAAGAACAAAAGTGATGCATTCAGTAACTTCAAGCAGTGGAAGGCCCTTGTAGAGAATCAGTTAGGCAAGAAAATCAAGAAGCTTCGTACAGATAATGGTCTGGAATTCTGCTGGACGGATTTTGATTCATTTTGTGCAAATGAGGTATTGCCGGACATCATACTCAGAAGGAATACACCTCGCAGAATGGTGTAGCCGAAAGGATGAATCAAACTCTCTTTGAGAGGTAAGATGTATGCTTTCTCAAGTCGGTTTATCAAGGAGATTTTGGGCGCGAGGTCAGTAAAAGCGACTTTGCTACTTAATCAACAGGAGTCCTCACACAGGGATCAATCTCAAGACACCATTTGAGATGTGGTCAGGCAAGCCTGCTGACTACTCAGTTCTAAGGGTTTTTGGGAGTACAACTTACTATCATGTTAGTGAAGGGAAGTTGGAGCCAAGAGCTAAGAAGGAAGTGTTTGTATGGTATGGTGATGGAGTGAAAGGATATAGAATTTGGTCATCAGCAGAGTCCAGAGTAATCCTCAGCAGGGATGTTGTGTTTGATGAAAATTCTATGTTAAACTCATCGGTAGGAGAGTCTCATCGAATCAAACCAGTCTTTGAATCGATAGTGTTGAGAAACATGTGGAGCTTCGGTGGAGTCTCTTGATATGCAACAATCAGTGGATCCAAATCAACACTATACTGATCTGGATAATGAACCAGAATCTGATCCAAGCCAGCCTACTGAGACCTCAGTAGGGTTTCATACAAACATTAATCAGCAGAGTCTAGCTGCCAGAGATATGTTGGGATACCTCCAAGGAGAGTCTAGCCTAAAAGATCTAATGTTGGGATACCTCCAAGGAGATATGTGTATGATGATTTGACGGGATATGCACTCCAAGTTGCAGAAGAGGTAGAGGTTGCTGAACCTACTACTTACAGGAAAGCAGTGACATGTACAGAAGCATCTCAGTGGCATGCTGCCATGGGAGATGAAATGGAGTCATTGTTGAAGAATCAGACTTGGGAATTGGTCAAACAGCCTACTGACAAGGGAGTTGTGACTTGTAAATGGATTTTCAAGAAAAACGAAGGAATAACTAAGGCAGAAGGGGTCAGGTATAAGGCAAGTTTGGTTGCAAGAGGATTCAGTCAAAAGGAAGGGGTTGACTTTGATGAAATATTTTCACCAGTGGTCAGACACACTTCAATCAGAGTGTTACTAGCAATGGTGGCACAGCCGGTGTTGTGTGATTTTCAATATAATCACTAAATGCTACCGCAAGCGCACGGCTTATCGAGTAGTACTTAGGATGTCGATCCCACAGGGACTTGTAGTCAATCACCAAACAATTCCCGATTTATATTAGCTAGACAAATCAAATATTTGTAGGTTTTTTCTCTAAAAATCCTAAAAATAAAGAAAATAAAGAAAATATAACTACAAGCCAAGAACTTCAAGATTTAGGTGAAGATTCAATTTAGAAGCATTTCTAGGATTTCGGAGTCACCACGGAACTACTATATGACTTACCAACAATATTTCCCCCAAGATATGAAATTTACACTTATAAAGGCAATTATCAAATTTTGTCACAAAAGTATTCTTTCGAATTATTTTCGTGATCGTACCTAAACTCGAGCCACACCCGGTTTCCCACGATAAGGACTGAATTTAGATCCCTTAAAGAACCATAATTTCATGCCATCTAGGTTTTTACCAAATTTTCATTCCAATAAAACCCTATATTCAATTCTTGTTTCCTAAAGTATCAATTAAGTAGTACTTTTTCGGTCACTAATTAATCGAATAATTTCTCTACGTAGAATTGTGATTATTCACCCTCTCAGGCTATTAAAATCGACAATCAAACAAGAATAGCACTCAAGAATCAATTTATAAACATCAAATTCATAAAACAAGGGAAAGATTGGGTTTTTACATCATATATTCATATCCGGTTTCTCCTTATCCTAAAAACGATATCTACTCAATGCGTTCCATATCAATAATCCAAGATTCAATCATAAAATTCATACTTTGACAAGAAAAATAAATAAATAGAAGAAAGGAGAAAAGAGAGAGAAGTAAACCGTCAAAGTATTGCATAAAATAATCAAACCTCGAAAAAGCTTCGTTCTTGAATACTTAAAACCTAAAAAATCCTTGTTCTTGGGGATGGGAGATGATGATGAAGAGGAGAAGGCAAAATTCGACTCTCTTGATGAATGAATGCGTTGATCATCATTTTCTTCAATTTAAGGAAATTATTTTTGGATAAATAGGAATTTTCCTTAATTTAAATTGTGTAATTTATCTCCTAAAATAAAATTCCTAGAAAATAGGACTAATATGGCGTGTAAATCTTTAAATTTGCGCCATCAATCATGGAAATCACGCTGTGAATTATCTCCACCAATCAGAACATTTCGTTGGCCTGTAGAAATTCTGGATAGTTTCTGCATTTTTTCACACCCTGTTCCATTCTTCCACACCTGGGTGTGATTCTTCATGCCTTCATGACTTTGATCCTTTTTAGCTCATTTTCATTGCCTTTTATGCTCGGATTCATCATATCTACAAAATATCAAAGCCACAGCAGTAATCTAGTCCAAAAGAAGCAATTTATCATACGAAAATCATAAAATAAGCATTAAAACAGGCCAAAACGATCCAAGAATAACCACATATGGTGTACTTATCAAACTCCCCCAAGCTTAACCCTTGCTTGTCCCCAAGCAAGTCAAAATACCAACTCAAGACGAAGCACTTAGAACACACATGGAACGATCTCAAGTAGGATGCAAAGTACACGAGCCTCGATAGATTATACTTCAATAGTTCAAATGCATAATATAAACATGGTCAACCTCTTTCAAAATACCACACTCAAACATGAACAAAGACTTCCATTAAGAATGAGATCAACCAAACAAGTAGACCCTCACGGGATAAAATCGCTCAACACTCATATTTGTGAGGTGGTTAATCTCTCAGGCTCATTCCAACGAAATTGGCCTACTATATGCTTGTATATTATCTCATGTCAATCGCCAAAGAAACATGCATCACACAAATCATAAGGACTTAGAAGAAGGTATGGTAGAGAATAGTCCGGAAAGATAGGAAAATGACTGAAATGGTGGTAAAAAAAATTTAAAAAAAAAAATGGTAAGTGTAGGATACATATCATGGTAGGTGGTTCAAGGCCATTAAAACTAGTGAAACATGTGATTACTAATTCATCAACTCGTGAGATCTCAGGGGGGTTTGTCCAACAACCACACAATTCTTTAACAACGAGCTACTAACATGACTTTATACTTTGGGAGGATATAGACGTCACTCCCTTTTTATTACACAACAAAAGAACTAAAACAAACATAGGAGGCTATTTTGGGATTGCACTCCTTTATTCACCCTCTCAGGCTATTAAAATCGACAATCAAACAAGAATAGCACACAAGAATCAATTTATAAACATCAAATTCATAAAACAAGGGAAAGATTGGGTTTTTACATCATATATTCATATCCGGGTTTCTCCTAATCCTAGAAACTGATATCTACTCACGTTCCATATCAATAATCCAAGATTCAATCATAAAATTCATACTTTGACAAGAAAAATAAATAAATAGAAGAAAGGAGAAAAGAGAGAGAAGTAAACCGTCAAAGTATTGCATAAAATAATCAAACCTCGAAAAAGCTTCGTTCTTGAATACTTAAAACCTAAAAAATCCTTGTTCTTGGGGATGGGAGATGATGATGAAGAGGAGAAGGCAAAAGTCGACTCTCTTGATGAATGAATGCGTTGATCATCATTTTCTTCAATTTAAGGAAATTATTTTTGGATAAATAGGAATTTCCTTAATTTAAATTGTGTAATTTATCTCCTAAAATAAAATTCCTAGAAAATAGGACTAATATGGCGTGTAAATCTTCAAATTTTTGCCATCAATCATGGAAATCACGCTGTGAATTATCTCCACCAATCAGAACATTTCGTTGGCCTGTAGAAATTCTGGATAGTTTCTGCATTTTTTCACACCCTGTTCCATTCTTCCACACCTGGGTGTGATTCTTCATGCCTTCATGACTTTGATCCTTTTTAGCTCATTTTCATTGCCTTTTATGCTCGGATTCATCATATCTACAAAATATCAAAGCCACAAAGATAATCTAGTCCAAAAGAAGCAATTTATCATACGAAAATCATAAAATAAGCATTAAAACAGGCCAAAACGATCCAAGAATAACCACATATGGTGGACTTATCAGCCGGATCTGGAACTTGAGCAATTAGATGTGAAAACTGCTTTTCTACATGGTGAGGTGGATAAGGAGATATACATGACACAGCCTGAGGGTTTTCAAGTTCCTGGCAAGGAAAATTATGTTTGCAAGTTGAAGAAATCGTTGTATGGTTTGAAGCAAGCTCCAAGGCAGTGGTATAAAATGTTTGATGCTTTTTATGCTTCAAAGAGGTTACAACAGAAGTCCTTATGACTGTTGTGTATACCACAGTCTGCTGAAAGATGGATCACATATCTATCTTGTTTTGTATGTGGATGACATGTTGATTGTGTTAGGTGCAGTGCCTGAAAGACAATTTGTGTAATTGTTTTTGATATTGGATGACAGAATTTATCTCACCTTAGTTACTTGCTTTGTGCTTGTAAAGTAATACATCACAAAACCCTAAGTATATATGTATGTAACCACTTAACTCGGTGTATGGATTACACGTGAGGATTGAGTTAGTGGAGATATACTTAAATCTGTTAGTCCGTGGTGAACTTAATCGAGTTTAGGGTCTCTTGATTAAAACACCAATAATGCGCCTGAACACCTTAGGGTGTGATAGTCTTATCCGGACTGCCGGTAGAGGTACCTACGTGGGGCATTTATATATGATGGTATTCATATAGATCGGACCGATTTAATCAGTATTTCTCGATATAATTCCGTAATCGAGGAATCTTATTAAATCATTAGATGATCATATATGGATCAACCTTAATCCCGAGGTGATCACGAGTGCCGCTTTGTCCCGGAGTAGTGTTTGATGTGTTAGTTACGGTTCACTTAAATATGTGTTCCAAGCCACTTCTCATTGGCACTATCTCCGGATGAGTGAGTAGTTCGATTTTCACAGACATGGAATCCATTCCTTCCTCGGGAAGTAGAGAGAGCAAATCCTTTATTTGTTAGCCCTAAGAAAGTGATCGATCCCGGGAGTTCATATTAGACTAATTGATCACTAGTCGATATGTGAACTAATTGATCATCGGGGTTGATGGTAAATAAGGATAAGATATTCTCGAGTCGGGTTCACGGAGACTTCCCACTCGTAATGGACGATCTATGGAGGGTTAATCCGTATGTAGTGATTATATCAATGGACGCTTATTCACTCTATGGGTTGAGTATAAGTATACATCTATAATCGGTAGAGTTCGGGCTTGGGTTTATGGTGGCGTAATCCCGGAATTAATAATTAATGTACTTATTCTGTTCGATGAATAATTAATTATTGGAGCTACTGGTTATAGGTCCATGGTCCCCGATGTGGCTTCTGTAATTCGGACTAATAATCTTGTTATTTGGGCCTCAGTGATAATTAATTGGCTGGGCTAATTAATTGATATGCATGAATATTATTTAGTTGCTTAAATAATATAATACACGTGAAAAGACATTTTACGTGGGCACAGTGAGCTTAGTGTGGTGCCAATATGTCTTGGATTTTCCAAGAAATTAGTTTTCCGGATAATGACATATTGTGTAATTAGTTATTTATTTGTTAAATAATTAATTGGATAAATAAAAGAAAATAATTTATTTATTATTTATCTCTTAACTATAAGGATAATTATATTTTCTTATTATAAGATTGTAATTATCTCTTATTTTTATTGGATAATAATAATTAGAATTATCTCTTTTATTTTGTTAAACCGATTGGGTATAGGTTTTCTCTCTTGGATTTTGCCTATAAAAAGAGAGTTCTCCCCGAGCCCTAGGAAAAGAGAGGGCCACGAAATTTATAGAGAAAAAAGGCTAAGGAGTTCGATCCTTAGCTCCACCCGGTTGGAGAAAAACTTGGAGTTTTTCTTGGAAGCATATCAAGGAGGTTCTCATATCAAGAAGGGTGTCCACCAACCACCGTTTGGAGAACACATTGGAAGATCAAGGCTTCTCATCCTAAGATCTTGGCTTCTCTTCCTACTATTGGTAACATGATCTTAACCCCCTTGTAGTAGTTTAAGTCCTTTAATTATGTATTGTGATGTATGAATCGTGATCCATCCGCTGCGCGTAGATCTAACTCGTTTAGATCTAAGAACCTGCATCCTTCAGATTGTTGCTGCAAGGAAGTCTAATATACAAAATCTGAAGAACCTTCTCAGTGCTGAGTTTGAAATGAAGGATTTGGGTACAGCCAAGAAAATCTTAGGGATGGAGATCTGGAGAGATAGAAGTCAGAAAAAATTGTTCTTGTCTCAACAGGGTTATGTGCAGAAGATATTGGCCTAGTTTGGGATGTCTGCTGCAAAACCAATAGATACTCCTATGGCATCAAATGTTCATTTGTCTGTTTATGCTTCACAGTCAGCTGAAGAGAAGGAGTATATGTCAAAAGTTCCTATGCTAGTGCAGATTGGCGATCGATGTATGACATGGTATGCACTAGGCCTCGATCTCGCTCAGCAATCGGTGTTGTCGGCGGTTTATGGCTCAACCTCGAAAGGAACACCGAAAAGTCATTAAAGGGATATTCAGTACCGAGAGGTACAAATGATGTTGGTCTCATTTATGGAGGTGATATCGGTCTGCAGTCACAGAGTTACCGTGATGCTTGATTATGCAGAGTTATGTTGATGATGAGAAAATCAATGACTGGGTATGTGTTTACATTGGGAAATGCGTTGGTCACCGAAAGCTACTCTTGAGCTCTGATGAGCCTTATCAACTCTCAAGCGTAATACATGGCTCTTCCAAGCGGCTAAGGAGAGGTATCTGGTTGAAGGGGCTAGTCAGTGATTTGGGGTTGCATCAGGATCAGGCTGAGATATATTGTGACAGTCTAAGTGCAATATATTTAGCCAAGGATCAGGTTCATCATGAGAGAACTGATCGGCTAAAACTGGGTGTCCAATCTTACCGGCAGTGTACCGGGTCAATTGTAGTGTAGTCTGGTGAATCAAGTGTCGAATCCTCAGGGAAAAGAAAATGTAATTTTAAAATGTGGTTAAACACCAATTAGCTATTATTATCTTGATCTAAGTCGCAATTCTTTTTAATTAGAGCTATTCAAATGATAAATAATTAGATATTTATATAGATATAGATACCAATATAATAGATAGTTAATAAGAACTAACCAAGACAATGTTATTGAATTATGATCTCTTTTAGTTTTAATGGATGTGACCAATCTTCTTGTTGAAGTGTAATTGATTATGTGAAACGGTATACTCTCTCGGCCTAACAAATTCCCTCATACGAGTGCACGAATTCATTCTATGCCTCCTCCTTGGTAAAACCGTAATTAAACCTAATGATTTGACATGATAATCTCTCGAGTATAAATATTCTATCCCCGGATAAGAAAGAGGGTTCCGTTTGTCAGACGGCCAATTTTACCTTCCGGTCTTTCTACCCTTTTCTCTCATACCCTAACGCCTCTCGGTCGAGTTCATGATTAGGTTATGGTTCTGTCCATACTTTGTTAATTACGCCAATATAGACTATCAATTAGTTCAAGTAGAAAGAGATTCATCAGATTCAATTTTTAATCATATTTTAACTTAGTCATCATCCATTTCCCTAAAAGAGAAACATTTTTCAATTACATGTCTTGGCTAGTTGTATAATTAGCCTACATACATTATTACTAGTAGATAAAATTGTAAAAAAAACAAACAAACATAATAACAGCAGAATATTACCAATTATAATTGTTGAAGGGAGGCTTCGTCCTCTGAATGTCACAACAGTGATAAATTCAACAATCTTCAATAATTATTCTTACTATTACAACATTATTACTACTACTTTTTAGGCATAATGCCTACTGAAATAATATTTACAGAGAGTAGATAAGATAGGGATATATATATATATATATATTGGTATATTTTTTCATACCTCATAAATGAGGTATTTATAGGCAGAAATCTCTGGTCCGGCGTGCGCCGAAACTGATCCGGCGTGCGCCGGATTAACCGATTTCGAATATCATGTGTCGACGCATACGGGGGTAACATGGGGTAATTATCACATAATCCGCGTGAACTGGTTTCTTCCGGTCTGCGCGGGTTTGTCTCGCCACTTGATGATTTTTGTATGATTTGATTCCGATTCTTCTACTTTGTATCACATAATACCTGTATAACAACAACAAAACGACAAAAAACACGTAAAAATCGACAACAAAAGTTATAATTTGTATTATGTTATTTATTTGTATTTATTAGATTTTTATATGTTATTTTACTATCATTTAATATTTTTAGATAAAATTAATCAATAATATGTATAAAATGTGATAACATTTTGTTATAAATTTAACATATATCAACTATTCCCCACTTAAATTTTTGATCGTCATAAAGCGAAATAAGCGATAAATAATAGATACATATTCATAATGAAAACAATATAATTTATTTAGACTAAATTTTTAATTTAGTAAGGTATATCGTTGATATTTTAGTTATATTAATTTTATCTATTTAAGATTATTTAAGAAGATAAAAAGTGTGTATAATTCAATAAATTAGTTATAAAATATTATCTAAAATGAAATTCTACATGAATTACTTAATAAAAATATTTAGAATAACTTTAAAATCGCCACTGTACGAATTATTGGAATCAAAGACTAAGTCAAGTAGTTGGCAAAATGGCTTATAACGTTCAGGTTCAGGGTGTTTGGTTAATCGAAGGATAAGAAAGGAAAATCGAAAGAGATAGAAGCAAGTCGTACGTACTTACACCTTCAACTTTTGATCAAAAAAAATATCTTGATTAGTAACATCCTGACACTGATTTAATGATTTTTATTATTTATTTATTTTTTTTTTTTTTTTTTTGAACTAACATATCCGAACTTATTGCCAGAATCGACTATTTTTCAAGCGTCATGAGGTGAGAACTAATATATTAGTACCCAACTATTCCAAGAATAGCAACAATTGATACAAGATTGCCTTCCAAATAATATTTATTCCAATCTCAGCTTATACCACTTTTGTATTTCGATGTCGTCACCGCTATCCATAAGCACATACTATACTTGCGGGATTTCAAAGAAATGTAGACCAATTTAAGTTAAGGGTCGGTTTTATCTAGTTAATCATAATGGCTAAATTCGAGTGAGGTCTTGATCACTCTACAAGGCTGAGGTGGGGACAAAAATTGGAAATTATGTTCGGGTAGGCTATTTAGCTCTAGTTAATCAAAGTAATGCCAAAAATCTCATCATTCCTAGTCCGATTCCAATTTCATACTTGTCTTGAAATGAAAATTATTCTAAAATTTTATTATAAGTGATTCTTTGTCCAATTCCATAAAAAAATATATTTCATACTATTTATCTAGATATACATACTTAATTTCTTGTTAAAATCTAAAATAGATATAAATAATATGGAAATAATATATCAAGCTTACTTTACTTAATTAAAAATTTGTTCTATCAAAATATATCATTTTATTATAATAATTATATATTATTTCATTTATTTCCTTGAGGATAATTAAACTAAGTGTATAAGTATTTGATATATTAACTTCATTTTATTTACTAACCTAACTCCATTCCCCACTAGCGAACTGTCATCGTCCCGATGATAAGTGAGTGCAATAATTGGGTAGAAAATAAAAGGAATGATTTTAATTAAGGTGATACGAGTTTTTCTTATAAATTATGCATTTAGAAAAGAAAAGATTACAACATAACATTTTTATTAAAGGAAATATTAATATTACACAAAATATAAGGACATAATTAAACAAACTTATGGACTTAAAGGAAATTCTTAAACTAAAACAACTTAAAAAGAACTTAAAAACTTAAAAACTTAAAACATCTTATTCCACTTATAAACCAATCACTTAGACTCCTCCCATCTCACACAGATGAAATGACCTCTCTAATCTTCTTCTGTAGATGAACCGCTTGGTACATTTACTGGAAGCAGACCTAGAAGAGGTTGACGAGAAGGAAAGATCTCATCCGAAGCATTCTCCGGAACTCCCGCAAAACGGATACAGAGTTTAGAGATCAAAGACGCAAACGGCATCGGTTGACGAAAATTTCGTCTACCAAGAGCAAAGTTGATAGCCGTCTTGTGGATCAGGACTCCCCAGTCAATAATAGCTCCAATCGTAATAGCATACAGTAGCAGCATCTCATCATCAGAAACCTCGGAAAAGTCCAAAGTTGGAAAAACTCGCGAATTTATAAAATGTTTCCAGGTTCGAAGATGAGGAAGCGAGTCAAGTGGAGACAACATGATCACGGTTGTAATTTGGAAAGAGAATTTGGAAAGCTTCGGCACATTTATCAATAACACCATGAACTGTGTCCAAATTCCACTGCGATTCATAATGACTATTTGGGGTAGTTTGGACAGGAGGTATTTGAAAAGCTTGATTGATGATAAAAGGAGTGAATGGTACAATACAACCACGGACACGCACAAAACGTGTCGATGCGACAGAAACAGAGTCTGACAGAGCTGCATAAAATTCTCGAACTAGAGTGACATTGACCTTGCCTCTTGGTGTACGGACAAAACGATCCCATCCACCTCCTTCAATACGGAGAAATCCCCACTGGTTCATTTTTCGAAAGTTGAGACCTTTCTCAAGTAAAATAGGGGACTGACCAAAATTGGCTAGATAACGGTCTTGAGCTGTTTGGTGCGGATAATTATTAGGATCGAAAAATAAATGTTGAATATCCGGGTTTCATCATTTGGGTACAATCGGGGAGAGAATCATTATCAAGGAGAGGAATGATTGGACATTTTCTACCGTTAATCAAGAGGTGAAAGAGAGGAAGGGTATCCTTCTAAGATTGCAAGGTATGCTATTTATAGGTAAAAATTGAGCGGTAAGAGGAAAAATTCGTTTTCGATTGTCATAAATAGATTTTCCGGCGTAAACCGGTGTGTTCGCCTACGCCGAATCTATTTAATTCAATAAAAATAAATACCCTATATATATATAGTTTGTCCAGTCGGTGATAACCCGGCGTGAACTGAATATACCAGCGTCGCCGATTTCACTATTCACGGACGAGTCTAATTGTTGATGATGGCCGTAAAATTTTCAAAATCAAACAAAATAAAATACATCATTCATCAAAATGTTATACAAAAATTATTACCAAATAAATTCTTACGAACTGGGGAAATTATTAAAAAGTGCACTAACCATTGAGTGCATCAACCAAACGTCAACGTTAAAATTTCTAGTGCCAAAACAACATAATGAAAGGAAATAGTCATCAAAGTACAAATGTTTTTCCAATGATAAAATTTTAACCAGTTTATTCGAAGTCTTCAAAATTCAAATCATCGCGCGGTCATGACATGGATTGAGTCGAAACTGCTCCAAAGTCGGAAGTTGAAGTCGTGGTATAGAATGGATCTTGTGAACGCATGGTAGACATAGTAACCGAACTATCGAATCCAAGCGATCCAAAACCGGTAGTGACAGCTGAAATCGAAGCGTAATCTCCAAATCCTGAAGTAGCAGCTGTGACACCTGGAAACATACCACCTGACATACTAAACTGACCTGAAGTAACCTGAGTGTAGGATTGAGAGGTAGGAGGCGAAGGAATCGGTCGAACCCAGGCTGGTAAGGTATAGGGATCTGCCTGGCACTGAGGCAGATCATCAGACATCTGCTCATAAGCGTGGTCCGACCTCTCATAAAAGCTCGTGACCTCTAACTCCCACTCTAATATCATTGGCCCATTGCTCGACTCGGGTCGAATCCTAACAACATATTAGTCGACTTTCTATCAATTGCACTTAGAATGGCGTCGACCGGTGATAACTCGACTCTGCACAGTCGCCTAGAAGAGGATCCAAATAGGGGGGATTCTAGTATGAGAGGATTTGGCTTGACGCCTTTGTCGGTTAGGATTATTATAATCAAGTTTACCAAAGAGTTGCGGGCAAGTCTAGGACCTATGATTGGGGTATCGCGAGAACAATTTTGTCACCGGTAAGGTTTTGAACTCTCGCCATCGAGCACAATCAGAGATTAGATTTGGAAATGGCATGTTTCCTTGCGGAATACGAGCATGAGCAAAATCCCAAACCTTATTGAAAATCAATTTTCCTAGATTGACCGGAATATCCTTAACTATTGCCCAGCAAGAATGACATCATCTCTACCAAAAGCACCGACATGAGTAGATGGACCGACATTATAGCCCGAAACATCTTAATAGCTCGACATCCTTAATACAACCCCGTATGCAAACCTATTATCAATCCACGTCGCGCATTGGTCGGGCTTGTTGAGCTTCATAAGCCTTAGCTTGCAAAACACTAGGCCGATTAAACCCCAAACAGAATAATAATCTTCCTCATCGTGAACCTCGTGAATGGCAAAAATGCATTAATGACTGACTGAGTAAAAGGGACGGTAGCATTTCTAAGAGAAACAGAGGTCAAAGGGCCTTCATCTACAGACTCATAAGCAGAAATAACTGAATAAAATTCAGCCACCATCGTGGCATTAACAGGGTCAACACGCTCATGGGCTATCTCCATCCAGCCTCTATTCTCAAAAATTTCCTTCGCCGAGTCCTAAGGCAGTAAAATCTATACCCCGTTCTAGCAGTACTGGACATTTTGAAAAATATCTATCAAAAGCGGCTACGGCTGCAGGACTGGCAGTTTTCTTAAAGGATATGGCCTCTTCTTCTGCTGTCAGAGGCCTAGGCTCATGCACAGTACTACGGTGTGGTATGTCGATTTTCTTTTCTTACTACCCTTTTTACGAGAGAGAAGACTCACCATCTACGATTGTGGTATCGACAACAACACCAAATACAAATAACAAAAATTAATATTAAAACAAAATGAAAACATCAACAAAAATTGATAAAATTGATACTTAAAATTATAAACTTGATAAATAATTATATTAGATGATTACACTAAAATGTGAGGATGTAGAAAACGTGGGTGGCCGGAAAATATGTCACTACTGGAATTGTGTGCTTAAGCCGAAAATCACCAACTTTGAGTGTAATGTATTAAATTTGTAGTGTGTGTGGTAGAAGAGGTATTTGAAATAATAAAAATGGAGAAGAAAAGAGGTGGGTTTTATGGTGTAAAGAGGTGGGGGAGAAAAGGGAAGGGGCGGCGCTGTTAAGAAAAAAATTGGGGAGAAGAAGAAGAAAAGAGAGAACCCGTAGGTTAAGTTCATTTAATTCCGGCGTGGACCGGTTTAGTCGGTCTCTACGCCGGGTTATCAAAACCGTTGTTTTTTTTTTTTTTTTTTTTTTTTTTTTTTTGTATCATAAAAATATTTTTATAAAATCCCAAAATCATTTAATGATAAAATAAATTACTACGATATTTTTTGTATGATAAATTCTAATTATATCATATAAACCATATATGATAAAAATAAGTTTATCATAAATTTTTTTATAAAATCTTTGAAAATAAAATTCAATCTACTTCTACTCCTATCATCCTTAATTCTTCGAGATTTCTATAGTAGCGGTCCATCAACCTAATTCCTAGGAATGATGCGTTTGAATTCTCTCTTTGTTGTCCATCGGGATTTTCGGATAACCACCTAGTCGTTCCCATCTTAATTACATTCAAACATTCATCCTGGGATTTGGTTGTGTTTTCCCCACATTTTCCACTGTGCTCGCTCTTTCCACAGATTCTACACCTTAGTAGGAATCTTGCCCTTCTCTTTATAGCACTTCTCGATTTCCCATTACAAAGATCTCTTTCTCTAATTTTACTTATCAGTTCTTTATTCAATTTAAAAACTAAGGTTTCTATTTTAAAGGCAACATCTTTATCTAAACCTAATTTTAAAAGTAGAATAAAAACTTCTATTCTATCTATAAAAGGCATTCCAGTTCTTTAATGTCTATCCGGTAAAAGACTAAATTACCTAAAATGTATTTTAAACGAAAAATAAGAAAGAGTGTACTGAATCACTTCGGTTTGTGGTCGATAGCAAAACGCTTTTTTAATCTGTTGGAGGGTCGCTCAGGTACATAACCTCTCTTGTTAGAGGTATCCCTTCTTCTTTTACAAATAACTTCACTCTGTGACCATTGGCTATAAAAGTTGTGAATCCATCAGTTAATTCTATAGCTCCTGACTTATAGATTTTTGTTACCTCATATGGACCTGTCCATCTTGATTTAAGCTTACCTGGAAACCACTTCAAACGTGAATTATATAAGAGTACTCGATCACCTACATGAAACTCACGAAGATAGATCCTCTTATCATGGAAAGATTTCGTGCGTTCCTTGTAGATTCGAGCATTTTCGTAGCGTCGAGACGAAACTCATCCAGCTTCATTAATCAAGTAATCTATAATCACCAACAAATTTTGGATCAAAATTTAGAAATTTAATAGCCCAAAAGGCTCGATGTTCTAATTCAACAGGAGATGACAAGATTTACCAAAACTAATTTATAGGAGAACAACCAATTGGTGTTTTAAAGGTCGCTTCTATATGCCCATAATGCATCATCTAGTCTTTCTCGCTTGATTTTTACGATTTGACTCTATAGTTTTTTCCACGATTCTTTTTATTTCTCTATTAGATACTTCTACCTGTCCACTAGTTTGTGGATGATATGGTGTACCAAGTTTATGTTTTACACCATACTTCTCAATTAATTTTGTAAATGGACGGTTACAAAAATGTGATCCTTGGTCACTAATGATAGCCCTAGGAGTGCCAAATCTCGTGAATATATTCTTTTTAAGGAATTTTAACACTACTCTAGAATCATTAGTGGGAAGAGCTTCAGCTTCTACCCATTTGGATACATAATCGACCATCACTAAAATGAATTTCTTACCAAAAGATGGAGGAAAGGGGCCCATAAAATCAATACCCCAGACATCAAATAACTCACACTCCAAAATAGGTTGGAGAGGCATCTCGTGCTTCTTGGAAATATTTCCCATTTCTGCATGACTCACAAACCCTTGCATAGTGGTGTGCATCTTTATATAGAGTAGGCCAAGAAAAATCCACTTTGCAAGACTTTGTAAGCGGTTTTCCACCCTCCATGGTGCCCTCCACCTCACGATCATGGCAAAATGATAGTACACTTAAAATCTCATCATTGGGTACACATTTTCTAATTATACCATCTCAACATTTTCAAAAGATCCGGCTTTTCCCAATAGTAAAATTTTAAATCATAAAAGAACTTCTTTTACTCACTGCCATGTCCAATGAGATGGAATATACTTACAGTAAAGTAGTTAACAATATTACCGAACCATGGCGAGCTTTCTTTGGATAAATTACCACTTTAACTTGGCTTGCATTCTTGGAGGAGCATCAACCATGAGGAGTTGTTCATCCGGAAATGAATCTTTGATCTCTTGTCTTCCTCCTTTTCTTTCTTCAAATTCCATACGACTCAAATGGTCTCGCTACTACGTTTTCACGCCTTTTTTATCTTAATTTCAATGTCAAATTCTTGAAGTAGCAGAATCCATCTAAGAAGACGAGGCTTCAGATCTTTCTTCTTTAACAAATATTTTAATGTCGAATGATCAAGATAAACAATTACTTTGGAACCTATGAGATACGATCGAAATTTGTCTAATGCAAAGATTACACCAGCTAGCCTTTTTCGGTGGTGGCGTAATTAAGTTGGGTTGTGTTCAAGGTATGAGATGCATAGTAGATTGCCTTAAGTACTTTGTCATGGCGTTGACCTAGAACGACTCCATTGCGGATCACTAGCATCACACATAAGTTCAAACGGTAAGTTCCATCTGGTGCGCTTAGAATCGATGCGATTACTAATCGTGCTTTCAAAGTTTCAAATGCTTCCATACATTTATCATCAAACTTAAAAGGTACTTCTTTTTCAAGCAAATGACTGAGAGGTTTAGCTATGCGTGAAAAATCTGCAATAAATCTTCTATAGAAACCCTGCATGTCCAAGAAATCCTCTCAGAGTTTTCAGGTTTACTGGTGGAGGTAACTTTTTAATTACTTCAACTTTGGCTTTATCTACCTCAATACCTTTTTCAGAAATTCGATGACCTAAAACAATACCATCTGATACCATGAGATGACATTTTTCCCAATTTAAAACTAGGTTGGTGTCTTCACAAATTTTAAGCACGCTGCGTTCTAAGTGTAGAAGGCATTCTTCAAAAGAATCTCCAAAAACGCTGAAGTCATCCATAAAGATTTCCAAAAAAATTTCTACCATATCTGAAAATATTGCCATCATGCATCTTTGAAATGTAGCTGGTGCATTACATAATCCAAACGGCATTCTTTTATAGGCAAAAGTTCCATATGGACATGTGAAAGTCGTTTTCTCTCTCTCTGCCGCAATAAATATTTGTAAATAACTGAATAACCATCCAAGAAACAATAAAATTTATGTCCACTTAATCGTTCTAACATCCATCGATGAATGGAAGTGGATGATGGTCTTTCTTGGTATGCTCATTCAGCCATCTAAAATCGATGCACATTCGATATCCTGTGACTTCCTTGTTGGAATCCATTCATGTTTATCATTTTCCTTTATCGTGAATCCGCCTTTTTAGGCACTACTTGAGTAGGACTTACCCACTCACTGTCAGATATGGGAAAGATTATTCCCATTTCTAGTAACTTAATAACCTCTTTCTTGATTACTTGTTGCATATTTGGGTTGAGACGGCGTTGTGGTTGGATACATGGTTTAGCCTCTTCATTCAAGATGATCTTGTGTACACAAATCTCGGACTTATTCCCTGAATATCTCAGAATCGTCCATCCAAACGCTTTCTTATGTTGTCTTAACATTCTTAACAACCGATCTTCCCGTGACTTGGTCAACGATGATGAGACAATAACAGAAGCAAATTATCATTTTCAAGAAAGGCATATTTGAGATTTGCAGGAGAGGTTTTAATTCCGCATTCTTTGGTGGCTCCTCTGCCCGAAGGTTTCAATATTGGGCCATCCAGCTTCTAAATCTAAATAACGATGCCATGGACGTTTTCAAAAGAACTTCCGTGTCGATATAAAAATGATTTCTTTCTTTTCTTGGTTTGTCTCTTCATAGATAGATAAGGCTAAACATTCTTCGAGCTTATCTTCAAAATTTTGCAATTCAAAGATCATTCATATACATAGAAGATATGCTTTCTATGAATGAACATGATTCTAGTGATTTGTATGGATGTTTCATAGCCTTAAAGATATTAAAGGTGACTTCATCTTCATTGACTCTTAAAATTAATTCGCCTTTTTGAACATCAATAAGAGTTCTTCCTGTAGCTAGAAATGGTCGACCTAGAATAAGAGGTGCTTTGAAAATCCTTCTTCCATTTCCATGACTACAAAGTCAACTGGAAAGTAAAACTTATCTATTTTAACCAATACATCTTCAATGACTCCTTTAGGGCGTTTAATAGACCTATCGCCATCCGGAGAGTCATCTCGGTGTTTTTAAGTTTTCCTATTCCAAGTTTCCTATAATCCTCAAAAGACATAAGATTAATGCTAGCTCGAGATCACAGAGTACCTTTTTAAGCAAAACCCCAATCTCACATGGGATGGTAAAACTACCTGGATCTTTTAGTTTAGGAGGAAGTTTGTCTTTGTAATATCATGGAACATTCTTCGTTGAGGCGATGTTCTCATATTCTTCTAAACGTTTTTGTTCGAGAGAATATCTTTAAGAAACTTGCCATAAGTAGGCATATTGATTAGTGCTTCTATGACAGGAATATTGACATTCAGGTGACGAAATGTATCAAGGAAACGTGCATACTTTTTATCCGTTTTCAACTTCTTAATTTGATCTCTAGGTGGGTAAGGTAAAGACTTAAGGTCAATAAATTCAGGTTTTGCAGTTATGCTCTCCTTACCTTTTTCCTTAGATAGCGATGCTTCCTTAAATATTTGAGCATCTGGTGGTCTCCATGTGTCATGATTCTGTAATATCTTCCTTGAAATTTGTTCAAAATCCTTCTTTACTTGTTCTGTTGGGGTATTGCTACTCCCTACTTGGTCTGTGCTATCAGTAACTTCGTCTTTTCTAACATGTTCATTGAATAAGGTTCGTAGATCGCTAGCCCTTGGATTTTTCAGTATTCTCGGGACTTTGATCCATTCTTCCTCTTTCATTTCAGTTTCAATATGATCATTACGACTTAAGAATTCATCAATTATTTCTTCTTCTTCTTCACTGAATTCTGGTTTGTCCTTGCTTTTCAAGTCCTTTTCGAATTTATCATCCAAATCATCTTCTACTTCATTATTTCCTGAGTTTTCTACTCCGTTACTTCCAAATATCCTTCTGCTTCGGGTAATAACAAAGATTCACCTCTCTAGGGTTTCTTTCAAGTATTACTAGGTAATCCTCCCGGAGGTCTCTGCTTTTTCGTTCTCCTTCTCTACTCAAGTGATCTTCCATATTAGCACCTTGACCGATGCCTCTATAGTTCTCATTCTCGTGTCATGCCCACTCATGGATGTTTTCAAAGTACTCATATCCTTAGTGACAGTTCCTATAGAAGTCATCATGGTTTCCATATTCTGAGCTTGGGTAGACATCACACCCATCATGTTTTCCATTAATTTTTCCCATTTGTCAACTCCTTCTACGGGATGAGTTGAACTTTGAGTAACTGGTATACTTTGTGTGGTGTGTTGTGGGTATAATCTGGGTGGTAATTGCTGGTTTTGACTTGACGAATTTCCCTAGTAACTTTGGTTTTGAGTATTGTATGAGCTTTTGTATTGAAGCGGGATAGGGTGGTTGTCCTTGCTTACTTGGGTTTTCATTGAACGAAAGGTAGGATGGTCTCTTTTAATGGCATTGAATGAGTTTGAATAAGCATTATTCAAATTCCTATGCTATTGCGAAAAAACTCACTTCTTCCCTAGAATATTCTTCTCGATTCTTCTATTCCGTTATCATTATTCGAATATTCAGTTGATAATTTTCCTTCTGAGCTAGAATTCTTGTTTCCTTGTAAGCCATCAAACTTTCTACTAAGATTTTCCGGATGTGCTAAAACTTCCGAGTTTGATGTAGATTCACTTACAAATGCTACTTTTCTCGTGATCGAACCTGTTTCCACATTCGGTTATTCTTAGAAATTTTCTCAATTGCATCATAAACAACTTGTGCTTCACTCATCATCAAAGAGCCTCCACATGCATGATCAACATCAAGACGTGAGTCCTTTCTCAATTCTGGCAAAAAGTTGGATTTGCATGTCAAGAGAGTAACCGTGATTGGGACAAGCTCTTAACAACTTTTTAAATCTTTCCCACGCATTTCCAAGTGTTTCCTCGGATCCTTGTCTAAAATTAGCAATTTCGACCTTCAATTCCAAATTCCTACCGGGCGTGAAATATTGTTTTAGAAACTCGGTTTGAATGTCCCGCCAACTTGTCAACGAATGATGTGGGAGTGACATAAACCGATCTCTAGCTCTTCCTTTTAATGAAAAGGAAACATCGACATCCTTGTCAATTCACGATGAGCACCTTGGCTCTTGGCGGTGTTGCACAATTCTTCAAAAGATATAGGTGATGATGCGGATCTTCGTCATCTTCACCAAGAAATTGAGCTCGTGTGTCAATCAAACCAAAAGATGGGATTTAATTTCAAAGTTATTTGCTCCTTCATTAGGTAGACGAATTGGATTGTTAGTTTCATTTCTTCTCAAAGTCCGATCACAAATCGGTCTTGGGTTTGGTGGGTTATTATTATGATGATTATTCGATTTCGGTTTTGGTTATTCCGATTATTGGGATTACGTTATTGAGATGTGGTGGTGGTGGTGGTAGATTTTGTAACGGTGGATTAAGATTATTGAGGTTTTGTCCATGTCCTTGGGCATGAACAAGCCCTTGTTCGTGTGGTGTTTCTTCACCGCCTCGGCCATTTCCTTACCTTGAATTGATGATTCTTGGGAGATATGTCTCAAGATGTCCTTGGTGGTTTTGGCCACGTCTATTTTCTTCTCTTAATTGTCTTTCGTAAGTATTTATATCCGGCTTATAAGGAGTAAGTGGTGCCTTACCGCTTGGGTCATCAACTACAAAAATAGAAAACAACACTAAAACAAGAAAGTGGCTACTTACCAATGAGGTAAGTACCAAAGAAACGAAAAGTAGAAATGAGATTAAGAAAAGTGTTGACTTATTCTCAAGAGTTTTGAGCTAATATAAGTAGTAACCATAGACATAATAAATTAATATCGCTTATTCCCGGCAACGGGCGCCAAAAACTTGATCGGCTAAAATCGGGTGTCCAATCTTACCGGCAGTGTACCGGGTCAATTGTAGTGTAGTCTGGTGAATCAAGTGTCGAATCCTCAGGGAAAAGAAAATGTAATTTTAAAATGTGGTTAAACACCAATTAGCTATTATTATCTTGATCTAAGTCGCAATTCTTTTTAATTAGAGCTATTCAAATGATAAATAATTAGATATTTATATAGATATAGATACCAATATAATAGATAGTTAATAAGAACTAACCAAGACAATGTTATTGAATTATGATCTCTTTTAGTTTTAATGGATGTGACCAATCTTCTTGTTGAAGTGTAATTGATTATGTGAAACGGTATCTTGCTCAACTAACAAATTCCCTCATCACGACGAGTGCACGAATTCATTCTATGCCTCCTCCTTGGTAAAACCGTAATTAAACCTAATGATTTGACATGATAATCTCTCGAGTATAAATATTCTATCCCCGGATAAGAAAGAGGGTTCCGTTTGTCAGACGGCCAATTTTACCTTCCGGTCTTTCTACCCTTTTCTCATACCCTAACGTCTCTGGTCAGTTCATGATTAGGTTATGGTTCTCATCCCATACTTGGTTAATTACGCCAATATAGACTATCAATTAGTTCAAGTAGAAAGAGATTCATCGATTCAATTTTTAATCATATTTTAACTTAGTCATCATCCATTTCCTAAAAGAGAAACATTTTTCAATTACATGTCTTGGCTAGTTGTATAATTAGCCTACATACATTATTACTAGTAGATAAAATTGTAAAAAAAAACAAACATAATAACAAAGAGAATATTACCAATTATAATTGTTGAAGGAGGCTTAGTCCTCTGAATGTCACAACAAAGGATAAATTCAACAATCTTCAATAATTATTCTTACTATTACAACATTATTACTACTACTTTTTAGGCATAATGCCTCTTTGAAATAATATTTACAGAGTAGATAAGATAGGGATATATATATATATATATATTGGTATATTTTTTTATACCTCATAAATGAGGTATTTATAGGCGTAAATCTACGGTCGGCGTGCTGGAATCGATCCAGCGTCGCCGGATTAACCGATTCGAATATCATGTGTCGACGCATACGGGGTAACATGGGGTAATTATCACATAATCCGGCGTGAACGGTTTCTTCCGGTCTGCGCCGGGTTTGTCTCGCCACTTGATGATTTTTGTATGATTTGATTCCGATTCTTCTACTTTGTATCACATAATACCAGTATAACAACAACAAAACGACAAAAACACAATAAATCGACAACAAAAGTTATAATTTGTATTATGTTATTTATTTGTATTTATTAGATTTTTATATGTTATTTTACTATCATTTAATATTTTTAGATAAAATTAATCAATAATATGTATAAAATGTGATAACATTTTGTTATAAATTTAACATATATCAAGAACCAAGCATACTGATGTAAGGTATCATTTCTTGAGGAATGAGAAGAGGGTTGTAGTGAAGAAGATCAGCACCAAGGATAATCCTGCTGACATGTTCACTAAACCATTCAATGATAAGTTTCGAACTTTGCCTGGACTTCTACCGAATATTCAAAGCTTATAATCTATTTCTCGAAACTCTACCGAGGCGCGATCGGTGGAGTGGATCTTTGTGGAGATAGTCCAGTACAAGTACATCTGGCATTGACGAATGCATCTGGTACAAGTACATCTGGTTATGCAATCTGTTTGACTCTAGGGAGAGTTGAAGTCAAGGTGGAGATTTGTCAGTAAAGTGACTTAAACTCTACATTTGGTGGAACCAATCTGAAGACTCAGCTGTGTGATGGACAGCTGAGAAGTGTATTCAATTCTGTGCATCAGTAGGGTGGAGTCTCATCGAGGCTTCATCGCCAGGTGAAGTCTGCTGAGTCTTGGAATCTGTGAGGGTCCCACATCTGCTAATTCTGTTATGTGACATCTATATAGTGTCATTAAAAGGAGGACATGTGTAAGGGTATTTATGGCAGATTAGACAAATATTCCTGACGGCTAGGGTTTAGGGATTTGTGCCTGTAAATACAGTTGTTGTTACATTGTCTGTGTGTGTGAAATCTGAAACTCAGTGTATAATAATAAATATCTCTTTTCTACCCGAGGTTTTTTTATCTCTCTCACTTTGAGAGGGGTTTTCCACGTTAAATCTGTGTTCTTCTTGTTTTCTGTTATCTCCTTTGATTATTTACGTTTGATTGCATCTGTTTCTATTTCTTGCATCTGAAGTTATCTCCATCAGTTTTATAACATCCATAATCCCCTATTAACTGCCGCTTTAATTTTTTGGCTAGTTCGTTCTTCCATGGCGGAAGGTGCAGATGATGAGTCATCCGAAGGCAACCCAGAAGAGCAAAAGCATTGGCTGAGGTACGTCATTCACTCGAAAGAGGGGAAGTAGAGATCGAGCGTATAAAACCAGTAGAACAATTCTTTATTACATATAATTAGTTAAAGGATAAAGCTGAACAGACGCTTCTCGCAAGAAGCAGCCATCCATAGCGAGAGGGATCCCCTTGTCTTCGTTGCCTAAGTACCACCATTATCAAAACAAAGAGATGTGGGGCGATTGTGTCTCCTTGCCTGAGCCCACGTTTCGGTTTGAAGGCAGGGAGTCGTTCCCCATTCCACAAGAGAGACATCGAAGTTGAGGTCATGCAGTGCATAATAAGTTCGCACATTTTCTGGTTAAAACCAGCTGCTACCAAAATCTTACTGAGGAAGCCCCAATCCACGTGATCATAAGCCTTTTCTAAATCGACTTTAACCATCATCACCCATACTTCCCATTTTTCTGCCGCATGTAATGGACAATTTCCTGCGCAAGGATTATGTTTTCCTAAGTGCCTCGACCTGGAATAAAAGCAGCATGGGTCTTATCAACAAGCTTGTCGAGAAAGTGCTTAAGCGGTTTCCCAACACTTTTGTAATAATTTTAACAATTACATTCACAAGAGCAATCGGGCGGAAGTGGGAGCTAACTTCCGGAGTTTCCTTTTTAGGGATAAAGGAGACGGCGATTTCATTCATTTGTGCCGGGAAGGTCCTGCTTTGGAAGGCCTCAGTGACAAACTGAATGACTGAGTTCCCTACGACGTCCCAGCAACGTTTGTAGAAAATTAGGGGGAGGCCATCCGGTCCTGATCCTTTGAACGAACCCATCTCAAACATAGCTGTGGAAACCTCAGTTTTGCAAACTTCCCGATTCAATAACCCCAAATCCGATGCATCAAGCTCTGTCAGTGTTATAGATTGCTCCCTATCAATGTTGTCCGAACTCCTAGCATGTATTCTCATAAAATGTTATTGTATGATCTGCTTGATTTCACTATCATCGTCAGTCCAAGAACCATCCAGCCTTTTATTCATATTAATCCGGGACCGTTGTTTTCTCATATGTGCAATTTTGTGGTGGTAACGAGTGTTCCTTTCCCTCTCAACGAAACATTGCAATTGTGACCTTTGATGCCAAACTGATTCCTCTTGATCAAGAATTTGTTTATACTCCTTCAGCTGATGTTTCTCGAGTTTCACAAAAAAATTGGATGGCCGTTTACTCTGAGTTCGTTGGACACCTTCTATCCGGTTGAGAGTGTTTTGCTTTTTGTAAAAATATTACCAAACACTTCCTTGTTCCATTGCATAGCATCTTGCAAAAAGGAATCGATTACGGTCGAAATATCCTCATCTATTACCTACCAGTTCTTCGTAACAAAATCGTGGAACTCCGAATGTTGTAACCATGCATGCTGAAAAAAGGCTCGGCTGGCTGTTTTCTTTTTCCATTCTGGCGGGATCATGGTAAGAAGAAGAGGGCAATGATCGGAGTGCGTTCTGGCAAGGTTCTATAAAGAAGCATCCGGGAAAAGGTCCATCCAATCACTCGTGCACCAACCTTGATCTAGTCGTTCCATAATTCTTGTACCTTTAAACATAGGTCCCTCCCAAGTAAATTGTGGTCCCTGATACGCCATCTCAATCAAATTACAACGTTCGGTAAAATCACGAAGGCATTCAACATTACTTCCCCCAATCGCTCTGCCTCCCCGTTTGTCCTCTTGATTAATCACTTGATTAAAATCCCCAATGAGGCACCACGGTTTCTGAAGAACATGATTCAGTCGTTCCAAATATTTTCAAAATTCCTTGCGAACACTCGGGTCGGGGTAGGTGGAGCATAAATCATTGATAAAATCCAGGAAATTGTGTTGTTTTGCATTACGGCAACGTTCAAACAGTGGTTCATGCAAGGAAGCAAACTGAGTGTCAAAATAGCCTTTTCCAGAAGCACCATATACCCCCTAAAGACCCCTCGCCTCTTGATCGGCCTTTTCTAAGTGTCCAATCTCACCGGCAGTGTACCGGGTCAACTGTAGCCTAGAATTGGTGAGTCAAGGTCGTATCCCACAGGGAATCTGGTCGAGTACCAAAGTCGGTCTCGTCCCTAGTTCAGGCCAACACAAATATTGAAGACGGTGATTTGTCAGATCACCGGTTCTACAAACTAAATATGCACAAAACGAAAAGAGTTTAAAACTATATAAAAGAGATAGCCGAGCTATGATCCAATCGACTACTATCGAGCCCTAACTCGTAACCAGAAGTGATTTCGATATACTCTAATGTTCTTGACATTGTTAAAGGATGTCGTCTCCTATTTCCGAAACTAAGCGCCAATTTCAACAACCTAGTTTCCTATGTCGAATTCAACAGTCCGCTGACCGGATTTAACTGACTCAACACGGTCTACGCTCTATGAGACGCTCGACAAGTCGATATAAAACCTCACAACGAAACCGAGTCTGAACAACTCAGTCGGTTTTACACAGTGATCCTAGAACCCCTTTTCCCGTATCCTCTCGCAAAATACATATGTAAAGAAGACGCGTGAAATACGATTATTGAGTCGCGAGTTCAATAAAAGTCATTTACGAATAAGTTCTAGAACGATAACAACACCGAGAATCTAACAATCAACACATCAAAATCATTCCAATCAACAAGCTAGAGGTTCGATTTCGAAGGCTATCACATATCTCGGCTATAAAATGATTACCTACTCATTATACTAAGCAAAATATAAGGAAACAACAACAAAAGTTAACAAAGATAAAGATCGGAAGCAAGGAGAAATTGAAATTACCGAATCGAGACGAAGAACACCGGAAGAAAAACGAAATCCAAACTGAAATTTCAATAGCTAGTAGCACCGATCTTCGGATTACAACAACATAAAACTAATCTAAGCTAAAACTATATACAATCTAATCTAAGCTAAGAAAAGGTGAAGAAAAACGCTGAAAATGCTGAAAAAATCGATCTAAAAGAGGAGAGAGTCGATCTAGATCAAATGGGGGGGTATTTATAGTGTTTTTGCAGATCTGACTGTTAGGCGTGCGCCTAGAAAACCTTAGGCGCACGCCTAGCTCACTGAAATCACGTCTTGAAACATTTGGCCTTCTTAGGCGCGCGCGCCTGGGTGACACACCCTCAGTAAATAGGCCATAACTTTGTGTGTAGACCTCCAAATCGAGTGATTCAAAATGCGTTGGAAAGCTAATGAAATTGTATACAACTTTCATGAAGATGTCCAGCCCAGAAAATGCCTCCAAGGTGGATCAAAATGCAGATCAATGGAAGGTATGGTTGTAGTACCAACACGTTTTGATCCGTTTGAACGTTTAAGCTTCGGGCACATGTTCCAATCCTCGTATCTCGCCTTCTGGACATCTCAAACACCTAAGTCCTGTACAAAATCACTACAAATACCACACATAATCCCTACAGGACACTAGGGTGACAGAGAGTATAGTAAATTACACCGAAAAATAATGAGATTTCCGGACTTTTCGTCCTAGGTCTCGAAATGACAACCAAGGTGTAAAATACATCAAAATACAATCAAATGTCTCCGGAAACATATAAAACGAGGTATAAACGGGGTATAATTACATAGAAAATGATAGCCAATTTGACTCCCATCACCTCTACAGCCAAAAAATCTGAAAAATTGCTGAATTTTAAAATCCTCTTTGCCCGATGGCTAGAGGTTCTAGTTTCTAACAGACAAAGAAGATCCGGGTCGTATTTACTTACATATTCCTTGAGATGTCGGAAAAAAGACGGTGATGCTGCCCCACGGAAATTCCAAACAAAAAGCTTCATTGGAATTTAAGAAGAATCATTATTCAACCTCACCCCTGACTCACTTCCACCCTTTAAGTCGCGGTTGTCCACATTTCCTATATCAATCTCCATGGTCAGCTCCGTATTGCGAGCTTTCGGAGGGTTCATCTTGATATATTCTGAGTTCACCGTGGCTAATGAAGTTCGAAGATCATTCCCCTTGTAAGTCCCTACAGGCCCCGGAAAAATGTGTTGTTGTGGTGTAGGGGTCCTATTCGAGACATCTTGTAGTGCTGCAGATTCGCAACCTCCTTGAAGTATAGAGACCGAGTGGCGTTTACTTTGAGTTGGTGTGCTATTTATTTTAGCTGAAGCTTCTTTTCGTTTTTCACCTAGGTTGTTTGAAGGACATGTAGTCTGCCTTTGATTATTCTAACATGAGTTGCCGAAGACTGTTTTGGTGTCTCCTTACTATGTTGTTTTGCAGGGGGAAAATCCGACTTTGACATGGACGAAATTTGTGGATTATCACCATACAAAGGGACTGAGCCCATTCTATGTTTCATTGCTTCAACTTCAGCACTATGATTAACTCGGCCAGGCCTGGCAGCTTCTTCTTGTCCAATACCATGGCTCTGATTTTCTTCTTCTGTAGCTAGCACATCGAAACTTCACCTGGAAGGCCGATCCTACTCCATAAGTTGAGGTCCGTTTTCGAACGTGCTGGCTTCGTTCCTAGTTCCAGTTCCCTGATGGTGTGCATCTTTATTGTTATTTCCATTTTTGTTCCAGTTTGGTCTCCTTCTTCGGGTTTGGGCGATCACCCACGGCCCAAACGGGCTTTCCGGAGTCGGATCCGGTTCAGCTGGAATGGTTCTTCTGGCATTTTGCTGCAATTCAGCATTCTTCTTCATCGGCACTCTCCACCTTTATGGCCGAATTTACCGCTTTCGGAGCAAATCATTTGTAATCCTTCATACTCGATTTTCAGCCTATGTCCATTCATCACTATGTGCGTTTCCAAAACACGGTCGAAATCAACTTTTATACAGATTCGAGCAAATCACGCATGGACCGAAGCTTGTGTGTAGAGATCAATTTTAATTGGTTTGCCGGCCCTTTGAAATTCGAGGCCCAAGGTGTAATACCCTACTCCCGACCCCTAGGTCAACTGGGGTCATTCTATGAGGGGTTGCGAAGCTCTCGCTGTGACTTCAATAACAAAACTAAAATCCCAAAGTAATTTACTAAATCCACAAATGATTTGACAACACATCACTAACGAACTTCATTACAATATTACCACAAATCAATTTTTTATAAATCACTAACTAATTCCAATAAAAGATTACAACACAAAAAATTACAATAGCTCTTAAAATAAATCGAGGTACCATCCAAAACATTAATTTCCTTTATCTTCTAATATCGATCAATCATCGCCTACAATTTCTCTTTTTCCTTGATAAAAAACATGTACATATATTTGTAAAAGAAAAGAAAAAAAAACAAAAGAGACAAAGAAACAAAGAAAACGAGGCGTCGACCAAAAGTGAGTGAGCCATGTGTGAGTGTTATATATATATATATATATATATATATATATATATATATATATATATATATATATATATATATATAATATAAAATCAATATAACAAACAACCTTTATAAAAAAAACAACAGCGGAAGTCTTTTAATTATTAATTGATTGAACAAATGAAAATAACAATTTTTTTTAGTATTGAAGTGCACGAGAATTAAGGAAGCATGTCAAGTTTATTTACAAGCACCAGCTTTGGCCGAGCCGATGAGTCAAGTACCACCCTAACACAGTTTTACCATATGGATTTCAACTGCACTCCACGAGAACTAGCCATGCCTGACAACTCCGGCCAATTGTCAGGGAAAATGAATCAACTTTCACCGTTCAAACCTCCTACACGGCTCCAGCCAACCCTATCCATGCCCTAGGACCCACGCACCAACCGCCAGCCCTTGCTTTCCCGGCTGTAGCATGAATCTTCGGGGAAAATGTACCATCCCTACTCTTACGAGCGAGCAATCTAGCTACTGTCGGAAAGACTTCGAGACAAGAGGCCCCGAGACTTGTGACTAGCCGTTCTCCTAGAGCAATAACTCTAATCCCCCTAGCCACCAGAGCTTTGACTCTTTCAGGCCACGAGCGAGTGAGCGAGCAGGTATTATCCGTCAATTCCAAGTATCAGTTTTATAGTTATAAAAAAAAGTGTGCACTAGCTCAAAATAGTCACTTGTTTCAAATCACTTCGCATTATTTATTTTTAAGAAACATCGTTCGAAAACGACTTCTGAGTTAAAAACATCAACTTGGTACATAGAAAATATTAAAAATAATTATAAAACACATTTTGGTTTTATAACAAAAAATAAAATGAACTCACATTTTATGTCCTTAAAAATATAGTACTCATAGCACGGACGCGGCTCCTCTGCTGTGAAATGGTCACAACACGGGCTGCTGTGACCCGAAACGACGCCGTTTAGGGTCAAAATGACGCCGTTTTGCTCCGAACAATAAAAAATAAAAAATAAATATCACAGCGACGTCGTTTGTGCCCGAAACGGCGTCGTTTCGGGCTCACAACATGGGCACGGCAGAGGATCCCAACTCCTCATATAGCACCCGGTAGTTTGATCCATTTTTTTTCGTCGAATCGACGGTTGATGTGTGTTGGAAATATTATTTATGTTTTGATGATGATTCGTCACGTAATTAGACAAATCACTTACAACCCATGATGATGAAGTCATAACTAACTGTTATAGTGCATAATGGAAGAAGAAGCAAGAAATGGTTTAGAGAAAATGTATAAGTTCTATCTAGAGTCTGAACCTTGTATAGGTTGTTTCAGACAAGCATTGTAATAGAATAGGAACTAGGCGAACAACTGAGTCACAACAAGAAAACTGAGTATGCACATGAAGAACTGGGGGTTCAAACTCAGTAATGCAAGAACTGAAGAAGGTAAGTTCGTTGAGGGTCACAAACTCAATTGGCTTATCTAAGAAGATTGAAGAACCGAGGACCTGACTGACTCGATTCTGAAGATCAAGAAGCGAGGTAGCAAACTCGATTAGAAGGCGATTAAGTCGTGACTATAGGTCGAGATTCGAGCAAGTCTGTGGTGACACAGGCTGAACTATAGATCATGTAAACCGAATAATCTTAAGGACAAAGATTATCGATTCTGAGGCATAGAAGAAATCGAATGGTGTACTCGACTTAGTCAATTAAAGTCGGATGTCAAGTATACAAGGTACTCGATTTTTGAAGAAGAGTAGAAAACTGAGTCAAGGCTTGCTTGGAATTTAAACGACAATACGACAAAGATCGTACATATGAACGTTGGCTAAACGACAAGTGTAACGGCTACAAGAGCTAGTGACCGTTACATCACCCCTATAAATACACAAGAGAATCACTTGAAGGAAAGAGAGAGAAGGATCAGAAAAAGAGCTTTACAAGCAAATATCTAAAGATCCAGATCCAGAGAATCAGATTATATATATCTAGAAAAGGGGAAGCCAACAGAATTGCCTTGAAGATTTCAAAGAAAGATCCAATAACCCATTAAGGGGAAAGAAGGCATCTTGGAGCTACAAAGCCGAGATCGGAAGAGTCGAGACGACTCACCGAATTAATCTCTTGATTAATTCTAAACCTAACCTTTGTGAAAAAGGGTTGGTTGTGCATAGTTTGAAGAGAGCAATTTCACCTTTCTTCATACGGTTACAACTTGGTTGCCACAGCTGTTGGTGCAGTTTGCGGACTGTGTTTGTGATAGTGGTGAGCTGGTGAAGGAGCAACTCCACCTCCGAAAGATCAGTGTGCAGAGTGAAGGGAGCAATCTCACCTTTCTTCATTTTGTGTAGACAGTGAAACTAGGGTGTCGTGAAGGACTGTCATAGTGCTAGGATTTTGTAACGGTTATCTCTGATTCTAGTGATACCTCCTACACCACAGGAGAATGGGAGACGTACGGGATTACACCACCCGGAACTTCCATAAAAAAATCTTGTGTTGATTTACCTTATGCATTTATATTCTTGCAGGGATTGATTTAATTATTGTTATCTTCACACTCAGCAAACGTCAGACACTGAGTCAGCATAAAACTGATATATAGGAGATTCAGATCTTTATTGACACATCTATCGCACTAAAGGCTAGTTATATCCACGCCGCAGATTAACAAGACTAAATATAAGTCGATTGACTTATACTCGATTGAGTTAGCTGAACTCCGCACAAGTTAAATGAGCGAGAACAAAACCGAGTGAGCATCGATTTGAGTTTGACAAAACTTCGAGTTCTGGGCTTTTCCAGTTTGGTAAAAGTTTTTGGTGACAAGTTTATTCACCCCCCTCTAAACTTGTGTTAGCCTTTCCAAAGGACCATCAATTGGTATCGGAGCTGGTTCTTCCTTTTGGAGGAGATCCGAATTGTTACTGCTCAAGGAATGATCGTTAAGTCGATCTCGGGCTCAGTGTTTACTCGTGTGATTCTGACTTTAAGTCAGATTGAGGATTTCCTTCCATATCTGGAAGTAATTCCAGATCTGTTAAGCTGATACCGTTTCATTGTGAAAATAGTGGAAAGGTAGCTGATAAGGATCTTCGCAGTCACTAGAGGTTAAAAAAGGCATATTGGGAGAGTACCACCTGATTGGATGGACCGGCGACGTTTCGATCCTAAAGATCGCTTATGCCTGCAACGGAAAGAGCAAGCGTCAGGTCCAACCTAAACAAGCGTAAGTATAATACTTCGGGTGCAAAAAAGTAGCTTAATCCCGATTCAATTGGGTACTTAGAAAGAGTCTCCTGCCGAGCCTCTTCATTTTTCCTTAGGCTGCCCCTTGAGGGCGCATTATTGCTGTTACGGCTTTACGAGGTGGTGGAGGATTGAATTCCTGTGGATTGACTCGAGCTGACAAACCAACTGATCAGTGTACCAAGTCGCATGGCTTTCAGATTTTTAAGTGCTCGCCGGGTCACTGACCTACCCTACGGCGGCACACTCCGACCGTACTTTGAAATCTGAAATGCTTAGATGCGTTTGGCAGGTACAGAATTGATGGACATGTCTCATTTGCTTTTAGAGCAAGTGGGAGAATGTTGTTTATAAGGGGTATGCTCTAAACAATTAATCACTTCCCTTTCGTGCAAGTGGGAGATTGTTAGGTGTAGTGCCCGAAAGACAATTTCTGTAATTGTTTTTGACAGGATTTATAATTCATCTTAATATTTGCATTTATGCTTATATTAATACACTGCTGAAAACCCTAAGTATATTGGTATATAATCACATAACTCAGTGTATGGCATACACACGAGGATTGAGTTAGTGATGATATGCTTAAAACTATTTAGTCCGTGGTGAATTTAATCAGAGTATGGGTCTCATGATTAATATACCAATAATGCGCCCAGAACACTTAACGGTGTGACCGTCTTATCCGGACCGTCGGTATATGGTACCTAGTGTGGCATTTATATATGATGTCTATCATATAGGACTGGACCGATTTGATTTGAATTCTCGATATAATTCCGTGATCGAGAAATCTTATCGAATCATAAGATGATCATATATGGATTAATCTCAATCCTGATGTGATCACAGTCTACTGCTTGGTTCAAAGTAGGGTTTGATGTGTTAGTTAAAGATCACTTGGATACATGTGATATGAACACTTCTCGTTGGCTCTATTCTGGAATGAGTGAGTAGTCTGTGACTTCACAGATATGGAATCCATTCCTTCCTGCGGGAAGTAGACAGACAGTTCCCTTATTTGTTAATCTTAGAAACTGATCGATGGGCCAGTTCATATTATATTAGTTATGAACTAATTGATCACTAGAGGGTTACTGGTAAATAATGATAAGATGTTTTGAGAAGGGCTTACGGAAATATCCCGAATCAAAACGAACAGTGTATGGAGGATTTATCCGTATGTAATGATTATATCAATGGACGCTTTTACTCAATGATTAGAGTGTAAGTATATATCTATAATCGATGGAGTTCAGTTTCGGGTTTATGGTGGCGTAATCCCGGAATTAATAGATTGAATAAGAATTGTTCTGTTCGATGAATAATTTTATTTAATTTATTGTAGCTACTGGTTATAGGTCTATGGTCCCTTGTTTCTAAAAAAAAAAGGTCCATGGTTCCCGATGTGGCTCCTAACATGCATATGTTTCTTGACGTTGGGCCTCAATGATAATTAAGTAGTTGGACTATTTAACTGATGTGCGAATAATTATTTAGTGGGCTAAATAATTAAATACATGGAAAATATATTTTTCGTGAACTCGGCCCATTATGTGAAATTTCGTGTGAACCCTAATTTTCTAGTATTGGGGGCGTGTTTTGTGTCTTGGTAATTATTAAGGAATTAGTTTTCTTGATAATTATAAGACATGTGATTAATTGTTTATTTGTTAAATAATTAATTAAGGAAAATATATTATATTGATCCTTAAATATTCTAGATTTATTCTAGATTAATCTAGGAGTATCTTTTAAGGAAAAGGATTATTATAATTGATTTTGTATTAATTATTAAATCCTTGGAGGACAATGATTTCTCTCATATATAAAGAGAGTTCTCTTAAGCCTTTTTGACACACATAGAACACGCATTATACACACAAAAGGCTTGGAATTTTCGGCCAAAGCTTAGGGTTTAGAGTTGGGGAAATCTTCGGGATTTTCCGGGTAGCATATCGAGGAGGTCAAGCATCAAGGATCAACATCCACCGGTTGTTGCTTGGAGATACACATCGGAAAATCATGGCATCTCAACTATTCGGATCTCGGCTTCTCAATCTTGGAGTTCATCCTTTTTGATTGGTAAGTAGATCTCACCTTCTTATAGGTAGATCTTAAATTATGTAGTTTAATTTATATTGATCGTGATCCTTGTTTATTCCGCTCCGTAACCGGACGGATCTAGATCCGTCCGGCGATATTACATCCAACATAAGGTTGTGTGCGCTTGCATATCGCGACCATGTAAGCTCCGTTAGAGGTGGTGCCGATTATAGTAGTATCGGGCTTGAGCCAGCCTTGACGACGTTAATCGATTTACTGTGAGGTGATGTGCGCTTTGAGCGGACAGGCTTTGGACCGCTTTACGTGTGGCGGGTTTTTGGCCACTTTCATGTCGCGAACTACTCATTTCATGCTGCTGCGCGATAAAGCGGACAAGCAAGAAACGTTGCACTCTCGGAGGGGCAAGTTTAGGACCGCATTGGTATTCGTGGATCGATTTTGGCAATTTTTATGTCATGAAATGAATCATCTTCAGACGTTGCGTTATAAAGCGGACAAATGTTGATGTGGTGTTGATGAGCGAGCAAATTTGAGAGCAGCGCTATGAAGCGGACACTCGTTTTTTATGAGTGGTTGTGTCGGACGGCCATTGGCCGAGGCGTAACCTCGGTTTCGTATTTGCTGTGACAGTTGATATGACTGGCCATGACTTCTTATTTGTGGGAGAATCTTGATAACTGTGAGGTAGTCGTGCTTTGAATTTCGAATTTTGAAATGGTCGACACGACGTTTCGGCTTCCAGTTTGCCTATATAAAGGGGCGAACCAACCATCGAAAACACTTTTCCTCCTTTCTGCTTTTGTAGCGAAAATACTCTGGTGGTATCTGAAGAATCCTGTGGTTTTAGCAGCAAATTCCAGTGGAGTTTAAGGATTTTTTGGTAGTTCCTTCGAAGTCTCCGGCCGATCCTCATCCGGTTTCCAGTAGATCTTCAACCTTCAGGTAAAAAGCTTCGATCTTTTCCTATGCGTTTCTTTCCCTGTGCGTTTCGTTGTTCCTATTAGGTAGTGTCGCTCAAACTAAACCTGAAATGCTTGAATGTTGAGTGTTTTTTGAGTATGTTTTACACCCGTCTTTTTCTGTATTATGTTCTGTGTCTGATTTTTCTCCCGAGCTGTTCCCCTAGGTATCCCAAAATCTTGACTTCACCATGGTTTGAGATTCAAGGTTTTGTGGTTTCTGCGGGCAAAACGGAGGGGCGAGGTGTCATGATGAGCGGACACGCTCGTCTTGGCCCGACTCATAAGTCTAGGTGACTGATAATCTGCCTTGCCCTTGTGTTTTTCAGGATGTCTTCCGAACGTACCCCCAGCCATGAGGACGATCAGGAGGCTATGGAGTATGGGCCTGATGAGGTGGATCAAGGCGAGCAGACCTTCGAGGATTTCGCCGAACATCTTGAGGTCGAGATGGTCGATGGAGTGGTCCTGAGCGTCTCTGGTCAAGGCCCGGACGAGACTGAGGTTTTTCTACGGGCGAATCCGGCTCGGCCTAAGAAATGGAGAGAGTCTAAGAAATCGAATCTGCGGCCCCAAAGCAATGAGGGTCGTGTTGAGGTCGAGGCCCAGAAAGCTTTTGACAAGGAGGTTTCCCAACAGTGGAAGAAGTTTCGTCGCTCCGCTGACTATACCAACTCCCTGGCCGCTTTTGATATTTCATCGGATTATCATTTTATTAGCTTTCCCAGGGTTAAGGATAAGTAACGGGTCTGTGGTTGCTCAAAGTTTGATTACATCTGGCTGCACTATGACCACCTAGTGGCTGGGGCTCGGCCCCCATTTGATCATTTTCTTGTCAAATTTCTGGAGGTGACCGACACACATCCCACCGACCTCACCCTTAGGCCGATGAGGGTCATTTTGGGCTTTATCGTTGTGAGCCGCTTGCTTGGCAGAGAACCCTCATTTGCTGTATTCAACCATTTCTTCTGGATTACCAAATTTGGGGAGTTCGATCAGGTGGTGCCTCGGAGGAAAGCCTGCCAGTTGTTTTTCAACCTCCCGAAGAAATTTGATTCTTGGCATAACCGCTGTATGAAAGTTAAGTCTCGGGTTGGATGGCCATTCAAGAGAATCACCGGAGTAGACCCAGATACTGAAAGCATCAAAGACTTTGAGGAGGAGGTCGACGACCAGCGTTTTATTGCTAGAATCAATGAGTTGCTGGGATTTGTTGGGGGAAAGAAACCCTCACAGGGGAGGACCTTCAATCTCCGCCTCCTCCTCGACCCTACCGAGTCATATAGCCGAATGGCTGGAATTACCGGTCCAGGCGAGGGAAATGTGCTCGCCCCAATCGACCCGCTGTTGTGCTATCCGGAATGGTATTCGGAGTGTCACCACATGATATGTTTGCCCTCTGAGTGTGAAGAATGTGGGGGAGATCCTCGAGTGCGGGAGGAGTTTCCTGTCAGAACTATATGTATACCTCAACTTTTCTACTTTGTTATTTTCTCTCCGTATTTGTCTTTTCCTTTTTATATGCCTAGTATTAATCCCAGCAATATCACGATGTTAAAGAAGGCGTTTTGTGGGTGGATATTTGGGTGTAGAAGATGACTTTTACGGTGGGGTGATGATGGTTGCGAAGAATACAGGGCGGTGCTCAGCCGGCGAACGCAATAAGTGGTAAAGGGAGAACGTGTTCGACAAATTGGCAAAGTTTATCTACTTAAATTGAAATGCCTATATCTTTCTGGTTACATGAAGCCTCTATTATAGGCAAAGTTCTAATTGCGATTAGACTAACAGTGACAAGACATGATTAAGCATAATTAAGAAGACATGCAGCTGTAAAGGGTCGGGCCGAAGGGACCGCTGGTCGCTCTGATGCCTTCCTGCTGAGACAGTCTTAATCCTTGCTAATGCTAAGTATTGAGAGTGCTCGCTTAAAGGTAGAGGGCGTGTAGCCCGGCTGACCGATATATCGGACCGGGGGTAGCGTGTTCGGCCCCCCTCTTAAGGTCGGATACGATCGCGCGAACTCGATGACCCGATCGGCTTACTTCCAGACGGGCTGGTGGCGATGGAGGTCAGAGGTTGAGAAGAGACCCCTACGGTGAGTCTGATGGTGGTTCGGTAGACCGTGTTCGACATGGTATATCATATATATATATATATATATATATATATATATATATATATATATATATATATATATATATAAAGCGTTCTAGCATTTTGCATTAAAATATGTATTGTTTGTACACATTATATACTTTTGTAATAAATAAAATTTTCTAAGATAAAATTGCAAAGTTAAGCGTTTTTAGATTTCAGACGGACGTAATTATCAAACATTTTAAGATTTCAGATTTCAGTTACTTATTATATTTAAACTTCGAATTTCAGACTTCAGATTTAACAAACGGGCCCTAACTTTTAAGATATGACTTTGAATGAATTACTTTGGCATAATTTCTTACTACTTGTATACTCATTCAACTTTGAATAATACAGTACTCCCTCCCTTTTTTTTAACAATCACTTTTGAAAAATTATTTTTCACTTATATCTGTTATTTTAGATTATCAATACATTATTTCTTATTATTTTCCACTTATGTTCTTATATTAATTACAAGATTTAAACAAGTCTTACCCTTCAAATAATAAAATATACATTTCCAATGCATCAAAAACAAGGTCATTTTGGAACTCCAATAATACTACTATCAATGTATATTTACATTTTCAATATAATGTATTTAATGATTTCAAATACGGAGTACTTTAAAAGATTAAATAAGGACAATTTAGTCATTTTATACTATATTTCAGGCACATTAATCACTTTCTTAGTCTGTGACTAGATAGTGCTTTGACTTAATTAACATCAAAATTTCAATAACGCTCCTTGAATATAATTAATGCTATGTTGTTTTTAATCTCTCACCCCTTAATAAATAATGGTAGATGTAGAAAAATACAGTAAATAATGCTTTGGAAATGTAACTACAACAGATAAAAAGAAATTTTTATTTTTAACAACTACGACAGTTAAATAGGAACGAATGGAGTAGTTCACTTTATAAATAACTTTTTATGTCAAGAAGTAGTTTTATGTCAAGAAGCTAAAAGTTACCAGTTGAATCAGTGAATTCGATTTTTCATACGTTGAACGTCAAGAAGTAGTTTGACGCGATGTCTTTAACTATACAATTGTAATATCATCATCCTTTTTATAAAAAAAATGTGATGCTATGGATTCCTAACATATAAAAGAGAAGACACAAAAACATAAAGTCTCCTTTTAATATATGTCAAAAAAAGAAAAAAAATTATCATCATCATTTTTTTTTCCCTTTCAAAAAAATAGACACGTTTGGTATGATACCAAAAAAAGAAAAATTTGTTTGGTAGATGTTTCATCTAACTTATGACTATTGTCTAAATTTCTTTATTGATGATCAAAAAAAATTTCTTTATTGAGATGTCATAAGATTGTTGAAGATGCATATATTATGCTTGTCCATTTTTAATTCAATAACTTGTTGAGTTCCTCGTTTTTTCTTTGTGTAAAATGGTTAAACCGAGTTATAAAATCAAGACACTACATGTGTTTGAAAGTACAATGCAAATGTCAAAGGTGTAGGTGCAATATTCATACAAGATATATTATTATAAAGTTGATATGCATTTTTTTCTTCCAATGAAATTCCAAAAAGGGAAAATAAGGGCATGACAAAAAAGAATACAAAGGCATGTGTTGGAATAAGCTCAATTCTCACCACCTGTATTTAGGTTTAGTCAAATATGATCAACTACTTCCTCGTTCGGGCGGCGTGTCCATGTACTACTAGTCTTCTACCCATATTATGTTGAAAAGTGTAAACGATTCCGAGTCAATTCGGAGAGATATTTATATGTTATTCATTTCTTTCGTTCTTATTTAAATGTCGTAGTTATCGAAAATACGTACAGTAAAACCTTTATAACTTATTACTCTTTGAATTAATAACATCTCTAAAATAAAAATTACCAATTTCGATAAGATAATAAGATAATAATTTTTAGAAAATCCCTGTATAGATATACAGTCCCAATAATATCATAAATTAATAATTCTCCATAATCACAAAAATATATATGTTACAATTTTGTAAAATATGATTCTATTGTTGTCTGTTTTTTCTTAAAGTTTAAATCTGCTTTATGCTCATCTCTAATCTTCTTTATTTACATGCTATCACTATTATACACTGAATATTTTTGTTGTAAAAATACAATGAATCAAATTAATGTATGTACACTGAATCTTGTATGTACAGTACATTGAATTTGTAACTAATATACATTGAATTAAGTATAATACATAAATTAGTACAGTTCATTCTATTTAAATTTATATAATTAAAATTTAATTTTGTTTGATATAAAAAAAACTCTCTATAAATTAATAATTATTAATTTATCGATAAATTAATACATCTCTAAATTAATAAAATCTTCCGGTCCCGATTATATTAAGTTATAGATGTTTTACTGTATATTACTGCTTTGACTTAATAACAAAACGACAACCCTTGAATATAATAGGTTTTTGTCTTGAAGGACAAACTAATTCATTTATTAGGTTACAAGGACATGGATGATTAGAAAGGACAAAACTTAATTAAACTTACCAAAATACCCTTTTTCTAATTAAATCTAATTAACCTAATTAATACATCCCTCATCCAGTCGCCAAATGCATCTGCGTTCTATCACAGCAATCAAAACTCCATCTCCCTTCTGTTTCCATCCTCCAATCAAAACTCCTTCTTCTTCCAATCACAGCAATCAACGATTAAGTTTGATTTGGACGGACGGCAAGGACGGACATGGATTGCTACACCAGCGGTTGCACATCTTTTCAAAATCCGATTTGAAAAAACTTCCAGAAGCCAAGGAATTCGGTTGCAGCAATCAACGATTTCGATTCGAAATCAACTCATAAATTCGAACTGCTATGAGGCCTTCACGAATTAAGAGTTCATGTTGCTAAAAACTAAATCTTTCCATAACAGAGTTTTGGGCACGAGGATGAAACGGGGATTCGATTTAGGAAAGAATCAGAGAAGGAAAACAAAAATCAAATCAAGGATTTGATTGAGGATGGAAACAGAAGAGAGATTTTATTTGCAACCATCGCTCCGCCTTTGCTCTCCCCTAAGTTCATTTTCCGGCCAAGAAAATTTGGTTTTTTTTTTTTTTTTTTTTGGTTTAAGGTTGTTACTATTAATTTTGTAACGTTACTACATTTTTTGATGTACTTTATCTATTTTATGGGCTGTTACGACTTGTTTATTGGCCGTTACTACATTTACGGACTATTACTATTTCTTTTTAGTCTGTTGCTATTTATTTTTTTGACTGTTATGATTTGTTTATGGGATGCTACTACTTGTTTATTGGACGTTACTATATTTTACGGGCTGTTACTACTTGTTTTTAGGCCGTTACTACTTGTTTTTAGGCTGTTACTACTTTTCCATTGGATGTTACGACATTTTATGTAAATTTATTACTTGTTTTTTATCATTTATTACTACATTTTATCTAGTGTTACTACGTGTTTAATGTGTAAAAGAGTGTTTTTGTCCATTTATTATGAATTTGTCCTTTCTAATCACGTAACATGTAGTAACGTCCTTCTGGACCAATTTATGATTTTTTTTGTCCTTGTAGCCCCTTCCCCCTGAATATAATTAATGCAATATTGTTTTCAATTTCTCACCCCTTAATAAATAATAGTAGATATAGAAAAATATAGTAAATAATGTTTTGGAAATGTAACTACGAGTCTACGACAGATAATTTTTATTTTTATTTTTAACAACTACAACAGTTAAATAGAAACGGAGAGAGTAGTTCACTTTATACATAACTTTTTCCAAATACTCTTAATCTTAACGAGTTTGTGAATTAATAAGAAGGTTCAAAATTAATTCATTTAGTGTCTGAACAATATTTTAATCGAGCATGTTTAATCTCGAACCGTATCGAACCGAACTATTTAAGCAAAATATCGATCTAAACTCAAACTGCTCATAAACCATTTGATTTATATACATATCTGTCACGTCCTCTTATCGTCACCACCCACCTTATATAACAATACCACCAACTTCACCTTTACATGCCACACACCGCGTAACATCCAACACCGACTACCACCCACTCCATCAGCCCATGTCGTCACTATTATACCCAAAGTATTACAATGCGAAAGTAAAAAATAAAGAACAGAAAAGATGAAGAACAATTTTATTATATTCTGGACTGACACAAACAGAAAGGAAAAACAAAAAGAAAAACAACAAGGATATGTAACCGGGACGAGCTAATCTCTGTCCTTAAGACAATTATGCTCGCAAAGCATTCTACGGTTTAGCACTTGTCTCCCAGGATAACCCAATTACTTGTTCAGAATTGAGGTACTTCAGCTTCTGAACTCAACGAACTCTTGGTGCTTCAGAATCTCTTCAACAAAAAACAAACTACCTTACTATATGAGATGAAAAAAGTATTATTTGGAAAAACTTGTGTTGTGACATTTCCACCAAAGAGGGTTTATATAGGTGGAAAAAGTAACTCTCACTCCTATGGCCACTAACCCTCAATAATGGCCACTACTAGCACTTATGACCACTAAGTGACCACTAACCCACTAAGTCATTAATGGACAATTTCTCCAACAATCCCCCACAAAATGGACATTAATGCAAATGCAGACCCTGAAGAGATTCTGACAGAAAATATTGCATCAGGAGAGGTAGCTTATGGCTTTGAACCTGCCTTAGTGAAATATTATCGGATCTACTCGGCTAATCAGTGAACTATGTCTTGAACCGTTCAGCCTTTAATGTAAAACCAAACAATAGTACTCATATAATATTTCCCTTAACACGTATTGGTTCTCATGGTTGTGCTCATTTTGGCCATGAAACACCTTGGTTTCAGAAAGTGCGTTAGAGATTTCAAGCCACTTCAGACGACAAGGTCGTCAGACCCCAAAACACTTTGAGGCAAGACACACTAAAAGCACGGCCCTTAATAAATAAGTCGCTTCAAACGACAAGGTCGCCAGACCCAAAGACAATTCGAGATCGTCCGCTTAATAGCGCGATCTTAAATCAATAATGGGAAGACGCCAGCAATCTGCACAATCGGGGCACTCTTTACTCTATGCTTAGCCTCCTCAAAAACGCCTAATACATAGAGTAGGGGGCCATTGATGTATCTAAATATGCCGACACCTATGTGTTAACGGAAACTGCCCATCTAGTCACCAGGATGGAGCCGGGCCGCGGCCACAGCGTCGAAAGAAACAATCTGGTTAGGGTTGCGGGATGGAAACCTTATGACGAGCGTGCAAACCTATAAGGTCTTAGTCGCTCAGGGGGCCGCCCAGTACCCTAAGTCGGAGATCAACAAGAGATGGCACGAGTCCGGGAGAGGAGCGACCAGGGGGAAGTCGAGATAAAGCAATGAAGCAAGCACGCAGATTGCGATTCGAGCGATCTCATAACGACGTCACCAGTTGTATAGCTCATTTGACATCCTTGTATACTGTGCTTGTCTGTCCTTACCCCATGCCCCTAGCTTTTGCCCTTGCCTATAAAAGGAAGGCTTGTGTAATTTCATAGGGATATATATATGCAAAAATAGACAAAGATGATAAAACTATTGTCAAGTTAATTCTCTCTAGTATTCATTCATTCCACCATATCACCGCCGTGCCTCGTCGGCTACCACCATCACAAATCTATCAAAAACAGCCAGATATCCACATTTACGACCACCGCTAAGCCACCGTGATAATATTATGCATTATCAGTCATGAGTAAATTGCGTCATTCAATATGGCACGAGCCGCAACCTGGCCGGTGCTACATATATAAATTGGGGAATGAGGGAGAATGACATAAATATTTCATCAATTGAGAAGAATGACAGTCTTTTGAAATTTTTGCATAAAGGACAAAACTATTTATTCACTATCGAAATTCACTTGTGTTCGAAATTCACTGTTTAAATTCATTTCTTAAAAATTCATCGTTCGAAATTCACCGATTTTCAAAATTCATTATTTAAATTCACCGATTTTGAGATTATTGTCGAATTCATTGATTTCGGGATTCACTAGGAGATTCACCGATTTTCTGGATTTCTTGTTTATTCGTTCTCGCTATAAAAATTATACAATTGTCATTCTCCCTATAAAAAAAATCTAGTTGTCCTGTTACTTAAAAATATTTTACATTTTGTCATTATCCCTAATTTCCCATAGTATAAATAGCTCCTATATATATGGACTATTAGGCGTGCACGAAACAGATCAGATGCTAAGTTGAACAACTTCCTCTGGGAGAAATTGAACAGAGAAAAAAGTGCGAAACCTGAAGAAATGGCATTTCCGCAGCCGGGAAATTCGTCGGCGTCGGCAGGGGTGGTGGAGATTTTGGACAGACCGCTTCATCAGTTTGGATTTGTATTTGATTGCTTCACTCCAACTAAAGTCAGCGGTCGCCTTCCGGTAACCCACCTGTGCTGCCAGGTAATTTCTCCGTTCTATTTGATTGATTTTAAACTCACTATTCTGGAAGAAAACCTCCATTTTCACACAATAAATAAACTGATTCAGAAGCTAGCAGAGACCTCATCATTTCATCTATTATGTCTCCTAATTAATGCTTTTCTCTGTAATTTTTTTTTTTTTTTTGGCGCCAGTACTTTTGTCGGCAGCTTTTTTTTATCGATTACATTTCTTAGGTGAAATTCAGCAATTGTGTATACTGGTCGATATGTTTGATGAAATGAAGAGTAAATTGTGTGTGCGCTGAAATGAATTGAAGCTTAATTCTGGAATCTGAATATTGTTGAATAATTTTCAGCCGTTTGACATGTTGCATGGAGGAATTTCAGCCTTGATAGCGGAGTCGACGGCAAGTCTGGGAGGAATACTGGCGTCCGGTGGTGGAAAGGCCATGGGAATTCAACTAAGCATAAATCATTTGAAGAGTGCACAAGTCGGCGATGTCGTTTTTGCTGAAGCAACTCCTATCACTATTGGAAGGACTATTCAGGTCATTTTCATGATTTCATCATTTAATTTTCATTTCAATACTAAATTACCAGACTGCCCTTTACTTTGATTGATATGTGTCTCGTTGTTTGTTATGAATATATCATGTTTTATCGCCATATCTATCTGTTTGCTATTCATACGATTGTTATATAAATAGATTCATTGTGACATTTTTTTTATTACTAAGATCAAGGGCGGAACCAGAATTTTAATCTGAAGTAGGCTAATAGATTATATCAAATTCGTCGGGTGTATTGGATTAAAAATATTTTATGGATCAAACTGGACTACATAGATTTTATAGTGTAATATTTTTTTTGGCCGGGTGGACTCAGCCTCCTTTTGTCCATAGGGTAGCTCCCCCTCGAACAAGGTAACCTTTCATGGATCCTAAGTTAGAGACTTTGAGATGTGAGTTTTGAGTAATTTAAGATAAAATGTAGGCTCTGTTTGTTTTAGGTTGGAGTTTTTCTAGGGTAGTTTTAGATAAAGTGATTGAAGTAATGATTAGAAAATTAAGATGTTTTTTTGAAATTTGTGTAGATTATGAAATGATTGGTGAAATAAAGTAGTATAATAAATAAATAATGGTAAAAAAGTTTATAAAGTTGATAAAGTGAAATGATGAGAGATAATTTAATATTTTTTATTTGTAGTTGAAGAAATAATTGGTAAGAAAATTGTATGATATGATGTGTGAAGTGATATAAAAGAACACCAAAAAAAACTCTAACGGAAGCAAACGGAGTGGTAGACATTCAATGTTTGACATTCGAAGGTCAAGTGTGATGTTAAATTTTTTTGAAGTTAAACGTGGAATGTGATATTTGGAAAGTAGCTTCAATGATTATAAAAAGACGGTAAATTTTATGATGACCACGAAGCTAAATGAACACTTATGATATCAAGAGGTTGAGTGTATGTGTGTCGATTTCTCAATCAGTAACGTCAAGATAGATTAAATTGGGGTGGTTCTTGTGTGGAGATACACACCACACAGTTTCATTCTGTTTTTAAATTATGTGCTTCTGATCGTTTTACCCGTCACTTCACCTGCAAAATCCCTCTCCACGTACACAAGTATTTCCCTTAAATTTGATAGTTCGTGACCCTGTAAAATTTGTATGTCATAATAAAAGACAATCTGCAGAGTAGGGGTATTGTCTTACGTAGGTGGTGGATGAGTTTCACACAAAAGCCATAAAAATAGGAAAGTTATTGTGTGGTGAGAAAATTTATGATGAAGTTACGGGTAAAACGATCAGAACCACACAGTTTTAATACAGAAAGAAAGTGTGTGGTGTGCCACACGGTGTCTCCGCACCGTGTGGACACACCACACAATAATCTCCCATAAAAATAGCAATAAAAATATTAAAGGACAGGTTGGGCAGACAAGATAATCCATCAACACGACAGACTTGAACGAATCTTTGAAGAGGGGACTACCTGGCGGTTGTCCAAAGTGTCGTCTTTTTTCATTGAAAAATTTAAAATAAAACCATTATAAAAGACTATATATGTATATATATATTATATAATAATCAGATGATACCGGCTTTTTCACCAACTACAAGATATTGTTATTATTAATATTTTTTTTATTTTCTGTCATCATATACAATCCTAACACGTGTAAGAGACTTCAGTGTATGACATTCTTTAATGAATGTCAATCTCTTTTCATTAAAATGTTTGATTTATTAAATAAATTGGTTCTACAATGATGTGTGGTGATAATGATGTAGTGGGAGATATGTAGTGAATATTGATAGTGTATATATATCATCATCCAATAAGGAAAATGAAGTAGTGTAAGATGTAGTGTAAAAGATATTTGTGAATATATCATTTTCCTTACGGTAGTGATACATCCACTACACTTTCAACCATAATATCTTACACAACACAATCTACACCACATATTCTGTTGGGACCCATCACAAAAAATAATACATCATTTTAATCCATGGCTACCACTTCTGTAATGGTATGTGCACTACACGAGAGTGTAGTGCACATATCATTATTCTTTTCCTTATTCATATATAGTGGTTACTCAATTATAAAAGAGTAGTGATAATTAATGCCATAATAAATGTGTACAGCAAAGTTTCACAGTGCACTTTTGGATCATTGATTATGACGTGAGATTTATTGATTCAAATAAGCCCTAAAAAAATCAATGATGGAAAAAGTTGTTGTGGCACTTTGTTGTGGAATAATCATTTCTCGTTATAAAAAAGCATGTGGTAGGTACTACATATTAAAGGTTTTACTTGATTATGAAAAGACATATGGCACCCTCAAATAATAAAAATAAATTACATATGGTAGGTACATATTAAATGTTTTTAGTGCGGTACAATGAACAATGTCTTAATTTTTTTCTGATTATTAATTCTTTTTTTTGAAGCAACAATGTCTTAAAATTATGTATGAAAATATCCATGATCTTTCTCAAAAAAGAAAATATCCATGATCAATTGTATAACGATATAACACAGTGTGTATGCCTTATATTATTATTATTGTATATAATACATTTCCTTTATTATTAAAAAAAGGAAGAAAAAGAAATGCTACTACCTAAAAGAAAAGATTACCATGCATATCATTATTCATGAATCTTGATTGAATCAGCAGGGGCCGGGGGCCGGGGGCCGGGGGCCGGGGGCCGGGGTTAGTTTGCTTATGGGAATTATTATTATTATTATTATTATTATTATTATAATATATAAAAATAATATTATTTTGGGTTGTGTAATGAATAGGTATGGGAAGTAAGGTTATGGAAAAGTACTCCATCAAATAGTGAAGAAGAAAAGGAATTGATTTCACTGTCTCGAGTTACACTGGTAATTAGCCATCGTATGTCCGATGGTGAAAAAGTTGCTGTAAAACCTTTGGAAAAGTATGCTGCTAAACTGTGACCATGCACCCATTTTATTAGGAGGAGGAGCTACCAAAACCAGCTGATACGATGACGTGGGACACGAATGATATGGATATGTAACTAATCCAACTTTATTTGTCTTGTATGGCTGTTGTATTTATGACGGTCCTGGATCAAATAATTGTCATTAATTTGGAAAAACATTATTGGGTATTGATTTTTAAACATTGAGGATCATCACAAAACATTAAAATCCTATTGGTTTGACACATCAAATAGAATTTGGTCCAGGACAATTGTAAAATTTGTGGTTGCTTTTTTATGTCTGTTTTCCATTTTTATACGGTTGTGTTATGGCATCCGTGTACCCTATGCATAATGATGAAGGAGGGAGCCGGCCGCCTCCCCTTATGTATGGGAAAAAAAAAAAAACCTACTTTATTTGCTTCGTTGAAATTTATATTTGTTCTTATATTCGTCTTCATGTCATAATATAATCAAATAGTCATTTTTCTTGTTTCCGCCGTGACGGAGCTAGGATTTTAATTTGAGGTGGCTAATACATTATATCAAGTTCATTTTTTTTTTTTTTTAAAAAAAAAAATTTATTATATCGAGTTCATTGGATGACTTGGATTAGCAATATTTTATAGATCAAACCGGATTATATATATAGATTTTTTAGTGTAATATTTTTTATTTTTTTGTCTGGTTGGGCTTAACCTCCCTTTATCCATATACCGACTCCATCCAGCTCTGTTGTTTAAAAAAAAAAAATATATATATATATCTATTTTTTTTATAGAAAAACAACGGATTTATTCTTCGCTATCAACGAAAGTAGCAAGGGAAACATGAGGTGGGAGAAATGAACCTCATTCCACAGTTCCTACCAGGCCAAGGCCTTCTTTAGCTAGTAAATGAGCAAGTACATTTCCTTGTGTCTTTACAAAGGAAAAGGAGACAGAGATAAAAGCCGGTAGCATTCTACGACAATCCTCTATTATCATACCAGCATGTGAGAGATCTTCATTGTGTGCCAAGAGACGATGATATGTGGATAGAGAATCTCCTTCAAATATAACTTGAAAATATCCCCAGGTGAGTGCATACACAATAGCATGATACATCGCTAAAGCTTCTCCAACATCAACTTCAAACCTTCCTTCTAATTTTTTTGGACAATGAGTTGAGAGTTCTACCGTGGTTGTCCCGGATCAAACATCCCACACCTGTCTCGGTTTCTCCAAACGCTGCATCAACGTTAAATTTATATTGTGCTGCCTTCGGAGGCTGCCATACTGAGGACCATTTATTCATATCGCAGCTCGAAACTTGATTTTTGGCTGCATGAAAGTATTTTGTCGCCTCTGCCTGAGATTTAAGCAATGATGAGTTAAGATGTATATCTTTTATATCAAAAATCCATGAACATCGTGCTTTTCAAATGGTCCATATGAGAGTAACTATTTGCGCTGCTTCCATACCATCATGTGTATTTAAGAGTTCTTTTAGAAAATCTAGAAAGGAGTGGACGCGTAGGGAGCTCAAATAGTTACCGTAGGGGGATGACTTCCAAAACACTTTAGGGATGTCACACTCGAAAAGACAATGCCAGGAAGTTTCTTCGGATCTTTTACACACCTGACACAAGCCATCGCCTATTCCTCTTGAACGCAAACCAGAAGTTGTCGAGAGAGCGTTATTCATTAGCTTCCACATGAAGTGAATGATACACGGTTTAACTCTCAACTGCCAAAGACCATATCACTATTGTGATCGTTCATTACGTTAGGGCCTATATAAATGTACCTTTCATTGGATTCCATGAGAATACATTATAACCGCATATCAATATTCTCTTTTAACACACACATTCATATTACATATGGGAGAATATAAATGTATATATAAAATGGACTTCACTCGGTACAAAATCGTGTATATAACTGTTATAAGATAATGTTTTGTATTTTCATACTTCCGACTAGAGCTTTTATCGAGTTGAGTATTTGCTGTTCAAGCATATGTTTGCTTAGGTTAATGAGTTTGTTCCTAATCGTTCGTTTAATAAACAAACAAAAAATATATGTTTAAGCTTGCTCGTTAAGATCACGAGTTTGTTTACGATCGTTTGGTTAATAAACGAATAAAAAGTTATTTTCAAATTTGGCACATTCATAAAGAAAAATTGTTTAATCTCGTGTTCGAATTTGACTCACTAAACATATATTTTACTTTACAGCTCGAGTTTGGATCGAGTTTAGCTTGTTAAGTTATAAAAAATATATAAAACTCGATCGAGTTTAGCTCATAAGGTATGAAAAATTCATGTCTAAAAGACATACTCGTTCATTTAGAAGAACTCTATAATACAAAAAATAATAGAAGAACTCTATAAATTCATATTGGTTCATTTAAAATACGAGTTTATAATCTTTTCAATTTTTTTTTTAAGATATGTTTTTCAATTTTGGTTCATTATGTTTAAAGCATCAAACACGAGTTTCTTCGCGACCGGTTCGTTTAATTCACGAGCTCTAGTCCGGACTAGACATAAAGTGAAAGTAGGAAATTTGTACGGCTGTTTTGATGGCGGAAATCGAACAAGTCGATGAACAGCCACCACCTGAAGAAGAAGGCGATTGCACCACCAACTTTCAATGGGATGAAAACACTCAGCTATTTTTCCACTCCAGGTTCCTCTTTTTTCCATTGTTTTTGGTAGCTCAATAAAAGCGATCCTATATTTCTTAATTCTGTATTGCTCGTTTTGTGTTTTTAGCCACATAATGCAATTACAATCTCCAAATTTCTGTTTAAAACCATTCGTGCATCTATTTGAGCTGCAAAAATATTTCCCAGCTTGATTTCAGCTCAAAACGAACTTTTTTTTTTCTTCTTCTTGATTTTTGTGGATTATGTATTTATATTGCAATTCTGAAATTTTGATGCAGCACTGGATTTTATTATAGCCCAACTGGTGACTGGTACTATAGCAGCAGAGATGGCCTTTATTATAAATTTGAAAATGGGAATTATGTTCTTCTTGATACAGCAGTTAACAATGAGGTTGCCTATTTATGTTTTGATGTGAAATTTTCATCATCATCATTATTGTTATTATTATTTAATTTCACCTCATATTTGGTGAATTGGTACTGGTTTGAAGTTTGAACTCTTGGTTATTCCTTTTCATTTGCATGTGGTGAGCAGAGTGAAGTCAACAGTGGTGAACATGGAAATGCTTCTAGTCACTTGGTTGAAGGGCAGCAATGTACTAATGTTGCTAGTGAAAAAGATGGTCAAATTGTAGCTGAAATGTACGCAACGGTAATCCCTGACCCGGCTACAGGTCAGTATGATTTTATTTTCTGAACCCTGAGTTAGTCTTTTTGTATTATAATGCATGCTGAAGCCTGAATGTAAAAAATGTAAAACCTTATTCAGTCTACAAATTTCGATGCTTTTATCAGTTTTACCGTGCTAGCTATAAATGGGATGGTGATGTCCACAAAGAAATTAATGTAGTATTATGTAGTTGAGGAACTCTTCTTACGGTTTGGGGTGAATCAGTGTAATTTGTTGTCCGGAAGCATGTTAATCAAAATGTATAAAACTCCTTGGAGAACTATCGTCTCCTATTGATTGTGAAGAATGAGCCTAATGAGCGAGTTTACCGATGTGTATGTTTCGGTGTGTCTAAATGCAGCTGACTTTGTCACTGGATTTACATTGCCCCCTTTATTTAAACACAGAGTGTATACTAACTCGTAACACCGTATGACCTTATCGGTTGTAAGCCTGTTACACATAATTTGGTATACTCTTTTGCGGAAGACTGGCATTTCAATGTTACTTTTGTTTGAGCTTTCCTGTGTATTCTTTCTTAAGTTTCTTTCTTAAATGTTTTGTAGATGATTGAAAAATGAGAGTAAATTGTTTTCATTAACTGGCTGATGTGATGTCTAAGCAGCTGACCTGGAGCGTCTCGAGAATCGTCAAATTGAAGAGCCATCTCCAACATCAGAATGGTGTGCTAAAGAATTGATGCAGTTTTCGTTTTTACACTTTAAGTTCCTTTATCTTCTAGAGTTCTAGATGAGACTAACTTGGCATACATTTTTTTCAGGCTTGAAGATACTCTTATCGAGCTTTTTCTATCTAATTATCCACGCCACCCCGTCAGCCGCATTTCTGATGATTTGTTGCAAACAACAGAAAGCTATGATAAGAATACCGTAGATGCCACTGCAGATGGTCTGTTCCGTTTTTTCTTGCCTGTTTGAATTGGAGTTTTCACCTTGAAGCACATAGAAAAGGTCTTTATTCATGTTGAATTTGCAGGAGATACCGGGAATCATGAGCTTGAAGAAGGTGAATGGATTTCAGAGGAGAACAACAGTTTGATTGTTTCAAATGGGAATGTTGCTGATCAAGGTAGGTTTGTAATTATAGCGCTTGTTAAAGGCACCACGTCTGCTGATCTACCGTGGCACCACACTTTGAGGCTTGAGCTAGGTTTGACTTTACAGAGGTAAAAAAAATAGGCATTTGACCTCTATAAAGTCGAATGTTGAGCTTAGATTCGACTTTCTAGAGGCCATGTGCCACCGTAGGACTCCAAAATTATATCAGGTGTGGTGCCTTTAATCACCACACTTTCAACTTTACAGAGGTCGAAAATGGACATTCGACCTCTTCACAGCCAAAAGTTGAGCTTAGATTCGACTTTCACGAGGTCGAATGTCACTGTGGTCCTCTGAAAGAAGATTCTCGTTGTGATGCCTTTAACAACCGCCACATCATATATTTTTATTGCAACCCAAATATTTATTTGTTTCACGATGATATCTCACAAATAGCTACACTACAAACATATCGTACAAATCTAAATCGTCTGCAGCAGAATACAAATAGTACCTCCCAACAGAGGGGGGGAAACCAATGTCACTTTATTTTGATCCAAACACTATGAGATGGTACACCACGGTGGACGAGAAACACTAGATAATACCCCGGAGGTGCAATATTTTGTGTAGTGGGGGCACACGCCGTAACTTTACCCGCCACTGGAGAAAGCTGCTGTAAAAATACAATGTGCAACAACATAAGCCGTTGATTCATAGCGAAAGAGTGCGTTGTAAACGATGGGGCAACCATAGTTACCATGTACCCTTCCTCCGATGACGGATAAAAAAAAGGTTCCACGGTGAATGTGATTGAAAATTCCTGACCGTAGCTTATAATGGCACCACCATGTGAGCCCTCCACAGCTAATATCGAAGGTCGGAGATGTGATATTTGTGAGGCCAAGTAGGGTGGACTAAAGGCTTCAAGACTTAGATCAGTGGGATATTTTACTCCGGTAAAATTGTATCTTACGTGTGGGTTACTTCCTCCCACTAAAATCCTGCCATCTGGCAATAGAATCGCGGAAGAGTGGTACAACCTTGGAATTTTACTGGGATTGAGGACATCGAATCTTTGGGTCGGGTTTGGATCCATGGTTCTGTATAAAACCGGGTGAAAAACCGGGTTTTCAGCGCATTCCCATCCAGCTGTTCCGCTGGCTGCTCCATTGATAATCAGAACATCACCGGTGGGTAATAAAAGCATATCTGACATGACCCGATTCATAGGCATTTCTTCCATAACCCATCGGGGTTCCGGGTCTGTCAACTTCAAACGACCACACGTCTTAGAAGCAGCCACGTATACTTGCGCCAATGCCTTGAGATAAGCTCCACCCTTTGCACCACCACATATCAACACCTCCACCTCCACCTCCGGCCACTGTGTTATTATACTCCCACCCGTCAACCGCAATGGCAGCAAAACCGACGACCCCGTAGCTGGGTATGATCTTTTGTCTCCGGGCATCACAGGAAACTCTTTTACAATCTTGTTATTCAGGTAATCAAACAAGATAGACCAGTTATTTGCGAATACGAATAAATTCCCATCGGGTAAAAGATGCAAGAAGGGATAAAGATTGTTCTCTTCATTTGAGTCCGTCGTTTCCATCAAGAATTCAAAGTCATAAACCACTGGATTTCTCATTTCCCGAGGGAAAAATTCGTAACTGAAAGACTTTCTCCCACCCACAATTATGATTCGCCCATCTGGTAGAATTTGATTCGATGAATACCACCGTCGTACAGTCAAATTTTCCTCAAGTTCAATCCAATCGCAATTATCATCGTCACAAGGATTGAATACTCGTATCTTTTTCTCACCATCATAGTAACCGCCGGTTTGAATCAAAGAACCATTCGAGTTAGTCGAACCAGAGGAACACCAAACATCGGTTCGAACCATAAGTGGTCGAAATGTGTTGGTGTGAACGTCGTAGAGAATTGAGTGAGCTGTGCAGTCGATTTCGATTGCCTCGTCGTTGTAACGGCATTCGCCAGCTGGGAGTGAAAGATTTGATTGGCCGAAATCGGTCCTGTCGAAAATTACGACCTTATTGTTGTAGAGGAGCTGCATGTGCATGGCAGATACACCGATACTGCTGTGCAAGTAAACCCATTCCCCTCCGCCACGGCCCGGTAAGAATAATTGACTTCTTGGAATGTTGTAGTAGTTGAAATCGAAACCGAAAGATGTTGATGTGTGTAAAGTGGGAGGAAGAAAGGGGTTTGAAATGGAGGATGAAGTTCTTGATATCTTGACGTTAGTTGGGATTGATGGATTCTCCGGAATCTTGCGGCGGTTTTGGCGGCGGGGATGTTGAGAGGGGGCGGAGAGAGTGGAAATAATGAGTGCCAAAATGATAGAAAAGAAGAGAGCTTTAAGTGCCATTGAAATGGATTAAAATAATCTTTGTTTGGGTTTCTTATCGAGCTTGAAGAAGGTGAATGGATTTCTGGGCAGAACTAACGGTTTCACTGTTTCAAATCGGAATGACGCTGATCAAGTATATAAATAACTAAATATAATTTAATATGTTCTCAAAAAAAAATATATTTAATATATTATTGTATAAATAATTAAATATTAATCGAGTCGAGTATTAGACAAGTCAAGCTTGATCTTGTCATATTTTTTTACAGATCACATGAATTATAAAAAAGTAACCGAGCTTACAAGTCGAGTCGAGTTATATCGAATTCTTAACGAGTCGAGTTTGATTTTACCTTTTTATGATCCGATTGAACTCGAGCCATGTTTCGAGCCTGATTCTTTTTAGTCGAGCTTGAGCTCGCGCCCTAGAGATTATCGACTCGGTTTGGCTCGATTACACCCCATTACAGTCTTTCTATGGATACCGACAATACATGTTTCTAGTAGTCTTTACTTGCTCCTAAACGGGCGCCTGTAATGGCACCACACTGAAATCAATCAACCGGTGGAAAGTTGATTCTCAGATTTAAATCCGACAGTGAAAAGTCGACTGTTACTATGGTGCCACAACGATAGATTAGGTTTTGTGCCACTAAATACGCATTAGTAAGCCTAAGGGTGTAATATGAGCCGAGCCTTCCACGAGCAGCTCAACGCTCGGCTCATGAAATGCTTGCTCAAATATGATATAATCAATCTCGAGCCAAACTCGAGTAGTTCATCAAAGCTAACGAGTTGAACTGGAACACTTGAATGCTTGACTCGAAATGTTCACGATTTTTATCGAGCATTTTTAAATTATATTAAAAAAATATATATTGTTTTGTATTTTTTTGACGAGCCAAACTCGAGCACTTTGAAGCTTAACACATTTTCCGAGCTTCAAAGTGCTCAAAATTTTGTCGAATATAACCGAGCCGAATTCGAGCATGATGAAAACTTAATCGAGCTGATCTCAAGCACTTTCTCCCATGCTCGAACGAACTCGAGCCGAGCTCGAGCATCGTTGTTTTGAATGGTTGCTCAACTGGATATGCAAATGTGAGATTCGATTCACATCGTTTACGCCCCTAGTACTAAACCTCATCCTACTGAAATATTATTGTGGTTAGGTACCTCATTGGAAGAAGAAAACTGGAAAGCACAATATGGCCAAGTTAGTCAACCAAATGAAGCAGCATCTGTTTCTGGTTTCCATATTCTTGATTTATGGGATTGGGAACTTGTCCCCGGGATCCTCGTAAAAGATGGTACGGGTCACGAGGCAAGGGTGACAGGGCGGCTAGTGAAACACTCCAGCAAGCTGCATCCGTCGCTACCTTCACGTGGCACTCGTCTGAAAACTTCTCCGGTTTGTGAAGTTCATGCTGATCTAGTTCGAGTTAAATCAGGTTTTGCTATTAGTCACTTTCTTTTGTTATCAAGTACAAGTTGTGTCTTACTCATTATGTGTAAATTAGTCAATTGCTTAATTTGTTCATTTTACGCAGGCCAGATATATAGATTGAAGAGACCAAGCAGACGTTATTTAGAATCGTTATCGGTTTATGATTCTTCTAATCCAACTGGTGGTTGGGGATACCCGGAGCTGTCGGTTAGTACAGAAATGCAGCCATTTCCGGAACATGATGGGCAAAGTGTTCACACGGAAGCAGTTATCTCATCGAACCATACGTGTGCATCCAACAAGGTGAACAAGCTTTAAAATGCTCAAGTTCGGATAAATCATACGAGAGCAAGCATTTCACAAGCCGAGCATCGAGCTGCTTGTGAGCGGCTCAGATCGTTTACACCCCTAGATTCACAAGCTGCTAACTAGTTGCTTCAAACTGCTTAGGGTTTAGTTGAGCTATTACTGAATGCTTTTAAATATACAACATCTGATTCCTCGCAATGCTACCGTTTCTCGTGTTTAGGATAAAAGCACTGCATACAGAGATAGAGCTGCTGAGAGGCGGGCTTTCCACGGTGGTTTTGGCATAGGTCCTGGACAAAAGAAACCTTACGATGCTGCTGAGTCATCATCTCCTTGTTCGACGACTGATGCAAACCCCGAGGTGGCGGCTGCTGCTGCAGAATCATTGAATATGTCGTTTGGCTCTGGTAGCTACGCACGAAGGCTTCTACAGAACATGGGCTGGAAAGAGGTAAAACATATCATCTTAAAATGAGAAGAAACCCATGAAGTACAGGGTCATGTGTGTAAATATTAAATGTATAAGGATCAAAAATGACATGGTAAAACTACAAGAATCATGTAGTTACAAGTAGAGTGTTTTCATGCTTTACAGGGGGAGGCACTGGGTAGGAGCGGTACCAATGGTTTGTTGGAGCCATTACAAGCCACCGGAAACAATGGAAATGCCGGGTTGGGTTGGGATGATGGAGGCAAAAGAAAGGGATTCTACTCAATTAGTAGATAAAAAATAAAAAATAAAAAATAAAAGGAAGCAAACTTAACATAGATCATAACTCATAAGCTTAAGATAGTAGTAGGTAACAATTAGATTATTGTCTGATGAGAAATGATGAGTGCAAAAGACATGGACTAATCAAGCACACTACAAAAGTAAAAGGACCAGATTTAGCATATTGCATTATTCAACATCCAAATGCCTTGTATTGTCTCTGCTCTTTTAGCAGACTTTTAATGAAATTGTGATATTTCTAAGGGTAGAAATGTTTAACACAATGGACTTCTTAAAGATCTATTATTATTATTATTACTAATAGACTATCTTGAAAGTCGATTGTTTAGTCAAAACACAATTTGACCCTAAGTCAGTCACGTACCAACTGCAAGAACAACACATAATCGATGTTCATAAAATCGATATATAGTTGAAAACCGAGTTTTTAAAAAGTTAATTATAACGTTTGAATTTTGAAAGCTCAATTTGTTAAGTGAAAAAATCGACATTTAAAATATTGATTACGTGTGATATGTATAGTAAGAACACAAATAAAGGAGAGAACAAATTAGCCCAAATTACCGGTACACCGTCAGAGAGTCGTTTCCAACTTCCAGGTTCCAACACTCATAACGCTAAAAAGATGGAAAAGCCAACTTTCTTGCTTTGGCTGATAGTTTTTGCTGTATTTAATCTGCTAAACCGAATCAAGGCCGCAGAATCGCCCCAATACACAGTGACGCACTCAGAATCAGATTTCGAAGTCAGATTGTACAGAGAATCCGTTTGGATGACTGCACCAGCCCATGAAATTTCCTTTGAAAAAGCCACTAAAGATGGCTATCACAGGTACCTTTTTCTCTATAAAGCATTTTCTCTCCATTTCTGTTGTCACAATAGTCTTTCTTTTTGCTTTTTTTTTTTTTATTCTTTTGTTTTGATCTTCAAGAAACGGTTTGTATAAGCTAATGTTTTTGCTTGATGTAGTCTTTGATTACCTGGGAACTATTATCTTCTTGTGATCTTGTTGGAGCTGACTTTTGGAATTGATTTTTGGGCTGGTCTTTTGTTTGGGTTCGGATTGGTTCCATTTTTTATTTGAAAAGCTGCTAAGTTAGATCATTCTGACCAATGATTCTATCAAGTTGTTAAAAGGCACCACTCCTTATCTACTTTCAAAGCTCTACGGAGGCATTCGACCTCGAGAATGTCGAATATGAACTTTGCGAAGGTCGAATGTGTACTTTTGACTTCTGACCTCTGTACTTTTGATCAGTTGTGGTGTCTTTGACATTTGACCCCTAGAAAGTCAGATATAGGGGCGCCCCTGTAGAAGCCAGAGCCATGGCCCGGCCTCCCAAAATCAATAAATTTAAGGCTACCACACTAAATTTTTGACCTAATATTATATATATATCGTATTTATATAAATAAGAATGCATTACACTTAATGGTTAAGCACAAAAGTATCTTTGTATATGAGACTTGGTTTTTGAATCTTGCAAGTATAATAATTTTTGTTTTTAAACTAGAACTGGAGAGCCAAATAAGTAGGTTTTTTTCCTTCCAAACCCATGACTATTACACGCAGTTTTTTTGTTTTATTTTTTTATATATATTTTGGTTTCCTTCCAAACCCATGACTATCACACGCAGTTTTTTTGTTTTATTTTTTTATATATATTTTGGTTACTGTTTTTTTCGAAGGGCGAGGGCCTAAATTTTTTTTTGGCCCCGAGCCTAAATTTGGACAGGGACGCTCCTGGTCAGATATAAGCTTAACATTCGACTTTGTAGAGGTCGATTGTCCATTTTCGACCTCTAACAAGTCGAACCTAGCCCGTAGTGTGGTGCCACATTGATCAGCCATGCTGCGTTTAACACGTGCCTAATTCTGTTTATGTTGTTAAAGTTTGGTTTTCATTTCAGCATAGTGCCTATTGCGTACTGCATTCCATATGTCTAATTGACTATTAATATACCATCACTTTGATTCATCCACTTTAAATTTGTGTTCTGTGTCTGTTGCTTATTTATTCACTTGTTCAGTTCTTATGTTTGAGATCAATTCATCACTCAGTTAGCTCATAAAATATGATTATCAGTCATGAAAGCTTGTACAGACAATAACCTACAGATGGTGTTGTTATTGATTTCATTTTGTTACTCGTAAAGATGAACCGAAATACAGTTTCTTGATGATGATTGTGTGACACACAGGTTATTTCAGTTTGCAGAAGGTGCAAATCTGAACTCATCTCGAATCCCGTTAACTTGGCCTTTCTTAACAAGCATTGTCCCAAATGCTGGACCACTACATTCATCAGCTTATTATGTGAGATTGTATTTACCTCCTAAGTTTCAAGCCACCCCACCACTTCCTCTTCCTGAACTGAGTCTTGTGCCTATACGTTGGACCAGTCACTGTATTGCGGTTAGGAAGTTCTCGGGTTTTGCTCGGGATGAGAATATCGTAAAAGAAGCCGAGAGATTAGCAGTTAGCTTAAGCCGGTCTGAATGGGCTAATTCGACTTCTGCTAGTAGTGATTATGCTTACTCGATTGCTCAGTATAATTCGCCTTTGAAATTTGTTGGTCGTTTGAATGAAGTCTGGGTGGATGTTGATGGATCGGTTGAAAATGGCTGTAAGTCCAGTCTTGTTGCTGTTTACTAAGTGCCATTGATGTTGAAAACTAGCACTAGCAGTAAGCAGTGTTATATTTACCTACCTGTATTTGTTTGTCTTCTTGTACAAAATGTTATCATCAAGCTTATATATAATACTTGTAATTTTAGTGCCTGTATGTGTTTGTCAATATCGAGGGGCGTCTTTTGTGGCACCACACTCAAAACACAACACAGGTGTTTTAATGTGTATTTTCTTTGTTTCTAAAGCACCCAATGTTGAAATAGGGTCACTGGAGACATGACTGCATCGATTTCACAAACCGTAGCATATAGTTTTGATTTGGTAACGAAAATATGTAGATAATTGAGTCAAACCAGATGAAGAACAGCTAATCAAAATGACCTTGTATTGATTTCATAGGATTACTAATCTTTTGACAACTGACAATACAAATTGAAAAACAAGCAAAAACAAAAAGGGAAAACAAAACAAATAAAACTGATGTGAACTACAGATTAAAATTCAAATCCGTATTCCCATTCTCAATCTCACTTCCAGGCTGGCGAACGGTAGATGATCCGCGTATATCATCACCAAGTGGCCTGTTTTCTCTATGAGCATCCGACACGGGCGGACCATCACCAACTGACATGTTTTCTCTACGAGCATCCAACATGGGGGGACCAGTTCGCTCCATAGACAAAGGTATGCCCAGATAGACAACATTCAAATCAAAAGGAGGTGGAACATGGTTAGGTTTCTCATGCCTCGGATATGGGCGATACCTGAACCTGGCCGTTTGCTTATTGGAATTGTTATTAGACGTGATTTTGCGTGATGAACTTTCCCCTGAAGAATGAACCGCCATTTGTTCTGGATTGGGTGCTAAGCCATAAAGAGATTGAATGAACGGCTGCTCTTGTGCTGCTGTATTGGGTACCGAGCCATGGAGAGGTGGGGTTGGTTTCATGTGGGCATTTGTGGTGGACTGAATGCGCGGAGGCGGCGGCTCTTGTGCAAGCACAATCCGAAACGATGGTGGCATCATCTGGGGGTTTGTGTATTGAAGGAGGGGCTGGACTTGTGCTAGATTGGGTGGTGCTAAGCCATAAGGAGGTGATGGTATTGGTATCATTTGGGGATTCGTGTATTGAATGCGGGGCTCGGGGTCATGCTTATGATTGGTTTGGTGGTGTGAGATAACTTCTGCAGATGGAATGTGTTTACGACAGTAAGGGCACTTATAGTACTGCATCACCTCTTCATTTTCAGACACACCCCCTATAGGCTTAAATGCTCCTTCATTCATCATTGTATATATTGTTAACAAAACTAAAAACATTAGGAAAAAGGAAGAGAATCAGGATAAAGATTACTCTCTTTTTTTTTTTTTTTTTCTGTTGTTGTTGTTGTAGTAGTAAGGGGATTGGAGGGTACTTATATCGTAAAACCTATTGACCGCGGTAGGTGGGGTTTTTGAATTTTTTTTTATTTTTTTTTTTTTGTATTAAAACGATATTGTTTTGCTATTAAAAAATGACATGCGGTTTGTGCTTTCAATATTTTCTTCAATTTTGTTTTGTGTCATTGGTTTCTGAATCCGTTACGAGGATCGGTCACAAGATTCATGACTAATGACAGTAAGGACGGAGAAGAGATTCATGACTAATGACAATCAGGACAAAGAAAAGTTAAGAAGGAAAAATATTATTGAAATTCTTGCGGCGCCGAAACGGGCAAAAAAACAAAGTTCATTGATTAGGGTTTGTGCGCCGAAATGGCAAAATCAAATTTCATTGATTAGGGTTTACTCGTCCAAATAGCGAAAAAAATTGATTGATTAGGGTTGCGCGCCGAAATGTCAAAGATAAAAGTTCATTCATTAGGGTTGCGTCCCTGTGGCATAAGTTGACTCACCTAATAGAATGAGTCACTTTATTCACAAAGTCATTAGTTCGATTCATGTTCGAGGATATATTAGGACTCTTATTTGCACCACACCAATCTTCTCATATTTTTAAATCTACATGTGCACCACAATAGAACCAAGTTTGTGAAAGGCAACCGACTATTCTCATATTTATTTTTTTTTTTTCCCTAACCTTCAAAAAGTCGATTCTAGGCTCCTGATATACAAGATGACTCGTCAATTTCTTCACAATGTCGTGAGTTTGATTCTTGTTATGAGCATAAAGATTAAACAAGTTTATTAATTATGCAAGCACGTCGATCTCAAAGTAAAACCCATAAGAACAAGTCATCTAATTTAAGTTTGTAGTTTGTAGTTTGATTCCCAACGTCATGGTAACGAATGTGTTGGTTTGGAGTAAAATGAATGAGGAGAATAAAGGGACGTGACTCATAATGAGCTAACAAAAAATTTAATTGTAGACTTCGTTTCCATGTCTAAACTGAAAAGAAAACAAACCACACCATGACTGCATGACACCAACACAACACTAGTTGGTTCACTTAGTAATTTGAATGAGTCCTTTTTTTTCTTTTCCAATAAGGTTGTGACCATCCCATTTTCATTATTGTCAACATATACACATACATATACTTTGGTGGGTGATCTTCCTCTTTGCGCGGCCTAAGACCTCATTACAAAAGTCCAAACCCCCCCCAATATACCTTTGTAATTTGTAAGTACCTCTATACGCCACTTAAGGTGATGCCCTTATTTCGTGTAGAATGTAGATGTGGGCTTTGCTATTTGAATCTAGACCTACTTAAAACAATTGTGATTGTAATACATACAACACAACTTGCAACTAATAATACGATCCTGATTATTGAGTTCCACCGAAAATTTTTATGCGGAATTTTGGACCAGGTTAGGGATGTAATTGAACTAGGCTACTTGTACTCAACTCGTAAGGAAGTTTGACTTGATTTTTTTTTTTTTTTTTTTTTTTTTTTTTTTAAATTCGGAACGAGCTGAGCTACTCGAATAATTAACCGAGCTGATCATGATCTTCAAAGTATAGTAATCGAGTAGCTACCAATTCAGTCGAGCTATATTATTATTAATTATTAATCAAGTCAAGTATTCAACGAGTCAAACTCTAGCTTGACATGTTTTATAAAAGAAATAATTAATTCTAAAGAAAAACTTATCGAGCTTATGAGTGGAGTGGAGTCATATCGAGTAATAGACGAGTTGAGTTCAATCTTTCTTTCTTTCTTTTTTTTTCTTTTTCTTTCACAGTAATGCTTAATCAAACTCGAGTCGAATTTCGAACATAAGTGTTTTTGGTCAAGCCCTAAAGAACATTGACTCGATTCAACCCAAACTCTACTCACCCCAATTACATCATCGACCAAGTAAATTTGTACATCCTTCCTTTCAATAATAATAAAAATAAATAAAAAAAAGTAAATATGTACATACCCCAATTACTCTGCTCCATTGCCTTCTTCAACTTCTTCCGAATGTCTTCCGCGCACCAAATCCAAGTTCTTCACTGCACTTTTGCTATGTGGAAGATTCACAGGTAATCCATAAGCTTATTCTTTTCAGTTCATCTCAAAAGTCTTAAAGCATCATGCTTTTATAGGTAACTAAAGAAAAGATTAAAGCTTTGACGTATTTATCTCTTGCTCAACAAATAGTTTAAAATGGCTTCATTTTTCAGAAGAAATCCACTTATAGAAGCCGTTGTCCTAAAAAATCCCAAAACCCCATTTGCGTACTTCTTTCTTAAACCCTCCCAAACCCATAGAGTAGTGTTTAATAATTGTTTGTATTGGAGGGCTGATAGGGTTTCATCAAGTCGATCCTTTTCGACGAAATTCTCTGAATATGAAATGCCGACAGTAACCTGGGGTGCAATTCAAGGGCGGAAAGAGAGACTAGTTTCTAGAGTTGTAATTTGTGATTATCTGAAGGGTATAGGTATAATTCCTGATGAATTAGAGAATGTGGAATTGCCGTCTACCATTGAAGTTATGCGTGAACGCGTTGAATTTTTGCAGAAAATAGGCTTAACGATTGATGACATTAATGAGTATCCGTTGATACTTGGATGTAGTGTGAGGAAAAACATTATTCCGGTTTTGGGGTATTTGGAGAAGATTGGGATTCAAAGGTCTAAACTTGGTGAATTTGTTAAAATTTATCCGCAATGTCTTCATGCTAGCGTTGTTGTAGAATTAGCTCCGGTTGTTAAGTTTTTACGTGGTCTTGATGTTGAGAGGCAAGATATGGGGTATGTATTGATGAAGTATCCGGATTTGTTAGGGTTTAAGCTCGAGGGTACGATGAGTACTTCGGTTGCGTATTTGGTTAGTATTGGGGTTAATCCTAGGGATATTGGCCCAATGGTTACGCAATACCCGTATTTCTTAGGGATGAGGGTTGGAACAATGATTAAGCCTCTTGTTGAGTATTTGATTTCGTTGGGGCTACCGAAAAAGATTCTAGCACGAATGCTTGAAAAACGGCCTTATGTTTTAGGGTATGATCTTGATGAGACGGTTAAACCGAACGTGGAATGCTTGATTAGTTTCGGGGTTAAAAGGGAATCACTTGCTTCGATCGTAGCACAATATCCACAGATTCTTGGATTACCTTTGAAAGCTAAGTTGTCATCACAACAGTATTTCTTTAACTTGAAGCTCAAGATCGATCCTGATAGCTTCAGCCATTTGATTGAGAAGATGCCGCAGATTGTGAGTCTTAACCAAAATGTGATTATTAAGCCTATTGAGTTTTTACTAGGACGCGGGATTTCGGTTGAGGACATGGCGAAAATGGTTGTGAAATGTCCTCAGTTGGTTGCTTCTCAAGTAGGGATAATGAAGAACAGTTTTTACTTCTTTAAGAGCGAAATGGGGAGGCCGATTAATGAGCTTGTAGAATTTCCGGAGTATTTTACGTACAGTTTGGAATCAAGAATCAAACCGAGGTTTCAAAGATTACAGAGCAAGGGAATAAAATGTTCATTGGCTTGGTTTTTGAACTGTAGTGACCAGAGATTTGAAGAGAGACTTCATGGGCATTATATTGAGGCTGAGAATGACGGGCCATCGTTTTATATGGGTGGGAAGCTACAACTACCTGGTATAGATGTTGCATCAGAAGAGGATGATGAAAGCGACGACGAAATACTTTACAGGCGAACGGTGTCACTGTAGTAAAACCCAACAACTTGGCTCGAGTGATCAGTGGATTGATGATGCGTTGAGAGGTCCCGTGTTCGATTCTCCTCAGAAGACGTGCCATGTTAAAGAGCAATGGACCTGGCCTTTACCCTTGAATAAAGGTCAGACTATGCAGACACCACTCGAGTCGAACTCCAGATTAGTCAGGGTTCGGGACAACGAGGGCTTTAAGAAAGAAAGAGAAACTTACTATTGCTGCTAAGTAGTCTTTACATAGAGCTCATTTTGATGTTATGGATTTTCTTGGTGTTGTGCTCCACCAGAAAAAAAAAAAAAAAGTGGCTTTGACCCAGCTTTTGTTTTGTCATATTTTCTTTCTTTCTTTCTTTCTTTCTTTCTTCCTTTCAAATATAGATGCAGTAGTAAACTTAACAAGTTTTTGTGTTCCTTTCTTCTTATTCTAGGATTTAGTGAAGTCCAAAACAATGTATTTCATTAAGGCTTTATGAGTGTAACATGTAGTCTGCAACAGTGAAACAGAAATGAAGCTTCTTTTTACCATTGTCTGATTTTGAGTTGCTTCTTTATGTTTGCTGGTTTGGGCTAATGTATGTTTTATTATTGTATAAATTAAAAGAGTTTCTTTAGTGCCAACACAATGTTTTTAGCGTTGAGTCGAATCGATTTTAGAGGTGATAATCAACTTTCATTCGGTTGAATTGACCATCAAAAAGTCAAATTCCAACTATAGAATTGACTATGAAAAAGTTAATAATATCCAAAACGATATATTTAGTGTGATGCGATTCTATGCAAAAGTCAATAATGCCGAAAACGATAGATTTAGTGTAAATAAAACCTTTTCTGCTCTGCATTCTTGATTCTGGGTTTTAGGACTATTAAAATGTCCTTTAATTGAATGCAATGGTTGTTTGATATTAGCACACATAATATCCATTCTTACATCATTGATTTCATTTTTAAATAAATTATACGCAAATAAGAAAAGAGTTTGTGATACAAATCAGAATCAAAGCGTTAATCTTTTCATCTTATACTTTTCTCGATTTATAATAGTATATTTCATTCATTTTATTCGACAAAGTAATTACTAGATGTAAACAATAGGTCTATTATATTCGATAAATAAAAATAAATATGAATAGGGCAAACTCATAAGCTCCTATCGTGGGTTGTTATTAACAGGCTCAAACTGATGATTTCTAATGTGATCTCTGGTAACCAGAGTGCATTTATTTCGGACAGACAAATAACGGATAATGCTATTGTGGTTTTTGAGGCTTTCACTCTATGAAGGGTTGGGGTTGCGGGCTATCATAACCATGCGACTGTTAAACTTGACATGGCCAAGGCTTTTGATAGGGTAGAGTGGAATTATCTTTAGGGCGTCATGCGGCAGATGCAGATTCATGAGGCCTTTATTGACTTGATTCGCCGTTGTGTCACGTCGGTCACGTACCAGGTTCTGGTAAATGGTCGACCTGGCCGGAGGATTGCCCCTTCTCGTGGGATTCGACAAGGAGACCCTCTATCCCCTTTCCTCTTTATCATTTGTGCAGAGGGGCTCACGACTTTGTTGGATAGGGCAATTCGGGTGGGATCGCTTCGGGGAATTATTTTTTGGAGGCATGCAAAGGTACATGTGTCTCATCTGTTGTTTGCTGACGATAGTATGTTATTCTTTGAGCTCCAGGATAGGACTTTAGAAACTTTGGTTGACCTCTTTACACGTTATGGTACGTTATCGGGACATGCTATCAACTTTCATAAATCTAGCCTGTATTTCAGTCGAGGTGTGTAGCAAGAGGTACGAGAGTATGTTTCGGATTTTCTTCAGATCCCGCTTGGGGATGGGACGGGGAAGTACCTTGGTATGTGTTATGTTATGGGCCATAATAAGCGGCAGGTGTTTGATTTCCTTCGGAAACGAATCTGGAAGAAACTATGTGGAAGGATAAACTTTTATTGCCGGCGGGGAAGGAGGTCATAATCAAGTCGCTCTTTAGGAGCTTAAAATGTGTTGATTTTTTCAAACAAAAAAAAAAATAATTTATAATGTTTGGTTGGGAAACTCAAGTCGCTCTTTAGGAGCTTAAATTGTGTTTAGATTTTTATTTTTAATCTAAAAAATTCTTAATCTTATATATATATATATACATTTGGGAAATAAAGAAGCACTGTATATATATATTTTATTTTTTATAATTTAATTTTTATTCATTTCATGTCCAACTAAATAGACTCTACCATCTAATATATATATATATATATATATATATATATATAATATATATATGAATTAAGGGCAAATGTCTAAAGAATAATATTGTAAACAGAAAACTGGATTTGTTTATATCTTGGAAAATACTACATTCTTCTTTCTGCTTACCACGATCGTTGATCACCGCGATCACGCACGAGACGCCTCGATGGCGCGACACCGCTGACGCATCACCACCTCGATGCAGGGACCACCTCCGATGCAGAGACACCGCGACGCAAATGACCACCCCGATGCAGAAAAGACATCTGCGATCGCGAGACACCGCGATGAAGTGGACACCGCGATGCAGAGACATCACGATGTTATAACATTTGACGATCGAATGACCACTCCGATGCAGGGGACACCGCGATCGCAATGACCACCCCGATCGTAGACACCTCGATGAAGTGACATCGCGATCACGCAGACATCACGATGTTATAACATTTGACGATCTGAGAGACACGTGATCGCAGAGACACGCGATGAAGTAACCGCATTGCAGAGACACCACGATGAAGTGACACCGCAATGCATAGACACCGCGATGCAGAGACACCGCGATGAAGTGACACGGCGATGCAGAGACACCGCGATGAAGTGACACCGCGATGCAGAGACACTACGATGAAGTGACACCGCATTGCAGAGACACCGCGATGAAGAGACACCGCGATGCAGAGACACCGCGATGAAGTGACACCGCGATGCAGTGACCACCCCCGATGCAGAGGCACCGCGATGCAATGACTATCCCCGATGCAGATACACCGTGATGAAGTGACACCGTGATGCATCAACAATCGTGATGTAATGACACCGCGATGCATTCACCACCCGATCAAAGATGACCATCCTCGATGCATCACCACCCTCGATGCATTGACCACCCCCGATGCAGTGACCACATCAATTTTATTCCAAATCATACTCTTTTTTTTAAAACAAAACATTGTAATTTTATTAATAAGACCATCGGTGATGCTATACAAAAAATGATAAAACACAAAGAATGACACTACGCGAATTCATTGACATTACAATTATTTAAAAAAGCTATCAAATTTGTGTACCAAAATGTATATGCAGTGACATCAATGTCACTGCATTGATGTACCAAATTTCCTCCTCTCCGAACACACATTTTTTAACATTGAATCATATTAAAAGCATTAAGGGCAGCAAATTTTGTGCTTCCCTTTCTAATATTAGCCACATCCGTAAAATGCTCCCATAGAAATGTTGTAACAATCCCTACTTTGCTTGAATTTTTCACTTCCAAACTGATTTCTTTTTTATGTTTCTTCAACTTTTCCTTATCGAAGACAAATCTCCTTGACACTAACTTCTCCGTTACGATGCCCCTGTTTGAAGAACTTCTTATCTCGAAATTATGAAGATTTTTCAGGGGAAATCGAGTTTACGAGCCGAGTCGAGCTATATCGAGTACTTAGCCAGTCGAGTTCGATGTTGTCTTTTTATGGCTCAATCGAGCCCGAACTTTTTTAGTTTATTCGAGCTCGAGCCATAGGGAGTATCGACTCAACTCGGCTCGATTACACCCAAATGTGAATGACAATACACTTATTTTACAAAGTTACCAATTTTGTATGAAATTGTATATGCAAAGTGACATCAATGTCATTGCATCAATTCTCTAACTATAAATGCAAATGACATTAATGTCACCACATCAATTTTATTTCAAATCATACACAAACCCACCATCAACGATGTAAAAGCTTATGAATCTTTTATCCGAACTCCAGCCATTTACTTTTTTTATTCTCATCAACGCTGTCTCCAAAAGTAAACCCATGTACACACTCAAGGCTTTCACTTATTTTTATAATTAGTCCTTCAACGGTAGTCACAAACCCACCTAGTTGTCACTTTGGCTAGCTCCAATTCATTTAACCAGAAAGTAATCATGTCTTGAAAAAGATAACATTATTACAGCAGACATTGGGATCCCAGGTTCCAATACTAAATACACATAAAATCAAATCTAAAAGGAAGCACAAAGGTTTTAATAACTTGAGCTGAAGGACAACTTGTTCTTGTAATCATAATCTAGCTCAATGATCAATGTATACAATAGTCACTGTACATAAAAACCAATCATTTGTGTAAATTCCTAGAAAATGGCAGAAAATAAAAGAGCAAGGGTGATTCAGATTCACTACCGGTGTCTCTGCACTTTTTTATCAATTCGATTCGATTCGATTCACATTATGATGCACTAAATAATCCTCTTTGTAAAACTAATAGCCCCTAATCCTCCACGCAGCATACTACCTACAAAACCAAACTGCTCAAAAAGGTAGAATTTACTTGGTGCATAGCAAATAACAAACTCAAGAGTAAATCGCACAAAGCCATCATATTATCTCCTTTTGGCGAAACACTGCTTCTGAAGCTTTAATTCCATAGCAGACTTCATTTTCTTAACGCACAAAGCCCTTCTCTCAAGTCTCCGACAATCTAAGAACAAGAAAAATGGAGAAGAAGAATGCGCTTTATACATTGCGTGATTCACTACCGGCGCTCCTGCTTACATCATCATCGTAGTTCTTCGAAAACGAGATGATTTTTCTTCGTGAGTGAGATTGAAAGAGAAATGGAATCGACTTAGCAATTACTGTGAGTTCGATTTCTCGCTTCAATGCCGAACAAATTTTCTGGTGCTTCAATTAAATGAGTTGGGTTTGAAAAGCATCGTTAACTTAAATCCAATTCATGTCTAAATAGACTCTACCAAATAAAAATAAGAAAGAAAAATCTACGGGAGAAATGAAAACAGAAAACTGGAAAATCTACGGCCCAGCTATCTACCTCGTTATAAAAATGTTTTTCGTCCTTGCTTCTCTCATACCTTAAAATCTCCGACTTCTTACACTGCAATTACTGGTTCGATTTATCCAATTACTTTTCCAGTTGGGTTTGAGCATCGTTAACTTAATCCAAATGGGTTATGCATGATATTTCCAAAGATGCGACCTTTACATCTGATGAACTGATCTCACTAATGCTAAAAGAGAAGAAAAGGTGAAGAGAAACAAAGAAAAATGATGAGCAAAACCCATTCTCCATTTTGCTATAATTGCTTCTCTCTTCCATCCCCGCTTCAATGCAAAGTTACTTCTCCAAAGGTTTGAATTCTAATTCACTTGAAATTTTATTATTGTTTTTGTTTTTCTATTTGTATGTTGTTTCATTCTCTGTCCTGTATGCAACGAATTTTGTATCTTTTAACCCCTTATAGCTTGGTTTTGGGTTTTTCCATGTTTAGTATTTTAGCTTTGTTTGTTTGGTGAGTCGACTAGGAATTTTGATGAGTGTCTTTTTGAAAGCTTGAAACTTTATTGTACTTGAGTGCCTTCATTTATGAATTGTGAGCTAATTGGTAATAATGTTAGGATTTAGCTTAATTGGATTAATGGTTCTACGATTTCACCCTTGAATTTGCTCTGCGTTTTTGTAATGTTATCCATTGTAGGAGGAACAAGCTCATAGACTTCATGTGAAAGATTTAGAGAGGTAAAGTTACACCCTAAGTTAGCATGGGGATCATGCCCCCTTCCACCTTAAAGAACCGTTACATCTAGGGATCTTGAATGTTGGGTTGAATACGAAAGGGTTCCTGTCGTATTGATTGTATGCAGTGATAGTTAGGCAAGGGGTGCATCGGTCTAGTGGTGAGCTAGACTATAACGTCTCATGGAGACCAGTGTTCAAACCCTGTTAGGGAAAAAAAATATAGTTTGGCAAGGGGTGCAGAGAACTCGACTCAGATATAGTGAAACATAAGTAAGAGGTGTTAGGTTATATGTTGAGAATAAAGGGAGGAGATTCTTTGTTAGAAATACGTCGTAGGAGTTAGGATTAGTACATGAAATTTGAAATTCTCACAGGTAAAACAAGTAGGTAATAAACACGATTGTCTTGTAAGAGACGACATGTATAGGTGAAAGCTAATATGTTGGATAAATTGTATTTCATGCCTTGGTTAATACATGGATGGATAGAATGGGAAATGGAGTTGGAATTATCATAAATTCTCATTTATAGATGGATAATATGTGTAACTTATGGCGTTAGGAAAGGAATAATCAATATTTTTGTGTACGTGGACCTCTGCTTACTTATATTACCAGGATTCTATCAAATTTCCTTTGTATTTACGGGTTTTGATCTGTTTATAACCTGTTTATGCACTAGCGTCAGCTACCATCCTTACTCTTTGGCATTATCCTGATCGTGTTGATGACATCTTCCTTCTACATCCATGCTTTATAAGTTGTTTCTGTACTAATCACCCCTATTCGTCTTTGAATATTTTACCAACCATACTTTAACGCCAAGAAACCTCAGCCAAGTTTCACTTTGCTAATTGTTTCCCCAGATAGCCCAAATCGGATCAGGACGAGGATTGTTCAACGTACACCAACTTAGTACAAAAAAGTTAACGTATGTCCAAGGTACTAATTTTAGCTAGTGATAATCATTTCTAGCCTAGTTCTTGTTTTATACCTTCTTTGGCTATTAATGCATTCTCCTAACGTAATGCCGTGTTTGATAAATATTGGTTTGATCATTAAAGTCGGTGGTAAATCATGGTGGCCAATAAATGGGAATCTGAAGTTAAAGAAGTTCCAAAACAGACATCATATACACTTTGCTTTATCCGACGAAGGCCTAATATTTGAAAACGATCTTTCAATAGATGCCTCAGGCTCAGAGCCAGAATTACCTGACCTTGTTGATGAAGATGTCTCTTCTTTACATGATTTATATACACAGACCGGAGAATCTGGTGGAAAACCGGGAATAATCTCGTTTCATAATCGCCCTTTTAGAATCGAAGACAGAATCCTTGTTTCTACTTCTGCGAGAAACGAAAAGAATCTGTTGTGGTTGGTTGGTCCTGCTGTTCTTGTTGCTTCTTTCATCTTCCCTTCGCTTTATTTGCGGAAAGTTCTGTCGACGATTTTTGAGGACTCTTTAATAACAGGTAATAAAATCCGGTTCCCCTATTTCGTGTTTCTTGCCTTATCGATGATATATGCATTATCGTCATAACGCTACTACTAGATAATGCCTGTTGCCTGAAAGACCTAGCTTAATATTTATTTCTTGGTCCTTATAGTTTTATTTTTGTTCAGTTTGTCCCTTATATTTAATATATTTATGCATACGCCCTCCGTACCCGGATCCTATATTTCTCGAAATTCCGGCACCCACGTATCTGTAACCGTGCAACCTAGCTGCCTAGAGTAGTGCATGTTGCTTGAAAAACTTGAGCTTTTTTTATTTGTTCATAACCCTAAAACATTTTTTTGGCAATGTACAGATTTCCTTATATTATTCTTCACAGAAGCTATTTTTTATGGAGGAGTTGCCATATTTCTTCTCTTAATACATCATTTACGGAAGCCGGTTAAGCAACTTTATTCTGCAAATATGAAGACCATCAACACTCAATTCGGACACAGAGTTTCGTCAGTCACAGTCTTGGTTCTTAGCCTTATAATTCCAATGGTGACAATGGGGTTTGTTTGGCCATGGACTGGCCCTGCAGCTTCTGCAACTCTTGCTCCTTATCTTGTTGGTATTGTTGTTCAGTTTGCGTTTGAGCAGTATGCCCGATATAAAAAGTCACCGTCTTGGCCCGTCATTCCGATTATTTTTCAAGTATGTCTATGTATTACTTGACTCAAGAGTCGAGAATAGATTCTCTCCTGTGAGGTCCGATAGCAAAATGATAATCTATGGTCAGATCTTCTTCACTGAAGGAATGTTCACAGGAGAGGATCTAATCTCGACTTGATTCACTTTTTATGCTACTTATAGTGTTAACAGTCTTAAGCTATACATGTATCGAGAAAGGCAAAAGACATTGGGTTCCTGTAACTATCGTGATGGTAAAACTGGCCCCAATCAATTTTTTTTCACACATTGGTTCACGCTTTTACTATATTGGTTATTACGGTACCAAAAAAAAGATTGTTTTTTATGACACCGATGCATAGTTCTTATTTCCAAGAGTTCAAAAAAACGACATAAAAACGGACTTCAAAATCCTTGTCGGAAATCAAACTTTGACAGTCTGATTGCTTGTGATTTTGAAGTCCATTTTTTACGCTGTTTATTGCGTTGGACTCCTGGTAACAAGAGCTTTGTATATGTGTGATAAGAAACATACCAATTGATCTGGGGCCAACATGTTACAAAGAATTTGGTTTGATTTGATTTTAGAGGCCTATTCTAACAAAAAGAATTGATTGTGGATCAGTTTGTTATAGGGATAATGACACTTACGACGGTCCCTTTTTGTTTTATGATTTTTACACTTGTATCCCCAATGTTTCATCTTTTGACATATTAGCCCCCCGAAATGTGATGATATGCAGGTATACAGGTTGCACCAGCTGAACAGGGCGGCACAATTGGTGACAGCGCTTTGTTATACAATAAAAGGAGCAGAAATGACAACACATAACATGGCTATAAGCAGTTCATTAGGGACACTTTTGAATGTACTTCAGTTTCTTGGGGTTATTTGTATTTGGTCCCTTTCAAGCTTCATCATGAGATTGATTCCTTCTTCTACTGTTGTTGGAGACTGATTAATCAAGCAAAGCTATGTACAATGTATATGACTCTTTTCTCTAAAAGGGAATTCGGATTCTCTGCTGTGAGCGGCTGTATTTTGATACACTATCATCAAAATGACGTCTTTTTTTTTTTTTTATATCTTGAGTAGAAAAGAAAAAAATACGGTCAGATCTCCTTTACATTGTGAATGTGCGGTTGGATTACATTCATAGCCAGAAGTGGATCCATATCCATATCCAACAATAACATATCCACCAGGGGCACGTCCCCCCGTTGGATTTTCAGATTTTTTTAATTTTTATATTTTTGGGTAGTAAAACTCTGTCATTTTGCACATTGTGTACTCGGTGACTTCTTTAAATTTGTTTTGTGCCTTCAGTGGTCCCGATTTCTGGATTTGTCACTGTTCACAACACCGGTCACTTGAGAGGATCCGTGCTAGCTCCTTTAGAGGTGACATGGCGCTGTTTGGGGAAGTTCTCAAGGTGCTTGTGCTTATAAATTGAGGCCTATGCTTTATTGGTTCAGTTCGTAAAAAGCTGCTAGCTTGTACATCTTTGTACCTAAAGGTGGAATCGCCCACCCCAGGCGCGCTAGCTTGTACATCTTTTCATTGTTGAAATTGATGAAATCGAACCTTCAAGCCCCAGCTAAACGTAAGACTGTCACTAAACACCCGACGCCTAAAAATATCAAAATATTCTTATTCAAATTACCCTGATCAATAATAGGGGCCAAATCTCTTCCTTCATTAATGCAGATAGAATAATTTTTTTGTATATCCTTTTTACTTATTAAAACTCTTCACATCATCAATAATGTACCTTCTCCTTTGGATTTATCTTAATATCTTATTATCTCAAACATTACTTAATTATTACAAGTCTCTTTGTTTCCATAATGTATTGAACATAGTCAGACCAAATTTATTATTAAATCTATATAGCAGGTGGCATTCTTTCTTACATTGCGTATGTCTCTTACTTGTTGAAGAATCTGACAAAATATTTGGTGATATATAATTAATTCTAAAGAAAAACTGTGTATAAAGGTTTGACTTAATTCATGCACAAACAATGTTTAATCTTGTATTAATTTTCAACATTAATTAAGCTTTTTCCATTGATTTTGGATCGACTAATTAGAACAGGACATGCAACTTAATAAAAACAACTCAAATATGTTACCTACTACAAAAACATGTCACGAGATTACTGCACAAATTATATCATTTTTTTCTTTAAATTTAATGTGATATTCTGAAAAAAAAGGTATTTTAATTAGTTGTCCTTTTAGTATTTTACTGTCCTTAAAAAGAAAAGAAACGTAGTGTGTAGCTATCTATGACGCGCGGAGATAGTAGCGTCTCTCTTATCTGATGTAATTCAAAATTCATGCACATGTGTATCCGTACCCGTGCCTCTTATCTTATGTTATTCAAAATCATGCACCTATGTATCCGTATCCGTACCCGTGTAAACGTAGATGGCTATAATCAAGTTGAATTGTATATATAATGCATGGAGCCAATTAATTTTGTCAAATAGTGTAAAGTGTCTTTGTGTAGGAAAAATAGATCCAACCCTCCCTATACCCACTTGGTTTGGAGCCAAGTATATATATCTCCATCTTTGAAAATCACATGGCCATGGTTATATGATAATGAGTTGTTGTTGGTTTTATCTGGCTTCATAATGTAGGTGATTTGATAAATGATTTTTTTACCGTGTTATATATATACTATATGGTTGGTTTTCTTGATGTATTTATTAGGATTAGGTGGGATTCTGACTTCTAAAAATGGAAGGAATTCAAACCCACATCATGAAGCAAATTATTGGAATTGTAGTAAGTGCATGTTGAACTATGATGAACAACTTGGTGGGACAATCAAACTACGGTAAAAGAGAGTAGAAATATATGATCATAATGCATTATGCATTATACAACGGTTGTATCATAGAATCTTTCATAATAACCACACGTCCTCGACTACAATGGCCGCCCGGCCTATATATGCCTTGATTAATTGTTTGTCACAAGTCCTATTACGGCACATATTATTATTATTTATGTTTATTTTGGCTATATTGTCATTAAGGACGATTAAGGAATTATACAAGAACTAGGGCTACCTCTTGATGTGTATAAATAGTGTTTAGAATAATTTCCATTCCCTTCATTCATCAATTTAACACATACTTATACACATCAAGAGGTAGCCCTAGTTCTTGTATAATTCCCTAATCGCCCTTAATGACAATATAGCCAAAATAAACATAAATAATAATAATATGTGCCGTAATACCCCCCTCAAGTGGGAGCGTGGAGGTCTCGAATGCCCAACTTGCATAATAAAAATTCGAATTGTTGTTTCCACAAAGCTTTGGTAAAGATATCTGCCAGTTGAGACCTCGTAGGGACGTAGGTCGGAGCAATAAGGCCAGTTGTAACCGCATCACGAACAAAGTGACATTCAGCTTCAATGTGTTTCGTCCGCTCATGGAACACCGGATTTTGAGCAATATACAAAGCCGACTGGCTATCACAGTGAACAGAAATCCCAGTAGGAATAATGACCCCCAAATCAGAGAGAAGCCGGCGAAGCCATTTCAACTCACAAGTGATCGAAGCCATAGAGCGGTATTATGCTTCAGCCGAGGAGCGAGATACCGTAGCTTGTTTCTTCGTCTTCCACGACACGGGAGAAGTGCCAAGTAATACAAACCAACCACTTAAGGACCGGCGAGTAATGGGGCAACTCCCCCAATCCTAGTCACACCAACCTTCCAATCGCAGCGGTCTATCTGCTAGCAAAAGGATCCCCGGCCTGGGCTTTTCTTCAAATACCGCACAACCCGCAAGGCGGCATTCCAATGGTCAATCCGCGGGGCTTGCATAAACTGTGATATAATATGAACCGAGTACGCCAAATCCGGACGCGTAACACCAAGATAAATCAGCCGTCCAACCAAACGAAGATATTTGCCCGGGTCATCAAGTAAAGGACTCTGAGTAACTGCAAGCTGGTGGTTCTGTTCCATAGGAAAGTCCGCAGGCCGGGCCCCCAGTAGGCCTGCCTCTGCAATGATATCCAGCGTATACTTCCGTTGTGACAAGAAAATTCCCGTGGGATTACGAGCAACTTCTAATCCGAGAAAGTACTTCAAGCATCCCAAATCTTTCATTTTGAAATAGCCACCCAAATAATTCTTGAAGACCTATAAGGCGGTAGTGTCGTTAACGGCGATAATCATATCATCAGCATACACCAAAACGTTTATTCGGATCGCACCGCGAACAAGCGTAAACAATGAGTAATCGGAGTAGGATTGTCTAAAACTAGGGCTACCTCTTGTGTGTATAAATATGTGTTGAATTGATGAATGAAGGGAATGGAAATTATTCTAAACACTATTGAATTTTATCAAGTCCCTATAGTGAACCGTACAGTAATCTATTCTCAGCAACTCGGTCCTCAATCAGATCTTCTTGGACCCATGCAAGGACATCCACTCAACATCTGTCGTCATAAAGCATTTGCTTCCACAACAAGCCAAAGTCACTTGTAACAAGTACAAGTTGTGGCTCACGGATATCATCGTTCATCTAGATGTCGTCATCATCCTACCTATAAACATGCAGGTTCCAACACTTGGGTCAACGGATGCTTTCTTACGCTATACTATCTATCAACATTTTTATTACACAATCTTGCATTCTCTTGTACTCTTTGGAGTCATCTTTTTCAAGCATAACTCTCTGAGAAATTCTTTTCATTGACCACTCCTAGTCACTAGCATCCATGTTTACTGACTTGAGCGTCAGAACAAAGGTCTAGACAAAAGCTTAAAAAAATCAACCAGATCATCTCAGCTGACGATTTTTAGCATCATCACCCACCAACACACTCCACGACCAACACCAGTTTCACTCATCCTACCCATGCCCTCCACTACCACCTATCCCACCTCCCTCACCATCATCACCCATCTTTCCACGTGTCTCGGTTTTTTATTCCATCATCTTCATTCGATTTCATCAAACTCGTTTTATTATATTCTATATGATTCTTAGAATCTAAGTGTGACACTAAAGAAGGATTATCCTTATCCTTAGATGCTCTTCTCTTGCTTTCTTGTGAAAGGAAAAGAAAATAAATAATAACTGTTTGACGTACAATATTGTAATGGGACTATACCCATATGGTTTGAGAAATAGTGTATAGCTTATTTGACCACATGTGTCACACGTCCAAAGTGGTAAAGGCTTCTTCCTACAACATTTTCATAACAAGTGGGTACTATTACAAACGTGCATTCTTTATCTCTAGGTCATGATTATAATACAACTATAACAAGCAACGCTAGCTAGCTAGTCCCCAATGCATAACTCAGTGGTAAAAAAACGAGACACTGTAATGATAGTCTTACCTTTGAGTTTGGGTGTGAGATTCTATTATATAAATAGTGGACTTCCATCAACAATAAGAGGGATACGGTTGTTTTGCATACTGAATCACTGAATCATAACATTCGATTTTTATTATTCACGAAACTTTAAATACGGAACAATCAGAATCCTTTTAAGTTAGGGCTCTGACCATTAAAAAAGTGAAGCAAGCTATAGTTGTAAACTCTTATTAAATCAAAGAATGTCACCTAATGAAATTTGGAAAGTTATTTTTATACAGAGAGCACCCCATGCCACTAGTGTATGGAGTTTCCAAATAGTGGAAAAGTGGACATAATTGGTTCTCATTTTTCGGCTAATGATAAATACATACACTATCTTATCTTTACAGTGTAAGATTCATTTTTGTGGGCGAACTTTTTCTCATTTTGCTTCCAAAAAAGCCGACTACCACATCAAACTAAGTATCATACTGTGAAAGATGATGATGCCATGTCTAAGCATCTCTTGTTAAGGTTTCTAACGAGGACTATACTTTTTTTTAAGAGAGAAAAAGAATAGAACAATATCATTAGTCCTGAATTCTGAGACGTTACACTTATTATCATTCAATATAAACCTATAATGATACAATGTTGAGATAATATCACTTTGGTTATCCAAAGGAGCATATGATCATTGAGCAAGGACATATTGTTGAATGCCTTTCATCCACTTCCTTAGTTCCTTTACCATCATTCACCTTTTATCTCACTAAACACATAGCAAATTTTATATAAATATATATATATATATTACTCTCTGACTGACTTTTTATCAATGTTAACAAAAATGATTACGCAGCCTTTTACGTCAATGAAACTATAAATTGTCCATGCTTTCATTTTTGGTTCTTCATCGTCTTCATTGTACTCAAACTTTGTTTTCAATTGCCTTCTTGAAAATTCTGTTTGCAACTCCCAAATGACTGCAACTTGATATATAGCCATCAAAATTTCACAATGAAGAGTCTACATATTCTTAAAAAGATCTCTCTTTTTCCATTATTTCTTGCTGTATTTCTTGCAGCCATTTCAGCAGATGATATATCTGATTCTCTGTTGCTTCTACAGATAAAATCGCAACTTCAAGATCCTTATAAAGTTCTTGAAAATTGGTCTGAAGAGACTAATTTTTGTACTTGGGATGGCGTAACATGTTCAAATGATGATGAAGTGCATGTCATGGGCTTGAATCTTTCTTCATCAGGATTAACTGGTTCATTACCTTTTCCTCTGTTTCAGCTCAAATCTCTTGAAATACTCGATTTATCGATGAATTCGCTTTCTGGGCTCATTCCAAATGGCCTTAAAAAGCTTCAAAATCTTAAGGAACTGGTTCTGTATTCAAATTCTTTGTCAGGTGAGATTCCTGCAGAGATTGGTTTTCTGAAAAAGCTTCAAGTTTTGAGGCTTGGAGATAACATGTTAACAGGACAAATAGTCCCAGAAATTGGGAATTTGTCTGAATTGAGAGTCTTGGGACTTGCTTATTGCCAATTGAATGGTAGTATACCAAAAGATATTGGTAAACTGAAGCATCTTATATCTATAAATTTGCAAAACAATAATCTTGATGGGGTTATACCTCAAGATATTAGTAACTGCATTGAGCTTCAAGTATTTTCTGCATCAAACAATGCATTTGAAGGTGAAATTCTTGATTTATTTGCCGCTTTGGAGTTGCTTCAAGTCCTTAATTTAGCAAACAACACCTTATCCGGCTCGGTCCCGACTCAGCTTAGCTCAACTTTGAAGTACTTAAACTTGCAAGGGAATAGATTAGAAAGTGAAATCCCACAAGATATTAACAAACTGAGTCAGCTCAATATGCTTGATTTATCAAACAATCATCTTTCAGGCAACCTTAGCTTGTTCAACAGTAGCTTAAGGAATCTTGAGGTTTTAGTTCTATCAGACAACTTTTTGACAGGTAATATTCCAAGAAACCTATGTATTGCTGAGTCATCAACAATGCAACAACTTTTTCTTGCAAGAAACAATTTATCTGGCAGTTTTCCTTTGGAGATATTGAACTGCTTATCCCTACAGCAACTGGATCTTTCTGGCAACACTTTTGAAGGATCCTTACCGTCCAATCTTGACAAACTGCAAAGCCTGACTGATCTTCTGCTCAATAACAACAGTTTCACTGCAAATTTACCTCCCGAAATTGGGAACTTAAGTAACTTGGTCAGTCTTTATCTGTTTGATAACATGATCACCGGTGGAATCCCTACTGAAATAGGTAAGCTAAGTAGGTTGAGCATACTGTATCTCTATGACAACCACATGTCAGGGAAGATCCCGGAAGAGATAACGAGTTGTTCGAGCCTAAAAGAGATTGATTTCTTTGGAAATCAGTTTAATGGATCGATTCCAGCAACAATTGGGAGACTCAGGAACTTAAATTTTCTGCATTTTACACAGAATGACTTGTCTGGTTCAATTCCAGCTAGTATAGGTTCTTGTAAAATGCTTCAAACATTGGCTTTAGCTGATAACAAGCTCTCAGGAACTTTGCCACCAACTTTGGGATCACTTTCTGAGTTGATTCTCATTAGCCTTTTCAACAACTCATTTGAAGGTCCGATTCCCGAATTTCTATCCCTTTTGAAAAAGCTTGTCATTGTCAATTTATCTCATAATAGGTTTGTTGGAAGCATTTTTCCTCTGTCTGGTTCAAATTCTTTAGCTTTACTAGATTTAACAAACAACAGCTTTTCAGGTCCTATTCCGTCTACCTTAGCCATGTCCGAAAATCTCACGCGTCTTAGGCTAGCGCATAATCAACTTGATGGTAACATCCCATCTGATTTTGGGCAGCTAAAACAGCTCTATTTTCTTGATTTATCATCCAACAACTTGACGGGAGAGTTGGCACCCGAGCTCTCTGGTCTAACGAGTCTCAAACACCTCCTCCTGAGTAACAATAGCTTTATGGGGTCAATTCCTAAATGGCTAGGAAGCATGGAAGAACTTGGTGAGTTAGACCTTTCGTCTAATGGCTTCAATGGGACAATGCCATCAGAACTTGGGAATTGTTCAAGATTGCTTAAACTTTCACTTCATAGCAACAAGCTGTCAGGTCATATCCCTCCAGAAATTGGCAATCTAACCACATTGAATGTTCTTAATCTTCAAAGAAACAGCTTCTCTGGCTCAATCCCACCCACCATTCAACAATGCAAGAAGCTATTCGAGCTCAGGCTCTCTGAAAACAGCTTAATCGGCTCGATCCCGTACCAAATAGGCACTCTCACTGAACTTCAAGTCATTTTAGACCTCAGTTACAACTCCCTCTCGGGGGAAATCCCTCAAACACTTGGAAACCTTGAAAAGTTGGAAAGATTAAACCTTTCTTTCAATCAACTTCAAGGAAAAGTCCCTTTATCACTTGGTAAACTTTTCAGTCTTCATAGGCTAAATTTATCAAACAATCACTTGATGGGCCAACTTCCTTCAACTTTTTCACAATTTCCACTTAGTTCCTTCACAAACAATGATGGGCTCTGCGTCCCACCTTTACTATCGTGTTCCCAACAAAAAAGTCCCCACAGAAAAGAGCTGTCAAATACAAAAGTTGCTGGAATCATAGTGGCCATTGTTTTCACATCCACATTGATATGCTTGTGTTTGCTATATACCATCATGAGGATCTTGTTCAAGTGGAGAAAGGTATCGATTTCTTGCTCACAAAACGGTTGTAATAATGACTCAAAGAAAGAAGAAGAAATTAACTGGGTTTATGGAGGAGATATAGGAAGTGATAAAGATTATTGGAAAGAAAAGCAAATTTGTGCAGCAACAGCCCTGCGAGATTTTCAGCTAAAAACCGAAGCAGAAAGCAGTAAAAGGCCCTTGGTTTAGATCAAATTGTTTTGTTTTTTTTTTTTTTGTTTGTTTTCCTTCTAAACACTTTGAATTACTACGTACAGTTTTGCATCCTGGGCAACGTACGTACGTACGTGGTATATGCAGCTGTAGTACGTAACATATATATGCATGCAGCAAACCTGCACTCTGGCAGTCGCCGGCCGTATTTGAAGATCAGAGTTGTTATTAATAATTTTAATGGCACCACCCACAGCACACAAATATCATATCAAAAGTGTAGGACAAAATTAAAATTTTAAGTGTGTATGAAGTAATCGTCGTAATTGAAATCCCGACAATTAATAAGTGTTATAGAAAATCAATCATTATTCTTCATGATATATAGATAGATAGATTGATCGTTCATCGATCAGTCATCACATACTAATATATGATGCAACAGCAGCATTCACATATTATATGATATCAAGGGAAATGATCACATAAAACAAAAACACACATTTTTATATCATCGATCAGTGATTAATTAACGATGTACGACACCTTGATCATCATCATATATATCATCATCTGGAATCTGTAGTAGGCTGTCCCACAACTCCACATATGTCGCGGCCCTCGATACAAGCCCCACATTCATAGTCTTTTTCGCAGCTTTGTGACTTTTCTGAATAATTGCACGGTATATCTTCACAGTCTGGCAGTGGCTCGCCTTCTTCAAACAGCTTTTTGAATATCGGGATTTTTTCCTTATATATTTTTAGCCTACCGCTTTTATGATCATCGCCATTAACTGAAACCAAAAAACAACAAGTAATTCGTGATAATATATTATAGAACATGCATGAATTGAAGACGTACAGCCCTCTAGTCTTGAAGTGAATAAGGGCATCCCCTCCCCTCCCCTCGATATGGCCTAGTGGTAAGGAGCGGGGTGTTATAATGGCAGCCGGACCCTAAGCTGGAGGTCAGCGGTTAGATTCCCGTAAAAATGGTTGATTTTCGATTGATAACACCCTTCAGCCGATGGGTAACCAAGCAGTTCTCACATCTAGGCTCTCTATGCTTCTGATTAACTTCTCCCCACATTTCTGTGAAATCGGGGATGGGGGCCCTCACGTTAGGGTTTAACCGTTTTTTTGAAGTGAATAAGGGCAAGTGAAGATAGATGTGTTAACTCAATTAGCGCTAAGAGGATTCAGTTATGTTATGGTTCAAATAAGAACCGATCGAGTTTGGGATGTTAAAGTATAGACATAAATAAAGTATATATATACACTAGTATTAATTTGGGAGATCGACTTACCATGCTCAATGTAGGCCGCCGGAAATGTTTTAGCAGCAGCAGCAACAGTTACCCACAAAACGGCGGTGAACAGTATAAGCTTCTTTGTTGACATGCCGGTGATTGTCATAAATATATATTTTTCAGGCAATTCTATTAAGTTTATGGTTTATGATAATATTTGCTTCTTTCCTTTTATATATATATACTTTACAAATACATCTATGCAAATGGATATACATGTAGTTTTTATTTATTTATTGAACAGCTGCAACAATTTAATTTAAATTTTTTTTTTTTTTTTTGAAGGGGACAATTTAATTATTAAGAGGCTAGCTTGTCTACCAAGATTATAGTTAAGCCAAAGAGAAAAGAAAAAAAACACACACAAGAGAACCGAATATATAACCGATTTGCAGATTTAGAAATATAATTTTCTTTTTGACTCTAATTTAGAAATAGAATTAGTCAACACGTTTCCATAGTTTATTTTGTTAATAATATTGATGTTATAAAAAATATTAATATTTGTGAAAGTATTTATTGACCGAAAAAAACCTTGCCATCAAACGACACGGACGGACCCAGCAGTAAAAAGGGGTGTATGGCCCTATTGAGATCCGAAAATCGATGTGTTTTTATAGGTAAAAAATGTAAAAACACTATTGATGTCCCAATCGTCTTTCGAATTTACTCCGGTGCCCCTACTGAGATTTTTTTCTGGGTCCGTCACTGTCAAACGATGATAGTTGATTATATTAACGACGAAAAATAAATTGATTAATGTATGAAGATTTGGTCGATGTATTTAGGGATAAAAGGGCCATAATTAACGACTAAATACAGATTTTAATTTTAATTCTTTCCTATATTGATTAATTCAATTCGATCAAGTAGAAATAGACATGTGTCAGCTGTTTCAATTCTGAAAATATTTTATTGATTCATGTCGTCAAATAATAGTCTAAACCTATTGAATACATGCCATAAATTAAACGACGTTTTTCAAAGATTCGTTGGGCTATCGTATATTAAATGCCAAAGGGTAAATGAGGCATTTTAAAGTTATATGATGTAGTTGCCAAAAAGGTTTATTTTTTATTTTTTATTTTTTTAATTTTTATTGGGTATAAACCAGATCTTCATTAAAATTTAAAAACATATGTACAACGCACGTCTACCAGTTCAAACACTTATAAGATCATACATAGTAAATTGTAAAATGAAATCCTATCTATGCTGAAATTTATTTTAATTTCTGGCTTCTACTGAGCAAATTGCTTGCGATAAACACATCCACCGGGGGGGTGTGGAGCTTCCGTTTGGTGCATCACTTGGTTTCGTCAATACCAAGCTCCTATCACGATCTCTCGGTACATGAACCTCCATTGAGAAATACCATCATTCCTTACGACGGAATAGCCAAAGTAACATATTACCTCGTTGCGGACCTTTAATAGCCCACACATTCTTCCACTTTTTCTCTTCCTCCTTCGAGCTCGCCTCGGTCAACTGTGCATGGTATACGCTTGAGACATCAAATTTTTTAGAAGGCGTAACAAGCCACTCGACCCTTCCCTCCACAGTAACATTGTACACCTCTCTCAAACAATCCGTTGCCGCACATATATTTCGCCAATTAAAGTAGAGAACAATTCGCTTTTGGGCTTGTCCAGAGGACTGCCATTGTACACATATGTTTTGTTCTATTTTAAGTGAGTTAATATCATCTTATTTATTGTCTATTTACTTGTTTTACCCATATTTATTACTATAGAATATTAAAAAAAATGGTTAAATTAATTATATCTAATGACCTATATTTATTACAATAGATGACACAAGAAAAAGTTAGATTAATTATATCTAATGATTTTCTAAAAAAAATTACATCTAATGACTTTTTAGTCATTTCCTGGTAAAAATCGTTGCATTAACTACCTCATTTATATGCGTGATCTTTGCAACGGCGTCAGATGATTGGAACAAATGAAGTATACATTATTGAGATATTTGTAATATTACTTGCATCTTTGTAACCAATTCATGTTTTATTTATTTATTTTAGGAAACGGTATGCTTTTATTAATATTAAAGGGACCAGCCCATCAAAAGAGTATTCGGTGTATCCACCATTACAAAATAAAAATTAACAAAGCAACAAGCCTAGAGCAAAAAATAGTTACATCCGCCAGGCCGCTTTCAAATTATTCACTCTATTCGCGATCTTTAAAGTCATGATTTGCAGTGGTGGTCTTACTTCTGCATCATCATGATGTAGTTTGTTGCGCCAACACCAAATTTGTGAGGCTGTCTCTCGAAACGTGTAGGGCCAGTTTGGTACCCCATTTCGTTCAAGAATATTTGCCTTAATCCATTCACCAATTGTGGGATGCTGAAAAGGGCATTCCAAGTGCGTCTCGGTAACAGATTTTTCCATAGATTTCATGGCCAAACACAATCCCTGAGGGCATGTAAGGAGGTTTCTTCTTCCCGGTTGCAAATAGAGTAGAGACCCGTGTTAGTAATGGTTCTTTTTCTCAAGAACACCATAGTGGGCAATTTGTCATGTTGGGCCTGCCACATTAAGAAATTTAAACGCAGGGGTCCCTTCATTTTCCAAATTGCAGGCCAAATGTCATCCCCTTCCCCATCATGTTCATGGGACAGGAACTTGTAGCCATCAGCTACCGCATACTTCTTAGTTTGTTCCCCATTCCAGATAATGGTATTATGGTTTTCCAAAAAACCTGATTGAAATGTCTTAGCCGCAAAACAAATGTTTTTCCAAGCTGGAGATGCTGTTTGTTTTGGGGGGGCAAAAGGACTTCCATATTTCATCACCAGCACCTTAATCCACAGGGCTTGGTCTTGGGTCAAGAGTCCCCAAACTAGTTTCCCCAAGAAAGCCAGATTCATTTTGTAAGGGTCTTTAAATCCTAGACCACCATGTTGTTTGTCTAGACAAAGCCTATCCCAGGAGATAAAGTGCAGCTTCCTCTCGGAATTTTCCTCTCCCCAAAAGAATCTTCTGCACAGTTTGTCAATTTCAGAGAGCAGTCCAATGGCAGTTTGATCGTTTGCATAGCATAATATGGATGGGTTGCTAGCGAGCTCTTAATCAGGACCATTTTAGATAGGCATTTTATTTTCCAGCTGGTGAGCTTCTTTTTCATCTTCTCAGCGATATACCCATAAGTAAATCTGGTAATTCTAGAGTGCAGAAGGGGCACCCCCAGATACTTACCAAAGTCATCAGTGAACTGCATACCAAGTTTTTGGCCAATCAAGCTTCTTAGCTGAGGATTGGTATTTCTTGATACCGTGAATCTGGACTTTTGGGCACTTATACTCTGCCCTGAAATGTTGCAGAACATGGTCAGAACTGCTTCCATGACCTCAGCTTGTCGGCTAGTTGCTTCCCCAAACAAAACCAAGTCATCTGCAAAGAACAAGTGCGATAATTGTGGTCCTTGTCTGCTTACTTTGACTGGTTTCCAAATCCCATCTTCGACAGCTTTTTGAATGTAGAAGCCCAGAACTTCCATGCACAAAACAAACAAATATGGAGCAAGAGGGTCCCCCTGACTTCATCTTTTGATCTTTTATTTCTTACCGAGCATATAGTTTGTGTATATTCTTTCCTTTTTTAGGTTTAAATATATTTCATCCATTAACCTCCGCAATACAAGCACGTAGAGAAGGGGGACACACCAAATTCCACATATCCAACAAGACGAAGAGTTTCTATAGTATTCTTTCCTTTTTTATCGAGAAAAATAGCATAAATTTGAGGAACATGTTGTTTTCTCTGAAAAGCAAGCTTAAGATGATCAATTAATTGTTGTTTTTGTTATGATCTAGATTTAGATAGTTGTCGTTTATTTCTAGTTTTATGTGTCAAGAATTAATAATGATTTAATTTTCTTTTTTGTACGATTATATATGTTTTCTTAGAGTAACAGTGTGGTTTCAGTATATTATGTATTAGTTTGTAGCGATGATTGTTTCCGGCAATGTTCTACAGTTACGGTGACTGATGTGACCAAAGTCGTGGTGGCAATAACCGTTGGCACGGTGCAGTTCATGCCTATAGGCCGGGTTTGTTTTTCCAAGTTCCAATTGTTTTGTTAGCTTCCGCATTATAATCTTTTATCATTGTTGTGGTGTCAGGCTTACACATGACATTTCTTGTAAGAGCTCATATTCGTGACGGTGGTGTTACAGTATCAGAACACAATTTTATAATATTTAGACGTAAACACTGCTATATACTTAGGGTTTTGATCTCACTAATAACCTTTTATTTACCACTTAGGCATGAAATAGGCATATGACTTTGTTACTCTTGCAATGTTGTTAACAAATTTGAACAATTTCCTCCTCCAGTTTTTTATCCGTACATATTTTGTTCGCATTTAACCAGATTTTTCTGCAGTTTTTTTATCCATATATATATTCTTCACATTATTTTAGGGTGAAAGGGATTTTAATTTTATGGGATAGGGGTTCCATAACTTTTTCACATTTTTTAGAGAATAAGGGATTTTTATTTTAATGGGAAGGGTGAGATTTGTGTTAGATGTAATATCGTCGGATCAATCATAAATTGACCCGATTACGCAGCGGAATGCATCAGATCTAGATCTAAACGAAACAAAGAACATAAATTTAAGATCTAAATCTACAAGGGGGTTTAGGAGCCTACCTTTTTATGGTGCTTAACTCCAAGAACAAAAGGCTCCTTGAACACGTGATTGAGCAGCCACCGTCTTCCAACGTGTGTCTCCCAGCAACACCAAGTGGATGGTGTTTCCCGCCGTCGGACCTCCTTGATATGCTACCGGAATAATCCCGAAGATTATTCCAACTCGAAACCCAAAGAAAATAGCCGAAAATTCCAAGCTAGTTTTCTTTCAATAATGGCGTGTTATCTCTCTCCACAAAAGGCTTGGGAGAACTCTCTTTATATAGGAGAGTAATCCTTGTCCTCCAAGGATTTAATAATTAAGAGATAATTATTAGAATAATCTTTTATTCCAAATAAAAGATAAATAAAATAATTATCCCAAACAAATTAGGATAAACCATATTATTATCTAATATTCAATGAATTATCAATTAACAAATAAAAGATAAATCACATGTCAAATAATTATCCAAGAAAACTAATTCCTTAATAATTAAATAATCAAAACATGCGCCACTTGTAAACACAACCTAAGTCTACACGCATGTTTCTTTAATTGACCAATTAGGTCAAAAAGGTAAACACACCAATTTGGGCCGAGTCCACGAAAAATATCTTTTCCGTGTATTTAATTATTTAGTTCAACTAAACAATTAATCCACATATCAATTAAATAGCTCAATCCACTATTTAATTATAATTGAGGTGCAACGACGAGAAAACCTATATGCTATATTAGGAGCCACGTCAGGGACCGTGGACCCATATTTAGTAGCTACAATAAGTCGAATAAAATTATCCGTCAGACAGAATAATTATATCCAACCTATTAATTCCGGGATCACACCACCATAAACCCGAAACTGAACACTATCGAATATAGATAACTTACACTCAATTTATGAGTCGAAATCGTCCACTGATATAATCATTACATACGGATAAATCCTCCATAGACTGCTCACTTCGATTCGGGATATTTCCGTAAACCCTTCTCGAAACATATTATCCTTATTTACCATTAACCCCATAGTGATCAATTAGTTCATAACCAATATAATATGAATCGGGCCCATCGATCGCTTTAGGGTCAACAAATAAGTGGAATCTGTCATCTACTTCCCGAGGAAGGAATGGATTCCATATCTGTGATAACACAGACTACTCACTCACACCAGAATAGAGCCAACGATAAGTGTTGGACCACATACTACGAAGTGATCCTTACTAACACATCAAATCTACCCTAGTCTAAGCAGTTGTCTGTGATCACCTCAGGATTGAGATTAATCCATATATGATCATCTTGTGATTCGATAAGACTTCCCGATTACGGAATTATATCGAGAACTCAAATCAAATCGGTCCAGTCTTATATGATTATCATCATATATAAATGCCCCACTAGGTACCCTATTACCAACAGTCCGGATAAGACTGCCACACCGTAAAGTGTTCTGGGTGCATTAATAGCAAATTAATCATGAGACCCGTACTCTCAGATTAATTAACGCTACGGACTAAGTTAATTTTAAGTACATCTCACTAACTCAATCCTCTTGTGTACAGCCATACACTGAGTTATGTGATTACATAAACAAGGTACTTAGGGTTTTCTATAGTGTATACATATTGTCAATAAATGCGAATAAATAAGATGAAATGAATTCTGTCATTTATTTAAATAAAACAATTACAAATTGTCTTTCGGGCATAAAACCTAACAATCTCCCACTTGCACGAAAGGCAAGTGGATTAATTGTTTTAGAGCACACCCTAAATCTATATTACAGCAATACAACTCCCACTTGCTCTAAAGCAAATAAGTCATGTCCCTAATACCAATAGTTTCCAGATGCCGGTTGAAGACTTCTAACGGCAATGTCTTGGTGAAAGGATCAACAGGTTTGTCAGCAGAGGCGATTTTCTTGATGGAAATGTCACCTCTTTGGACTATCTCTCTGATTAAATGGTACTTTCGCTCGATATGCTTTGACTTACGGTGACTACGGGGTTCCTTCGAATTAGATACTGCCCCATTGTTGTCACAATAGAGAGCGATCGGATCGTTGTGATTTGGAGAGACTCCTAAACCACTCAGGAACTTCTTGAGCCAAACTGCTTCCTTAGCTGCCTCAGAGGCCGCTATGTATTCAGCTTCCATAGTAGAATCACCGTCTTTGGATTGCTTGACGCTTCTCCAAATGACTGCACCACCACCAATGGTAAACACTGAGCCTGAGGTAGATTTGAATCATCTCTATCTGACTGGAAGTCAGAGTCAGTGTACCCCTGTACATCCAGGTTTGCACCCGAATATACCAGCATATAATTCCTAGTCCTCTTCAAATACTTTAAGAGGTTCTTTACTGCAATCCAATGCTCATTTCCTGGATTAGACTGATAACGACTGACTAGTCCAACGCCATAACAGATTTCAGGTCTAGTGCACAGCATAGCGTACATTAGACTACTTACAGCCGAGGCATATGGCACTCTTTCCATAGCCTCTATTTCCTCAGGAGTCTGAGGACTCTGAGTCTTAGAGAGATGGACGCCGTGACGAGTTGGTAGGTAACCCTTCTTTGCGTCCATCATACTATATCTAGCCATCACCTTATCAATGTAAGTGGCTTGTGAAAGAGCTAACATTTTGTTCTTACGATCCCGTATTAATTGGATCCCGAGAATATAATTCGCCTCTCCCAAATCTTTCATTTGGAATTGGCTGGCCAACCAAATTTTAACGTCCGACAACATCCCCTTATCGTTTCCAATTAGGAGAATGTCATCTACGTACAACACTAGAAATGCAACCTTATCCTTGATGACTTTCTTGTATACACAAGGTTCATCAGGATTTTGTTCGAAATCATATGACTTAATGGTGTCATCAAATCTATGATTCCAGGACCGAGGTGCTTGTTTCAACCCATAAATGGATCTCAGCAACTTGCACACTTTGTGCTCTTGGCCTTCCTCGATGTATCCTTCTGGTTGCTGCATATAGATTTCCTCGTCGAGAAAGCCGTTAAGAAACGCAGTCTTGACATCCATTTGCCAGATTTCATAATCTAGGCATGCAGCAATAGAAAGGAGGATCCGGATGGATTTGAGCATGGCCACATGGGAGAAGGTCTCTTCATAGTCTATACCCTCTCTCTCGTGTGTAGCCCTTAGCTACAAGCCGTGCTTTAAAGGTTTGCACCTTACCATCAATTCCTCGCTTCTCTTGTAGAGCCACTTGCTCCTATGGGTTTTACCCTTCGGGCAATCTACAAGTTTCCAGCACGAGTTAGAGTATATGGACTCTATCTCTTGATTCATCGCGTCAACCCATTGATCCTTGTCACGATCATCCATGGCCTTGCGAAAGACACTGGATCATCTTCCACACCATCGAGACGGCCACGCTCGTTAAGCCTCGATTGTCCATACCGAGTTGGTGGTCAACCACTCTCTCGATGCGTCTGGGTGGATTAGGATTAGGGTTGATCGTTGCATTCATAGTGTTGCCTACACGACACTACTAGGTGGCACTTGTGGTCCGACCTCGCCGTAAAGTAACTCCTCAAGTACGACTTTACTTGAGGCTTGAAGTCATCATATATACGATCCTCCAAAAATGTGGCGTTAGTGGAAACTATTACCTTGTTATCTTCCGGATCGTAAAACAGACCTCCACGTGTTCCCTTGGGGTAACCAACAAATAGACATACTTTAAATGCGCTTTTGTAGTTTCGTAATCTTGTCCACTAGTAAATGTGCGCGAGACAACCCCAAATTCGAAAGTGACGTATGCTTTCGCCACGTCCCTTCCAAAGTTCCAAGGGTGTCTTCTCGATGAGACTTAGACGGAACCATATTCAATATGTGTACCGCTACCGCTTCTGAGCATATCCCCAAAAGGATATCGGTAGCGGCGTAGCTCATCATTGATCCGACCATGTCAATCAATGTTCTATTTCTCCTTTCAAGAACTCCATTTTGGCTTTGAGGTGTCCTAGCGCAGAACGTTGGGAATGATCCCATGTTCAAGTAGGTAGTCGATGAACTCAGATCTCTAAGTACTCTCCTCCGCGATCGAGAGCGAAGGCATTTCAAAGACTTGCCCAACTGCCTTTCGGCTTCTGCTTGAAATTCCTTAAACTTGCCAAAAGTCTCGGATTTTCGATCACGTGAGATAAACATATCCGAACCTCGAGTAGTCATCAATGAAAGTAACAAAATACTCGAATCCGCCTCTAACTTGTACATTCATCGGACCACAAAGGTCTGAATGTACTAACTCTAGAGGTTCTTTGGCCCTATTCCCTTTTGACGAGAAGGGACGCTTAGTCATTTTTCCTTCCAGGCAAGATTCGCAGACGGGCAACGAGTCAACAGATAACTCTTTTAAGGTATCACCCTTAGCAAGTCGTTTGAGTCTTTCCAAGGAAATGTGACCTAGCCTAAGGTGCCAAAGATATGTACTATCTTCTTTATGAGAAATTTTCTGCTTTTTAGCAGATTTTTGATGTGCTACTTTAAACATTTCAGTATTTAACAGGGGAGCTTGCGTGTGTTTAATGAAATACAATCCATTTTCTAACACAGTAGTACAGAAAGTAAAACCATTCTTTGAAATAGTAAACTCATTATTCATAAAAGAAAAAGAGTACAACTGGTCTTTCAAAGCAGAATACGAAATTAAATTTCTATGAAAATTCGGAATGAAATAAACATTGTCTAAATGTAAAACTTTATTTCCAAAATGTAAAGCCACAGCTCCCACTGCTTTTGCTGAAACTAACGCCCCGGTGCCGACTCTCATAACTTGAGTTCCTTCCTCTAGCTCCTCATACGAACTAAGGATCTCCAGTATCCAGTATCCAAATTGATACATCTTTAGCTACATCGAAAGATTCCAAGACAAGTAATTCATGATTACCTTTCTTATCTTTCCCATTGCTAGCCTTAACCTTCCCATCCTTTACATCTTTGAGATATACGGGGCAGTGACGACGCCAGTGCCCTATCTCATTGCAGTAATGAAACTTGCCCTTGGGCTTGGATGGTGTATTCGTCTTAGCCTTCTTCTTCATAGGTTTAGGCGCCGGCGCAGTTTGTTTCTTGTTCTTTTGTTTACCCTGCTGGTTTGATTTAGACGCCTTGGCTATGACCACATTTGCCTCAGCCTTCTTTTCCTGATCCAGGGTTTTATCTTTCGTAGAAAGACCCTCGTAGACTTGAAGTTCGTTGATCAACTCCGTCATGGAAAGGTGAGCCTTAGACATGACGTAGCTGGTCCTGAACGTCAGGAAATCAGATGTCAGAGATTCGAGAATCACTGACACTTGAGTAGCATCGTCTATAATCGCACCATGAGTTGTTTGCATCGAGAAAGTAACTAATCATGTTCATCACATGACCAGAACCGATCGACCCGCCTCATCTTGGCATTGACAAATTTCCTCACGGCCTCGTGTCTTGCTTGATCGACGGTTTGCCAAACATGGTGGTTAAATGTCAGAAGATTTCTTGTGCGATATTAAAACCCTCAATCTTGCTCCGAATGACATCCGACACTGAGGCTAAGAAGATGCCTCTTGCCTTATTATTCGCCTCTTGCCATTTTTGATGTTGATCGCAAATGCGTTTAGGCGGATTTTGAGGAGGAAGAACAGGGCACTCCTCAGTCAAAACAAACTGTGCATTCTCAAATACGAGCACCACGTTTACGTTACTTTTCCACTTAGTAAAATTGTCGCCATTTAGTTTATCATTCAGTAAAGTTTGAATTTGCGAAGACATGTTGCTGTAAATAAAATGACAGAAACTTAATCAAATATACACTACTATATTTTAGGAATAATAAACTATATTAAGTCTATCTTACCATTCCAAGGATTTAATCTCACACCTCAGTGCCGCCACAGGGTCAGTCAAAGAGGTGATGATTAAATTGAGACAATCTCTTTCAGTGATTAATCTTCGAGAATCAAACATCTCACGGGAATCAGACATCCCGGACTTTAATCACTGATTACCTTCCTTTTCTAGCCTAGATATTTCGAAAATATCCATAAAGAGTGTGACCTACTATATTAGATCTCAAAGTACGCCCCGAGTGTGCCGCCGCAGGGTCGGTCAGTGACTCAACGAGTACCCAAAATCCTATCCTTTCGGAAACCAAGCCTTGAATTTTGATAGGGGTGAACACCACCCGCAGGGGGCCGGAATCAAAGCGGCTCGAGGTGTCACCCTTCTCTCACGTGCTTGCATTTATAGTAGAGGCCGTGGGGTTGGCTGTCGCCTTCCCCGCTCCCATTCAATATTTTGAAAAAGTGGTGGGTTTACTAATTACGGTTTTGGCCTTGACAATAAGAAACAATGAATCAAAGTACTCCGAATAGGGTCGGTTATGTAGGCAAGCCTACGCCGTCGTATTCGTTGGAACATATGTGACAGTTCAGGCCAATCCGGAAAGAGAAACCCCGTTTATCCCGAGGGCTTATCGGCTATGCTAAGTCCTGTCGAACTGCTGTAACGTACATCACACGTGGAGGGGAGTCGATTGAGCCGAAGCTCGGTTGAACTCGCCCAACCATGGTTAGACCATTTCCGAACCCATGTACTAAGATTCTCCGATTTCTAAGTTGTCACCCAAAGCGTAATCTCGTTTTTGTTTAAGGTGGGTTCACTGAGAAGCCATCACCGAAAAGCTCAACGATTTATCCAAGTGGGATTCACCGAGAATCCATCACTAAAATCGTAAACGATTGACAAAAACCCGGGTCCTCGGTTTTTATAATTAGCTACTTATTATTTAACTACCACATATTAAATTAATAAGCATTCATACTAATTATTCGAGTTATACATGCCTAATTTATTCGAAATAAACTAGCTACATATATGCATTGGAGTGGAATCATGAAGATGCAAGTCATGGCAATTTTCTGGTTTTAAGCACGTAATCTTGATCAAACACAAAATTATACCGAAAAGAAAAAACACCGAGATGGACCGCTTGGTACTTCCCGACTAACTATTTTCTAAGAAAAAGTAAAACTTATACTATGTCTTCGAGTCTTGATCTTCGAATCTTGAACTCGAACCGTCGGATCACGAACCACGAACACCCGAGAGGAGAAATATCTTTTTAATTAAATAAAACCAATTTATTATAATTAATCAATTTTTTTTTTGTTATTACATGTGGCTGCCATCTTTCGGCTGTTACAAAAAAAATTTCCCAGAAAAAAAAATAAAATATATATATATATATATTTATTTTTTTTTTTAATTTTCTGCCATACAGCAGCCTTTTATAAAAAAAAATTAGGTTACAAAAAAAAAAAGCATGGTGGTAGTGCAAATTTACATCTTAAATGAAGAATAGAGACAAAAAAAATAATATTTGGTAGAAGAGACAAACAAAAAAAAAAATATTTTTAATGATAATAATTTTTTTTTTCACATTAAAGTCGTGTTTACTACGTGTTGGTGTTATTACAACTACATTATGTTTTACTATGTTTGAGGGTGTTTCCATTGCTTTCTACCTGCTTGGGAAGGAACAATAGAGATTTGTGTCATCTTTAAGATCGTGCACATCATAGAAAAAATGCCAAAACGTTACTCTTTCTATACCCTACTTGGAAAGAATACTATAGATTGTGTATCTTAAGATCGCGTATGACATTCATACAAAAATGTAGTAACATTACAAAAATGCATTGATAATTTCTAAAAACAAACAATTGATAATTCTTCAACAACAATTCTTCAAGAACAAAAATAAAGACATAGTAGGATTCATACAACAACAATTGATCAAAACCGAAATGCAACAACAACAACAATTCTTCAAGAACAAAAATAAAGACAGAAAAAGTTTAACTTGCAGAAAAAAGCGTAAACTTGTCCCATGCGTTTTTTTTTTTTTTTCCTGCTTTGTTTTGATTCAAAAGGGATCGTCACATGTGGAAATCGATTACGGCCTCCATCATCAAATTAACCTCCATCGCCGCTTTTTTCTGCGTTTTTACGCGTTTTTTCTGCGTTTGAATCAAGAGCTTTTTTTCTGCGTTTTTCCTCCGCTTTGTTTTGATTCAAAAGGATCGTCAAAATCGATTACGAAGAGAAGAAAGAACGGTTTTGCCGAAATCCGGCGGGGAAAAAACCCTAATCAATTTGAAGAAGCCATGAGATGAGGATTAGGGTTTGAAACGGAGAAAATTTAAATGCGCTTATGGTTGGATTAGGAGAGGAGGAGCAACAGAGGTTTTGGTGCCGGTGACGAACGTGAATCATCCATTGCTTATGGAGTTCTTTGAAGGAGGCGGAGGAAGAGTATGGATTCGATCAAGCTTCCTCCGCCGTTTTGGGATTCCGCTGGCCGATGATCCGGTTTAACATTGCGAGAGAGAGTAAAAAAACGAGGAGACGATAATGAATGAAATGGCATGAAATGAGGAGAAAAGGTCATAGGCGGTTACAACAAAATATTTACCTCATTTATAACAATAAATATCGATTTATTCTTTATAAATAGTAAAATATTAGAAATAAATCATTAAAATATTTGGATTGACATTAATTTTTGTCCTTTACAACCTTTGTACTTTTTTTCCCTTTTCACAAAAAAGATTAGGTTACAAAAAAAATTGTGACACAGCCGCAAGCTTTGTACCCTAGCCGCATGCAATTTTATAAACATGACTTATAGCGGCGCTTTTCAGCGTCGCAGAAAGTCTTGTAGCAGTTTTTAAAAAAAAATTAAACCGTTTCTCCTCGTTTATACTTTGGGTTTCGCCTCGATCTTCATCTTTTCAGCAAGATCTTCATCTTTTCGAGCCCGGAATAACAAAATTACAATAAAAGATGCTACTTTTTACAATGAATTTTCGAAAATTGACATAAAAAAAATACAATTCCTATGCTCAATTGTTACTAAACAAAGGAGCTACAAAATAGATCTACGGGTAAACAGTACCAACCCAATCCATCTCTTCAACCACAACATTCACAAGCATACAACATGATAAATTTCGAATTTACAAAAAAAACGAAATAAAAACACCTAAAACATGTTTTTCCACTCCTAGATCTAAAACTCATATTCTTTGATCGTTAGATCAAAGGCTCTGATACCACTTGTTAGATGTAATATCGTCGGATCAATAATAGATTGACCCGATTACGCAGCGGAATGCATCAGATCTAAATCTAAACGAAACAAAGAACATAAATTTAAGATCTAAATCTACAAGTGGGTTTAGGAGCCTAGCTTTTTATGGTGCTTAACTCCAAGAACAAAAGGCTCCTTGAACACGTGATTGAGCAGCCACCGTCTTCCAACGTGTTGTTGTGTGATTTTCAATAGATAATCACTAAATCCTACCGCAAGCGCACGGCTTATCGAGTAGTACTTAGGATGTCGATCCCACAGGGACTTGTAGTCAATCACCAAACAATTCCCGATTTATATTAGCTAGACAAATCAAAATCTTGGAGGTTTTTATCTAAAAATCCTAAAATTTAAGAAAATAAAGAAAGTACAACTATGAGCCAAGAACTTCAAGATTTAGGTAGAGATCCAATTTAAAAGCATTTCTAGGATTTCGGAGTCACCACGGAATTACTATATGACTTACCAACAATATTTCCCCCAAGATACGAATTTTACACTTATAAAGACAATTATCAAATTTTATCACAAAAATATTCTTTCGAATTATTTTCGTGATTGTACCTAGACTCAAACTACACCCGGTTTCCCACGATGAAGGAATGAATTTAGATCCCTTAAAGAACCATAATTTCATGCCATCTAGGTTTTTACGAAATTTTCATTCTAATAAAACCCTAGATTCAATTCTTGTCTCCTAAAGTATCAATTAAGTAGTACTTTTTCGGTCACTAATTAATCGAATAATTTCTCTACGTAGAATTGCGATTATTCACCCTCTCAGGCTATTAATTTCAACAATAGAACAAGAATAGCACACAAGAATCAATTTATAAGAATCAAATTCATAAAACAAGGGAAAGATTGGGTTTTTACATCATATATTCATATCCGGGTTCCTCCTAATCCTAGAAACTGATATCTACTCACGTTCCATATCAAAATTCCAAGATTCAATCATAGAATACATAGTTTGACAAGAAGAATAAATAAATGAAGAAAAGGAGAAAAGAGAGAGAAAGAAACCGTCAAAGTATTGCATAAATAATCAAACCTCGAAAAAGCTTTGTTCTTGAATTTCTTGAACCCTAAAAATCCTTGTTCTTGGGGATGGGAGAAGATGATGATGAAGAGAGGAAAAAGTCGACTAAAATCTGATGTTGAAGGCGTGAATGATCAAATTGTACGACTTAAAAGAATAAAAAGGGGATAATTACATCATATAATAAGTTTCCATAATTAATTTAATCAAGAAAATCTTTAAAAATCAAATATCTATCAATCTTGGACTCTTGTAGTGTGTGGGCTCCTCTTTTGCATCAGAAATCACGCCAATTTGAAGGAAATCACATTGGTGAATGTTCGACCAATCAGAACATTTCGTTGGCCAGGATCGATTTTCGAAACCGCCACACCCCCTAGGTATGACAGACGGCTTTTTTGAATTCTTCCACTTTAGCTCCGTTTTTGGGCATTTTTCTTCCAATCTCGAATCATCCTGCAATAATTCAATCATCCGCAGTAATCTAGCCCAAAAAGGATAAAAACATCACAAAATAATAACACACGACACCAAATTGAGTCCAAAACATCTAGAATTATTCGACTTTTTAGGAACTTATCACGTGTGTCTCCCAGCAACACCAAGTGGATGGTGTTTCCCGCCGCCGGACCTCCTTGATATGCTACCGGAATAATCCCGAAGATTATTCCAACTCGAAACCCAAAGAAAATAGCCGAAAATTCCAAGCTAGTTTTCTTTCAATAATGGCGTGTTATCTCCTCTGTCAAAAGGCTTGGGAGAACTCTCTTTATATAGGAGAGTAATCCTTGTCCTCCAAGGATTTAATAATTAAGAGATAATTATTAGAATAATCTTTTATTCCAAATAAAAGATAAATAAAATAATTATCCCAAACAAATTAGGATAAACCATATTATTATCTAATATTCAATGAATTATCAATTAACAAATAAAATATAAATCACATGTCAAATAATTATCCAAGAAAACTAATTCCTTAATAATTAAATAGTCAAAACATGCGCCACTTGTAAACACAACCTAAGTCTACACGCAAGTTTCTTTATTTGACCAATTAGGTCAAAAAGGTCAACACACCAATTTGGGGCGAGTCCACGAAAAATGTCTTTTCCGTGTATTTAATTGTTTAGTCCAATTAACAATTAATCCACATATCAATTAAATAGCCCAATCCACTATTTAATTATAATTGAGGTGCAACGACGAGAAAACCTATATGCTATATTAGGAGCCACGCCGGGGACCGTGGACCCATATTCGAAGAGCTACAATAAGTCGAATAAAATTATCCGTCGATGTAATAATTATATCCAACATATTAATTCCGGGATTACACCACCATAAACCCGAAACTGAACTCTATCGAATATAGATAACTTACACTCAATTTATGAGTCGAAATCGTCCACTGATATAATCATTACATACGGATAAATCCTCCATAGACTACTCACTTCGATTCGGATATTTCCGTAAACCCTTCTCGAAACATATTATCCTTATTTACCATTAACCCACTAGTGATCAATTAGTTCATAACCAATATAATATGAACTGGGCCCATCGATCAGTTTCTAGGGTCAACAAATAAGGGAACTGTCTGTCTACTTCTCGAGGAAAGGAATGGATTCCATATCTGTGATAACACAGACTACTCACTCACCCCAGAATAGAGCCAACGAGAAGTGTTGGACCACATACTACGAAGTGATCCTTACTAACACATCAAACTCTACCCTAGTCTAAGCAATTGTCTGTGATCACCTCAGGATTGAGATTAATCCATATATGATCATCATGTGATTCGATAAGACTTCTCGATTATGGAATTATATCGAGAACTCAAATCAAATCGGTCCAGTCCTATATGATTATCATCATATATAAATGCCCCACTAGTACCCCTATTACCAACAAATCCGGATAAGATCATCACACCGTAAAGTGTTATGGCGCATTAATAGCAAATTAATCATGAGACCCGTACTCAGATTAATAAACGCTACGGACTAAGTTAATTTTAAGTACATCTCACTAACTCAATTATCTTGTGTACAGCCATACACTGAGTTATGTGATTACATAAACAATGTACTTAGGGTTTTCTGTAGTGTATACATATTGGCAATAAATGCGAATAAATAAGATGAAATAAATTCTGTCATTTATTTAAATAAAACAATTACAAATTGTCTTTCGGGCATAAAACCTAACAATTTGAACTCTGGTTAATACTAGAAGGTGCAATGACGTTTACTACTAAGTCAAGTTCAACCCGGCCCCTTCTGATCCATGTTTTTTAACTCAAAATAAACACGAATTCTGCTCAAGTTCAGCACAAGTTCAAAGATGCTAATGACATAACTTGGATTCAAATTCCTGAAACTTTAAGTATATTTGATTCAATAAATATAACGCTGGAATTGACTTGAATTTTCACGTTCATTTGCACCAAAAATTCGAGGATTTCCTTCCTTGATCATGTGAGGCTTACTTTTTTCTTTTTAAAATCCGAGAACTGCTCGTAGCATGCATAAAATAAACCAACAATTATGTGATTATGTTATTCTGGATATCAAGTTATTATCTGAAAAAAAAACGTCTTACACGCATAAAATTAAAATTTAATCTAATTATATAGGTAAGTCTTACTTCATCAGCATCAGAGGTAAACTCGGAAAACTTAAACGACACATGCCAGCAATTAGAAAACTACATCAAACGTTCCATCTTACAATGCAGATAACCAAAATATTTTGAAATAACTATTAAATCACCAAAGTTTAATCAAAAGATAAAGTACAGGAATTGCAAAGTTCATCTTTTAAAAACATAAAGAGGTCTCCTCAAAAAAAAAAAAAAAAAACATAAAGAAGAATTAAAGCATCTCTCGGCGTCACAAACTCACTCCTCAAAATAAAACTCGTCGTCGGTACATGCATCACCTTCTCGGAATAGGAAACAACATACAATAATAAAGGGGTGAGTACATAAGCACTAGCAAGGGGTAGAAGCACCGAATATAAAACAAGTAATATCATAATAGTTATCATTACTCCCACATGTATAAATGCTTATTCACATCTACTAGTCTCACTAATAAAACTCAATCAATCAAGAGATATCAATAAGTTATTGGCCTAGTGGTTTACAGTAGGTCATAACCCGGTAGTGACCAGGGTTCAAACCTCGTTTGGGGCGAAAAAGAGTGTGTGTGAATCTTTCGTTCCGAAAAAACCATTCAAGGGATACGATATACACAAGGTCTAAGCATATTTTGCATGGTGAGAATACACCACGAGCAAGGGCGGATCTATAGTGTGTGGTGGGCTGGGGTGGGCTAAGCCCACCCAGACCTCACCCCTTTTAGTATATAATTCTTATTTATTAATTTTTTTTTTGAAAGTATATAATTCTTATTTTCAAACCCAACCTAACCTTAATTACAAACCCAACCCACCTTCAATAATATATATACTTCGCATATCACATCCCCTGGATATGGTCTAGTGGTGAGGAGCTGGGGTGTTGTAATGACAGTCCGGATCCTAGGCTGGAGGTCAGAGGTTCGATTCCCGTAAAAGGGGTTGATTTCCGATGGCTAAAACTCCAGTCATGGGGAACTAAGACAGCCCCTGACTCTAAGCTCTAGGCTCCTGATTAACCTCTCCTCGCATTCCTGTGGGATCGGGGGCGAGGGGGCCCTCACGGTTAGGGTTTAACCGTTTTTTTTATACTTCGCATATCACCCTAAAAAAATTACAATTATCAGTTCCTACTCCCCCACCTTCTCTGGTATATACATACCATTTACTTTTTATTTTTACTTTCATTTAATTATTTATTCAATGCTCTTCAGCAACAACCAAATTAAATTGGGAAATTTGCTTTAAATTACCAGAGAAGGTTTACTTTTTATTTTTACTTTCATTTAATTATTTATTCAATGCTCTTCAGCAACAACCAAATTAAATTGGGAAATTTGCTTTAAATTAATATATATTGGGTATTGATATAGTCGGATATATCAGGTTTGCGGTAACAGTAATATAAAGAGGATGTGTGGCTGATTATATATGATTTCTCAGGTGAGAAGAGGTGGATATTAATAACACTAGTGGCCGGACTTGTGTCGTGAATGAGAAAACGAGTAAGTCGACAGATTGGCAGAGTAGCTCTGCTTGTATTATATTATGGATCGTTTTCTATTACATCGTGATCCCATATATATAGACAAAGGCTAAGTAGGTTTAGCTAAACATGACAAGACATTAAAACCATATAATTTAAGAATAGTTAGGCTAAGTCGGCGAGACAGCTGTCAAGGAGAGGTGGCGGAATGCGGGCTCGACATGCGGTCGGACTCATATCTTCCTTTATCTTGTTGTCATCAACTTAAAGCTTAGCTAGCCTGATAATATGGGTAGCATCCACTGTGTCCGACGTATCGGAGTAGGGATGAGTGTCGGACTAGCGTGTCCGATGTTCCTGAGTCCGGCTTATTGAATGCGGACTAGCGAGATGGAGGCCCAAGATCTGTTGTTGGGCTTAGATTCAGGCTCAATCTAGAGGCTCGGGTTCCGATCCGGATCGGGTACATCAGGTATGATGTTTAATACTAGTATTTATTATGGAGCTATTATTTTGTTTTTGGAAACGAAATATACGCACGCACACCTTTTTTCCCCACTGGTACTCGAACCCGGATACTTCGGGTTAAATGACCACACTAATTACCACTGGACCAATGATTTATTGGCATTTTGATGATATTATCAAACAATCAATCGTTCACCTCTTTTACCATTTCCGGATTGAAATGAGAGGAAATATTTGTGATGTTTCTCTTTATTAGCATTATTAATTAATTGTTGAGATGATTTTGTATTAATGAATTAATGGTTTCAAATTGATGTTGACCCACAATCTTATGTGTGGAAATATTACGTTACTTTAGTGTAACATATTAATTGTGAGACACATTAATTGTAAGACATATTAATTGTATTGTATAAACAATTAATATGTCATAAAGTCATAAAGTCATAAAGTAACTCTTTTTTTGTCTTATTAGGTAATAGACAACTCTAGCAATTAATACTAGCCGACTCTAGTAATTAATTGCTCTCTCCTAGCTTATACTCTACTAGGACCTTTCTCACTTACTTGTACCTATTTATACTCACTCTTTTATGATGAATAAACTAAGTTGAAGTTTACTCTAGTGTTTATCACCTTCTCAAACTCTCTTCATGGTAGCAGAGCCTTAAACTCCTGAATCCGCTGCAAAATCTCATTACCCTGCTGTAACTTCTCATCTCATATCAAGAATGTCTTCATTATCTGAAGCTTCCTCACCCTCAGTAGAGTCCCAGCTGCCTCAGCAGACTGGGGTCACTGAAAACCATTCATTTACAAATCACAGACTTGACGGCAACAACTACCTGCTGTGGTCAAGATCTATGAAGATGTATATCTCAGGCCAGAGCAAGATGGGATACTTGTCTGGCTCCAAACCTGCCCCTGCTGAAACTGACCCCAAGTTTGAAGCATGGGATACAGAAAATAACCAAGTCATGACCATCCTCACGAGGTCAATGACAAAAGAGATCAGTGAGAACTTCATGATGTATGATATCGCAAAGGAGATGCGGGACAATGCCGAGACCTTTACTCAAAAAGGACAATACATCCGAGGTCTATGATCTTGAAGCTCAAATCAAAATTGCGCACAAGGGGATCTCATGCAGAACTCAAGATTTCAACCAACTATCTAAGGCATGACAACACCTAGATATGTTGGAAATTCACCCATGGAAGGATGTAGAGGATGCTTGCCTTATACAAGAATATCATTGAGAAGAAGAGGGTATTCAAGTTCCTTACAGGATCGAACTCATCCTCGATGATGTTAGAGGTAGAGTTCTTGCTACTAAACCTCTCCCCAGCCTCAAATCTGTGTTTGCTGAAGTCAAACATGAGGAAAGCAGGAGGAAAGTAATGCTGGAAAGCAACCCTGCTGATCACCCTACTGATAGCTCAGCAATGTTGGTGATCAGGAAGCTCACTTGAGTCACCGAGACTTACAGAACCCTACTGAGAAGGCAGGAAAGTTGTTCTGTGACCACTGCAAACGCACAAATCACACCAAGGACACTTGTTGGAAACTACATGGTAAGCCTAACTCCTTTAAACCCTCCAAACCAACCAGGGAGAGTCAGGGCAGGCATGTCAGTGAGGAAGGAAACAAAGATACCATGTTGAATGCTCGCTTCTTTGCGCTTTCAAAGCCTTCATTGCTCAACAAAAGGAATGTAGTCCTATCACTGATATAGCTACTCATGCTAAAACAGGTATATTCCACTCACCTCTCAGTAATGATACTTGGATTGTTGATTCTGGGGCCTCATACAAGAGTCTTATATCTCAGTTTAGGCCTTGTCATCAAACCCACAATATTAGAATTGCTGATGGATCTATTTCATGTGCACAAGGCTTTGGAAATGTTAAACTCACTGATAAGATATACCTTCAGGATGTTCTATTTGTTCCTAAATTAGACTGTAACATCATTTCTGTCAGTAGACTCACTAAAGACCTAAATTGGACAGTCTTATTTAATGACAATCGATGTATTTTCCAGATCTTTCTTCACAAGAAGTGATTGGGAGAGCTAAAGCTTGCTCTCAGATTCAAGTTTATGGTCAACCCTGCTGAAGACAAAAGATTGAAGATTGAAACTGCCTCAACGCACTGCACCCAAACCTTAGACAATATCATGTTATGGCATTATAGGCTAGGTCATCCAAGTTTTGGTTATTTAAAGTCTTTAATTCTGAAACTGTTTAAAGGATGTAACCTCAGTGACCTTCAATGTGATATTTGTCAGTTTGCTAAACTTACTAAGTCTGTGTATACTAAATTACCTTACTTGCCTTCCACTCCTTTTACTCTAATACATAGTGATGTATGGGGACCTTCAAGAGTTAAAAGTATAACAGGGAAGAGGTGGTTTGTCACCTTCATAGATGATCACACCAGGGTCACATGGCTATTTCTGATGAAAGATAAATCTGAAGTTGGAACCATCTTCAAAGAATTTTATAATATGGTATCCATTCAATTTGACACTAAGATTAAAATCTTAAAAACAGATAATGCCCTGGAATACTATGAGTCCAACCTCAGCACCTTCCTGAATGATAAGGGGATTATTCACACCAGTAGCTGTGTTGAGACACCTCAACAAAATGGGGTTGCTGAGAGGAAGAACATGCACTTACTAGAGATGGCTAGATCAGTCATGTTCACCACACATGTGCCTAAATATATGTGGGGTGAAGCTATATTAATCGCCACATACCCGATCAACAAAGTTACCCAAGAGAGTGTTAGGATTCAAGACCCCATTCAAACCCCTGTTGACAACTCATACTTGTCCTCACCTCATTGTCGACTTGCCTCCAAAGATCTTTGGATGTCTTGTGTTTGTATACATTCATGCCCAACACGAAGCAAACTTGATTCCAAAGCTCATAAATGCATCTTCCTAGGCTATGCCAAAGACATGAAAGGTTACAAGTGTTATTCTCCCATCGACAAAAGATTTTACAATTCTATGGATGTAAAATTCTTTGAAAAAACTCCTTACTACAAAGAAACCCACTGAGACAAACCCACAGATGGCAACCTTATTGAGATTGAGATCACCACAATCCTCAAACTACTCCTCGGCCAGACTCACGATACTCACTAGTCTATCAGCACCTCAAAGAAATTCTCGAACCTCGACTGCACTCATCGAGCCCCAAAGACTTATCAACCTCGGCGACCCTCACGAGCCTCATCAACCTCAAGCACCTCATCGAACCCATCAACCTCGGCAGCCTCCCCCGAGCCTCATCGACCTCGCTCATTCCACCGATATTGATGACAAACCCATTGTTTGTCCGAAAGGAAAGAGATCATGGACTAATCACTCTATTCATACTTATGTGTCTTATGATCACTTGTCACCTTCTTTTGCTATGTTTACACAGACTTGGATTCTCACTCTATTCCTAGAATATACAGAAAGCTCTTCAACATGATAAGTGGAAGGCAATTATTAAAAGCCGAAATGATCGCTTCCTCCTTGACAACCATACTTGGGATCTCACCACTCTCCCATGGAAAGAAGACAATCACCGCAAATGGTTTGTTCATTATCAAGTACAATGCTGATGGTACTATTGACAAATACAAAGCTAGATTGGTTGCAAGGGGATTCACTCAAACATATGGTCTTGACTACAAAGAGACCTTTGCACCTGTGGCAAAGCTAAACACCGTCGAGTCTTGATTTCACTTGTTTGTCAACTTGATCGGCCTCTCCACCAATTGGATATCAAGAATGCTTTCCTAAATGGTGACCTCACCGAGGAAGTCTATATGAATGTGCCCCTGGTTTTGCCAACACTCACACTCGAGGAAAGTTTGCAAATTGAGGAAATCTCATATGGCCTAAAAGCAGTCCCTGAGGCTGGGTTTGGCAAACTTACTACTTGTGGTTAAAGCCGTTGGATATCATCAATGCAACTCGGATCACACCATGTTTATCAAAACAACAAACCGAGAAAAGATCCATTCTTATTGTCTATGTGGATGATATCATCCTTATCGGTGATGACCTGTTGAGATCCAACAATTGAAGACCTGCCGGCCAAAGTATTTCAAGTTAAAGATTTGGGCTACCTCAAGTACTTTCTTGGTATGGAAATAGCAAGGCGAATGTACCAGTGTATATCTGTCTCCTCACAGAGAAGTATGTCTTTGGACTCTTTGAAGAAATCGGCATCTTTGGGATGCAAACTCGCTTTGTATCCCCAGTAGACCCAAGAGTAATACCTCTTCGCATGGTGACATTGCTTGTCGAAAAGGATCAATATCAAAGACTTGTAGGAAACTTATTTATCTCGTCCCATACAAGACCTGATATTGCATATAAATCGATCCTGTTAGCCGCCCATGCATTGTCCTCTTGAGCAACATTGGGATGCTTGTGAATGGATATCTTGAGGTACCAAGTCCACTCGGCCAAGGCTTACATTTCACCAAGTCTGGCCGAGAGATCTGTCAATGTTTACACCGATCTTGATTGGTGGGTCATCACACGTAGACAGAAGATCTACCACAGGCTATTGCTCATATGTATGGGGTAATCTGGTCACTTGGAGAAGCAAGAAACAACCTCTGCCTCTCTGAAGTAGTCTTGAAGGTGAACTCGGGGCATTGGTTTTGGGCATTTGTGAAGCATTATGGGTGAAAAGAGTCCTTCTCGATCTTCAAGAGCCCTCAAAGAACTCCGTCATACTCTGCTTTGTGACAATAATTCACTTTATGCATGGCGAGAGGATCCACCATCATGATAAAACCAAACATGTGGATATTGACAGACATTTCCTTAAAGAGAAGATTGATGCCAAGATCATTCAACTTCAAGATGTTCCTCAAAGAGACCAAAATGCCGATATTCTCACCAAGGCAATTCCACCGCTTATGTTCACCGATTGAGTAGCAAAACTTGGTCAGTATTAACATATACAACCCAGGTTTGAGGGGGTGTGGAAATATTACGTTACTTTAGTGTAACATATTAATTGTGAGACACATTAATTGTAAGACATATTAATTGTATTGTATAAACAATTAATATGTCATAAAAATCATAAAGTAACTCTTTTTTCTTATTAGGTAATAGACAACTCTAGCAATTAATACTAGCCATTTGACTCTAGTAATTAATTGCTCTCTCTAACTTATACTCTACTAGGACCTTTCTCACTTACTTGTACCTATTTATACTCACTCTTTTATGATGAATAAACTAAGTTGAAGTTTACTCTAGTGTTTATCACTTTCTCAAACTCTCTTCATTATGCTATGTGAAGATTCTAGTGTCTTTTGGATTACTTTATTGTAAGGTTATTCCCGTTTATCGTATTTATTGTTTTAATAGTGGGATTGGTATTAATTGTTTAACAATATATATAAATGTGACATCAGGTATGATTTGCCTAATAGCCCACCCAATTTTTTTTCCTGGCTCCGCCCTTTACCACGAGATATCCTCAACTCCTCATATAAGATGGCTACTATATATACCCATGTAGGAGACTATCCAGTCCACGCAACGACTACCTTTTTGGAGGGGTAATAGTCTCAAGTTGTGAAACAGAAACGCGTCTGACCAAAGACCAACGTGTTTTATCTTTTATACTTCAAATATGTAAGTGTGTGTATTTAAATCTAACCATAGCTATATCTATTACATATAAAAGCTTTCGTAAGCACTGCCAATTTTAGACCATTGTATGTTATACTACTTACCACATTGCACGGCTAGTAAGCACAACATCCGGCAAAGCCAAGTGATGTGTTGTAATGTTCCCATACTTATCCCGCGGAGGATCTCGGCACGGTGCAGAGCCAAAGGCACAGAACCCATTAACTTTATTTTACAATATAATACACACTTAAATCAACAGAACAACAATGAAATAAATAGATTCTGGATGATTCTTGACATCGTATGGCCATGGAAATTATCTTGATCGGTATATAGATGAAAAAAATCGGATGATCAAGATTTAACATAATTCAATACACATTCGATGTACGTAAACAAAATAGATTTTTATCATTTATGCATCGAAAATTATTTAATATTTATATAAAGTCCGGTTGAGATATAACTAAAAACCAGATATATATCAACCGATATGTTTTATTATTTTTCCAATGACAATTATTTCATATCCGTGCAAGAAACCCATAGTGTACATAAGAAGTCATTATATGTATATCCTTTGATAAGTCACAAATATAAGTCATAAGTACCCGTTGCATCATATAAAATTATTATCATTTTGGTGATATTTTACGTACCACTTATTATAAATCTCCAAAATAAATTTCAAAGAGATAATTAAAAGATCCAATCAAAGAAATGTCTGGTGACTAAACCAAGAGGGTTATCTCGATGGAAATATAAACAAGATAACAAACCAACCACTTAGTAGAACCAAAAGCGTTAGTAAATGCTAACGCTTTATACTTTGTTTACTATGTGCAAAATATGGCCGCTTTGCCCATTTACAAAAAGTCGCATGCGGATGGAAGTTTTTTGCACGAATTAAATCAACGTAAATATTATACTACCATGAAAATGAAAATATATAAATAAAGCTTAAATAATAATAAATATGTATATAAATTAAGCTAATTAATTAACACAAGTTCATGTGCAAATATATTTAGAACTTGAAGCTGCAAGAATTGAAACACAGCTGGAAGTTGAGATGAAGAAGAAGATCAAGATGAAAGAGGGAGGCGATGAAAAAGAAGACATTAATTAATTATTGTGTACATTAGGGTTCATACAGATAGTGTATATTTATACTTGGTTTCTTAAAGTTTTTGCTGTATATTTTAATGCAAGTTGGGGAGGGCAATATAACGGGCTGCAGTATGGGCAGTTGGGCACTGGGCAGGCACTAGCTAGTGGGACGACTGCAAATTTGTATATAATATATATATATGTTATTATTAATTTTAGCAGCCAAGTTGGGCTGCAATAATATATACTACTCCTATATATATAATATATATAATTGAATGGTGACAGCAAATTAAAGCTAATATATTAAGGGTAACTTGAAAATATATATATGCTCAAGAAATAATTTGACAAAATATGTCTTGTATTATGCGTGCACGATGCGTCGACGGTCATGCGTCGCTCGGTGGTCATGCGTGGCTCGTGAGTCGGACGTAGGCATAGTTTCTGCGATGCATAATTTTCAAATATTTTACTTTTCGAGCATAAAAAATCAACTTTCCCATATATTTAATGGATCTCCATTTGGATGTGGTGAGCTCCATAGGACTAATTGGTGAGTCTTCATTATCATCAATCACCAAAGGGGTGGAGCTAATATAATTCAGATATATAATGATATGTGCATGAAATCTCATCAACTTTCTTTTGGAATAATGGTCTTTTAATTCTTGACTAAAAGTGATTATTATAATTATATTGGCTTATGTATTAATTGAGCTTTGATCAAGTCTTAGTTCAACGGCCATAATCCTTTAACTTCTTCATGACCCTGAATACTAAATAGTGGTTATAACCGTGTCCACGTAGCGGTTAACGGTGGGTTGTTTCACTCCTATATATACGGGATTATCGGATATATATTTATCACAATGAATTCTAATTAAGCACTTATAGACCGTAGTCCGGAAAATCATTAACTAATCTTATAATAGCCATTGATTATAAAGTCATTCTAATTCATTAATGTGGTGAATCAACATTTGTAATTAAACTACCTAATAATTTTAATATGTATGCAGTTTCAAGTGCTTGCAAACAGGGGCGACGCTATTCAAAAGCATTTGAGTCAACTATCCTCTATATTTAAAAAAATAATAATAATAACTCGATGTATTGTGTTTTTAATATAAAAAACAAAATGGAAAATTACCACTAAAAATTAACTTGTCCCTCTAAGATTATTATTAACAAATTGACCCACTATAGTTGTCTTTAATTCTAAAAGAAAAAATCATTGACCCACTATGCATGGTTTGAATCCCCGACTCGTATTTTCGGACTTCCTCCAACCGTCCATACTTACAAAATAGTTGACGGATTTTTTTCCTTTTTTTTTTTTTTTGTGTTCAAGTAATAATTCCTTAAAAAAAAAAAAAAGAGTATTAATAAAAGTGTAAGGACTACCAACGTATTAACTAAAAACTCAAGGTGCCAAAGCTTAATTCACCGAAAGGTCAAAACAACCCCCTGCTCTTGTCGCTTGCTCCGAGCTCCGCTCAGTTCAATTCTCTCCCGTATCTCTGTAATAATAATTCCATCTTTTTCTGATCAAAGGATCTCAATTTCTTGCTACCTTGTTCTTTGATGTGAAGTTTAAGTGGACGTATAGTTCCTGAAAGAATTTCATTTTAATAGCAGATAATTAAATATGGATCAGAAGAAGCGGCAAGTTTTTTCTGTTGATGTTCTTGAAAGACATGCTACGAAAGGTCGTGGAGTCATCACTTGTATGGCTGCTGGAAATGATGTCATTGTTCTTGGAACAAGTAAAGGATGGATTATTAGATATGATTTTGGCGTCGGAGATTCATCTGGTAATGTCATCGTCTGATATGAATAACTTTCCTATTTTTTCTCAATTTTTTTGTATGAGTGTGGTACTACAGATAATCTGTTGACTGTTGCCTGTTGCCTGTTGGTGATATTACGTAATTGAATATAGAATGAGAGCAAAATTGAATTTTTTGGATTTCAGCTGAGCATTGAAATTTTAGTTTTTTTGGGGTGATGAAAGTAAGGACCTTTAGCCTTACTTGTCGATTTTGAGATTTGAAGCATTGGAGGTTAAATATAATCTGTATATTTTCAGCTGCAAGGTCTATTTTCATTAGGTTTTCCCTAGAGGCTATCGTATTGCAGTTTGAGTGGTGTGGATTTAAGTTGATTTTTTTTATAAATTGTAATATTAGGTTGAGCTGATAGATTACATTCTCAGATATCGACCTTTCTGCCGGAAGAACTGGAGAACAATCAATACATAGGGTGTTTATAGACCCAGGTGGTAGTCATTGTATTGCTACAATTGTTGGTCCTGGAGGTGCCGATACTTTTTATACGCATGCAAAGTGGCCGAAGCCTCGTATTTTAAGCAAGCTGAAAGGTCTTCTTGTGAATGCTGTTGCTTGGAATCGGCAGCAAATTACTGAAGGCAAGTTTATTGTTTCAGTAGCTGTTGTTTGTTTCTATTAGGATAATAAGTGTTTGCATGTCATTTGTTTGGATTTGACTTGTTGCAGCTTCAACACGGGAAGTTATTCTTGGTACAGAGACTGGTGAACTTCATGAAATCGCTGTGGATGAGAAGGATAAAAGGGAGAAATACATCAAGTCGCTCTTTGCTTTGAAAGAACTTCCAGATGCCTTCATGGGATTGCAGGTTCAGTCCTATCCTTTTGTTGTTTAAAGTAAAAAAGAACATCTAGATTCTATTCTCTTGAAAAGGTGTATCAAATTTTGCCCCATCTGTTTCCATCCTTGTCAGACACATTACCCACCTTTTTAGAAAATGGATCAGAAATGGGAGGAAATGATCTCTCTTTGTATGAAAATTATGTCATTTGATTGTGACATGATTTGCCATAGTTGGGATATAGTGCTTTCAGATTCGCTTCTATGTAAATGCGCTGACGTTCATAATCTTGTAGATAGGTTTCCTTGCATTTTTTTCCCGTTAAATGCAAAGTGCTGCCTGCCATCATCACTGGTGATACTATTTTCGAAAAATCTAAAACATATGTTTTCTCAGCCGAAATGCAGTTTCTTTTGAGAGGGTAGGGTGGGGTGTAGTGTGGGGAAGTGCTTGGTGCTATAGCTCTGTTATAGTTCTACTTGGCTGTTTCTTCTTCTGTTCAGCGGTCTAGTATTTTGCACCAGAACGAATTGTTGAACTTGATTCTGATAAAGCAAGGTACTGAAGCTAGAAAGTGTGCCTAATTTACCATCATGCTAAGCCATACGACAGTCTACTCTACACTCAGATTCCACTTTCTAAAGAAGTTGGTGATATTCAGTTGTATCAGAAGACACCATCATGAGAATGTTGAAAACTTGTTTAAAAATAGATTGAAGCATGATGGCCTAAGAATATTTTTCACACTTAATTACATCAAATAACTTTCCGTAGTCTTTGCGAAAGCTTTACCCAAGTTCTTGGACTAGCATCTGATTTGCTGCATGTAAGCTGGATCACAACTTTGAGCTTATTGTTTTCTTTGGTTCTTGGATGCAGATGGAAACAGCTTTTGTAAGTAATGGTATAAGATATTACGTGATGGCAGTTACGCCTACGAGGCTTTATTCTTTTACTGGAATAGGTTCATTGGAGGTATGTTTCAAGCCAATCTTTTTGAATCCGTGCCATGGTTGTGTGGACATAAAAGAAATGGATTGATATGATTATTCAATCCTTTGTTTGTTCTCGATGATTTTTAGTTACTGTGTCTTAATTTAGGTGCTGAATAGTTTGTTTGATGGCGTTTATTTATTTCCTTTAATTTTTAGTGCACTAAATGTGACATAATGACATTCTACTTACTGCCTCTAGTGCTTATTTTACTTAGACTGCTGAGTGACAGGTGTTTGTTTCCTGTCTGCAAACTATATTGTTTAATGAACTTGATTAGATTTATAAAGAAAATTAGAAGCAGATAAAACTAACTAAGAGGTCCTTAATTTGGTCCCTAATAAAAACATGTCTAATATTTTGAATATCATAATTTGACATGGGATTTTACATATCTGTCGGTAGATGGTGTTGGAGCAGTTGATGTTGCATTATTATCATTATATAAGTTCAAAAACTGAGGGACAATTGAAGCAAAAGAAAAAAGGTATTTGATGTAAATGTGGACTATCTATTTATGGGACATCCCAAAAAGGAGTGGACAAGGTTAATGGAATGGAGGGAGTACACGGTTTCGGAATTCCTTGAACTTTTTTCTCCAAATTGTTTTGTGCTGAACGCCTTTTTGGAGTTTGTTGTGTAACCCATAGTATGCATAGTGCATGCCTGATTTGGCTTGTTTGCTATAGTTGCAGTTTCTTTTTTTTACCTCAGCATGTATTGGACTGTTGACTCTGATGCGAGCAACACCACCACAGCCTTGTTTGCATTTGATGAGGAGACTATGTGAACTCCCTTTCACCATTGCATTTTGATTTGTATCTTTACCTCTTCCATTCCAATCATGTGAAATATTTTCTAGTGAATTCTCTCATCATCTTTTCGCTCCTCCCTGCCTTCCTAAAGTATTTATGGCCTCTTTGATCTGAGGATGCTTTCTTGGTCCATTTGATGGCCTCATTTGCGTACAAACTTTGGCTCTTTTATTCTCTCACAGTTGGATGATGGGAGACCTCTTTTATGTAATCCATCCTTATAAGTCAAGTAATGAATATCTTTATCTCCCTTGCCCTCATTCTGTCAAATGGTTCATTGTCCAACATTTCGGACCGTAGAGTGTTGCATGCCTTGTCGAAGTCCTCAGGTTCTTACCTATAAGTTCAAGGGAGTCTTTGTGAGCCTTGTGACACTCTTCCTATTTTGCCCATCCCCTTTTCTATTCCTACTCCTTTCTGGAGGTTTGATCCTAGATGGTTAAAAGTCTTCATAGGTACATCTCGATCTTCTATTTCAGAAAAGTACTGTATGTTCCTCACACTATTTTTGTCTTGTTCACATATATAAGTTCAAGGGAGTCTTTTTGAGCCTTGTGACACTCTTCCTATTTCGTCCATCCCCTTTTCTATTCCTACTCCTTTCTGGAGGTTTGATCCTAGATGGTTAAAAGTCATAGGTACCTCTTGATCTTCTATTTCAGAAAAGTACTCTATGTTCCTCACACTATTTTTGTCTTGTTCACATATGTATTAATTTTTAGTCGTGGGGTAGGAAAACTGGAGCAGAAATCAACTTGCTGTATAACCTATCCTTAATCCCCGTCCTACGGGCTTGGTTCTTGTGCTCTGATCTGTCCTTTTTCTGATATATCCTTCTCTACTATTCTTTAGTGTTTTTCATTACTCATTATACTGGCAGAATAGCCTCTTTGACCACGACTTAATGTTGTTTCTTCTTCATTGCAGTCTGTATTTAACAGTTATTTGGACCGCAATGTTCATTTTATGGAGCTGCCTGGTGAGATTCCAAACAGGCAAGTGTATTAGTCTATTTTCAGTTAGCTTGGTACCTGATGCAGAAAACCGAAGGAACACTAGCTAAGACTAAGAAAACCGGAATGTTTTGTTTTGATTGGTCAAGTGAAAATGACTGAAGTATGATAATAGGTTCTCGGGTTTAATGAGAAAACGAAGAATGCTGAATGACATTTTGAGTGTGTTAAAAAGAACCCGGGGACTCCTCCAGTCCATAATTTGAGTATTTATTATGCTCCAAGCTGGGGTGACAAAAGACATGATAGCTTGCTAATGTGGCCATCAACATGAACCAGTGTCTAAAAGCATTACAATGCCTAATGTACCAAAGATAAAATATAACAGAAATAATATAAGCTCTGCTGCATCTTTAGTCGCTCCTAACTTATGTTAAATGTGTGTCTAGATTCAGTGCTTTTTTACGAAATAGATCTGCAGAATATTCTTAGTATCCAATGACATATTGTGTCTCTTTTCAATCTTCCGTTTTTGTTATCTATGCACTTCTTTTGACTGGGAAGTGGTTCCTGATATGCTCTTTGGCAGTGAGCTTCACTTCTTTATAAAGCAACGGAGAGCTTTGCACTTTGCATGGCTTTCAGGTGCAGGAATCTACCATGGCAGTTTGAACTTCGGTTCACAAAATTTGTAAGATAAGCTAGCCATTTTGTCAGCTATTCAATAATTTATCTTGCAGAATTTATACAGTTCCTATTTGTTCTTGCACAAGAGAGCATTTTAGTTTTTGTGCACTCATTTGAAAGTGCACTTTGGCCCTAATTTTCTTGCTCACTGTTTTTACGTACTGTGATAGTTCTCCAAATGGGGATCAGAACTTTGTGGAGAATAAAGCACTTTTGAGCTATGCAAAATTAGGAGAAGGAGCTGAAGCTGTTAGACCTGGTTCGATGGCAGTGTCTGAATTTCACTTTCTTCTACTTATTGGCAACAAGGTTAAGGTGAGTCTGAATTCAAAATTTTAATTTGTTTGAACTTATCTTAGACTTACTAGGGTAAGTAAACATTTTTCAAGCTTTAGTGCGTTGGACTGTCCTAATTTCACAAACTCAAAATCAAAGGTTCAGTTGCACTTCATAATACTGTGACTTTCTTGTAGTTTTTGCATTCCCTAAAAAAACATGCCCCATGAATGCCTGCGATGATAATGGATTTAGACCGACGTGGGAAAAATGGTATTATGGTAATAGGTGTAATTTTCTTTTTCAACCATTTAGTTTCTTCATTTACTTTCTGTTAGTCCTTGTTTGTACATTCTCTGCATTATTAAGTTTGGCAGGCTTTCTTCTTTCCTTGCATCCATATACATGTACGAATGGGCCAATAATCAGGATTCATTCTGCTTCTCACTGAGTCCATATGTAGTCTACTAAATGAAGACAGAATATAGGGTAAACTTATAAGATTTTTAATGTGGAAAACGGAGACATACAAATTGACTTTCCTACATGCTGCATTTTTGAATTCAACAATATTGAAGGGATGATGTCCATTCCTTTGTCCAATGATTATAATTATTAAAATGAAAATATTACCTTCTCTCATCTTGGGTAGGCCATTTATCAAATCAGTTATTTTGGTTGCCTGTGAATTTGCATAATTTAGGGATAAGTAAAGATTTTTTTTCCGTAAGTCTAGTGTTTGGTTATTCACAAAAAAGTGAAGCAATTGGCCTGCGTAATTAAAATCACTGCACAAACAACTTCAATAACTATTCTTTATATATAATTTGGAAATGAAAATGTTAAATAAGAAGCATCATCTCATATAAAATCAAATGACCAATTTCCTATTGGTGCGTTACAATTTTATCCTTCATTATTATGTAGGTTGTAAACAGAATTAGTGAACAAATAGTTGAGGAACTTTATTTTGATCAAGTATCCGATGCACTTGGGAGGGGAATAATTGGTTTATGCAGTGATGCATCTGCTGGGCTATTCTACGCATACGATCGGAATTCCATTTTTCAGGTTCATCTTAACGTGGATTTTTCATTTTTTTTTTTCTTATGCTCGTAAGTATACCAGAGCAATTGAGCCCAAGATAAAAAATATTAGGTATCTGTTACTGATGAAGGCCGAGACATGTGGAAGGTTTACTTAGACCTGATGGAATATGCTGAAGCTTTGGCAAACTGTCGTGACGCCCTTCAGAGAGACCAAGTTTATCTAGGGCAGGTAACTCACGTAGACCAACTTACATGTGAATTCTGCAGATTGATATTTATAAATTGAAAATGTGTTCTGTCGTTACTTTCTTCTTGATACCGAACTTCAATCAAGGGGGTTACAACTCAACTGTCGTTCATTCGACCTGTTAGTCTGCTGAAGTGAACTCCTTGTCACAGGCAGAAGCTGCATTTTTAGCTAAGGAATTCTTTAGAGCAGCGTCATTTTATGCGAAGGTGGGTCTACTTTTTCTTTCCACTAGCATGATTGTCTGTTTAAGTATATAATTACTTCAGTTTAAAAGAAGTGTCTTTAATTAGTTTTCCTTACATATTGCAGATAAAATGCTAGCATATAGCGCTATAGCAGTGCATGTGCAACCTCCTAACACCATGTAATAACTGTTGCAGGTTAATTATGTGCTGTCATTTGAAGAGATCACGTTGAAGTTTATTAGCGTAGGCGAACAGGTGAAAGTTGTCATTTTGAATATGTTTTTTTAAATTCATTGTAGAATGAATACCTTATTGTTTTGTAGTCATTCACAATGCTTTGTGTGATATTAGTTGCTCCCTCAATCACATATTGATAGGTTTTTGTTTTCTTTGTGGAAGTCCCAAATTCTTGTGTACTTACAATATTTGTATTTTAAGTAGTTTATAAAGTTCTTAAACTACTTTATTTGATCTGACAAACTAAAAAACGACTTATAAATGAACGAGCCAACTGAAAGTGTTTGTATACAACTGGTTTATGAGTTGAAATCCACCAATTTGGGGCAGAGGGAGCACCTGCTTGTTGTCTTATAGTTTTATGAGTGAGCAAAGTTCTTGCCTTTAATGTTTTTGTATGCCTGGATGTGTCTGTTCTCACATGGTTAGAGTATACAGCTATTTATTTGTGTGTAAGTGCGGTCATCTGCATTTGCATGCATGTATTTATCACATAATTGGTATATTAAAGTGCTCTTAGAACTAGAAGCTTCACTTTATGATTGGTATTGCTTCGTTCTGAGGTCTACCACGGTTTTCTGAAGTCGTTTTTGTAGCTGTCTTTTTTTTTTATAATAATAAACTAGCACCAACTGGATTTTATTTTTCTAATTTTTATTATTATAAATATTTTGAACTTTAGGTGAGGACGATAACTCTGTGAATCAGTTCATAAATTAGAAGCGACAGCATCATTTGTTTGTCAGCATGAATGCAAAACTTTGGAAAAAGTTCTGGATGTTATAGTTGATAAAACCCATGCATTTTATACAATTGATGCATATTTAGGTAAACTAAGCTTATCTTTTGTCTTCAGGATGCTTTGAGAACTTTTTTACTGAGGAAGCTCGATAATCTTGACAAAGATGATAAATGCCAAATAACCATGATTTCAACGTGGGCAACTGAATTATACTTGGATAAGGTCTCCCTCTCTGTCTCTCTCTTTCTCTCTCTCTCTCTCTCTCTGTTTTGATGTACCTACTACAGCTTTAATGAGTTGTGTTTGAATAGCGGAAACTACATATTTTGACACATGCCAATTTGGTGAAGAGGCAGTTTCTAATTTGAAACCATTTTTCAAATGAAAGTATTAGTGTACCATTTATTTTTATGTTGTTGTTGTAGTACTTAAATTCTTAATACTGTGATGGCAGATAAACAGATTGCTACTGGAAGATGATCATGCTTCTGAGAATAGTGGTTCGGAGTACCATTCAATCATTATGGAGTTCCGGGCTTTTCTAAGTGACTGTAAGGATGTGTTGGATGAAGCAACCACTTTGAAACTACTGGAAAGGTGATTACTATTTCTGTTATTTTTCTCATTTCTTCCATGAAATGATCAATGTTTAGGGTGAAATGGATGCCTTTTTGGTATATCTAATGACTTTATTTCTTTTACGTATAATGAGGTGGAAGTGAAGACATAACTAACAAGTAGAGCGCATTATTTTATGCTAACTTGAAGCTTAGTAAAATATGAGACAGCGCTTTCAAAAAAAAATAAATAAATTATGAGACTGCTTCTTCACACATGTGGAAAAAAAAACGACAGTCTGTGCTAGGGAGAGTCTGCTTGTGTAGAACCATTTAGGGCTACACATATATATGTCTATGGCATGATTTTTCAATGGGATTCCCAGATATTAATGTGCTAGGAATTTCAAGGGTAAATAGGCTTCAAGAAGTAGGAATATTTTTGCTTGATAGTTGATCAGACTGCGGACAATTCATAGTAATTTATGCATGGCCTTAGGGATGAAATCATGAGACACGAGCACTTGACCAGGCAAAAGAAAGAAGAGTGAAGTGTGGGACTAGCTAAGAGTAAAACTTGTTTTTGTTATTTAGTCCAGTTATGTGTCGATCCCACAAGGTGTTGCACGCACTTGTATCCTTTGGTCTTGTGGAAGAGAGAAAGGAAAAAGAAAAAAACTGATTGATTTGTGTATCAATCATATTGGAAAGGGATTGAAAATGGTGTTAGAGAACTGGCCTCATGAAGATTTGCTTCCTTTGTGCCAGTATTCCGGTATATGGCTGGTAGGTAGTAAATCTTAGACTGCATCATCGTTGCATCTGGTCTTCCAAAAGGCTTCTTCACTGTTTCAGAAGTGACCTTAAGATATAATGATTGCAGCATTCTGCAAATGCTCATTTATATTCATGGTTTCTGCAGCTATGGTAGAGTTGATGAATTGGTATTCTTTGCTAACCTAAAGGAGCAATATGAGATTGTGGTCCACCATTATATACAGGTATGCTATGATGATGCTTCCATGTTAAGTTATAAGTGCTATTTGACTTATTGACCCAAGTTAAAACTGCTTTTGTGACCCCTTTCTGCCACCTATGCACTATTCCACATTCCCCTGAAAACCACAAAAGTGAAGGAATATTTTGTCTTTCATTTTCTTTCGTTGGATGAGCTCCTTAGTGGCCTCTGGAAACTCCTGATATTATATGATTTTTTTTTGGGGTATTTTATAGCAAGGAGAAGCAAAGAAAGCACTCCAAGTTCTTCAGAAGCCTAATGTTCCTACAGACCTGCAGGTAATGACGCCTATTAGAAACTTTGATTGTTATTGAGCAATTTCGGTCTGCACTATCTGTATATGTCCTAGCTTAAAATAATGCAATATTTGAGTTATATATATGCTCAGAAGTAGTGAGTCTCTTATATTCCTGGAGGAGCTGAATTGCTTTTCATTATTACAATTGCCTAGAAAAAAATTAATATTTGCATACTTTGCAGTACAAGTTTGCACCTGATCTTATCATGCTCGATGCATATGAAACTGTGGAGTCGTGGATGATTACCAAAAACCTGAACCCCCGGAAGATGATTCCTGCAATGATGCGATATTCTAACGAACCTCATGCAAAGTAATGCAAACATCTAGTCTTTTGACATACTGTCTTTCCTTTTTGTTTTCCTGTCTGTTTTGTTCTGGTCTCAAGTTAACTATAAAGTTGCCTTTCCCCATCATGTGATTATTCTTTCCTCTTATGCTTCACTCAGGAATGAAATTCACGAAGTTATTAAATATTTGGAGCATTGTGTTCACCGTATGCAGAATGAAGACCCTGGTGTTCACAATTTATTGCTGTCTTTGTATGCAAAGCAGGTTGAATTTACCGTTTATCATTTCCATTTTCACTTGCATATTTTAACTGTTGCGTTTAATCAAAACCTCTGTAGTTTCTGCATCAAATGGGATTAGAGATTTTTTTAGTTAATGATTTTTCAACATATTTGATGGGTTGGCTATGAGATTATTTTGGTTAAACTCCAAGCCTTGTGAGTTAATGATAACGTCTGTTGTGAATGCATTTTATGCTCCAAACTTCTCTCTATACAAATTATCATAGTCTTTTGTAAATCATCATCATTGTCTGATGACAAATACGTGCATTCAGTAATTCTGTCATAACTTTCAATTTGGTAATCACATAGTGTTGGAATATAGGTCTATATAGGTCCACTTTATGGTGCAATTTGTCTTTTATCTGTTTTCTAAGTATCCTAAATGTGTTGTTAGGATCTTTTTCCTTATTCTAGTCGTTTTTCTGTTTCTGGCCCAGAATACACTGTTCATAGCCGTTGGAACAGTGTATTCTAGCCGTTGGGGTTTTCTGACTTTTCTCTATATAATGTAATCTTCCCTTATGTTCTCCATAAGGCTTTTATCATTAATAAACAAGTTTCCTCCTATCTTTTCTACATGGTATCAGAGCCTTGTGCTTAAGATCTTCATCTTCTTCCTCAATCCCATTTTTCTGAGTTTTTTCAAAAACCAAAAAAAATGGCATCTAATCTTGATTCCTCGATGTAACTCCACTTCAACTGGAGCTTCTCTCAATCAAGGGGTAGCAATGATAACTCCCATCTTCTTACCAACCCAGATTCGATGGTAACAATTACCATCTCAGTGGTCCGATCCCCGCCTCATGTTTATTGGTCGGGAAGAAGCGAGAGAGGGTATTTAACCGAGAAATCACCGAGCCTCCTCGCTAATGATCCTCAACCGAGGCAATGGAAGGTGAGAACAATGTGATTATGTCATGGCTTGTGGGTCTATGACTAAGGAGCAAAGTGAGAACTTTATGTTCTACAACACCGCTGCAGTAAATCGCAGTCTGGCATCCATGACCTCCACTCCAAGAAGGACAATACTTGACCATCTATGATCCAAGTCAAAATTGAAGGATCTAAGGCAGGGGGATCAAGAAGTCACCCAGTACTACAATCAGTTGAACAAAATATGGCAACAACTTGATCTTTTCAGTGATTACCAATGGAAGTGCACTGCTGATGCAAAAATCCACAAGGAAAATACTGAAAATGACAGAGTCTTTACTTTTCTTATGGGTCTAAGCCCTAATCTGGATGATGTGAGGGGTAGGATCCTTGGCAAATCTCCTCTACCTAGCCTCAAGTCTGCTTTTTCAGAAGTCAAACATGAAGAAAGCAGGAGGAATCTGATGCTGGGACCTCAACCTCCTCAACCTACTGTTCAATTTGATGTTTCTGCTTCTGCCCTTTTCTCAAAAGGTGGTCCATCTCTAGGTGGTCCATCTCAAAAAGGCAAGAAGGAGAGACCTTTTTGTGATCATTGCAAGAAAGTTGGCCATCTCAGAGAATCTTGCTAGAAGCTGTATGGGAAACCTGCTGATTGGAAACCCAGAATTGGTGCTGGAAAAGAGCCTCATGGTCTCCAATCTGCTCATATGAGTGAGGGTGCCCCTAGGGATGCACCTGCCTTCTCTCAAGAACAGATGGAAGTCCTAAGAAGACTCATGCAATCTGCTCCTAACTCTGCTACTCCCTCTATCACTTCCACTGCTTCTGTGGCTCATTCTGGTAAAACCTCTCTATCTTATACTATCTCTGACCAAGATCAACAACAATGGATTGTTGATTCTGGTGCTTCTGAACATATGACTGGGAATAGGGGGTTCCCTGTAAAAGGGAAAGGTTTGTGAAAATTGCAGATGGATCTATCTCCAAGGTTCATGGGGTAGGATCCATCAGTTTTTCAAGGAATATTATCCTTGATCAGGTGCTTTATGTCCCAAATCTGTCCTGTAATCTCTTGTCAGTGAATAAATTGACCAAGAGACAAAACATCTCTGTCATATTTCATAAAAACAAGTGTGTTTTACAGGAGACCAACTCTGGGAAGATGATTGGCAATGCTAGTGCTACTTCTGGCCTCTACATGCTACCTGTTATCAGTGGATCTATGAATAAACAAGACTCAGCTTGTGTATCTAACTCTGACATTATTCAAAATAGTGACCAAGTTATGTTATGGCACTATAGATTGGGTCACCCCAACTTTTTGTACTTGAAGAGGCTCATGCCTCAATTGTTTATTAATAAAAATATTTCTCAGTTTCAATGTGAAGTATGTTGTATGGCTAAGCAATGTAGAACTGTGTTTCACACTAAGTCTCATGTTCCTTACAAGCCTTCCATCTTATACATAGTGATATTTGGGGACCTTCCAAGGTCAAAAATATCACTGGTACAAGATGGTTTATCACCTTCATTGATGATCACACCAGACTTTCTTGGGTGTTCTTAATGAAGGAGAAGGCTGAATCAGGTGCTATATTCATGAACTTTCATATCATGATAAAAAATCAGTTTGACAAAGATATCAAGATACTCAAATCTGATAATGGATCAGAATATCTTGAAAAACAACTTGGAAACTTTTTCAGGGAAAAGGGAATCATCCACCTCACCTCTTGTGTTGACACACCCCAACAAAATGGGGTGGCTGAAAGAAAAAATAGGCATCTACTTGATACTGCCAGGGCACTCATGTTTGCCATGCATGTGCCAAAGCATTTTTGGGGAGAGGCAGTCTTGACTGCTACTTATCTAATAAACAAGATGCCCTCTAGGGTTTTGGGTTTCAAAACCCCTGTTGATGCTCTGTCAGAAAGCATAACATCAAGGCACTTAATCCAAAACCTTCCTCCCAAGATTTTTGGGTGTACTGTGTATGTCCACAATCATCACAGGACCAAACTTGAGCCAAAGGCTCTAAAGTGTGTTTTTATTGGGTACTCCCCAAGACAAAGGGGATACAAATGCTACTGCCCTCACACCAGGAAGTTTTTTAACTCCCTGGATGTTACCTTCTTTGAAGATAAACAATTCTTTGATCAAAAAGCTCTCAATCAAGACTATATAACCTCCTCCCAAGGATGGGATATGAGTCCTAATACCCTAAGTTCTTTGGATGAGGGGAGTATAAATCATGAGGATGTTATTACCTCTGATAATAATACTCATCCTGTATCAAATCTGAATCCTGAAAATGGATCTTTGTGTCCAAGACCTCCTGTACAACTGGTCTATTCCAGAAGAAACAGGAATAATGTTGATGATCAAGCAGATCAAAATCATTCTGAGGAAATTAATACCTCAGAATCCCCTGAACGATCTGTTAGCACTGTAAACTATGATGATAGACCTATTGCAGTGAGAAAAGGAACTAGAGCTTGTACTCAGTACCCTCTGTACAATCTCCTTGCTATTGAGAACATCTCTAGTTCCTACCAAGTGTTTGTCCAAAACTTGGATAAATATCAGATTCCCATATCTATTCAGGAAGCCCTTGGGTGTCCTGAGTGGAAAAAGGCAGTTCATGAAGAATTGCAAGCTCTGAATGAGAATCATACTTGGACCCTCACTTCTCTTCCCAAGGGTAAGAAAACTGTTGGGTGCAAGTGGATCTTTTCACTTAAATATAACTCCAATGGCACCATAAGCAGGCATAAAGCCAGGTTGGTTGCTAGGGGTTACACCCAGACTCATGGAATAGACTACCAGGAGACCTTTGCACCAGTGGCAAAGTTAAACACCGTAAGGGTGCTCCTGTCTATTCTTTGTGAACCTGGATTGGCCCTCGCATCAACTTGATGTAAAAATGCCTTCCTAAATGGTGACCTAAAGGAGGAAGTGTATTTGAAAGTCGCCTCACGGGATTGACTACCCAGGCGCGAAGACAAGGTGTGTAGAGATCGCACAAAGCCCTCTATGGACTGAAAACAGCTTCCTGAGCTTGGTTTGGTAGATTTACACAAGTAATCAAGAACCTTGGGTATCAGCAAGGTCAGTCTGATCATACTATGTTCACCAGGGTTTCACCTACTGGAAAAAGGGTCATCCTCATTGTCTATGTAGATGATATTATCATAACTGGTGATGATGCCCCTGAAATCTTGTCTCTAAAGCATTCTCTTGCAAGGGAGTTTGAGGTTAAAGACCTTGGCCAAATGAAATACTTTCTGGGTATGGAAGTAGCCAGGTCTCAGGAGGGGATTTTCATATCCCAAAGGAAATACATTATTGATCTCCTTACACAGACAGGGATGCTTGAATGCAAGCCTGCTTCCACCCCTATTGATCCAGGGGTAAAGTTGGAAAAGGACAGCAAGTCTGCCCCTGTGGATGTAGGACAATACCAAAGACTGGTGGGAAAACTCATTTACTTGGCTCACACTAGACCAGACATTTGCTATGCTGTTAGTCTGGTTAGCCAGTTTATGCATCATCCTTGCCAAGAACACCTTGACATTGTGCACAGGATGCTGAGGTACCTAAAAGGCACTGTTGGTCAAGGCCTATGCTTCAAAAAGACTCAAGATAGGAAGATCCAAATCTTCACGAGATCTTGATTAGGCGGGGATCTCATATTGATAGAAGGTCTACTACAGGTTATTGCTCCTTTTTCTGGGGAAATCTCACAACCTGGAGAAGCAAGAATCAACCTGTTGTCTCTAGGAGCAGTGCTGAGGCTGAATTGAGGGCTTTGGCCCTAGGAATCTGTGAAGGCTTGTGGCTCCAAAAGATTCTGATTGATCTAAAAATCAAGAAAGAAAATCCTATTCTCCTATCTTGTGATAATGTGTCTGCTATAAATATGTCTGAGAATCCCATTCATCATGATAAGTCTAAACATATAGATATTGACAGACACTTTATCAAGGAAAAGGTTGAAGACCAAGACATCACCATTGAGTTCATACCTTCTCAAGATCAAGTGGCTGACATATTCACTAAGGGATCTGCTCTACCTATATTCATCAAAATGAGAAGCAAGCTAGGTTGTTACACCATCCACAACCAAGCTTGAGGAGGGGTGTTGGAATATAGGTCTATATAGGTCCACTTTATGGTGCAATTTGTCTTTTATCTGTTTTCTAAGTATCCTAAATGTGTTGTTAGGATTTTTTTCCTTATTCTAGTCGTTTTTCTGTTTCTGGCCCAGAATACACTGTTCATAGCCGTTGGAACAGTGTATTCTAGCCGTTGGGGGTTTTCTCTATATAATGTAATCTTCCCTTATGTTCTCCATAAGGCTTTTATCATTAATAAACAAATTTCCTCCTATCTTTTCTACGCATAGTAGTTTATGCAAAGTGCTAAGATTGATCATGTCTGGCTAGTGGAACAGCTATGTCTTGGATGCTTGAACATGTTCTTGATTTACGATCTGATGTTGAGCTTTTGTGTTGGCGTGAAACATGAGTGTCCCTCAACCGCTTCATGGTTCATTCTATCGTGCATATGATTTTCTCTTGCCCCTTAATTTCTTTTTTATCTTTAACTTTAAGGAGTGTTATTTGTTTCTAGTTGACTGTCATTTTAAATTATCAAGGCATCATTATTACTTTTTACACTCCCTTATTTACTGTATGTCTTTATTAGGCAAGAAAGAATAAAGATAAGAAAGTATTTGCGTCACCCGAGGATATGCCAGTCATTTGGATCCCTGATTTCATGCTAAATTTACTTGCCTCTTTAGTCTCTATGACGGAACCTTAGTTGCAGATAATAAGGAACAGAGGTTGCATTTCACATAAGTACCACAAATTTATGTTTGATTTTCAGCAATTCAATTAAACAGGAGGCGCTTGACATTTAAAGACTTGGTTCTCCTTTTTTGTTTTCTTTTAGATGAAATGCTTCATTTCCAACTGGATGTTGCATTCTGAAAGAAATATTGAGGATGCGTTTGTGCTTCCATATTGCAATTTGAAATTAATGTCTAAATATTGTTCTATCAGGAGGATGAGAGTTCACTTTTGCGTTTCCTGCAATGCAAGTTTGGCAAAGGACAGCCAGATAGTCCGGACTTCTTTTATGATCCTAAGTATGCCTTACGTCTTTGTCTAAAGGAGAGAAGGATGCGGGCTTGTGTGCACATATATAGCATGATGTCTATGCACGAAGAAGCTGTTGCTCTTGCTCTGCAGGTAACCTAAACCTTCTCTTTCTTGCTTATTTTTCCGTGCATGTAAATTAATATATGCTAAGGTCTGTCATTTCGTATCATGTTGTCAAGGCCGTGCTGGTTATGTTCTGTAATTTTTTCTGTGAGCATGCGCATGTTTATGTTATATATATAGAGAGAGAGAGAGAGCACCTTATCAAAGATGTTAATAATTGACAGAAAGAACTATTATTTTCTTATAGTGGATCCTAGTGGCAAGTAATTTAAGGGACTTGTGCAATTTTCGGTTTCCCTTGAATTTTTCAGGTTGATCCGGAGCTTGCTATGGCTGAAGCAGATAAAGTTGAAGATGATGAAGACTTGAGGAAGAAGCTCTGGCTTATGGTTGCAAAGCACGTCATCGAACAGGAAAAGGGAACAAAAAGAGATAACATTCGAAAAGCAATTGCATTTCTTAAAGAAACAGATGGACTACTCAAGATCGAGGACATATTACCCTTCTTTCCTGACTTTGTTCTCATTGATGATTTCAAGGTTTTCCCTTTCCTTTTTTTCTTTTCGCTTTTGTTGTTATGACTTATGAGTGTTTCTATGAGAAGAGTGAATAAAGTTGTTTGTTCTTTTTGGGTTGTCATATATTGATTGATAGTAGTGACGTAACATTACTAGCAAGTTATGCAAAATGAGAATGATTTCTAATAATTTGCCATCTCATCTAAAAGCTTAAGTTGTTAAGGAGTGTTATTTACATTTGTATATATCTAACACGTCCACTCACGTGAAGGGCTGCCAACAGGCGGACAAGAGTATACATGCTATAGCAAAGTAACAACAGCAATATAGTTTTTGCTGGTAGCAGCAAAAGTGTTGATGCTTCTTTTGAGGATCATATGCTGTAACGATCTTCACTTGGTTCAAGTTGACCTAATTCTCCCTTATGTTGTTATTTACAGGAAGCTATTTGCTCGTCTTTGGAAGATTACAATGACCAAATTGAAAAGCTGAAGCAGGAGATGAATGATGCCACGCATGGAGCAGATAATATACGAAACGACATCAATGCATTGGCACAGCGATATGCTGTAATTGAACGCGACGAAGAATGTGGTGTAAGACATGACTTCCAATCTGGAAGTTTCTGTTCTTGGAATTCTTGTGCTCTCTTTTCCATTATTATTTTTGCGTACTTACTTTCTGTTTACGGTTAACTAGGTTTGCCGAAGGAAGATATTAAACGTAGGCCATGACTACCAGGTGTCTAAAGGTTATACGTCTGTTGGATCTATGTCCCCGTTCTATGTCTTTCCTTGCACACATGCATTTCATGCTCAGTGCTTGATAACCCATGTGACAAGTTGCACTAGTCAAAGACAGGTAACTCATCGACCTTTTTGCTCTTTGCCTTTTGTGCATTTCCTTTCATTTATACACTAATGTCTCCGAAGACACCAGTGTCGCACTCAGCATGATTTCTAGGGGTAGTTACGATGGTTCATTGCTTAGTCCTGCACCATATTTATCTGTCTTTCTGTTCAACTTCGAGTAACATGCCCTCTACTTGAGCATTGATTGCCGCCCTCTACTTGAGCATTGATTGCCGGATACCTAATGGGGTCCGTCGTCCTTACTGGCTAAAAGAATTAATCCCCATGACCATACCCATGTGTTCACATGCAAATTCTCTTTCCACGTGTGGTGTCACCTACCTTGGCGGTGTTTTATGGGTGAAAATGCTTTGGAGTTCACATGTAAATTGTTTTTCCGCGTGTGGAGCCGTTCATTGGTAACTGCTCAAATAAAATATAAATAAGGTTTCCTGCATCCATAATCTTTGGATATGATCATGTAAATGTGTACATCCCCAGTTGAATCTGCTGATCTTTTGTGTTGGTAATACTAATAGATATTAAGCATCTCTTTTTCCCTATGATTTTCTTTCTTCAAAACTTATTGCAGGCCGAGTACATCTTGGATCTGCAGAAGCAACTTACATTACTCGGCAATGAACCTAGGAAGGATGCAAATGGTGTCACATCTGCAGAAGAATCAATAACAAGCATGACGCCTGTCGAAAAGGTTGTAAATCAGTTGGCTTTACTTAGGATATCATCTTAATTATAGTTGTCTTTCATTTTATTTATAATTTTTATTTTAGCTACAATAACATAGCCTGTGGAGTTGAACAAATTTGATGCAGATTCGATCACAATTGGATGATGCTATTGCAAGTGAATGCCCATATTGTGGTGACCTTATGATTGTGGAAATATCAAAGCCATTTCTTTATCCTTTGGAAAGTGATGAAATTGCATCATGGGAGATTCAACCACATAATAATCCTGGACTTCAGAAGAGCATCTCTTTGGCTGTGTGATTTACCTACGACTTGTATGTACTCGTCGTGTTGAATGGTCTTTTCCTTGCAAAAAAAGATTCCCTTATCCAGCTTCAGTTTTCCTAGGAGTAACGTCTGTTTCATCTGGTGCAAGTCTAGTCACAGGTGCACAAGTATGGGTGGCCAGGGTGGGGGTATTTACCTTGGCAGATCATATGTAAAACTCTGTTTGAAGATATATCATTTATTCCTAGTGATTGCAGGAAAAGTAATGGAATCATGTTTGGGGTGCCAATGCCAAACCAGAAGAAGCAACACGAGTTGGAGTCTGCAAGATATCTATTTACTACCTCAGCATCAGCTCATGTTTTCTTAACCAGTAAATAATTTATGCTCAATGCAATTTCACGGTTCAATGAAGATATGAGCAAGCAAACGAATGATGATCCGAATTTGCTGGTAGAAGCCATGAGTCTGGGGATTGTTCAGTTTTTGCATAAAAGCTTTGGCTGTCTGTGTCTGTGTCTGTGTTTTTAGTTTCCTATGATTAATGGTGGTTATACACATATATAAACATCTTTCAATATGTGCTCAATGTACTCAGTTTGTATAGATCATTGCTTCTCTTTGCATATGCTGTTAATAGATTTAATTTTTTTAAACAAAGGTTATTACTTGTGTATTTAGTGGCTACTTTTGTAATACCCTCTTCTCCATTTGAATGTAAAAAACATGCAATTGATTGCTGCTGCATTAATCCCAATATTAAAAAAAGACCCAATATTGAATACTATACTCTGCATTATGTTGGCAAAAAACAAACAAAACTTCATGTACATTATGCAACTTCACTCACTAATTCTTTATTGCCAAACTTGCTATACAAACATATAAGAAGTAAAGATAGGATACTAAACAAGAATTAATGTTATCGTCTCAAAGACAAGACAAGAGACGAGAGACGAGAGACAAGAGACCAGAAACACACAGCATAATCAGCAAGGGTCCTTCCATCTTCAAGCTGCTTACCGGCGAAAATCAACCTCTGCTCATCAGGTGGGATTCCTTCTTTATCTTGAATCTTAGCCTTAACATTATCAATGGTGTCAGAACCCTCAACCTCGAGAGTTATGGTCTTGCCTGTAAGTGTCTTGACGAATATTTGCATCTGATCAAATCAAAAACATGAAGAAAAAAAGCACAGGATCAACTCACCAAATTCGCCAGTTTGGCCATATGAAACTAAAGTAGCAATCTAAAATATCCTTGCAGATCAAACACTGTTATGACGGATGGAGATAACTTCAGATGTAAGAAATTGAAACAGATGCATTCAAACGCAAATAATCAAAGGAGATAACAGAAAACAAGAAGAACACATATTTAACGTGGAAAACCCCTCTCAAAATGAGAGAGATAAAACTACAGCGAGAAAGAGATCTTTTATTATTATGTCTTGAAGCATCTTTCCATCAACAAAATCAGATGAGAAACACCCTAAACCCTAGCCGTCGAATCTCTTTGTCTCAAACACCATAAATACCCCTACACGCGTGTCCTCTTTTTAATGACGTTGTATAATATCACATAACAAAATTAACAGATGTGGGGCCCTCAGTATTCGATCTTCATCGACCTTTCACCTGGCGACGAAGCCTCGATGACTCCTCCCTCTTCGACGCACAAATTTCTCACCTCATCATCACACACCGAGCCTTGATTGGTTCCACCAGATGTAGAGTTTAAGTCACAAACACTGCCCCCCTAACCGCCCCAACCCCACCTCCAAGATTCAACGGCCTTTGCCAACTATATTGGAAGAACAACCGGGTCCCAAAAAAGCTAAGAGCGCCTAAACGAGGAAAAATAAACCAAAAATTGCAACTTTTCTCATTCAAACAGGAAAAAAGTGCATGAAGAAGAATCAATGGGCGACATTAATCAAAACCCAAGCAGAAATTCTAACATGTAAAAATCGATGTATTCCTCCATACAATAAAAACAAGGCGCAAAGTGCAAGAAAAAAATGGAGTCAACCCAATACCATAAAAGTCATGAAAGCAGCAGCTCAGGAAAATAAACATAAACATAATTACATAAACAAAATATAAAAATCCAAAGACGAAGAACAGAGAAGAAGAATAACCACGCACCTTGATGAAGATTTTCGGAAAGCAACGAAAGGATATTTGGAAGAGAAAGAGATTTGAGCGAGGTACTAAATTTTCTGTGCTTCATGGCTCAAGCTTCTCCAAGCCCTTCGATCTGCATAAGTCATGTTAGACATTCTTAACTGATTAAAATATTACAAAATAATATCAAGTCATGTTAGAATTTTCTGTTTTCACCTTTTTTTTTTTTTTGCATTCCAACGTTTTTTCAGAATAATAATTAATCTAATTCTTTCAAAGAGCCACTACCCTTCATTTCTCTAAATCTCCCTTCGATACCTAGTATTTTGTGGGTCATAACAATTTTCCACACCCATTTTGCAATGGGATTTACCACTACTATTGCTCTCAGCAGGAAACAAAATTACCTTCGGTATTTTAACCACTTGCTGCTAAACCTACAGAGAGAAAAATAAAATAAAATTGAAAAGTACGTTTCTTCGTCATTTTCTTGACTAGAAGATAGAAAATCTACATCATCTGCAACCCCTTACAGGGCGCAGCAAAAAAGACCATATTTTTGGGGGAGGAGAACTAGAAGACGTGTGATTGAAGCCAATTGTTTCCGGTTGCAGGTTACTTACTAGCATATACTAATAATCGAGGCTTTTCTTTCGCGGATTTTCGAATACATTCAGGCTAGTAGCTGCAGGGAAAGAAAGTGCAAGTTTTTGTGTTCAAAATTCAAGGTATCATTAGCTGAATGATTTATAGTTCTAGTTTGAGCTTTATCTGCTCCAAAATATTCTTGCTTGCTTCTTTTGGGATTGATGTTCAGGCTCAGCTAAAGGATTTGGATTTGCGTGCTTATGTGAAGGTTTAACAGTTATTACTACTTAACAGTAATTTTATACATAGTTGTGCTTTTGGATGATATAAAAGTGTTTGAAGTTCAACATCAGTTGGTATTTCACACTTATGGGCTCGAAGAAATGCTGACCAAAATGGGATTTCGGAATGCTTCTTTCGTAATGAAGTCCTCCTGGTGTGGAGTACCAAGAATTATGTGGTACTAGGTGAGCTTGTGTAAGCTAGCCCTATTATCTGGGAACTTATTGCTATTGTCTCCACACGGTGCAGAGACCGTGAGTTATACACAAAAGCCCTAGGATTTTTTAGTGTAAAGTGGTGTCTCCGCTCCGCACCATGTGGAGACATCACCTAAAAATTTCTCTTTTAAGAGAGCATTCGTAGCATGTTGAAGTGACGGGTTTATTTGTGTGTCGATTACATAAGCCATTATCTCCGCAACAGCATTAGGATATGCCTATAACAATAATTGAAAATCTGTGTTTATCTTGTCAGTAGTCATTGACTAATTTATAAGCATGACTGTTTTTTATTCTTTCACATTGAGCTGCACTTAATTTCCGTTGTACATACACATTATATGAATTAACTGCTAGGAAATTTGTGTGCAAGTTACTTGTCACACCTTTGTCGTTTAGACATGTCTTTAAAACAACTAGAAACCTGACTGTATTCTACCTCTGAGACTAGAAAAGCTCACCCCGGAATCCGGATAGAGTGTGTCCTAATGTAGTAATGTGGGGTGTTATGCCCTGTTCAATGGCTAATTTTTTGGATCAAAGATAAGCAGTTGTTCTGATTTTGTATTGGATTTCAGGAATAAGCTCAGAAGATACATGGATGTGGGGCATTGTTTATTGGATGGAAACGCGGATGCAGTTGAGTTCTGTCCGCATAATTTATTTCAACATGTTCTTGCAGCCTCTACTTACACACTACAAGAGGGTGAAAAGCCTAATCGAGCAGGCAGCATATCCCTCGTTGAAGTTGATGCTGTGGTTGGTCGGCTAGAATTGGCTTATAGAACGGAAACAGCTGGAATATTCGATATTAAGTGGAACCCGAAAGAGTCAAATTTCGGCCCTTTGCTTGCTCAGGGTGATGCTGATGGGTACGTGAGGATTCACAAGCTCGAAAATTGTTCTGGCGAAACAGAATCATCTGGTACACATATGTTTTTGGCTTGCTCAACGAATATGGATGAACTCTCCTGTTTTGTTGAAAATCTTTCAATTGTGCAGGTTATAATCTAAAAGAGGTCTGTGGTGAAAGTATTAGTTCATCCATGTGTTTGTGTCTAGACTGGAGCCCATCATCTACATCCATCATTGCAGGTCTCTCAGACGGGTCAGTCTCATTACTCTCGTTCCACGAGTCACGAGTAACTACTTTGCAAGAATGGAAAGCTCATGACTTTGAGGTATGGGCAACTTCTTTTGATACAAATCAGCCACAACTTGTTTATACTGGTTCAGATGACTGCAAATTCAGCTGCTATGACGTGCGTGATGATCCTTCTAATTCGGTTTTCCACAACACAAAAACCCATAAAATGGGAGTTTGTTGCATCAGCAAGAGTCCTTATGACGACAATACAGTTCTCACAGGTAGCTATGATGAAAACTTAAGGGTATGGGATATAAGATCCGTTTCAAAACCGTTGAACAAAGGCTCGATTCATCTTGGTGGAGGTGTCTGGAGAATTAAGCATCATCCTTCAATACCAGGCGTGGTTCTGACGGCGTGTATGCACAACGGTTTTGCAATCGTTCAGTACGATAATAATGGGGAAGCTGAAGTAATTGAAAAATATGATAAACATGGATCCTTGGCTTATGGAGCAGATTGGCAGAGAGGAAAGTCATATTCAGAAGGTGTTGTTGCTACTTGCTCCTTTTACGACAAGCTGCTCCGTGTTTGGACTCCAAAAGCCAACATCTCATCATCAGTACCGTATATCTTGAATCCGCTTATTACAAGTGCAGGATTTCATTAGTAATATCATGGGTCCCACCATGATCAGATAAAAGTGCGAAGTGAAGTGGATATATTGTTACCTGTTTGTCCAGTATGGAACGACGTCGTTCCATATTGGACATGGTTTTTCTAGTCTAATCTTGGACAACATTCCTAATGGGGTGAAGCACTTGACAACATTAATGCATTGCATGTACTAAAGTGGTCTCATTTGTGATTGTATGGATCATTTGAGCTTTTACTACATTTTATAAATTATCTTATGCGCTACTAAATACATGTCACGATCGGTGGCAGATCCAGAAAGAAGATCCAATGGAGGCACCCAAGAAAATTAAAGAAGTTACCGGGGGCATTAATGGTATTTATATTTTTAACCGTAAAACTGCATCGTTTTAGTATTGGAAAGAAAAAAACTCAGATCTCAGGAAGACCATGTGCCCTTGGTCACGATGTGAAGTCCGTGTAAAAGATGATTTTCTTTTTTCAACCGCATGATGCAATTTCCGTAGAATTTCTGTAATTTCAGTTCTGTAGACATTTTTCATAAAGCTTGAATTAGAAGTTATCCTTCAAATAATCAATAATAAACTTTATAATCCAACTTTTGCTTGTTAGATACTGATGTATTCATGTTTGCAAAATGAATCGCTTTTAGTAATAAATTAGCATCCACATAAATATTCATATGTAAAAGCGATATTTATCAGAAGTTTCAATGTACATAAATATGAAATTATTGCATGCAATTTTTCCTACTGTTTTTTCATTCACATTATCTTTTTCTTGTTTTATACAAGCCATGAAAACAAATAGACATTCTGACAGCCTCATGTGCAATATCCAGTATCTGCATTCACAACAACACTGACCTCCAGCTCTAAATCAACCCACTCCTTTTCTTGCATTAACATTTATTATCTGCTTCTAAATTAATCAAACACTTGTGCCCCTTTACTCATTACTACTTCTCTTTCTTTTTAAATGACTTTTCATCTTCTTGATGAAAGCAAGAAGAATGTCTGAATGATACTGATGAAGTACCCGTACGTTGTTTGAAGGCTTGTAATAAAGTATCAGTGAAGTTCAAGAATGGGGACTAACTTAAGGAGAAAAGTTTTGATTTTGGTCTTCTGGGCTTTAATGGTTTTGAGCTGTGGAAATTATTGTGATTGTTCTGGGGTTTCTGTGAAGTTCTTGAGGACCCCTTCTTCAATTTCTAAGAGAAATTCAAGTTTATTTGTGTTTGAAGTTATGCTGAAGGAAAAGAAGTGTTTGCATTGTACCACTAATTGCAAGGTGAGTTGAAATGCATGCAGAGAAATATTGTATTACCAGTTCTTGTGGTTAGACATTATGGGATTTTATTTACTTGCAACATGTGCATGTCGAATTTTACCTAAATAGAACTTGAATCCCTGCAACTTTTTATCAGGAGGGAAAAAAAGGGATTGTTGAAGGCATCACACTAAACTTACTGTTTGGACACTATACAGTGCTAATCGACTATCTCACGGTTGATTCTCCGCTCGAGAATAAACATTTCACCAGTCAATTGTCACATTCGACCTGTGTAAAGTCGTTTCTCAAGCTGAGAATTGTTTTCGTGTGGTGCCACATGTAGATTCGGTGTGTGCCTTTAACAAATGTTACTATCTTTTGATTTTGGTGTTAGTGGCACCACACCCTTGTGACACTACATCTGAATCGACCTTCTAGACCATAAAATCAACTTCCAGTCAGTTGATTATAACAATTGATCATTTTAAAGTCAATTCTATGGTCTTGAATTTTGAATCGACTTTATAAAGGTCAAAAGTTTTGTGGGATGCCACAGTAAAAGTTGAGTGGTGAACCTACTGCTGTGGCACAACATCCAGAATTGTCATTTTCAAAGTCGATTTGAATCGACTTTTAGCCGGTCGATTGTAAGAAGTGACCGTTTTAAAGTCGATTCATTAGTCTAGATTCGACTTTTTAAAAGTAGAATGTTTTGCATTGCAGTGCCACAGTAAAAGTTGGATTGTGCCACTAAAACCCCCTTTTGGTTTTTGTTATTTTATTTTGATGTTTACTTAATTCTCTCATTTAAATGAGAGCATATTCAAATGCTGCATTAAGTTAGACAGAAAAAACCTTGCATCTAAGCTGATAGTACTGTGTTTTGTATTGTAAATGCAGCTGGACAGTGGGTTGCCTTCACCTTGTGAAAATGGAAGAGTTTCCTACACAAGGCTGCAGGATGGGAATCACACAGTGGAGGTGTGCGCGAACGCATCTCGAGGCGTTGGCTGCTTGGCTTATGATTGGATTGTTGGTTGAACTGTCTCTCCTAATCTTCATTTCTTGATTAAACACAAGAACATAGACAATAATAGACAAATGTAGGATAATTTGACCAGTAAAACAAGATCTTCTTTCCCCATTTACAGACACAATTATTTCTCTGTTTGCAGACACAATTCCTCCAACAGCGCATTTAACCGCGGCGACAACTTTTACAAATGCCTTGCAAGTTCCTGTAAACATTTCTTTTAGTGAACCCTGTGAAGGAGGAGGTGGTTTTAAGTGCTCAGCAAAACACTGTAATGTAAGTCAGTGATTAGCTTCAAGTTAAAAGCATGCCACAAGCTTTATTCCATTGATTTTAAGCAAAGCCTTTTATTCACGATCAACACTATATCATCCTCCTCGAGTATAAGTACTCAAGGTTGTATGGATACGGATACATCGGTACAAAATCTCGGATAGAGGATACGCTGGTGCGAGATTTTTGAAAAGTATAGGATACAGGCACGGAGGGGATATGCGTAAATGGTAAAATACAAGGACTAAACTGTACACAGTAAAACGATAAGGTCTAAACTGTACCTATTTAAAAACTTAAAATAAAGAAAATTATAGTGTTATTTTCGTAATTTTTGGTAGTTTTTCTTCCTTTTGAGCCCTTTTATTTCCTGGTGGTTTTTTTTCCACCCAATTTTCAACAAGGCTCTTTATTTTACATATACAAGTTACAAATATCATATTCAGACCCCATATCAAACTTTTTAAAATTGCAAATTCACCCCAGGCATGTATCCTAAGTATCTTTTGCATATCTATATCGAATACGGGACATGTGTGCAATGTAGCATGTACTCAATGTATTCCATCTATGTTTTCACATGTGCATGAGGTGTGAGATTATGATTGTTTAACATGTTTTGTTTTGCAGCTTCTTGTCTATGGTGATGGCCAAGTGGTACCAAATACATTTGAAGTGATTAAGCCAAATCATGAATATTCAGTGAATGTGAGTTTGTCAGCAAGTGTTCAAATTGGAAGGGCAATTGTGACGTTGGACAAAAGTTTTTGCACAGATACAGCTGGAAACAAGTTTTCCAGGGCACAAAACTCAAGCTTGTTAATCCATTTTGGTGAGTTCTAGCTTCTATAATTCTGTAGTTCAACACTTGATGCTATCACTCTGTGTGTAGTGGTGGATCATGCAAAAATGGTCATTGTGGGCAGATCTATCTAATTTTTTGTATCTTCAAAATCAAAACCAGTTATATCTACTAAAAGATTCACGAAGGTCGAGTTAACACTAGGATCGAACTCTTTTATGCATTTTTTTTTCTTCACACAAATTTGATACCGGATATATCTAGGTAACAAAAAATAAAGCTTCACTAGGGCTGCTGCACCCGGTGCAGGAAGGGTGCATCTGCCTCTATCCGTCTGCTTCATACTCTGATATTTGACATGACTGGATTGCTATCTAGGTGCCATGTTGCCTGTGGCAGTAGAATCACTACCCAGATATGTAAAATATAGAATCTCTGATTTCCGCACTACTTGTGTACAAAATACTGAATCTCTAATCAAAATGCGATGTGGAAATTTTGATGCATCACTATGAATACAGATTTTGTGATATGAACAAAAGTTATGTCAGAATCTATTAGAGGATTTGTTAAGAGACACCAATGCAAGTGCATACTGGGGCAGATCCAATGCATGAGCACCGGGGGCACATGCCCCTGGTGGATTTTCGGGATTTTTTTCCTATGAAAATGACGTGATCCTGGTGTTAAAAAGATATATCGTTCGTGCCCTCAGTCTCCTCTTCAGTTTTCTTTCATGCTTCCATTGACTCCAGTTTCTGGATCCACCACTGATGCATATCATGTTGATTCTCATTTCCTTTTCGCTTGGGGGTGGGGGTGGGGTGTTCAGATAGGAGAAATATATCTGCTGATTTGAGGACTCATATACCTGAAAAGCTGCTTGAAATTAACAAGGAAACAAGGACAGTTTTGGCCAGTAACAAAACCAAGAACCTGAAAATATACCTATATTTCTCAGAACCTGTTCTTAACTCATCTGCCCAAGTTCTGAACTCACTCAACATAGATCAAGGTTCTCTATATCCTATCAGTGGGAATGATTTTGCTAACCGAAGATTCGGTTTTCAGGTTTGTCTCTTTTACCTAGTTGTACACTACTTGATAAGTTTTTAACCTCCAGTTTTCCCTCTCGTAATCTTTATATGAGTGTCTACAGGTGCAAGAGATTCCTCAAATGGCAGTTGTAACCGTGAAGCTCGATTCAAAATTAATAATTAGTAGACAGGGAACTCCTGTTTCTCCTGTGGCTCCTGTGACTTTTCTCTATGGTATGTCCTGCACTGAACAAGAACGTAAATTTATTGCTAAAGTTTGTGCCTTTTTTGTAGAAAGATATAGTTTTGTTGTAATAGAACACAAGCAAGAAACTGAATTGTCATGTTATATGCAGATTCTCAAAGGCCAGCTGTTTGGTTGAGCACAACTTCTGCGAAACGGACAAGAGATAAGATCATTCCAATACTAATCAAATTCATGAAACCTGTTTTCGGGTTTAATTCGTCACATATCACCTTTTCCAGTGGCCATCTCAAGAGGTTAGGAAATTCAAAAAGAAGATTATTAACACGTATAGCTCAAACTTATTGATACCATCTATCCTATTTCAATAATATCTTCCTTTTTACATAGCTTTAACGCGTTGAGTTGGAGCATGTATAACATGGAAGTGCAAGCAGATGGTGGGACTATATCAATCAATATCGCGGAAAATGTGACAAAGGATGTGTCTGGGAATGGGAATCTTGCTTCTAATACACTTCAAGTGTGGCATTGTATGATCTTTATCTTCTTTTTCGCATACAAAAACGAGAAAAATATAGCCATTTTATATTAATGGGATTTATTCTTTTTTGTTTTATTTGCAGACTCTGTTCCTACATCATCTATGTCACTTTCCTCCATTACAACAGCTTCCTTTGCATTTACATCTTTGGTATCTGGCCTATTAACTGTTTCAACAGCCAGCCTTCAATCTTTTGGAGCTTTTACAACGCCGTCGCCTATGCTAATTTCACATCCTGCAAGAAATCTTTTTGTGAGTTCTAAGCTTACTTTCATATCAAGCTTTCTTATACATTTTTACAGCTTTTTTAGTGCTTAGGTTGGATGTTTATCCATTTTGTAAGCTTGCATTTCTTGTCTTTTTCCACACGTGGCACACATCTAATGCAAACTCCCTCTAGTAGAGAGCTCGTAGGTTAGAATTTCCCTGTATGTAAAATTTTAAATTCACCTTCTTCATTAAAAAGGTGTTTTCTTGAGTTTGAAACTAGTATTCTTTTGTTCTTGAGGAAGAGAATAGCTAGCCATATTCAAGTGTTTGCACTGTCAAGATGGCTAGCAGTAACCTTGCCGGTCGAATACTACGAATTCGCAAGAGGTCTACAATGGAGCATCCCTTATTTTGATCTCCCATGGGAATCGAAAAACGATCAAGCATTAATCCAAGGCTCAAACTCCCCTTATAGCCCACATCCATATGTATCTGCAAACATCTTTACAGAAAGTCTCACAGCAATGAAAAATGGAGAACAGAGTTTGATCAAAGACAGCGGACTTTATGGGCTCCCTTTATCTGCTATGGAATACAAAACACTCTTTCAGGTAATAGCTGAAATGTGTAAATGTAATCATATTTTTTTTAGTGATCATACTTTAATTCTTGTTTTTGAATTCTTTTTTTTGTTTCCTTGCTTTGTAACAAGGGCCAGAATATTGTGCCAGAAGCTCAAGATATCTTGGATCCTCAAAATTCACAGGGGTAATGTCAGTTGGTACAACCTTCTTAAAACGGTTGTACCATATAGTTTCTCTGAGCAGCCATAGAAAATTTGATCAGATTTGCAGTAGTGTAAAAAATTGTTTAATATTTCAGGTGGAGAGACTTCAAAAGAAGCATGTTCTGGTTAGCAGTAATATATGGTAGCTTGGAAATGTTGCATGCATTGCTTCTACTAATACTAAAAATAAGGAAGAAGAGTACATGTACATCATCATCATCATCATCATCTTCAAGGTTTAATAAGAGCTGCTATGGAGCATTATTGATTCCAAGATTTGAGATCTTCCTCCTTGTTCTTGCTCTTCCATGTGTTTGCAAAGCTTCTGCAGCTTTACTTAAAGGTAATTTATGCCTATACATATATACACATCCGCACGATGCAGATAACCTTACTATATCGCTTGTGCACCACACCTTTATTAAGTTTTTGAAAGTCGATTACCGCGTCAAGAATCAACTTTTTAAAGGTCGAAGGTGAGGATTTACCTCTTGAAAGTCGATTCAGTGTGTTGAATGTAATAAGTGTTAAGTGTAGTGCATCAGTAAAATCGTTGGTGTAAATAAGGCTCCACCGTAAAATAGAGACAAAAATAATGACTCTAAATCAGTAGCTCGAGTCAAATGATAAATATTTTTTCCTTTTTGAAAAGTCCAATGATAAATAGTATGATAATGTCCAAAAATATTATAAGTTGGATTATTCTATTAGGCATCCTGTTAAAGAGTTACAGGTCATACTTTTATCCATGAACATGATTCTGACTCCATGGACATTCACCTAGGTCAAACTCTATATTAGTCATGTCAGATCAGATGGTCCCGATACCAAAACCTTTAAGCATAATAAACAATTAATTAAACATTTATAAAGATTCTCTAAATAATTAATTGAAGATTCTATATAAATTAATTGAAGATTCTATATGGCTCATAGTGCCCTGGGCTTTTACCCTGGCCTCAGTGGGAGGTCCAGGGTTCGAATCCCCCTCCCCTCCTTTCGTATCCGATAAAAAAATAAAAAAAAAAAGAAGATTCTATATAAATAACTCTCTGTCCCACATTTCATTTTACCCTCACATTGCACTGTTTTCTCCCGGTTCCCTCTCCACTTTGCACTATGTCGTCGGCCATGGAATCCTTAATCTTGCAGTTACACGATATCTCCGCCGTCAAGTTCGGAACTTTCCGTCTGAAATCCGGCATCTCTTCCCCTATCTACATTGACCTTCGTCTCGTTGTATCATACCCTAAGCTCCTCCGACAAATTTCCCAACCTCTCATCTCCACCCTTCCTCCTTCCACCAACTATGAACTCGTTTGTGGCGTCCCTTACACCGCTCTTCCTATTGCCACCGCCGTGTCGGTTTCTCATAATGTTCCTTTGGTCATGCGCCGGAAGGAGGTTAAAGATTACGGCACTGGTAATGCCATTGAGGGTGCTTTTAAGCCTGATCAAAATTGTCTTATAATTGAAGATCTTGTCACTTCTGGTGCCTCTGTGCTTGAAACTGCTGCGCCTCTTCGCGCTGCTGGTTTGAATGTCACTGATGCTGTTGTTATGATCGATAGGGAGCAAGGAGGAAGGGAGAATTTAGCAGAAAATGGAGTCAATTTACATTCAATGGTGAAATTGACAGAAATGGTTAGGATATTAAAACAAAATGCAAGGGTTTCGGAAAAAACAGAGAAGACGGTGATGAAGTTTTTGGAAGATAATAGGAAAGTTGCAGTCCCTTTAGCTAAGGTCAAGCTTAGGGTCCCATATGGGGAAAGGGCAAAAATGGCAAAGAATGCTACTGGGAAGAGATTATTTGAGATAATGGTTAAGAAAGAGACTAACTTGTGCTTGGCTGCTGATGTTGCAACTGCTGCTGAATTGCTTGAAATTGCAGAAAAGGTTGGACCTGCAATCTGTATATTGAAAACCCATGTTGATATCTTGTCTGATTTCACCCCTGATTTCGGTTCTAAACTTAGAGAAATTGCGGACAAACATAATTTCTTAATCTTCGAGGATAGAAAATTTGCTGACATTGGCAATACTGTGTCAATGCAATATGAAGGGGGAGTTTTCAAGATATTGGAATGGGCAGACATGGTTAATGCTCATATAATTTCAGGTCCAGGAATTGTTGATGGATTGAAATCGAAAGGTTTGCCTCGTGGTAGGGGTCTTTTACTCCTTGCAGAAATGAGTTCTGCAGGTAATCTTGCTACAGGGGACTATACAGCTGCTTCTGTGAAAATCGCGGAGGAGAATTCGGATTTTGTAATTGGATTCATTTCTGTTAATCCTGCATCTTGGCCAAGTGGACCTGGAAATCTTTCCTTCATTCATGCAACCCCTGGTGTTCATATGGCTACGGGTGGAGATGCTCTTGGTCAGCAATATAACACGCCGTTTTCTGTCATTTGTGAACGAGGCAGTGATATTATAATTGTAGGGCGCGGAATTATAAATGCTGCAGATCCTGCAATGGCTGCTAGAGAGTACAGGGTTCAAGGATGGAATGCATATTTAATGAACTGCAAGTAGATCCTGGAAAATGGTTCATTACTGCCCCCCTTAGCTTGCTACTAGTTATTCTATAAAATAAACGCCGTCTGAATCTGTATATACCCTTTATATGCTGTTGTGTGCCTTATGTTGAATCAAGCTCTTTGTTTTATTCCCACATTTAAACAGGCGTGTTGCAATGTATTATGTTTGAATATGCTTAAGCTATTGTCATTTGTGAGAGATAGTAATTCAACATTTTTGAATCTACATTGTTGGTCTTGTGCATTCACTAGTATCCAGATACAAATCACTTGCTGAAAAATCTTTCTTTTTAAATGTTTGATAGTTTAAGATGTTAAATAATACTCTCTCAATCTCAGGTGGAGCTCCTTCTGGAGTTGCTGTCGGGGCGCTGCTACTGGGGCTTGTGTTGCTACTACTTATAGGGTTGTTCTTGTTCCTGTCCCTTGGAATTACATTAGGAAAGCTACTTCAATATAAAGAAGTACATAAAGTTGATGAAAAGTTTCACTGGTATCAAGAACTTATCCGCGTAACTCTTGGACCGGGAAAAAGAGGCCAATGGACATGGAAAAACAAGCCAGATTCCAAATATATATTTATGTTAGGACCTTTATTTGAGGATCTAAGAGGCCCCCCTAAGTACATGCTGTCTCAGATCACCGGTGGAACTTTCAGTAAACGAGGCAGTAGTAGAATCATCGACTCGGATGATGAGACAGAAGATGCAGAAGCTCCTTTTATTCAGAAGCTATTTGGAATCCTTCGAATATACTACACATTACTTGAAGCAGTCAAACGCGTTTCTCTTGGAATCGTGGCCGGTGCTTATTCAGAGAACCGGTCTTCCCGGACACCTACAATCACCTTGCTGTGTATCACTTCTTTTCAGCTTTTCTTCATGGTGCTTAAGAAGCCATTCATCAAGAAACGCGTTCAGTTAGTTGAGATCATTTCGGTTGCATGTGAAGTGGGCTTATTTGCTAGTTGCTTGGTTCTTTTAGAGAATGAATTCACACCAGAAGGTGAAAGAAAAATTGGGATTTTCATGCTCTCAATTTTCATGCTAGCGTTTTTGGTCCAGATGAGCAACGAATGGTATTCGTTAATTCTACAGACGAAGCATCTTGATCAAGCAGACGACTTTTTAACAGGGTTGAAATCTGCTTTTATCGGTATCCTCTTGTTCTTCCTTCCTGGCAGCTTAATCAAGAAACTGGATAAAAGATTTCCATTGAACAACACGAGGGATGGAGAAAACGGTAATACATCTTCTTTAAGTGATGATAGAAGCTCAGGAGAGAGGCCTTGGTTAAGGCAACTTAGAGAACTGGCAAAGTCAAGCTTTTCGAAAGAAGGAAGTACAGTCCCAAATGATCCTTCGACAAGTCAAAGCCGGTGGAGCGGCTTTTGGTACAACAAAAGAAGTGGAAGCCCATCAATGTCTTCATCGTCAGATTTCAAGTCAAAACCTAAAGGGTTGTATAAGGATTTGGAAGCCATTTTTGCATCTAAATAGCCCCACAACTACTCAGAAATGCTTGTTTGGTAATGTAAATTTTGAGTATTTTTTTCTAGCACAAATATTGACTGAATTCTAAGCTTATTGTATTATACTTGTTGGCAGTTGTTTTAGAGGTAACCTTGTTAAACTGTACCATAATATAAAACTTTGTCTAGAAAAAAATAACTTCCAAAAATAGAAAAGGAAAAAAATAAAAATGTTCTTTTAAGATCAGTGAGAATATTATTATCAAGTTCCCAGTTTACTTTTCAGATTACAATATCATTACACAGAATATGGCCCAAGAAAGGTAGATTATTACTACCATTTGGCTTGGCCATAAAGCAACCAAGAACATCGTGTCGCCAAACTTTTTGTTTTAAAAAAACAATTAAAGCAACAAAAGCAGCTCCAAAGTTATCAAAATCTTGATTAAATAAAAAAATTCCCAAAAAAAAGTAAATTAAAATCTTATAAACTAATCTACGATATACTTCAAAAAAAACAATGGAATATATGTATAAAGTGTGCCCATAACACAAGCAAAGTATCATTCTTCATTCGGCAATAAAAAGACTCAAATGTTTTATATGCAGTTTTTTTTTTTTTTTCCATGATTCAGAAATGGGTTATGAGTTCATCTTTGCTCTACTGGTTTGGTTTCACTTATTAGTTTATAGCCATGGCCATGGGCATGCCGAATTATCATGCAGATCCTATTGTGGGAACCTAACACTTGATTACCCTTTTGCCCTTAGATCTGGTTGTGGCCATCCTGGTTTCAGGGACCTTTTATTTTGCATCAATGATGTTCTTATGTTTCACATAAACTCGGGTTCTTATCGTGTACTAGACATAGACTATGCATACCAATCTCTCACTTTACACGACCCTCACATGTCCACTTGTGATTCCATCGTGCTTGGAAACCGAGGGAATGGATTCGAGATGGAGCAATGGCGTGCCCCGTACTTGAATCCGTCAAATGACAACGTTTTCATGCTGATTGGATGCTCTCCCGGATCGCCGTTGTTTCAAGGCTTTCCAGGTAAGCACTTGGTGGCTTGTCATGACAGAGTTTCAGGCATGGGATGTGAAGAGTATTATGGATGTCCTGCATGGAACTTAATGGGGCCTAAACGAGTCGGGTCGAGTTATGGATCAGGCCCACCACAATGCTGTGCTGTGTCTTACGAGGCTGTGAAGGCTGTGAATCTTAGTAAACTTGATTGTCAAGGCTATAGCAGTGCTTATAGTCTTGCACCATTGAAGGTATCAGGGCCTGATGAGTGGTCTTACGGAATAAGAGTGAAGTATTCGGTTCGAGATAAAGAAGTGTTTTGTAAAGCATGTGAAGCAACTGGAGGTTCATGTGGATTCAACATGACTAATAATATTGGGAATCTTGATCATTTATGCATGTGTGGCACTTGGAATTCTTCATCAAACTGTGATTCATCAGGTGATGCATGTCTCTATAAGTCTTTCTGGCATTGATTAATTACTTCTTTAGTATATAATACGGGCGTCTTTAATGACATCATAGTGTTTTTAACGTGGCACCACATAAAAAACAATCAACTAGTGGAAAGGAAACTTGATTCTCACCTCTATAATTGACTTTCATCCTGTCGATTGCCAATCGACCGACCAGTGGATAGTATCGACTATCGACTGTGAAAAAGAGCCCTATAAATCATATGGGATCCTTTATCTGTTGTTTATGAAGGATTTTAATCCTCATTTTTTGTTTTTTTTGGTTTTGGTTTTGGTTTTGGTTTTTTAGTAAATGCAGTTCAGTCAGCATCCAATGAAATAAGATGGTCTTCAATGGAGGCATTCCTTGGTAAAATTTTACTGCAACTTTCTTTTTAGAAATCAGATTTTTTTATTCTAATTTATCTTTTTAATTTTTTTTTTTTCATTTGTGCATTTAATTGCTAACTATGTAAATGTTTTGCAGGGTTTATCATCTATCAGGTTCTTTGGGGGCACCTTCAAGCTGTCTGATGAATAACATTAGAATCTCAAATATGTAATCTGTCAGAATATATTTTTTTGTAAGCATGCTTTTTTTTAGATGCATGATCATGATGTATGTAAACAATTTTTTTTTTGTTTGTATCAAATGAAAATTTGATTTACTTCTACTATGCTGCGCAGTTTATGAGCTATTTGTACTCGACTCACAAATATGCTTGGATAACGAGTCGAGCTGTGCGATTACTAGATGCCATTAAGTATGATTTGCAGAATTTATCAAAAAAGGAAAAAGAAATAGAAAAAGAGAGAAAGAGACAGATTGATCATTGCAGTAGTCAATGAGTAAACATTAAACAACTAGGGACGTGGCGTGATCATCCGCCCAAAAATTGTGTGTTCTTTCTCCTCGATTAGAATGGGCGGACATGATTTCGCCACATCGCCCAAAGCTGGGTGGAAGCCGGGATTCAAAAGCCTAGGATCCGGCCTCCAGGTTTTGTAGGGCCAAAAAGATGATAAAACAATATGAAGTGAGTGAGGACAAGATTTGAAGATACTTAACAAAGATTCAGGATAAGACATTAATCTTCAACAAGAAAACGTTTTCTTTTTTTTTTTTTACTCTCATATTTCGGTACTAAGGAGTTTATCATGAAGAGAATGCCCAAAAAATGGTTCCTTTTTTTTTTTTTTTTTTCTTTCCAAAAAAACAAGTCTGCATTTAACCAGCTGTGGAAGAATAACATTTTGAACAGCCATCATAGCTGTCACCACTACCTGTGCAGAATCGATGTTTTGAAAGGCGATTCTTGTGTCAAGAATCGACTGTCGAAATGTCAAATTTCGATTAAAAAGTTCACTTCAAAAAAGTCCTTTCAGTGTGGTGCATGATAGATTTGACGTAGAAATGGTGCAAACAAATGAAGGCTCCCCTTTGAATGTCAATGGGAGTGAGATCTCAAATCAAAGATAAGTAACAAATTCATTCTGGATCCAAAAGTGAAATGAAGAACCAAATTCATAGAGTAAAGGCAAAGGGTACAATTAACATTTAACATAAATTGTTAGTTGAAAGTCCATTGCTTCCATTATCGGTGACCAAGTAAACATGGTTATTCTGGCCCACTAAATCTGCACAAATATTCAGTGCAATTATGATATTCCTAATCAATATACCATACGTTTCAGCACCTTTCCTCTGACCATAAGAAAACATTGGGTTCTATACATTATACTCCAAATTTATTAGTTTCAATTTTTTTTTTTCAATTGCATTGGGAGATTTTCTGATGGCTTTACATTGCCGCCTTTCTTCATCTCCATGCCCATCTCCATTTTTCAGCAGAAACCTAAATGAGCACAAAAATCAAATCTTTTTCAGCAAACCGTATGGGAAAATCAATCAAAGAAACTCTTTTGTACTTGCCTCTAAGTTATCCAATTTTGGAAATCTGTCTTCAAGAACATCAGATTTTAGTGAGGTAACAAAAATGTTTTCTTTTGTTCCTATTGTCATTTTAGCATTATTCATCAATTATTGGGCGCCATATTGATTTTTTTTTTTAAAATTTATTTTATGAATTTTGGTTGTAGTTAATTGAGGGTTTGATAAGTGGGGTGGATTTATCAGAGTCTGAAGCTGAGAATTCTCTTGATTTCTTGTTGGATGGTGCTGATGAAGCTTTAATCAGTGCATTTCTTGTTCTCCTTAGAGCAAAAGGAGAAACCTATCAAGAAGTAAGTTCAAAATGTACAGAATATCTGCCTTTTTGGTAGCATAGTACAATCGACTTTATCATATTCGATTCTAGAGCCGAGAATCGACTTTCCGTTGGTTGGTTGTGGGTGAAGGTCGATTCTCAGCTGTAAAATCGACTTGGACTTGGCCCTGTTAAAGGCACCACGTCTACCGTGGCACCACACTTTGGGCTTTGGTTCAACTTTGCAGAGGACGAATGTGGACATTCGACCCCTGCAAAGTCGAATGTTGATCATACATTCAACTTTCCAAGGGTCGAATGTCACTGTGGTTCCCCTAAATGCGCCCTTGTGTATTTGGAAACAATTGTATTAATGATGGGTGAAATGAGTAGGTAGTAGGTTTGGCAAGGGCTATGATAAAGAATTGTAAGAAAATAGAGGGACTAAATGATGCAGTGGACATTGTTGGGACTGGTGGCGATGGTGCCAACACTGTTAATATTTCAACCGGTGCTTCGATATTAGCTGCAGCTTGTGGTGCAAAAGTTGCAAAGGTGACTCTTTTACTTTGTTTCGAAGCGTATTTGGCACGATTTGACGGTTTTAAAGCAGTGACTAATGTTGAATGCGTTGCAGCAAGGTAATCGATCGAGCTCTTCTGCTTGTGGAAGTGCAGACGTGCTTGAAGAATTGGGGGTCGTGATAGAATTGGAGCCAGAGGTTTGTACTAGTGTCTTTGTATGTTGAGACCAATGTGTGCGTATTTATTTATTTACTCTATCATGCCAAGAATTTGTTTTCTGCCTAGTTTTCGTACAATTCTTGGGATTTAAATGATGTTGCTTTCAGGGGGTCCGGAGTTGCATAAATGAAGCAGGAATTGGTTTCATGATGGCTCCAATCTACCATCCAGCAATGGAGATTGTAAGACCTGTTAGGAAGAAGCTAAAAGTAAAGACTGTATTCAACATCCTAGGACCTATGTTGAATCCAGCTCGAGTACCTTTTGCTGTTGTTGGAGTATATCGAGAAGATCTGGTATGACCTGAACCTATATAAATATATAAAGTTATAAAGTCCTTGCCTATTTTTCAAAGCAATGGCTTGCTTCAAAACTGCAATACTCACACACACACACACACACACACACCGGAAATATGTGTTATTTTTCTTGCCGGATCAGGTTATTTGTAACCACAATCATCCATATAGTTCATGAAGTCGGGAAACTCTTTGGTCTTCAATAGGTCCATAAAATGGCAAAAGCACTTCAATTGTTTGGTCTGAAAAGAGCATTAGTTGTCCACTCTGAAGGACTCGATGAGATCAGTCCTCTTGGTAAGTGGTTATTATATACTACTGTTGTCTTTATGTTACTTTAAAGCATATTTGGCTCGATTTATATTTACTTTGTGTATATGCTTCCCTTGTCAATAGGACCAGGGCTGGTTCTCGATGTGACCAGGGATAAGATCGAAAGCTTTAAATTTGATCCTCGTGAGTTCCCTTTCATTCGCTTTTCACTCAAAAACTTAAATCTTTTTTTTGCAATACAGTTGGGGGTCACTGATCGAAAGCATTGGGAAGTTGTAGTTTTTAAATGAACTTCGTGAAGTGTTGTGATCACTATAAACGAGCCAAAATTGAACGAGTGTTGTAAATTAACAGTGGACTTTGGGATTCCCCGGTGCACAATGGATAGCCTGCGCGGTGGATGTCCTGAATACAACGCTGAAGTGCTAAGACGAGTACTATCAGGCCAAAGAGGCGCCATAGCTGATGCATTTGTAAGTTGAACAACTCTTATGAATGAAGTATTCATTCTGCGGTTTAATTTGTGATCTGGGATCCGGAGAAAATGTTGCTTACGTGTGCATGTGCGTGTGGACTATATACATATGCAGGTGCTAAATGCAGGAGCTGCTGTATTGGTTTGCGGACTTGTAAACAGTTTGAGTGAAGGCGTGGCCTTGGCTCGTGAAACATTATTATCTGGAAAAGCTTTAAAGACACTTGATAGGTTGAAAGACGTTTCCAAAGTAAGGCGCAGATACTGTTTCGTATGTCATTTGTACGTTTTGACTTGTTACACACGTGCCACTTGCCCAATGGTGCCGTGCAATAGAGACTCTTCGTACGAGAATTTCTAATGTCTTTTTTTTGTGTGTGTGTGAATTTCTTACTCAGAGAATGAAAGCTGAGGCTTCTGGTGCTCTGGTTTCGGCATGACAGAGAATTTTCAAGCTTTGACAAAAACATGCATCGCGGCGTAGTACAAGTCTACAAATATATAGTGGAAACAGAGTTTTTTTGGAGACAGTTGTATCTGTGTTTCCTTTCTTTTTGTAATTTTATCTTTTTATATACTTTACAATTTCAGTAATAAAACTCCCTTATACTACTAGTACTACTGATATTCTAATTTTCTAGTTTTATTATTACACACTTAGTTTTCAAAAGGATTAATGGTGGTTACTGCTGCTGCTTCATGTTTATTAGTGATAAATGCATCGAATTTGGTACACTGATCTGAAAACGATGCGGTTCTCGCCCCCCCTGATTAAACACGTCCATTTCTCGTATAAATGTATAAATAACACTAGCTAGTAAAACTATCTATTTTAATTCAATAAAATTTTCCTGTATATCATGTTCTTTTGATACTATGTACCTAACACAAAGAATGAAAGAAAAAAGAAAAGAAACACCACACTTCAACGTTCACCGAGATAAGATTGAGGGTAACATCTCAGTAAACAAAAGTGTTTTAATTTCATTATGAGCATAAAAACGCCGTAACATGGTATGTGCATCACTGCCACTGCTGTGTACCTGCAACAATTTTTAAACCGAAAATTTGATCATAAGTGGCGGTGTACTCGTGTATATATATATATATATATATACATGCATACATATACATATATATATATATATGGTGGATTGAGTTTACTTACCACAGGGGAGAAAGAGGAGATGATAAATCAAGAAATGGATAAGGCCACCTGGTACAGAAACAATATTCATATGATCAGAAACTGAAACAATCATGGTATTAATTAAGTAGTATAAACAGCATATTTCAAAGAAATTGTTATGAATTTGAGAAAAGAGAAGGGATATATCTATAGCTCATAAGTTTACCAAATAGAGATACAGGCATGAACAATCCACTGGAAAATGACATAAACGGACGTCCATAAAACGAAGTAAGCGATTCTGAACACAGGAAACCTCTGAAAATGGTAATGAAACAGAAAGATAATTAAGTTAGCAGCAACATGATGTATAATTATAAACTTTAAAAAAACCGAGTGCATTTGATTCGTATTAATTACTAGTACTGTACTCACTAAGCTGTTCAACGCAGTTTCACCAAAGAGGAAAATAGCATTGATGGAATGCATGCTTATAATAACCTGAAAAAGAAGCAATTGTGCACTTCTATTAAGGAATAAAGAACAACAACAACACGAAAAATGGTAGTGTATCCATATACAGACATATAAGATAAAGGTTTAAGTGTAATATCCGCATGCTGATACACTACAGAAAACTGTTCTCAAGTTAAAAAAAACAAAGACACAAATACTTACCAAATTTAGATTGTAGTCTTTAAGGGCAAGAAATGGTACTATGATGAACCAGAACACAATGTCTGTCAGCAGCACAGCTCCAGCAATCATCTTTTTACAATATAATAAAATATGTCAATTCCGTAATGTTACGGTGTTGCAACAGTATTATTTTCAAAAGGGCTTTTAGTGGCACCACAGCGGTGCATGAGGTTCGATTTTCTAGGAGTCGAACACGGACATTCGACCTCTGGAAAGTCGAACCTCACTGTGATGCATGCCTTGAAAATAGCTTTGGTGTGGTGCCACTTGAAACGGCCTATTTTCAGTGTACGATGCGTTTTTCACAGATACCTGAAATATTATTTGGAGAACATAACCCCAAAATCCAGCAATTTCAAGATCATCTCTATTGCTGTCATGTATGGTGCTAAAATGTTTTGCATCATTTGACATATTTGATCTTTCTGTATGTCTTGATGCTCCATTGTTAGTATTATCATTATGTTGAATATCAAAACCTTCATCTTCAGTTGTATCAATGACATCTTCGTAATCCTTTCGACATCCATACATGGATAGTAAAGATCCTAGCTGCATATATATATATATATATATTTATATGCCATTGTATATATCAAGCCAAGATAAACACTTTTTTAGTTACAAATTTAACTGCTTGATTGATGTACTTACCCCAAAATAAACTGTAACTAATGTAAATGTCCACCTGCAAAACGTAACTTTTAGTTGCAGATTTTCAACAAGTAAATGGCTTTGATAGCTTCGACGACGAAATTCTACGCGAAATTAGTACCGAATTAAATCATGACACGAGGTATCAACCGAATTTGGATCCTCTACAGTGCAGCTGTACTGTGCAGACCACGCATTTGTATGAAGATGATCCAAGTACATTGTTTTTACATGAACACCAAAATGACGTTGTTTTCGTGTCAAAGCACCCCTCACAGCACTGTTGCACTGCTGAGGATCCAATTTCGTACGAAACACATTAGAAACAAGCTCATAAACTAAGTAGATCGATCGACCCCACAAAGCGAGAAAAATCAGACTGCGTATCGGTGTTTTGATTGGATGTTAGTGGATGTCCTCGTTGAGGACAGCTTGCAGTAGAATTTCCCGGCTTTTGGGGCCGGGGGGAGATCGAAGGGATTGTTAAGGCTTACTGAGTGTAATAATAAAAGATTTCTCCACCATCAACAGCAACATTCAAAAGCAACATCAAGAAAAGCACCATAAAAGCAACAACTCTATATATAAACAACCAAGCTGGATGTATAATCCTAAGACAAGGCCTCCAAACTTCATCTTCATATAGAATCCCGGGCGGCTCTCTTTCCCTCTGTCTTGATCTGTTTGGACATTCATACTTCGAGATAAGAACTGATGCACCAGTCAAAGACAACAGAATCCAAATGGAACAAAGCAAAAATCTCCAATTTAACCAGTAACTCGAAACGGTTGTGTCTTCGGTTATCATAGGTTGATATGACTTTTTAGAGGACCCTGTTATAAAATCCATCTTGATAAGCTTAATTAGCACTCTATGATTCTTTGGAAGTAAATAAAGATTTCAACTTTGGTTCAAAATCGAATGAAACTTGTCAGAAAATTTGATGGGGTGCCAAAAAAAAAAACTTAGTTTTTATGTATATTCCGAGAATGAATCATCAGGACCTATAAGATTAAGCTTAATGAATGTATGAAGAAAAGGCTTAGGTTAGGTACTACCATGCAAATATTTAACTTTAATATAAAGAATAGTAATTGTTTCTGAGGAAAATGACTGAAATAATTTGCAGAAATACAGAGATAAAATAGCTATAAGCTGCATAATAAACACATAGAGGAATGGTCCTGATGATGAATAGTATGCTAAAGGGAAGTTAGATACTCACAGAGACAAAAAAGCAAGAGAATGTGGAGGGAAGAGGAAAAGAACATATGCTTTACTTGTTTGCTTTAACTGAAAACTGAAGGGAAAAAAAATATATATATATATATTTTAAAAAGTTGGCGTTTCACCCTTGGAGAATAAGCTTCCTTTTTCCTTCTAGCTACATTATATGATCTCCTATAATATCAGCAATTGTTTGATAACTGCTTCAAGTAAATATAAATGGAGTATAGTACATATATATATGTAGTGCAAGTTTTACTTTTCACACAAGATCATATCTTAGGACATACAGTTTATTTTGTACATGTAGCGCAGAATTTGAATATATAACATAATTTATGGGTCTGGATTTATATATATTTTTTCATAAACTACATATTTTAGTGATTATATGTATTCGAGTCGTCGTTCATATTAGTGTTACCGTAACATAACGGGGTTCGACCTACAATGCAAATTGACATAACTCTGTAATACAACAACACCGAGGAGATATAGCATTAGGCCGAAGTGATGTGACTTTTATGTTTCGTGAAGGTGTACATCATTTCAGACGAGACACATTTCGCCTATGAAGGACACTCAATGCGTACATGAAATTCATTCAATTCAAGAAACTAAGCATTATCAATTCTTATATGAATGTCTTCTAGTTTGATCAAACGAGTCACGGTTTGAATCAAACACTTTTATTGTATCCTGGGAGAGATTTTCATTTGATTCTCGTAGTGACATTGTAAGGGAATAAACATCTTTTAAGAGATAACACACCCTCCGTATCTTGAAGTTCATTACGTTCTGCTTTTTCAACACTGGATAGAGATTCTGGTGTGGTAAACTGATGAATGATGTTTTTGGAAGATGAATCATCTGAAAGAGTTTTTTTTTTTCTTTTCTTTTCTTTCAAGGTGGCAATATCGTTAGGGGTGACTACGTAGTCTTGAAAGATGAAGTGAATTTAGTTTTACACTAATAATTTTAGGTATTTAGGCATCGATCAATGATTATATAGAATAATTGATTAGACAATATACGATTGCTCTTTATATGCGTGCAAACGATACAACATAATAGTTGCAATGTGTTGAAGATACTAATAATAAAACATAATTATTTGTATTTATCATTTATTATTTCTACTGTCTTGTTGGCTAAGTTAGTCAATGCCTATATAAGACTCTTGTACTATCATTATAATTCAATGAAATACATCAGATTATTTTACAATATGGTATCAGAGCAAGGTCTCTCTCTTCTCATAGCTTATACGCCGCCTTCTTCTTCTTCCTAAACCCTCCTTCCTTTTCTAAACCCTAACCTGCCGGCAACACACAAAAAAAAAAAAACTTTTGCAGCCATGTCGACTACAACTGAAACAGCCACCTCGGCTGCCTCTCTTCCAACTTTCTCCCCCTCCTCCTCCATTCACATCTCTAAACTAACCCGTCAAAATTACAATTTGTGGCGTGCTCAAATTCTTCCATACCTCAAAGGTCAAGGCGTTTTTGGTTATCTCGATGGTACTATCCCCCCACCGGAGAAGACAATCACCACTGCTGGCACCACTTCCATAAATCCGGCGTACACTGAATGGGTTAAACAGGACAATCTCATCCTTAGCACCATCACCTCCTCCATAGCCGATGATGTTCTTATGCAGGTATACACAGCTTCTACCTCAGCCGAGATTTGGACAGCCTTGCAAACCTCGTTTGCGTCCACAAGCCGATCGAAACTCGTCCAGCTTCGAACTGATCTTGCCTCCACCCGAAAACAGGATCTCACGGCCTCCAATTATTTTTATCAACTCAAACGAATTGCGGATGAATTAGCTCTCGCCGGTCACCCTCTCAGCGATGAAGATTTTATTGCCTACCTTCTAGCCGGCCTCGGCCCCGATTACGAGTCGTTCGTTACCATGATCGGCTCTCGTGAATCGATCACCATTGATGAGTGCTTCTCCCAACTTTTAACCGCTGAAGCTCGCCACCTCCATCACCGCCCGCTTTCAACTTCAAGCACGCCACCTTCTCCGTCCCCGGTAGCCACTCCCACTGCCCATCTTGCTTCGGCTCCATCCCAACAGCAAACATCTCAGCAGCTCTCTAGTTATCGTGGTCGCGGATCGACAAATTATCGAGGACGGGGTCGAGGCCGTGGCCGTGGCTCTCACCGCCCTTCCTACAGCTCGGACGCTGCTCCTACTTGCCAAATATGTTCTCGTATCGGGCACTCGGCACCGAATTGTTACTACAGGTATACCCCCCCTCCCCAACAGCCTTACCCAAATTATCGAACCCCACCATCCCCTCGTCCACCTCATTCAAATTACACATACTACAACCCGGCACCCTACACCCATGATTGGATCCCCGACACCGGTGCCACGCATCATATGACCAACGACCTTCAAAATTTGAATCTCTCGTATGAACCCTATGACGGCCCTGACAAAGTTCACGTTGGTGATGGAACAGGTTTACCCATTTCTCATCTTGGCTCTTCCTCTATTAACTCCCCCTCCCGTACTTACTTGTTACACAATGTTTTAGTTACTCCCTCCCTCACGAATAATTTATTATCTGCTTACTTGGTTTGCACATGATAATGCTGTATATTTTGAATTTCATACTAACTATTTTCTCGTGAAGGATTACTCGGGCCGCGTCCATCATAGGGGATTTGTCCAAGATGGTCTCTACCGCTTCTCTTCCTCCTTCCAACGTCCCTCTGCTTAAGCCCTCTCCGCCACCTCCTGCTCCTCCGCCATCTGGCATCAACGCCTTGGTCACTGCTCCTTTCCCGTTCTTCGTGATGTTTTAAGTCGTTTATCTATTAGGTTATCAAATAAGGCACCATCTTCCGTGTGTGCTCCTTGTCAACTCGCTAAGAGTCATAGACAGCCTTTATATGTTTCAGATTATACGTCTTCTGCACCTTTAGATTTACTTTATTCGGATGTTTGGGGTCCTTGTACTGAATCGTCCATTTATGGCTCTAGATATTATGTCAGTTTTATTGATGATTTCACGAAATTTTTATGGTTGTTTCCGCTTAAACGCAAATCTGATGTTGAAAATGTCTTCCGTGATTTTCTTACTATGATTGAGCGCCAATTCAATACTAAGCTAAAAGCACTTCAAACTGATTGGGGCGGCGAGTATCGCCATCTTACACACTATCTCACTAATCTTGGTGTTATACACCGCCTATCCTGCCCCCACACTCACGAACAAGTCGGCGCCATCGAAAGGCGTCACCGCCATATAGTCGAAGTCGGTCTCTCTCTCCTCGCACAGTCTAACCTACCCCTCCAATATTGGGAGGATGCCTTTTTAGCCGCCACTTACCTCATCAATCGCCTTCCTGATGTATGAAAAATATATGATCAAATTATAAGACTTTTTATTATCATATTTATGATATTTTAGTATAATTTCATATAAATGCATTAAAAACTTATAAAAATCATAGTAGTTATAATTAGATGCATAAGTTATAGAAACGATAAAAATGATAGTTTTTATCGATTTCGTTGGTGTTTTGTTAAGTTTGTTGCAGGATCGGATGTTTACCGAGATCCCAAAATATGACATACTTTGAAGTATAAATCATGAGTTTTGTGGGATAAAAGATTATGCCAAAATCTAACAACTTTGAAACAGATCAAGCTGTCTTTAATGTTTCTACCAGAACTCATCTTCAACGGACATTTGATCTAACTTAGAGGCATTTTCAGAGAAAAAGTTCTTGATGAAAGTTGTAGGCCTTCAAAAGAGCTTTCCAACGAATATCAAATCATGTCAATCTGAGGTCTACACTCGAGATAGGTTTTTACAAACATCGATATGTTGTATATCCGGCACGCGGCCGAGAAGGCGAATATTGCGTAAAAATCTCTCAAATCGGGCCCACAAATCTCGACAAGAGAATATATATTGTGTAGCCGCACGCCCGGTGGTGGTCCGCACGCGCCCGGCTGATATGGTCTATAAATAGACCTCAAATGCAACCATTTTGGAGTGTACCAATGCATATATCTCTCTTACATATCTATATATAGTTTCGTTTTGTTGTTTTTAGTTAAATAAAAGTCATGTGGCACTCTGCGGAATAATCTTTGTAGTATAAAGTATCGTTATAGTGCTTAGAAGATGTATCAAGGCTCATTGATGTAAAGGAGTTGCTATTTCCGGAGGATACAACTCTGAAGCTTCGATTGTAATCTGCAACTTTTCTAATGTATTTATGTTGTTATTAGTATCTTACTTATAATGATATTAGGCTAACTTAGTATCTAGCCAAGATATGAAATTGGATTAGTATTATCTTTTTAGGAAATGGATGATGACTATACTAAAATTGGATAAAAATCGGTTATAATGAATCTCTTTCAGTATTCGTATTGAATTAGCTACTTGATATGAAAGAATTCATAATCTAATTATGAATTGACGCCTCGTAGTTAGGTTATGAACTCGTTAATAGAAAGACCGGAGGTAAAATTGGCCGAGTGAAAGCGTGACAACGGAATCCGATTTCTAAACTGGGGTAGATTTGTTTCGGGAGAAACAAACTCTTATTGAAAGATGTACTCGAGAGATTATTACGTTTAATTCATTTGTTTAATTGACATACCTTAAAATTGGCCGAATGACAAAACGGAAGTGACCCATGCTTGAGGATGACCTTGGACAAATGATTGGACATATGACAATTTCGGATGCTCGTGTGAGAATGAATTGTTTAGTTTAGGAGTGCACCGTTTAAGTATAATTGATTTAACTTAAAATAAAGATCGAGCACATCCAATTCCACTAAAAGATATAAGGATTCAATAACATATTCTTGGCTAGTCTATAATTATAATATCTATCTCCTCCTTAGATATTGTTTTGGTACCTATATATACTTATATCTATATATATATATGTATTGCTATATATCTATATATATATTTATATACTTATATATATCTGTTTTAGTTTATGCTTTGTTAGTTTAGAGTTTGGTTGGATGATAAAATTGCGACTTAGATTGAGATAATAACAGCTTTCTTGGTGTTTAATCACACGGTGAATTACCAAGTTTTCCTGAGGATCGACACGACTCATCACTCTATCACTACAATTTGACCCGGTACACCGCGCGGTAAGGATTGATAGCATAGAAAAGGTCCGTCGGCTTAAATGGCGCCGTTGCCGGGAACGCACGCTAATTCATTGTGTTCGAATGATTTCTACTTATATTAACTCAAAAGTCTCGAGGATAAGTCAACACTTTTCTTACCCATTTCTATTTTCTTTTTCGTTGGTACTTACCTAATAAGTAAGTTACCAATCTTTACTTTATCAATTTCAACTATTTTCGGTTTTCATTAGTTGATGACCAGAAAGAGTAAGGCCCCACTTACTCCTTATAAGCCCGACATAGATACTTACGAAAGCGCATTAAGAGCGAGAGGAAACAAGGTCATCTTGGTCGGGAAATCTGACGGAGAATCATCATCAAATCAAAATACGAAAATGGTGAAAACGATGATGAAACACTGAACAAGGGCTAGATCATGCTCAAGGCATGGCCAAAATCTTAATCGGGATCTACCAATACCAAATAACCGAATAGAAATAATCAAAATCGGAACCGAACAATCGTAATAATAACCCACCAAATCCGAGACCTATTTGTGATCGGACCTTAAGAATAAACCGGACTAATAATCCATTCGTTTACCCAATGAAGGAGCAAATAATTTTGAAATAAAATCTCATCTTTTGGTCTAATTGACGCAAGAGAGCCCAATTTCTAGGAGAGGATGATGAGGATCCACATCATCACCTCTATCTTTTCAAGAATTGTGCAATCTGACCAAAAGTCAAGGTGCTCATCGTGAATTAACAAGGATGTCTATGTTTCCTTTTTCTTTAAAAGGAAGAGCACGAGATTGGTTTATGTCACTTCCACATCATTCATTGACTAGTTGGGAGGAGATTCAAACCGAGTTCTTAAAGCAGTATTTTACTCCGGGTAGAAATTTGGAATTAAAAGTCGAAATTGCCAACTTTAGACAAGGATCTGAAGAAACGCTTGGGAATGCGTGGGAGAGATTTAAAAAGTTGCTAAGATCTTGTCCCGATCATGGTTATTCCTTAGAAATGCAAATCCAACTTTTACGTAGTAAATTAAGGAAAGATTCACGTGCGAGATGTAGATCATGCATGTGGTGGTTCATTAATGATGAGTGAAGCTCAAATAGTTTACGATGCTATAGAAAAGATTTCCAAAAATAACAGAATGTGGGAAACCGGTTCTAGCACCGTGAAAGTAGCATTTGCGGAGAATGCACATCGAATATGGAAGTTCTAGCACACTTGGAGAATTTGGGTAGGAAGTTTGACGACCTCTGTGCTAGTAGGGATCAGTAAAATCGAAAACTATCATACCAAATGACTACTCAAATCATGATAATGTGTCATTAGGGATAGAAGAACCAGAAGGATACTCAAGGGAAGAGGTGAGTTTTTTACAACAGCATAGGAATTTGAACAACGCGTATTCAAACTCCTTTAATGCTATTAAAAGAGAGCACCCAACTTTAAGATGGTCCAAAACCCTAATAAGCCAGGACAACCGCCATATCCAGCTCGAAGATAAGAATCCATATAGTAATCAAGTTCATCAAGGAAATACATCAAATCGTAACCTACAATCGTTACCTCAAATCTTATCCACAACATACTACTCAAACTATACCAGTCACCCAAAGTTCAACCCAACTTTGAAGGAGTTGATAAATGGGATAAATTAATGGAAAAAATGATGGGTGTAGTATCTACTCAAGCTCGAGAATATAGAAACTATGATAACTTCATGGGTTCGAGTCTCTAAGGATATGACTATGTTGAAAACATCTGTGGGTGGACATGATACGAGAATGAGAACTATAGAAGCATCGTTAAGGAATATGGAAGATCATTTGAGTAGAGAAGGAGAACGTAACAACATGTGAGACCTCCAGGAGGATTACCAAGTAATCTTGAAAGAAACCCGAGAGAGGTAAAAGTCAGATTACGAGAAGTAGGAAATATTGTGAAGATACTAGAGCAGAGAACGCAGAAACAATGAGGTAGAAAAAGATTTGAATGGAAAAATCGTAAAGGAAAAGGGACGAACTTGAATTTCTTGATGAAGAGGAAGAAATTATCGAAGAATTCTTAAAAACAGAATAATATTGAACCGAAATTGAAGGCGAAAAATGGGTAAAAGTCCATAGAATTACGAAAGATCCTATGGATAAGGACACGAGAACCCTATTTAAGGAACATGTCGTGAAAATCGGGGAAAAACCGGAAGATTTAAAAGTAACGAGAAGGATAAAGTTGATACGAGGGATGTTTTAAAGGAAAAATCTCAAGATAATGAAACTTGGCGATCAAGTAATGATCAAGGATTCAAGGAGAAAGGAAAAGAAAAATGACTTGAAACCAAAGGCTATAGATTTAGAATCTTTGCCTTATCCACGAAAAGATCAAATTAAAAGATAAAACCGATAAGAAATATGCTCGTTTCCTTGACACTTTTAAGTCATATTCATGTCAATATCCTCATTATAGAAGCTTTAGTCAACATGCCCCGCCTATGGAAAGTTTCTTAAAGATATCCTATCTAATAAAAAGCGATTAGAAGAATATGAGAATATTTGCCTTAATGAAGAATGTTACTCGCAATACTTCAAAGATCGACTACCACCTAAACTTAAAGATCCTGGCGGTTTCACTATACCATGTGAAATTGGAGGATTTACATTTAAGAAAGTATTGTGTGATCTAGGAGCAAGTATCAATCTCATGTCTTTTGAGGATTATAAGAAACTAGGAATAGGAGAGTTTACGAATCTTTGAAATGACCCTTCAGATGGCGGATAGATCAATTAAACATCCTAAGGGAATAATCGAGGACGTGTTGGTTAAAATTGATAAATTTTACTTCCCATGAGACTTTGTAATAATGGAAATGGAAGAAGGATATTCAGGCGCCAATTATTCTAGGTCGACCATTTCTAGCTACAGGAAGAACTTTGATAGATGTTCAAAAGGTGAACTAATACTTGAGAGTTAATGAGGATAAAGTTTCATTCAATATCTTCAAAGCTATAAACCATCCATACAAAGAACCGGACTCATGTTCTTTTATAGATGAATATTCTACTATCTCGGGATGCCAAATCTAAAGGTTATGAAAATAAATTAGAAGAATGTTTGGCATTTTCTATCTATAAAGAAGATGAAAATGATAATCTTGAAATGAAAGAAGTAATCCTTTATTTAGATAAAGGAGGGTTTGTTAAACATCCATGGCATCAAAATTTGAAATTGGAAATGGAAGGACCAGTTTAAAACCATCATTAGAAAGATCCACCAAGGAATGCTGAGTTGAAACCACTTCCTTCGAATTTGAAATATGCTTTTCTTAAAAATGATAATCATTTACCTATTATCATTTCATCAACCTTAACAAAAGAACAAGAGGATCAATTATTAAGAATGTTAAGACAACATAAGAAAGCTTTTGGATGGACAAAGGCGGATATCAAAGGAATTAGCCACGAAATTTGTGTTCACAAGATTATTTTGAATGAAGAAGCTAAACCTTGTATTCAGCCACAACGCCGCCTCAACCCGAATTTGCAAACAATCGTTAAGAAAGAGGTCATTAAGCTACTAGAAATGGGAATAATCTTTCCCATATCGGATAGTGAATGGGTAAGTCCGACTCAAGTAGTTCCAAAGAAAGGAGGTTTCACGGTAAAAGAAAATGATAAAAATGAATGGATTCCGACAAGGAAATTACAGGATATCGAATGTGTATTGACTTTCGAAATCCCGAATGAACATACTAAAAGGATCATCATCCACTTCCATTCATCGTTCGGATGTTGGAAAGATTGAGTGGACATAAGTATTATCGCTTTTAGATGGTTATTCGAGTTATTTACGAATATTCATTGCGGCAGAGATAGAGAAAAACTACTTTCACTTGTCCCTATGGAACTTTTGCTTATAAAAGAATGCCGTTTGGATTATGTAATGCACCTGCTACATTTCAGCGATGTATGATGGCAATATTTTCTGATATGGTTGAGAAATTCTTAGAAATCTTTATGGATGACTTTAGTGTTTATGGAGATTCTTTTGATAAATGCTTATCACACTTAAAGCGTTTTAACGCCGTGAAGATACCAACTTGGTTCTAAACTGGGAAAAATGTCATTTGATGGTATCTGAAGGAATTGTACTAGGTCATAGAATCTCTGAAGAAGGAATTGAAGTTGATAAAGCTAAAGTCGAAGTAATTGAAAAATTACCTCCACCAATTAATTTGAAAACGTTAAGAGGATTTCTTGGACATGCGAGGATTTTATAGAAGGTTTATTGCAGATTTCTCAAAAATAGCAAAGCCTCTCGAGTCATTTGCTAGAAAAGAAGTACCTTTTAACTTTGATGATAAATGTATGGAAGCCTTTAAGACCCTAAAAGCGAAATTAACTCATGCACCAAAGACTAGTAGCACCATTGGGATTTGCCGTTTGAAATTATGTGTGATGCTAGTGATTTAGGCGTAGGAGCTGTTCTAGGTCAACGGTATAACAAAATTCTCAAAGCTATCTACTATGCTTCTCACACATTAAACGCAATTTCTCCTTAATTATGCAACTAATGAGAAAGAAGCTGTTGGTGTAATATTTGCCTTAGATAAGTTTCGATCATATATTGTTGGTTCTAAGGTAATAATCTACACACGCACCATTCGACTCAAGTATCTTTTAAGTAAGAAAGATGCCAAACCGCGTCTTCTTAGGTGGATTCACATTCTTGAGAATTCGATATTGAAATTAAGGATAAAAAGGAAGTGAAAATGTAGTAGCGGATCATCTAAGCGGGATGGATAATGATGAAGGAAAAGGAAAAGAAATTCGGGATTCGTTTCCAGGATGAAAGCTGTTTAAGATAGATACTCCTTCAACCATGCGATTATTAAAAACTAGAATACCATCAAAGGAAGATTCGCCATGGTTTGGGGAAATTGTTAACTACATTACACCGTAAGTACATCCCACCTCATTGGACTTGGCAAATGTAAAAAAGTTCTTTTATGACTTAAAGTTTTATTATTGGGATAAACCGGATCTTTTCCGAAGATGCTCGGATGGAATAATTAGGAAATGTATTCTGATAGTGAAATTTTAAGTGTATTATCATTTTGTCATGATCGTGAGGCGGGAGGTCATCATGGAGGATGGAAAACTGCTTTCAAAGTTTTACAATGTGGTTTCTATTGGCCTACACTATATAGAGATGCATATAAATATGCAAAATCTTGTGAATCATGTCAAAATGGGGAAATATATCGAAAAAACATGAAATGCCTATGCAACCGATTTTAGAATGTGAACTATTTGATGTGTGGGGTATAGATTTCATGGGACCTTTCCTATATCTTTTGGAAAAGATTTATTCTAGTAATGGTTGATTATGTTTCTAAATGGGTAGAAAGTCAAGCTCTCCCTACTAATGATACCAGAGTAGTGCTAAGGTTCCTTAAAAGAATATATTCACACGATATGGCATTCCAAGGGCTATCATTAGTGATAGAGGTTCACATTTTTGTAACCGACCATTTACTAAGATAATTGAGAAATATGGTGTAACTCATAAACTTGGAACACCCTATCATCCACAAACTAGTGGGACGTGTAGAGGTATCTAATAGAGAAATTAAAAGAATCGTGGAGAAGACAAAGGACTCGAATCGTAAAAACTCAAGCGAGAAAGACTTGATGATGCATTATGGGCATCTGAGCGACTTTTAAAACACCGATTGGTCGTTCTCCTTACAAATTAGTATTTGGAAAATCTTGTCATCTCCTCGTTGAATTAGAACACCCGAGCTTTATGGGCTATTAAATTTCTAAACTTTGATCCTAAAGTCATCATTGATCATAGATTACTTGATTAATGTAACTAGAAGAATTTCGACTCGATTCTTATGAAAATGCTCGAATCTACAAGAACGCACTAAAGCTTTTCATGATAAGAAAATCTATAGTCGTGAGTTCCATATAGGTGATCGAGTACTTTTATATAATTCACGTTTGAAGTTGTTTCGTGAAAGCTTAAATCTAGATGGACAGTCCATATGACGTAACAAAAATCTATAAGTGCTGAGTCATTGAACTAACGATGGAAAAACAACTTTTATAGCCAATGGACACAGGTGAAATTGTTCGTGGAAGTCAAGGATACCTCAAGCGTAAGAAGTATTATTACTTATCGATCCTCCAACGAATTGAGGAGCGAATTTTAAACTCACCCGATTATGTGTACTATCTTTCTAATTTACCTTTTAATATGCATTTTAAAGTAGTTTCGTCTTTTACCGGATAGACGTAAAAGAACTGGATGCCTTTCATAGATAGAATAGAAGTTTTTATTTTACTTTTAAGATTAGGTCTAGATAAGGATGTCGCCTTTAAGATAGAAGCCTTAGTTTCTAAATTAAATAAGGAATTATTAATCGAAGTCAGAGAAAGAGAACTTTGTAATGGAAATTCAAGGAGTGCAATAAAAAGAAGAGCAAGGTTTTTAATGAAGTGTAGAATCAGGAAAAATGGAACATGCTTTGGATGAAGGTGGAAGAAATACAACCATATCCTGGATGAGTGTTTGAATGTTATTAAGAAGGGAACGATTAGGTGGTTATCCGAAAATCCCGAGGGAATACAAAGAGATAATTCAAACGCATCACTCCTAGGAGAAAGGTTAAGGGACCGTTATGATAACAATCTTGAGAATCTGAGATTGAGGGAGTTAGCAAAAAATCCTAAGAATTTCAGTGTGTGTTTTAATTTTTCAAATTTTAATTAAATTTCGTATTTTTAAAGTTATTTCTCTAAACTTAAAAAAAGAAAAATATTTTTATGAAAAATTTATAATAAACCTATTTTATCATGTAAAGTAGGTATATTATATAAAAAATATGTGATTTCAATATTATATTAGTTTTTATATTTTATCAAGTTTTATATAGAAAAATCGTATTAAACTTAAATTATATAACATAAATCATAGGATTAACATCAAATGATTTTTATGTGATATAATTAGAGCTTATTACACAAAAATGATAAAAATTCCGTTTTTTTGGGCCATGTGACCGCACGCTACGTACACTACTGCACGCGCGCCGGTGTGTACACACCTAAACCTAAAAAATCGCCCTTTCCTCATTTCTCATACCCTCAATTCGAATTGAAGAATGTTCCCGACTTCTTCCTCTCTTCTCCTCAAAAAATCAACAATTTTCCATCAATTTTCTTCACTCAAACATCACATAAGTGTTAATCTCTCTTCTTCTCTTCAACTTAATCATAAAGAGAAGATACCCATTGGAAAAAGTTGAAGCTTGGCAAGCTCAAGGCTCTCTTTTCTCTCATTCCGGCGACCCCCATTAATTCCGCGACCTAAGCTTTTCATTCTAGCTTCTTAAGGTAATAATATATATATATTTCAAATATTTCAAATTTTAGTTAATTTTCTGAATTTATTTTGAATTTATTTTGAATTTATAGCCTAAGTAATTGTTTGTTCTTGTTGTTGGTGTTGTTTGTTTGTGTTGTTGTTTTGTCGTATCACTATCGTAGATGGCCTCATCGTCTAGAAGTAATCCTAAGAGGAAAAAGATCAAGTACCAATCGTAGTACCGGTAGTTCAAACTAGACCTTTAACCAAAAAGGAGAAAAGTTTAACCTTTGAGAAAACCGCTAGTGAAGAAGCTAAGCGGGCGCATGATGAGTACTTTAGTAAAAGTAAGGTTTGGTTAGAACGAGGGATTGATTTTTCAAGGATTGGGAAAGAAGTGAAAGAAATTTTCAAGGATAGAGGATGGTTGGATGTAGCTATGGATAGGAAAGATAAGATTAACGTTTCTATGGTATCAGAGTTTTATTCAGTATTATCTACTTATGATGCTGATACGGTTGAGGAGATGACTTATATCCTCTAAGAAATGTTAATGTTACTTTTACCTGCTATGATTAATGTATTCTATGGCTTAAATGATATACCGTAAGAGGAGGATTATCATAATGTGGGGTTTTTAGAACATCCTATGGCTCTACAAACCAAAGCTTATGAAGCCCAAAGAAGCCTTTGACCCCACTGCTGAATGGATAGAAAATAGGTTTGCTTATGGGAATTGTATTAGGGACATACGGGCAATAAAACAGTTCTTAGGCCATAATGTATGTCCTTCCACACATGTTTGTGCATTTGGTCGAGAGGAAGTAGTTATTGCTTGGGCCATGGTTAATGATATTCCTATAAATCTGGGGAAATTGATCTTTTCTAAGGCATGTGAGTTTGCAAGGACTCGTTATCGAGGGGGACGTCTCCCGTTCCCTAGTCTCATTTCTCGCCTTGTGTGAGCTTGCGAAGTCCCTGCCTTACCCTCGGATAGAATCATGTCTCTCCTACATTCCTCCCATTGGTCTTAAACTGAGAGCCTTACCTACTGGAGTAATAAATTACAATAATCCTAATCGTCAAGAATAAAGAACCTCCACCTCCTATTCACACTCAAGTACCTACACCACCTGAGACAGTCCACATCACCACAAAGAGAGTCAAGTTGAGGCTATGTTTCAAAGATTTAGTTCAAGCTCAGGCTAGAACTGATGCTAATATAGCTTTAACTCGTGAGCGAGAATAGACATTGGGCTGAGAGGACATTAGAGTTGGTCGAGAGAGGATTTCGAGATGCTATGAGTGAGTTTGATCTAGATTTGCTTTGAGATATCTCGCTAGACACCCTATAGTCACCTTACCCGTATACTATGCCAGATTGATTCCGCCGATTCCGCCACCTGCTATTTATCGTGACTTTATGCCGTCATCCATAGGGACGGGGTGGTATGTTTACAGTACACCAGGGACATCCTCGGGCATGGGAGGAGTGACTTCGTGGCGAGATGTGACGCCAGGATTGGGTTCATTTGGACTTCAGGATCGGGCTTCTATGTCGACGATGAGGATCAAGCATCATTCGAACTTCAGATCGGATCCACAAAGCAGATTCGCTTATGGTATTCATACGCACACGATCGCAAGGAGCTGATTTTACTTCGTTTCTATCTACATTTGGATCATCATCATCTCAAGATTTACCCTCTACCGGTGACATCGATCTTAACTATGATGAGGACGAGTGATTTTGTCTCTGTTATTTAACTATCTACTTTTTGGTTTGACTTAGTTTTTGTTATGTTTGTTTTGTACGTTAAACGTTTGATGCACTCTCGGGGTAGTGCACTTTGTTATTCTGTATTTTTTATCGTAGTTTTCGGATGTTTTGGATCTTTTCCCACGCTTTAGAAATTTGCGGTTGTTTGTCGTAAAGTAAATCTGGATCAAGCTAGAAATTGAAATATCTTTGATCGAAAGACTATTTGACCGCACGCGCCGTTGGTGTCCGCACGCGCGCCGGTGTAGTAAGTCGCAGGATCTTCTCGGGATATTTCCATTTCAGTCCAAACTTTGTCTATATAAGGAAACAGATGCAGCATTCCTAAAATGCTCATTTCCTTCCTTTACCTTTAATTCTCTTGCTATAAAAAGTTTAAAATGTCCGATCGTTCATCAGTAAACAGTTATTCACCTCCACATACACCAAATTCTGTCATTCCAAATACATTTTTTCATCAAGTCCCTTACGAGCCTATGTATGCTTCGGTTCACAACCATTATATAAGTAATTTCAATCAATCACCGGTGTTGATTGAGAGAGGTTTAAATTTTAGAAAGGTTGACAACTGGGCATTTACGAGGATGGATATAGATGGGTGGGACTATTTTTGTCGTATGCCGAGAGGTAGGATTAATGTTACTGTGGTAAGAGAATTCTATTCAGTACTGTCAGAAGCTAATACTGTGTCGTTAACACAATCTGTTACTGTGAGAGGAGTTGCTGTTCCTTTCACCTCTACCAACATAAATCAAATTTTCTTAATTCCACCAGTCCAAACTTCATCCAGTCATTTTGAGTACCAATGGAGATTGGATACCGCTAACGGTTTTATTACAAAATATTCGGAAGCTTGTCCACTCTTGTTCTACAATTATGATATTGATCAAAATGTCTCTACGACTGCTTTACTTCCCCATCTTAGAACGTGGAAGCGATTCATCAATTCACGTGTTTATCCAATCATTAATTTCTCGGAAGTTAGTGATGATGAATTGATGCTTCTATATGCGATTACTCACTTTGAGTCAAGTATAGATTGGGAGTCTTGATTCGTAAATCACCGTGAGTTTTATGCTCGGGAGAAGACCAATTATCATCCTTTACCATTTGGATGGTTGATTTCTAGGTTATGTGTTCGTTTGGCAAGGGTTCCGGAAAGAGCGACAGATGAATATTTTCCAGCTCGTATTCCTCGTATTGGGCTTTTACCAGTCGATATTCCGGGAGGATCGTCAAGTGGTGAAAATTAGATAACTTTGTTGGTAGAAAAGTAGAATAACAAATTAATAAAAGTAGTACGGTACGTTAGTATAAGTCACAATAAATTAAAATAACTTAGTTTAAGAAATTAGTTTAACTTAATTTATGGTTTTCTAGTTTAACATTCCTAGTAGTTTTAAGTTGTGTTTTAGTATTGTAATATATTTGCATGTTTTTAATTTATGTTTTTAAATGTTTTTCTTTTATATTATATAAACGCTTCGTCTATTTGACACCTAAAATAATCTAACCATGATAGAATTCATTTTATTTTCTAATCCAAATTTTTACTACTCATTGTAGACATCGGGACGATGCCAATTCATAAGTGGGGAGTAGAGATTGGTTAGTAAATAAATTGAATTTAATACATCAAACACTTATACACTTAGTTTAATAAGCAATAATATATAATTATTTGATAAAAATGATATATTTGGATAGAATAAATTTTTAATTAAGTAAAGTAATCTTGATATATTATTCTTATATTAATTATGTCTATTTTAGATTTTTAATAAGATTTTAAGTATATATATCTTGATAAATATTATGAAATATTTTTTATGAAATTAGACAAAAGTTACTTATAATTATAATGAAATTTTAGAATAATTTTCTTTTCAAAACAAAGTATGAAATTGGAATCGGATTAGAATGATGAGATTTTTGGCATAACTTTGATAAACCAGAGCCAAATAAGCCTACCCGAACATAATTTCCAATTTTGTCCCCACCTCACCTTGTGTAGAAATGATCAAGACTTCACTCGAAAAATAGCCATTATTATTAACTAGAAATTACAACCCTAACTTAATAATGGTCTACATTTCTTTGAAAATCCCAAAGTTTAGTATGTATTTATGGATAAGCGGTGATGACATCGAAATTTGGTATATCTTTGAGATTGAAATGAATGTTATTCGAAGGCGCTTTATTATCAAATATGGTTATTCTCGAAAAAAAAAAAAAAAAAAAAAAAAAAAAAAAAAAAAAAAAAAAAAAAAAATCTAAGAACAGAGTATTATAGTATCTTTTACTGCTTTTGATCGACAACCCAAAAATAAAATATCGATAAAAGTCACTGATGATAGTAGTCCAATGAGGTATTATCACGAAATGTCCTATTCTTTGGGAATGAAGGTATATGCTATAAATCATGAAAAAAGAAAAGTCGAATCAAAACTATCAAGAATTATCACGAGTTTAAGGAAACCGGATTCGTGATTTTCGATCGAAAGAGTAGTACTCCGATCAATCTTGATAAAGCAATGCCTATGTTCTTAAGTTCTTATTTATGTTATTAGTAAAAAAAAAAAAAAAAAAAAAAAAAAAAAAAAACCATATTTTGGAAGTTATTAAAGTTAAAATTGAAAACAATTAATCGTGAGTGTTACTGATTTAGAAATTTTTGATCGTAAGATGAAGGTGTAAGATGCATTTACTTGCTTCTATTTTCTTTTGATTTCCTTTGTTATCCTTTTTCGATTAGCCAACTACCTCGAACTCCGAACGTTACAAGCCAATTTGCCAACTACTTGACTTAGTCATTGATTCGATAAATCATACATTGGAGATTAAAAGTTGTTCTAAATATTTTATTTATACTTATAAAGTGATTCATGAAAATTTCATTTAAATAATATTTTATAACTAGTTTATTAAATTATATACACTTTTTATCTTCTTAAATATCTTAGATAGATGAAATTAATATAATTATAATGTTGACAAAAGATACGTTACTAAGTTAGGAATTTAATCTGAAGATTATATTATCGCTTATTTTGCTCGAGACGATCAAAAGCTAAGTGGGGAGTTGTGATGTATGAAAAATATATGATCAAATTATAAGACTTTTTATTATCATATTTATGATATTTTAGTATAATTTCATATAAATGCATTAAAAACTTATAAAAATCATAGTAGTTATAATTAGATGCATAAGTTATAAAAGCGATAAAAATGATAGTTTTTATCGATTTACGCTTGGTGTTTTGTTAAGTTTGTTGCGAGGATCGATGTTTACCGAGATCCCAAAATATGACATACTTTGAAGTATAAATCATGAGTTTTTGTGGATAAAAGATTATGCCAAAATCTAACAACTTTGAAACAGATCAACTCAGTCTTTAATGTTTCTACCGTAACTCATCTTCAACGGACATTTGATCTAACTTAGAGGCATTTTCAGAGAAAAGTTCTTGATGAAAGTTGTAGGCCTTCAAAAGAGCTTTCCAACGAATATCAAATCATGTCAATCTGAGGTCTACAAATCGAGATAGGTTTTTACAAACATCGATATGTTGTATATCCGCACGCGCCGGAGAAGGCCGAATATTGCGTAAAAATCTCAAATCGGGCCCACAAATCTCGACAAGAGAATATATATCGTAGCCGCACGCGCAGCGCTGGTGGTGGTCCGCACGCGCCCGACTGGTGATATGGTCTATAAATAGACCTCAAATGCAACCATTTTGGAGTGTACCAATGCATATATCTCTCTTATATATCTATATATAGTTTCGTTTTGTTGTTTTTAGTTAAATAAAAGTCATAAACGGCACTCTGCCGGAATAATGTTTGTAGTATAAAGTATCGTTATAGTGCTTAGAAGATGTATCAAGGCTCATTGATGTAAAGGAGTTGCTATTTCCGGAGGATACAACTCTGAAGCTTCGATTGTAATCTGCAACTTTTCTAATGTATTTATGTTGTTATTAGTATCTTACTTATAATGATATTAGGCTAACTTAGTATCTAGCCAAGATATGAAATTGGATTAGTATTATCTTTTTAGGAAATGGATGATGACTATACTAAAATTGGATAAAAATCGGTTATAATGAATCTCTTTCTCAGATTCGTATTGAATTAGCTACTTGATATGAAAGAATTCATAATCTAATTATGAATTGACGCCTCGTAGTTAGGTTATGAACTCGTTAATAGAAAGACCGGAGGGTAAAATTGGCCGAGTGAAAACGTGACAACGGAATCCGATTTCCTAAACGGGGTAGATTTGTTTCGGGAGAAACAAACTCTTATTGAAAGATGTACTCGAGAGATTATTACGCTTTAATTCATTTGTTTAATTGACATACCTTAAAATTGGCCGAATGACAAAACGGAAGTGACCCATGCTTGAGGATGACCTTGGACAAATGATTGGACATATGACAATTTCGGATGCTCGTGTGAGAATGAATTGTTTAGTTTAGAGTGCACCGTTTAGTATAATTGATTTAACTTAAAATAAAGATCGAGCACATCCAATACTAAAAAGATATAAGGATTCAATAACATATTCTTGGCTAGTCTATAATTATAATATCTATCTCCTCCCTTAGATATTGTTTTGGTACTATATATATACTTATATCTATATATATATATGTATTGCTATATATCTATATATATATTTATATACTTATATATATCTGCTTTTAGTTTATGCTTTGTTAGTTTAGAGTTTGGTTGGATGATAAAATTGCGACTTAGATTGAGATAATAATGCTTTCTTGGTGTTTAATCACACGGTGAATTACCAAGTTTTCCCCGAGGATCGACACTCGACTCATCACTCTATCACTACAATTTGACCCGGTACACTGCCGGTAAGGATTGATAGCATAGAAAAGGTCCGTCACTTCCTACCCGGGTCCTCAATGGAAAATCCCCATATGAAATGGTGTATGGACGCTCCCCCGATTACTCCTTCCTCCGCGTTTTTGGTTGTGCATGCTGGCCCCACCTTCGTCCCTATAACAACCACAAACGGATTTCCGTTCAAAGACTTGCATCTTCTTAGGCTATAGCCCCAACCACCATGGATACAAGTGCCTCGACCTCTCCACCGGACGTGTTTATATCTCGCGTCACGTTGTCTTTGATGAAACCACGTTCCCATATACTCCATCTCCTACTCCCATCATCCCAAACATCATTACCGTGCCCTTACCAGCCTCCCTCTGCCCGCCACCTTCCACTCAACCGACCCCACAATCCTCGGCTCCATCTCCTCCCCATCACCCTCCCCCCGCGTCGAGCCCAAGCTCTCCTATCTCGGCCCTACCTCCATCTCCCACTCCAAGTCATGCGGCCACATCTTCATCCGGTCCAGTTACCCAACCCGGCCATCCTATGGTCACCCGCACCAAAACCAACACTCTAAAACCCACTCAAATGCCTGATTTCATCCGCTATCCGATATCTCATGCTCTCCTTAACACTGTCGCAACCACCGATCCCACATCATATACCGAAGCTTCTAAACACCCTACCTGGCGTAATGCTATGAGAGAGGAGATTAATGCTCTGTTGCGCACTAACACTTGGGATCTTGTACCTTTTCAATCTCATATGAATATTGTAGGAAACAAATGGGTTTACCGCACGAAGCACCATGCTGACGGCACCTTTGAACGTCACAAAGCTCGCCTAGTTGCTAAAGGCTTCCATCAAACAGAAGGAGTAGATTTCACGGATACATTCAGCCCGGTTGTCAAACCGGTTACCATACGCCTCTTGCTTGCCCTTGCTGTCTCTCAGGGTTGGTCGCTCCGTCAAGTTGACATACAGAATGCATTTCTCCATGGCCACCTAAACGAACCTGTTTACATGCAACAACCACAGGGATTCGTTCATCCAGATTATCCCGACTATGTATGTCGTCTCAAACGCAGCCTATATGGTCTGCGACAGGCACCCCGAGCATGGTTCTCCCGCCTCACGGAAGTTCTGACTCAGTTCGGCTTTGCAAGTTCAAAAGCCGACACCTCTCTATTTATTTATGGTCGTGATGGCCATCGTATTTATCTTCTTGTTTATGTTGATGATGTTATTATTACAGGTACTTCTCAGTCTCTTATCTCGCAGGTTATCACATTTCTTGGCTCCCAGTTCCCTGTCAAAGATCTTGGTACGATGTCATATTTTCTGGGTGTTGAGGCACTTCCCACTTCCGATGGCCTATATCTTACTCAACGAAAATATATTCTGCAACTTCTGCAACGCGCTGACATGGACAAATCCAAACCGTGTCCAACACCTATGTCAACTTCTTCTCGCGGTGTCTCGGGCTCGGCCTCCTTATTCTCAGATCCTTCCTTATACAGGACTATTGTTGGGGGCCTCCAGTACCTCAGCTTCACTCGTCCTGACATTGCCTTTGCTGTTCATAAGGTCAGCAAGTTTATGCAGTCTCCCACTGACGACCACTGGCTCGCCGTCAAACGGATTCTTCGTTACCTTAAGCAGACAATTTCTGATGGTTTATTCCTCTCTCGGCACTCTCCTATCTCCCTTCAGGCGTATTCTGACTCCGACTGGGCTGCGGATCCTGATAACCGCCGCTCCGTCGGGGCGTACTGTATATTTCTGGGCAACAATCTCATCAGCTGGCGTTCAAAACAACATCTCACCGTCTCCAAGAGTAGTACTGAAGCTGAATACAAGACACTCTCCAACACTGCTGCGGAAGTCCAATGGTTGTGCAGCCTCCTCTCTGAGATGCGGATTCCTCTACCCTCTCCGCCTACGTTATGGTGCGATAACATCGGGGCCACGTATCTTGCCCATAATCCGATGTTTCACGCTCGCACCAAACATATTGAGATAGACTTTCATCATGTTCGCGAATTGGTCGCTTCAAAGCGCCTCAACATTTCCTTCCTGAGCTCGAAAGATCAACTTGCTGATTTGCTGACGAAGCCTCTTGCCCGTCCACGCTTCGAGTTCCTCAAGTCCAATCTCCGTGTCCAGGCCCTTCCCACGGGATTGCGGGGGCGTGTTGAAGATACTATTAATAAAACATAATTATTTGTATTTATCATTTATTATTTCTACTGTCTTGTTGGCTAAGTTAGTCAATGCCTATATAAGACTCTTGTACTATCATTATAATTCAATGAAATACATCAGATTATTTTACAATACAATGGTGGACTAAATTGTGAGAAGTTTTCCAGGATGACGGTGAGAACGGGTCCTTGATTACCGTGAAAATATTCGATTTACAAAATGTGTTTGATCATATCACCACCAAGCCTTAGAACATTCATACAAATAGTCAAAACAACTCAATAACACTTCAAGAGTCTGAGTGTTAGCCACAATACTGAGTAAAGGTCGCCAACAAAAGTGTGTCGGACTCCATATCAACTTGTAGCCTCTCTCTCTCACCCGAAGTTATTGTGTGGTGTCTCCACACGATGTGGCACCATACATATCATATACAGTTTTATTCTCTATTTAATGTGTAGTTCTGATCGTTTCACCCGTCACTTCACCTCAAATTCCCTCACCACACAATAACTTCCCCTCTCTCACCATTCTGTCTCTAGAATAATTGGAGAATGTAAATCGAGATATGAGTCTCAATATTTCAATGTTTTGAAGTTGCCATAAATTTATTTTTGACAGAAACGACGTTTTACTCCAAATAAAACTCCAAACTTTGATAGACAACGTTTTTTCCTTCAAGAAACACCAAAGTCCTCTAGCAAATCCTCCGCCATGTCCTAGGATTGGAACTGTGGATATAAGGTGACACATACTACACTTGCTTTAAGCAAGCAAAATGAACAGACTACTGAGTTGGGGACTCAGGGACAACAGATGAAACGTACTTCCACTACTAGGAAGTCCTCAACAACAAGAGCAGTTTTGTCTAATTTGTCTAATGCAGCCAAGAGACTTTTAGACCCATGTAACAAAGCGGCTCATGCCATACTTGCTAACATTGAATCTATGGAACCTCCCAACGTTCTAGAGACCATATCAAGGCTAATCCACCTGACTTTAGATAGTTGGCAGCATCTGACGATAATGTGAATATTTAAATTTTTTTTATTTTTTTTGTGTGTGTAAAATGATCACTTTATCAACTGGTTTCACGGGAGGTGAAAACTTTAATCGCAGATTGAAGTTGTCTCAAAAAAACGTTGGGAGGTTTCATAGATTCAAAATGAACATGCAGTAGCAAAGAAGATCTAAACTTGGGTGAGGGTGAGCTGAGTCTTTGCCCACCTAATTAGGCCCCACTCCCCAGCCAACAAGCCCACCAACTCTGTCTAGTCCCTACCATCTATGTTCCTTTGCCTGCATTAACACCCCTCCCCTCCCCCCTCCCCCACTTTCTTGCATCTAGCTTAAAATCCGTCTCCTTTCCTCATTTTCCCCGCAGCTTTTTGACGGATTTTCCCAAGCTTCCCCCACTCCTTTATACATTTCTGACATCTCCGCCGTCTCTCCCATTCATTCTCTTTGTGCTTGATCTGCAAAAAAACCAGTGAAAAAATGCAGAGCACAGCACTATCATTCACGCCCTCAATTTCATTGCCATCAAAGCCCAATCCCAAGTTCAGATTGAGTCCAAAGCTTTCCCCTCTTAAGCACTCTCTTGTTTTCCAATCTCCCAATTTACCTTCTTTATCAAGTTCCAAGCTTTGCCCAACATTCCGATGCAGTTCCGATTCAGGGAATCTGGTACGTCCTGGATGGATTCCGGACCCACTAGAAACCAAATCGGAAGATGCTCTCAAAGTACGGGCTGCATCTGTACCCGAAACCGAAAGCGCCGGTGAAAAGCCTACAGAAAGCTCAAAATTCAAGGATACTTTGGTGCTTGGAAGTCTTTTTGGGTTTTGGTACCTTTTCAATATCTACTTCAACATTTATAACAAACAGGTATTCTTCCTCCTTTTCATGTTTTTATTTTGCTTGATTTAAAACTGTGCTTATTTAAGTAAGAAGCTCTATTTTATTTTTAGTAAGGAGTTTGATTTGTATATATTGTTTGGTTAAATTACATTGTTTTTGTTCATACATTGTGATGAATGATGATGCCTGTAAGATTTGCATGGCTGCATGAATGGGAAAGAGTTGCAGGATTTGTTTCTTCTGGAAAACGTTTGATTTGCTAACAAAGTTGACCTTGTTAGAATTTTGTGTTCAGCATCAATCAAATTATTCTATTGTAGTAGAAGGACGTCTAAACTCAGAATTCTTTCAAGTATTCTTATCATTTATTGGCTTAATTTATGCTTCGATATCTTACGCACTTGCCCAAGATTTTATGTATCAATCGTTTGTGTGGAATGAATTGACTTTTAAAAGGCCGATCGCTACTAGCATGATAAGCGTGGTGCACTGGCAAAATAATTTTGGTGCAAATAAAGGGTTCTTTTATGCATCATTCATTCGAGCGGAGGCGGGCAGTGCGAATAAGTTTTGGCTGAAAGCTGAATCCTAAATTGCATTTTGTATTAATGTGTCTGAGAATTTTTTACAGTCAGTTTAAGTTTTGAATGACAAGTTGGTTGTTTACAGCTTTTCCCTCGACTTTTATTTGATTTTTTTTGCTTGTAAAGCATGTCCTTAATCTGCTGATTCACTTGCAGGTGTTGAAAGTCTACCCCTACCCAATAACTGTTACGTTAATTCAGTTTGCTGTTGGTACTCTTCTTGTTCTTTTCATGTGGACAACTAATCTGTACAAACGGCCAAAAATCAGTGGCGCTCAGGTAACATGTTCTAGTGTTTTCCTTAATTTTTGTTTTCTTTGTTTATTTTCGTATGGTAGATCATCTGGCTTCTGTTTTTTTTTTATCGTTGGTTGCAGCTTGTGGCAATTCTGCCATTGGCAATTGTCCATACATTGGGGAATCTCTTCACTAACGTGAGTCTTGGAAAAGTTGCTGTGTCATTCACCCACACCATTAAGGCTATGGAGCCCTTCTTCTCCGTTATTCTTTCAGCCATGTTTCTTGGCGAGGTATTGACTTTAACTTATTTTCTATATACCACCAAGACTCTGGCTAATTTGATATATTGATCAAGTAATTTACGTACTGCTAATTTACGTACTGTATATACCACCAAGACTCTGGCTTACTTGGAAACATGTCTCCGTAATGCAATGTCAGCTATTTTTCTTTATGCTATAGGAGAATTTGATGCTATGATTGCGGTACATGAGTATATAGTATCGGACATATAAAAGTTTAGTGGTTTGTTGTTTCGTAGACCGTTTGCTTTTGGGATGTTTTGTAGGCTTTCTTGTTTAAGTGCTCCACTTTTCAAACAGCTTCCTACTTTATGGGTGGTCTCGTCTCTTGTACCAATTGTTGGTGGAGTGGCATTGGCATCAGTTACTGAAGCTTCCTTTAACTGGTAAAAACTTCGAGGCTTTACTTCACATCAATGATCTTTTTGTTCCAACTTCTTTCGGAAATCTGACACTTGATTCGTGTTCCTTAAAAGGGCGGGATTCTGGAGTGCGATGGCCTCTAATTTGACCAATCAATCACGGAATGTCTTTAGCAAGAAATTTATGGTCAAGAAAGAGGTGAGTTTTGTGCTGAAAGCACTACATTATGTGATAATGTTACTGTTTTTTTGTTGCTTTCGATCGCTGCTACTGGATAACGTGTGATGCATTTTGGCCAGGAATCTTTGGACAACATCACTCTGTTTTCGATAATCACGATAATGTCTTTTATCCTGTTGGCCCCTGCTACTTTTTTCATGGAAGGGATCAAGTTCACTCCTTCATTTCTTCAAACTGCTGTGAGTTTGTAGTTTCAAAAGAGTTTGATTAATTTTCTTACTCACTATTGATGTGTTTTTTCAATCTTTAAATCTAATCCTCCCGGACTGAGTGTGATGCTTTAATTATTAGGGATTGGACGTCCGTCAGGTTTATATTAGGTCTCTGCTAGGTGCTCTCTGCTTCCATGCGTATCAGCAGGTAATTACGTATCCTTGTTTAAATCACGTCATTGATTACATTTGCTTAGCGAAACATGAAAATATGGATTTCCGCTGAAACTCATACATACTTGGTTATTCTCTGACATCACGTGGATCTTCTTCTTTTTTGATGGAAACTAAACTGTCCCTCTCCGCTGTATCACCTTGAAGCAATATTTCATATGGGATTGTGTATTATAGAGTATCTATGTCATATGGGATTCAAATTCGCGTATTGATTGGAGCTTATAATGACACTTTGATTCTCTCCTCGTTCAATTTTTTGTACGTTAATGTATAGAGTAATGTTGCAAGCGTTCGATGTCTATTTTCAATTTACTATCCTTAGTTCAGATCACATCATGTGAAGTATTGTTGTTACGTTTTCTGCGTATGACAAGAGTGGGCGGGTGGTGCAGGTTTCATACATGATATTGCAGCGCGTATCTCCTGTTACGCATTCTGTGGGCAATTGCGTGAAGCGGGTTGTAGTCATTGTTACTTCTGTCCTTTTCTTCCGCACCCCTGTTCAACCTATCAATGCTATCGGTACGCTCCTATACCCATTCTCATTTCAATGATTATAGAAAAAAAACAAAAACACTGATCATGAAAAAATAGCGACGTTAATGTTTGATTTTATGGTAATGATGCCATTTTTTTGTTCTTGTATAGGTACTGGAATTGCTCTAGCCGGAGTATTCCTCTACTCGAGGGTGAAGAGTATTAAGCCGAAGCAAAAGGCAGCTTGAAAAAAAAAAACCTCAATTTGGGCTCAACATTTTTCTAGCTTTTCTTGTTGTTAGTTTCTCGAATTCGTGGGAAAGAATGGAATTATTCTTGTTATTGGACCAAGGTTTTGTAGATGTAGAACAAATATTTGCAGATTTTCTAGATCTAAAGTTGTTTGTAGGGCACTAAATTCAGCCTATTTCTCTGCAACTTTGGTATGGAAATCTCTGTTTTCTTTTGTTATGGAGAAATTGGGAAAGAGCAAATCATCTTGTGGTTTTAATGATTGGTTTACATAAACCGCATGTTAAAAGTTACCATACCTGATTTAACACGGCATCACATTCGGGCTTTAGCCGAATGTTTGCGCTTAGGTTCCACTTTTTAAAGGTCAGATGTTAAATATGGTGCCAGTATATGGTATAATAATTCTCGAGTAACATTGTTATTGATATCACAACGAATTTACCGCTTAAGGCATCACATCGACATTTGACCTCTGAAAAGTCGAATATAACCTAACATTCGACTTTGCATAGGTCTAATCGAATGTCTATTTTCGACCTCTGTACAAGCAAACCTAACAGCCTAACCTAAAGTTTGATGTCACGGCAAATTCACTTTCATTGTAGTGCTAATAACAACGCCCTTCTTTCATATCATTCTCACCACAAATTTTAAGGCTAACAAACAACTAGAACGGGTTACAATCAACTATATATCAAAATGCACTCTTGAAATAAGCAAGCCGCGGAATCGAAAATTACAAATAAATATCACACAATATATATATATATATATATATATATATATATATATGAAACATGGACATATACCTAAGTACCAAGAAAACCAGTGTAGTAGTACAATGTGACATATAGCAATGCAATGATGAAAGGGGATTGTTAGATGCATTACATTCAACTTATCACGACACCATATGACTGTAGCACCGAGTGTGTGGTGCCATAGTGGCATGGTGTCACGGTAAATTTGGATGGTGCATTTAAAGGTGTCCCTAGTTTAATGGTAAGCTAGGTTGAAGGAGAGGGACCACCGGGTTTACCGCCTTGGCCAAGGGGACTAGGAGTTTGCTTTGTTTCAGAGCCTTTAGGGGTTGTTATTGGACTCCTTTCTCTTCTTAGCTCGCTTACACGCGGGCTATAAGCTCGCTGTGTCAACCTCGGACTGTGTAATGCAGATGATGGAGTCGGTGTTGAACTTGTTACTTTAGGGCTGCTTGCATGACGAATCTCTCCTCGGCTTCTAGTCACAATCTCGTCGAGTATTTCTGCACTGTCCATATGGTGTGCTCTTGCTTCAATTTCTTGATCCTAAAGTATATAAAAGGCAACAGTTTAGTGTTTGATAGAATGCCCCAATGGATATTTTAAAAGACAGGTTAATACAGAAGCTTACTTCAAAAGATAAGTTGTAAGCAACTGCAGGGGCTTCTTCATATTCTGCAGCATCCAATTCTTGCAAATGGGCAGCTTTGAAAAACTTAGGGAGCACATATTGCCGGACCGGGACAAGAAGCATGATCAACATAGGAAAAAGGAGGCCAGCTATTGGGATCCAGGTTAGTCCAAAACATAGAAGAAGGTAAGCTGTCTGAAACAATGTGAAAAACGCGATCGTCCTGAACGGTACCGTCTCGAGAAATGTAGCATGATATTCTTCCAAAACCCTGCATATATACATAAGCAGGTCAAGATTCAATACTTCAAATAACAATGCGGAATTTGGACCATGAATCAGGACACTAGAGTGATTACTGCTTCAATTTCACTCTCGAGTATAAAACTTACTTGTATCGTCGACTTGGAGCAGTGAAGAGATACAATATCCTCTCCCAAAACTGGTTCCCTGGCAAGCTTTCGATTGCCATGAACGCAAAGTATCCCCAAAGAACCGAGGTCGGAATTCGTTTCAAAACGGGCAAAGCCCCAACACAACAACCAACCATCGCCGCCTGAAGCAAATTGCTAAGACGTTGTTCTTTGACTTCAACCGGTAGAAGATCATCGACGTCCTTATTCACATCAAAAACAGTCTCATCAACCGGAGCATCCATGTAACCTGTACTCGAGGCTAGTTGAATCGTAGACTCCTTTAGCTCTCTCAACCCCTGCCGATTTAATACCGCAAAAAGTTAGTTTAATGAATCTATTGAAAATGCACTGTATTTACGAGTTTAATCAAGAATTAACTATTTTACCAGAGCAGATGGAGCTTGGAAAACGAGCGGCGTCTGCATTTCGTTGTAAGCTTCTTGCATATTACTATACAACTGGCCCAGATTGGCGTTTCTACGTATGCTTTTACGTGCAGTTGTTACAAGCTTATTCCTTAGAAGCTGTTGAGATCAAGACAAAATCAAACAAAAAATGGTAAAATACAAAAACAATATGGTCAATTTTCATTATAAGAGTCCTTTTTCCTGTATTGTTGAAGTGTGTTACAAGAGATGATAGTTCAACATGGTATTAGAACAGAAGATTGTAGGTTCAAAACCTCGTTTACCTGATGTTTCAACGTGGCCAAACTTTTAGTATGCATTGGAGATTGCGGAATTACTCCGTTTGAAGGAGGGATTCCGAGAAGACCACATATTATAACCTGGTAGGACAACAAGAGGAGGAAAAAAAAAACATCAGTAAAATAATCGATTATATGTAAAGAAGGTAATTGCGGTTTATGATGCACATATACTTCTGTCTGATAGCATGTCTCATATCGGATAAGTATGTGACACAGATACGCACCCGTACTTAGGATAAACACGTGGGGCAAATTTGTAATTTTAGAAAGTAAGAGAATCAGGTACTTGTACTTACCAAAACACCTAACAAAAGAAGATCATAGTGGTACGAAGACGGTTTCTTCAGATTAAACTCCTTTTGTTGAGCAAGCTGAGATGCAACGCTGTGATCAAAGTAGTATAGCACCGCAATCATCGTGGCAGGAATAAACGCTCCGATGATATACATTACGGGCACTTTCAACATATCCTAACCAAATCAAAACACAGATATCAGCAAAACAAAAAAAATTGAAGCCAAAGGCATAGATCATTACAAAGTATGTTAAATGTAAATAATGATATGTAATAGGAACCTTAATGACTGTCCAATTATCGTATGCGCCAGGGGACCACGGATTTGGGCTTAAAAGTCGCTTCGGTACTCCATTAGGTACACTACTTGCAGGTATATAAGATATGGCAGTCCATACGAGCACCATAAGTGGAACACCATAGTCAGCTATAAGTCCTCGAATCGAACCTTTTCAATCATGCCCAAAGAATCAGAATAAGGAGAAACCAACATATGTATATACATATCATTATACAAACACATGAAGGGCACATATACTCGAATGTAAAAGGGAAAATTTTGGAAAAATCGAGGCATGAAAGCATAATGTCTAGAAAGTAGTTCCAAAAAGAAGATGTGATACCTGAACCGTAGCGCCAGGACCTAGCTTTCCGGCTTTTCAATGCCGTAAGAAGAAGTCCAAAGGACAAAACCAATGCAAACATTCCGTTCCCAAAGCGCCATGACGGTAAAAGTGTAGTCTGATTCTGATGCGCTCGTGGCTTTCCGAACTCCTCCACCGCACCCTGCAGAAAATTTTCACATCTTTGATAAGACGGTCTTCATAATATACAATCATGATCATCGATTTTACACACCTGAAACTTCAAATTAAACGAGAAAACGTCAAGAACGCTTTAAAGGTTCATTAAGAGCCGAATGCTCACCCGAATAGCTTGCTGCATGAAGAGCATTGCTATCAGAAGACCAAACAATTCACCAGCAACACGTGTGAATCTATTTATAATAGAGCATGCCCCTAAAATTGCTAGCATAAAGAGTAAAAGGGCTGTCCAAACACAAACCCTGAAAACAGAAGAAAAACTTAGCACTACAAAAGAAGGAAAAAAACACAGGTGCCTAAGTTATTAAAGTTACGTTAAATTCAATAGTTATTACCATCCTGTCCAAGCTAAGAAGAGCTTTTGACCTATGTCCTTTCGGTCTTTGGCGAAATTATACATGAAAGTGTACATCAACACAGTTGGCTCTGCCACACCCAATATGAGGAGAGGTTGTCCTCCAATGATTGAATGGACAATACCGCAAAACGCAGTGGATGCAAGAGTTTGCACTGCTGTTAAGGTTCCATCTGTACAACATTCTTAAAGCATCAATCCATATGCAGCAATATATATACATGTATATGTATGTATGGTAATATCAAGACAAGAGTTTCCAATAAAAAGATTGTAAAAGATCTACACCTGTACTCATTTCTAATTGCTCCCCGAACGATATGACAGGAATCGCAGATGCAAAGAAAATGTATGTTGTTGGAGCAAGAATCCTACAATTAGAATGGTGAAAGTTAAACAACCAGTTAGAAGGGCGTCTTTTTAGTGGCACCAGTGTTCTAAAAATCGACCTGGGCGACCTCCAGGCGCCTCGACTATGCCCTAGGTGATCTCATCTAGGCGACAGGGTGCTGGGCGATTTTCTGGGTGCTCCTGGGCGCTTTTGGGCGACCCGGGTGACCCTAGGGATTCCATTTGCAATATATATATATAAAAACTAAAAAAAATAATTTCTTTCAAACAAAAAAAAACTTAACAGCCGCCCCTCCCTTTTTTCTCTCCTTCTCTTGTGATTTCGTACTTTGGCTAGTCTTTTCTTTTGAGTTTTGACACATTTTTATTTGATTTTCATGTTTTATGATCATATGATGTAAGATTTATATTAGACAAGCATTATTATTAAAATAAAATAAAATAAAAAACCCAAATCGCCTGGGCGCCGCCTAGGCGCCCCACGGTCGCACCGACTTCGCCTGGCGAATTTTAGAACACTGGGCACCACACAAAATTGGAACCGCAGTATAATTGACTTTTCCACAGTCGCCAAAATCGACTTTCTACCGGTCGAATGTCACTATAAGGGCGTCTTTAGTGGTACCATACAAAATCTACCGGTTTCCGCACCACAGTACAATCATGTTTTGCACGGTCAATTCTAGAGGTCGGTTCAGAGGTGAGAATCGACTTTCCGCTGGTCGATTGTCACTATAAGGGCGTCTTTAGTGACACCACACAAAATCTACTGGTTTTGGAAGTACAATACAATAAACTTTTCTGTAGTTAATTCTAGAGAGTTGAGAATCGACTTTCCGTTGGTCAATTGTAATAATCGACTATGTGAAAGTGATTCTTTTAATTGTGGTGCCACGCTAGAAAACTTTGTGTTGCCATTAAAGGCAGCCAATTACAATAGGAACAAGGCCTAATCATTTAAAACAATACATATTCAAAGGTGAAGAGTAATTAAACTATAAAGAAGCTTTTGAATTTGGAATATACTACTTGCCTGATACCAGCACGAATTCCGCCAACCCAATCTTGCTTGTAGCACAAAAGCCTCCCTTTCAGATCATTGTTGATGCCACGAAAGGGAACAAATGTTTCTTCCATTGCAATTTTTCAAATCCACAGACAACTTACTAACGAAAAGATTCAACGATTCCACGAAGAAAACGATATTTCGGATACGAACTTTATGGTTGTTTTGTTCACAAGACTAAAACTAGCAATCTATCAAATTTCTTGATGCTCAAGGAGTAACTTGCCTTCATTTTGGCCTGTTATTTGTGTACTAACTTTACATGATAAAGATTCATCAAAATTGAAAGAACAAAAGAACTTGTTAGCAGTTAGAATTTTGAGTCAGTGATACTAAAGAAGTGGCTTCACCATTGACTTACTAGATACAGAGGCTATTCAGATCCATTACCTAACACTTTGCTTTACATATTTGGTCAAACTTAATCATATACAAATTTGAACTAGATAATTTTAAATATAGAAGAAACCACTTCTCAAAGAAACTGAAATTTCAATTACATGGTATGAATTCAAGCTGCAAGCTGAATATACAACCACAAAAGATGAAAAACAGAAGCCCCTGGATTCAAAGAAAGATGTTTAACGATACCCCATTTGGCAAGGAACTCAACTTTGAGTGAATTAAAAGTTTTTCAAGAAAATGGGCAATTGGGCACAGAGATTTCAGGGAAATTAGCGAAAACACATGATCAATTTGGGAACTCTAAACCAAATGAGCTGAACAAACAACCCAAGAAAACACCTTTTTTCAAGATTACATTACGTAGAAACAGACCCTTTAGAAAGAAACAAAAAAAAAAAAAAAAAAATCCAAAAAGTTGGAAGCTTTAAGCAAGAAAGCTGCAGATTACATTACTTAAAGACCAAACAAGAACAGAAGTTTTCAGAGCAGAGAGGAATTAAATAAGCACAGGAATGTGAAGGAAGTTCACAAGGAAACAGGGGAGCTGACTGAGAAGCAGAGAGACAACTTATGAGAACGTGGTTAGGAAGTGAGCATTATATAATGTTATGAGCTGCCAAAATAATTGAACAGTTTAAGAGAGTTGACAACCAAAATGGTGAAATGGAATACAAATGGGATGTAGTATATGGAGAAAAAGAAGAGGGAAGAAGATGTATGGTATATACATTCATTTAACAAACTTCTACTGATGAAGGGCTTATCTGCTGTTGTCACTCAAGAAAGACAAATTAGAGAAGAGTGATGGAACTGAAAAGGGCCTGTGTTTTGATAGTCAACCCAAACAAGGTTTAGGAAAATAAAACACCCCTTCAAAAAAAAATCAAAAAAAAAAAACAAAAAATAAAATAAAATGGTTAGCGGTGCAATCACTCTAACACAATGACTACATCCGCAGTATAATGTGAGAGTGAAATACTTCATAATGTTACATAGAAACATACCTTCAAATAAATATATCATTATATAAGAGGTTTCTGAAAGAATGTAATCCCCTTGCCCATTCCATTTACAATACAAGAATATATTACACTTGATGCTAATCATAACTACCGAGATCTCCTAATATCTTTTACAATTAATACAAGATATATTTTAATAAATGTACAATATATTCTATTCTAACACTCCCCCGCAGTCGAAACGGGAGGATCACGGAAGTCGAGATTGTATCGGAAGTCGTCAAACAAGATAAGAGGTAACCCTTTAGTGAAGATGTCAGTAATCTGATATCGGGACGGTACATTGATAATAGTCAACCCTCCTATGTATTTCACACCCTTTTCACATCATTTTATAGCATTCCGAGCTGCATTTCTATCATCTAGATGTTATTTCATGCTATTTTCATCACTCACGGTTCCACATCGCACATATCACAAAATCTCATTTTTATCGTAAAATGTGGATATTTTTATAAAGACACACGGGGTATGCGGTACCCTATGGGAATTACGGTTGTATTTGGTGTTGAGCCTTTCCAGGTCTTAGATGATAAAGAAGATGTACACCGACTAAGTGTCTCGGTTCGGTGATGAATGGATTGAAAGAAATGGAGCTAGATGTGATTTTCGAAGAAAATCAGGACAAGAGCATGATTGCCTCGACCAAGAGCACGCCTGAGTCATCATTTGGGAAGAAAAATGGAGCAGTCAACACAAGCCCACGCTTGCCTCGCCTCAGCGCACGCTTGAGGCCCCAAATAAATAATCCAACTCTCTGCTTGAGACAAGAGCATGCTTGCTCATGACAAGCGCACTCCTGAGGTGAATTTGAGATTTCCACTATTCCGACCAAGAGCATGCTTGCCTCAGTCAAGCGCATGCTTGAGCCCCCAGTAAATCCAACAGAATGTTACATAACATGCAGGTGCATGCTTGCCTCAGAGAAGCGCACTCTTACGCACCCGAAATTCTGCACTATAAAATCAAATTTTCAGTGAAGAGAGAGAGAGAGACCTCATACTTTCTAGATTAGAATTAGATTAGGGAAAAACCCAAAAAACTCTTCTCTTCACTTTTCTTCATTTCATTAGCTTAAAAAGTATAATCTTAGCTCTTTATTCTCAAAATTGAAGTGTTATTATGCTTGGGCTTTATTCTAAAATGGTGAGTGAATTCATCATTCCTTTGGTGAATCTCCATGGGATTGAACCTAAGTTGATGCTTTTTATTTAATTAAGGTATAATTCTGAATTTCCTTTTAATTTTCTACTTCATGGCTTTAATTAGTTTAATTTCATCTTTGCTTTGTGTTTTTGTTGAAATCATGAGTAGCTAAACACCCTTGTGGCTTGGGTGATGTGAATTTGGGCTAGATTCTTGTAATTACTTGGGATTCAAGTTGGGTTGTCTTTTATGTTCTTAATTTGTTCATGTTATGGTGATTGATCTTCATGGGTGTGGTTAATTCGCGACTAATTGCACAATCTAAGTGTTAATTCGATGCCTAATCGTAAGAATTGACATGGAACTAGTCACCATGAACACATAGTAAAATCATCTAGAGATAGAATTGATTTCTAGTGTGTGTGTTGCCTAATATTGAATTGGGAAATTCATAGTCCTTTAATGCATAGCCATTCATCCTAATCTAGTCCTAGCCGATAGGTCTGGTGTTTGGTTATAGTTCGTTGATGCGAGAGATCGATTGACGTTATTATAGCGAATTACACCTTGAATGTGTTGAGAATTCGTTAGTGAAGCTAAAGCTTGATTCCGAGTAGTTACGAGAGTTCATATCTAGTTCATTGGAACATCACCCGAGCCACCTCATTTCATATCATTTCCCCTGCGTTCGAGTCATTGTAGTTTTAGTTAATCGCACTTTTAGTTCGCCTTTCATTAGTTGTTTCGTAGTTGGTTCACACTTTCTTCTTGATTAATGGATACACCTAGACTAATTATTTGGGCCGCTTTGGTATTCAACTAGATTTCTCCCTATGGATACGACCTTGCTCACCGATCTAGACTACAGTCAACCCGGTACTCTGCCGGTTAGAGTGGAAACCTAGTGAGGCCGATCAAGTTTCTTTAAGATCAAATGAAGAACACGTACTTCACCACGGGCAACTTTTTCACGAACAAAATGAATATCCATCTCAATGTGTTTGGTACGCTGATGCTGAACCGGATTGCCAGATAGGTATATAGCACTCACGTTGTCGCAATAAACAATGGTAGCCTTCCGAACCGGGCACCGTAACTCCAAAAGTAAGTTGCGAACCCAACACGACTCGGAGACCACATTAGACACCCCCCGATATTCGGCCTCTGCATTGGATCGGGAAAGGGTAGGCTGTCTTTTTGAAGACCAAGAGATGAGGTTGTCACCCACGAAGACACAATAACCCGACGTAGAATGCCGAGTATCCGGGCACCCCCCCAGTCGGCATCGGTATAAGTAACAAGATCAGTAGCCGAGGAGGGATATAAGTGCAAGCCCAGATGAAGAGTACCCTGTATATATCGAATAATTCTCTTGAGAGCATTCATATGGTCAGTCCGTGGGTCATGCATGTGGAGACATATCTGCTGAACCGCATAAGAAATATCCGGGCGAGTGAAGGTGAGGTATTGAAGAGCTCCGGCAAGGCTACGGTATAATGCAGGATCAGAGAATGAGCTACCAGTTGTGGCACCTACCTTGGGATGGGTATCGACCGGGGTTCTAGATGGCTTACAGTTCGTCATACCAGCGCGGTCAATAATCTCGGAAGCATACTGGTGCTGAGACAAAAATAAACTGCCCTGATGGCGTGTAACCCGAATACCCAGAAAATAGTGAAGGGGACCCAGGTCCTTCATAGCAAATTCCGAGCTAAGGCGATCCATGATGGACTTGCGGAGAGCATCTATGGAGGTGGTCAGAATAATATCATCCATGTATAACAGCAAATAAGCAATGTCAGATCCACAGTGGTAAATAAATAGGGAGTTGTCGGATTTGCTATTTGAGAAACCCAAGGTGTACACAAAATCCGCAAACCGCTTGTACTAGGCCCGAGGAGCTTGCTTAAGTCCATATAAAGATTTCCGAAGCAAGCATACACAATCTGGATGTAATGGATCACGAAAACCCAAGGGCTGATGCATATACACCGTTTCCTTCAGCTCACCATGTAAGAATGCATTCTTAACATCCAACTGATGGAGTGGCCACCCTTTTGACAGAGGTAGACTAAGAACCATCCGAATCGTAGCTGGTTTAACCACTGGACTGAACGTCTCACCACAATTAACACCAACCTGTTGCGTTTTGCCATCACCTACAAGACGGGCTTTATGCCTCTCAAATGAACCGTCAGATTTAATTTTATGAGTAAAAATCCACATTGACCGAATGACATTAACATGAGGCGGACGGGGTACCAAGTCCCACGTCCTATTTTTAATAAGAGCATTATATTCGTCGGTCATGGCCAACTTCCAATTCGGGTCACGGAGGGCGGCCACGGGATTACGTGGAAGAGGAGATTTTTGAACAATGGTGGCAAACGCATGATCGGAAAAGTATCTCGGGTTGGGTTTGGATATACCATGGTGACTGCGGGTAACCGGGCCACCGGTGGAGGGTGGGGTGGGTGAATGTCCGACGGGGGGGGGGGGTCTTGGGCCGTGTTGGAGTGGGCCGAGCTGGAGGTAGGCTGGGGCGAGTTGATAGGAGGCTGGACCGAAGGAGGAGAAGGGGGATCTAGAGGCTGGGCTTCGGATGTGGACTGGGCCGAAGAGGTAGAGGAAGGAAGAGGCCGAAGGAGCTGGGCCAAGTAAGGGCCGAGTCCACTATCTAGGAAATCATAACTACTGGGTTGTGGGTGATGCAATGTTGCAAATGGAAATTCATGTTCAGAAAACAAGACGTGCCTGCACATAAATATTTTATTGGCCGATAAATCAAGCATTTATATCCCCGGTGATTGGTCGGGTACCCCAAAAAAACACAAGGTGTGGAACGGGCCTGAAGTTTATTTATCGTAGTCGATGAAAAAAAGGGATAACACAAACAACCAAAGACACGCAAATGGGAGTAGTCCGGTCTTTATTTGTGGTACAATTGTTTTAAAGAAGACTCATTGTTCAATAAACGACTAGGAAGGATATTTAAAAGGTAAGTGGCCATTTCTAACGCATGGTGCCAAAATGACGGTGGGATAGAGGCATGGAGAAGAAGGGTGCGCATGAGATTGTTAATGGTCCGGATCTTTCGTTCAGCCTTTCCATTTTGGGAGGATGTGTGTGGACACGAAAAACGAAGGGTAATTGTTAAGGGTGAATTTACGTGTTTTATAACGCTATACTTTATAATGTTTTCCACCACATTCGTATGAATTGCATGGAAATCACGTGTTTAAATGGAATTATTGAGCAAATGACATTTTTAATGAGTTAATCGCAAAGTTGGTGAATTTATATGTTTTAATTATGATTTTATGTTTATTGGAATTATGTTACGCTTTGCGGTGTTTTTGATGTCATGTAGGTACAATTATGTGGCTCAATTGATGATCAAATGTTGATGAATTTCGAGCTAATTCAAGTTAAAAGAGATAATGGTGAATTGGATAGAGAAGAAAAGAAGATAAAGATGGAATTATCAAGTCTTGATCGGTGGACTAGCGTTCATCTGAGCCGAACGAGCGTCCAAGACTGAACGGGCGTTTGATGAGTGGACGAGCGTCCAGAATCATATTTTACATTCAGAGAGTTCAGACGCGTTCTGAACGAGCGTTCACCTCCGTCTGAAGCGCTGCTGGGCGAGCGCCCAAGATAGTGGACGGGCGCCCAAGCACCGCCTTAGCCTAAACCGACCTAAAAATCTATAAATAGGCGCGATTTCTCAAACCCTACACACACATTCGAACCCTAAAACCTAAGGCAGCTTGGCTGCGTTTTTACGCTTTTATCTACTTTTATGCAATTTAATTCCTAGATTAGATTAGATAGATTCATGTCTTTTATTTCATCAATTCGAAAGTTGCAACAAGGATGTTAAGAGGCTAAACCCTCTTGAACAAGCGTTGTGAAGCCGTCCATCAACAATTCAGTTTGATTCGTGACTGATTTGTGAGTTTCTATCTCAAGTTTGTTTCTTTTATCATGCTTTACATTGTTTTATTGCAAGTCGTATCGAAAGATGGTTGCTTTATGATTGTTTTATTGAAGAAAATCATATAAACATTAGATCACCATGCTAAAAGAATAGATCTTCGATCTAACTAAAACGAGTTATTAGATTGATTTTCTAGATTAGAAATTGAAAGATTTCACGCCTAGGTTAGAAAAGACGTAATCTTTAACATCGAAAGATAAAAGATTAGGAAACGAACTTGTCTACGAGTAGTAGAGTTCGTGCCTTCGATTAGGTGAATCACGACTTGAGTAGAGATCACGAGCTAATCCGAATTAGAATTGAATGTTGATAGGATAGGTGGATCAATTGCTTGTTCGCTCGTTATAATTTGATTCAATCCCGTTAAACTTGAATTGCTAGATTAGTTTACTTTTAAATTGCACTTTAGTTTTATCGCTTTCAATCTTGCCTAGCATTGGATTAATTTCCTCTGTCTAGTTACTTTTATGCATATTTGTTTAGGTTAGTTCTTCGTTTAGGTTAGTTTCGTGACAATAATTTAGTTAAAAACAAAAGCTAGGATTCACATTCGTCTAGTTCCCCGTAAGATCGACCCGGCATTAGCCTCCGTACTACGATCCTTGCACTTGAGGTTAACCGGTTTATTACTTGTTGTTTTATATTGATAAAATCCGGGACAAGTTTTTGGCGGACTCTCCGTCCAAGGCAAATGGACGGGCGTCCATGTATTCAAACGAGCGTCCGCCGCGCCTTTGCCTAAACCGACTTAATCTTCTATTTAAACAACCGTCGCCTAACCCTAATTCATCCATATTTTTCTTCACATCAAAAAAGAGAGCACAAACGCATCTCTCGAGAGTTTGAAGGCCGGTCACCCGAGCCTTGTGCTCGGGTGAACCGAGGTTAGATTAGAGTAGATTATGTAGCTTTTCTTTTCGTTTCCATGGTGTTTCAACCATTGTATCCAAGACTATGTGAGTTCTCTTATGATTAATTTAATTCCAGTTTTTCTTCATGACGTTTGATTTAGTTTGTATTTTTCTATGCGATTTGTATGCCATGTGAATTAGAATCGAAAGATTAGTTCACGATTGATGTTTATAATACGGAAGTTGCATAAACGCTAGATCACCATAGAAAGATAGGGTTTTTAGCTATTAATGATGACAAGTTAATGAGTTAGATTCCTAGGTTGTTAGGTTCTTTAAAAACGAGAGTTAATTGAATCTACACACCGAGTTTTGTTTGGTAAATCGGTCTCAACACTCGAAAGATGAGAGATAGATAATTGAATTCACTACTAAAGTAGGCTTTCATAGCTTGAGAGATAAGTTCACTAAGAGATTAGGGATTTGTGTCTCGTGAAAGGGTGAAACCACAAGGACCTGAATTAGAATCATGAGATTAACTAGAATTGAAATCACTTAGGTTTGTACTTTGGTTGTTCCCATGTTTCTTAGGTTAGATTTATTTTGATTGTTCGTTTATGTTTTTCTCTGCTTTTATGTTTTGTTCTTTCGTTCCTTTTGTTTATTCATTCTTTGAGTAACAATTGAGAGAGTTAATGAAATTAGATTCAACATCCCACCCCCTGTGGATCGACCCTTACTTATCTCGCTTACTATCAACAACCCGGTATTCGGCCGGTTAGGAGTTAGTTTTGCATATAGGTTAGGGTTATAAATTTTCTTTTGTTTTAATGATGCAAAATCCCTCCAACAAAAGTGGCGCCGTTGCCGGGAACCGGACGGTTGTCTTGTTTTTGTTTTTCATTAGTAATTTAGGTTAGGTTTTTGTTTTTATTTCGCTTTTCGTTGGTGATTTAGTTGTTTTACTTATTTGTTTTTTCATTAATTAATATTTGTTCTTGTTAGTTGTAGCATAGACTTTTGTTTTTGAGTTTTAGTCTCTGCTTTACGTTATCGCTTTTTTTACGCTCTCTGCTCGAATCTGTTCAGTTGGACGAAGCGTCTGGTCATCTGACGCCCGCCCAGCTTCTTCTCAGGGAGGACGCCCGTCCATTAATTGGGCGCCCGTCCTGTCATCTGCCTCGCCATTAGTTTTTATTTTTATTTCAATTAGGTTTTCTGTTTTTTCGTAGGTAAGTGTCGTAGGTAGGCTTCTTAGGTTGAATCATCTGACTCCACACCTTTCACGATCAAATTTTAGGATAAAAGGGTCCATTTTAGCACTTGATAGTATTTTGGCCATAACTTTCGCTCGAGTGTCCGTTTGGCGCGCAGGACCCCAATTCGGAAAGCTCGTTCCGACGCCGACGATGTGGCAGACCGCCGGAGGCCGTCCGACACCGTTTTCGAGGTCAAAATCCACTGTTTTCCCTTCCATTTTGGGCTCAGAAGATTTCAACACGTTTTTAGTGTTTCTGTTTTCTGTTTTTAAATTTTTCGTAGTTAAGTTTCGTAGTTTTGAATCCTCTAGGTTTAGTTATCCTTTCCTCTCGCCTGATCTGTCATTCTTTCGCTTTTTCTATCCTTTCTTGCTCAACACCTTGAGTTGGTGTTCGGTTTATGCAAACTCGTAGTCATAAGGGACCACTAATCTATTCCCTCGACCCGAAGCGGACCATAGTCCGACCCAATAAGCGGAGACTTCGTTTGACGAAGGAAACGCTCTAGATCAAGAATTTGAGCAATATCTTTCAGGAGAAATCGAAAGAATAGTAATAATGGCGGCGGAAGATAGACGGACGTTGGCCGACTATGCCATGCCCGGCATGCATCCACCATCAACCCGGCTATCGCCATGCCTACCATTCTCGCTCCAAACTTGAGCTTAAACCCGGACTTATACGGATGATGATGCAAAGATGCATCAATTTTCCATGGTTTCCCATCCTGAAAACCCCCACACTCACTTACACACATTCTTGCAAATATGCGGTACGACCATTATCCAAGGTGTAAGTGAGGACGCCATCAAGCTTAAACTATTTCCATTTTCCTTACGGGGAGGCACTCTCGAGTGGTATCACTCTCTCCCTCTCGAATCCATCACTACGTGGCGGAGCTCGAGAAGGAATTTCTAAGTCAATACTTTCCTCCTTCAAAAAGCATTGCACTTAATGTCTCGAACGAAAAATCTTCACATTCGGTCACCGGAAAATGAGTCATTCTTTGAGGCGTGAAAAGGTTTAAGTCTCTCCTGCGAAAGTGTCCCCATCATGGCTTGCCAAAGCAAAGGCAAGTCCATACTTTCTTAATGGATTGACCGAGCTCACCAAGGGCATGGTCAATAGTTTCTCTGTGGGGCATTTCTCAAGAAAACACTGATGAGGGTGGGCGCTGCCTCGAGGACATTGCCAAGTACAATTATGCCCCTCTTATCAAGCCATCCAAGCACCTCCTCCGCCTCCCAAGGTCGAAGAGGTGACTATGCAAAATCTCGTTGCCATGTTGCGAAGCAAATGGCAACCTCTCAAATGGCAGCCTCTCAAAACTTCTCAAATCCGAAGTTATCGAGCTCCTTCACCTTCACGAACTCTCAAGTTCATCTTGTGAAGCTTGTCGTCCGACCGCCATATGACCGCCAATGTCAATTTTCTTCCCCTCTCGCCAAAGCAAGTCAATGATGTTCATGACTATGGACGAAGATAATCCAATCACATGCCAAGTATGTGATAGCATGAGGCACATCGCCGCTTCATTCCCATGATTGGGCGAGAATCGCGGAAGTCAATGCTTTCTCGGCGCACAAATCGGAGATTCAATAACCAATTCTCTGGCCGATCAGCTTCAAAACCAAGGGTTTAATCGGTCTTGAGGATTTAATCTAATTCGAACTTCAATAGAAACCCTGGTTATAATCGTAACCCAAGCTATAATTCTTCCAATCCACGCAGAAAGGTTCAATCGAGAATGGCCCGCAAATTCTAATTCTACATTTCCAAATCACCCAATCACCACTCCTCAAAATCATCGAACTCTCAAGGACCCTCCCAATCCAACAATTTGAAACCAAGTTGGAGGAGCAAAGCGGACAAATAAAAAGTCTTGAGAGACAAATAGGGCAATTATGAGCCGCTAGCGTCAAGACCCCCAGGGCATCCGCCCGATTTCTTGAAAAAACCAAAAGGCGGTCAAGTCGCTCACGCCGATTTAAGCAGCAGTCAATGCACTGACCTGGTACCTTCACCTCCATACGGTAGAGAAGAGGCCAGTGCAATGAATTTGAGAAGTGGTTCTCAAGTTGGTGGTCCCCTTGGCTTCCAGGAAACCACTAGCCCCTCCCTGCCATTGGTAAGGCAGGAGGGGAAGTTGAGCACCCATCATCCCCTTGGCTGCAGAAGGAAAATCAGGTGGCTGATCCCCTGATAGAAGAAAGAGTTGAGATTCCTCAAGTGGTTGATCCCTTGAGGAATAAAGAATCAATTGGAAGTCCTCAGGTGGCTGTTCCCCTGAGAAGTGAAATATTTGAGGATCCTCAGGTGGTTTGATCCTCGAGGAGTGATGAGTTAAATGATAGTCGTGTGGTTGATCCCCGACTAGCAAAAAGAATGAAAAGACAGTTTCGATGGAAAGATTTGGAAGACAAGGCCGTTAGTTCGCCTCGAAGAAAGTATTTTCCGAGGAGGATTTGAAAAAGCTTCCTTTCCACCTAGAAAGAGCAACATCCCATTGAGCGAAGATAAGAAGTATGAAAAGGTGCTTAATTTGTTGAAAAATACTCGTAAATCTTCCATTGTCGATGTCTTGGTAGAGATGCCTAAGTACACCAAATTCATAAAGGATGTTGTTTCTTGAAGAAGAAGTTAGCGTAAATGGATCGTGCAATTGGTGAGGATTGTTCAATGATCAATTATCCGTGACTTACCAATCAAAAGAGGTGACCCGGAAATTCGTGCTCACATTGCACGATGGAGGCCTAGTCTTTCCAAATTCTTTATGTGACTGGGTGCATCCATAAGCTTGATGCCATTATCTATTTGCAAGCAAATGGGTTTACAAAGTCTTCTAGAACCCACTACCATGAACTTGCGGTTCGATAGATCTTCAAAGAAAGCCTCGAGGATCCTAAAGGCGTATTGGTTCAAGTTGGTAGGTTTACCTTTCCCGTTGACTCGTATGTCTTAGATATGGAGAAAATGAAAATGTCCTCTGATTCTTGGAAGACCTTTCCTATCTACGACTAGAGCCCTCATCGATTGTGATGGTGGGAAAGTAACTATCCGAGTTGGTGACCAAGAGGTGAGCTATAGTGTTTCTAAATCTATTCAAGTACCCTCCGGTTCTCCAACCGGATTTTCCATTGAGGAGACGTCTGATGACTTCAATGACTTCATGGATAAGCAAGTCTTGGTGTAGAAGCGAGAATATGAGCGATTGATCGATAATCCCGAATAATCATGGTGTGGTCAATCTAGACCCAGATTAGCGGTGATTTTGAGGATGGGCTAAGAGAAGAAGCTTTGGCGGTAGAGGACCCATTAAGTAAACTCAACGATGTTGAGTTGAGGAGTGGAGATCTTAAATCAAGTCTAGAGGAACCCCCTGTAGACTTGGTTCTGCCCGTGCCTAAACATCTTAAGTATGTATTTACGAGAGAAGGTGACAAGCTTCCTTTGATCATCTCTGCCGAGTTGTCTCGAATAGAAAGAGCTTAAAGCTGTTAAACGTCTTGCGCAAAAATGAGAAAGCCTTTGGATGGCGGTGTGGAGATATCCGAGGATATCTCCCGACATCTCGTATGCACAAGATCAAGACTGAGGAGGGTGCAAAACGAGTTAGACAGCCTCAGAGAAGGCTCAACCCTCACATGCAAGAGGTAGTCAAGAAGGAAATTATAAAGCTTCTAGATATGGGTATCATTTACGCCATTGCAGACAGTGAGTGGGTATCCCCAACTCAAGTAGTTCCCAAGAAAGGTGGAATTACTATTGAGAAGAATGAGAAGGGAGAAGAGATAGCATTGAGGCTCGTTACTGGATACAGAGTATGTATCGATTATAGAAAACTCAATGAGGTCACAATGAAAGATCATTTCCCCCTTCCATTCATTGACCAGATGCTTGAGCGTCTGGCGGGGCACGCATTCTACTGCTTCCTGGATGGATATTCAGGATACTTCCAGATACCCATCGATCCTGTTGACCAAGAGAAGACCACTTTCACTTGCCCTTATGGGACATTCGCCTACAGGCGGATGCCATTTGGTCTCTGTAATGCCCCGGCCACCTTTCAAAGGTGTATGATGGCAATCTTTGACGGGCTAGTTGAAAAGTGCATGGAGATTTTTATGGATGATTTCTCGGTCTTTGGTCAATCCTTCGATGATTGCCTCGATAATCTTGATCAGGTGTTGTCTAGATGTGTGGAAAAGGACTTAGTGCTCAATTGGGAAAAATGCCATTTCATGGTAGATGAAGGCATAGTTCTTGGCCACAAAGTGTCAGCCAAAGGTATAGAAGTAGATAGGGCCAAGGTTGAAGCTATTGAGAAGATGAGTTATCCTAAGAATGTTCGGGAGGTCCGAGGTTTTCTTGGACATGTCGGCTTCTATAGGAGGTTCATCCAGGACTTTTCAAAGATTGCCAAGCCCCTGTCTACTTTACTCAAAGAAGACGTTACTTTTGATTTTGATGAGAATTGCAAGCGCGCGTTTGAGGAGCTTAAGAGTAGACTGATCTCTGCTCCAATTCTTATATCGCCAGATGGAACCTACCTTTGAGCTTATGTGTGATGCATCCAACTATCTTTGTTGGTGCGCCTTAGGCAAAAGCTTAATGGAAAGTTCCAGCCTATCTATTATGCCGATCCACACATCGAATCCTTCTCAAGTTAACTACATGACAAATCGAAACGAACTATTAGCCGTAGTCTTTGCTATGGATAAGTTTCAGAGTTACTTGCTTTGGGTGCTCAAGTGATTGTGTGGGTGACCACGCCGCTTACTGCGATATCTCATGACCAAAGGAAGCTAAACCGCGCTTATCATGCGTTGATACTGACCTCCCAAGAGTTTGACGTTCAAATCAAAGATAAGAAGGCGTTGAGAACGTAGTGGCGGATCATGTTTCTAGGGTGTTAAATGAGGAAAAGGATGAACCGGATGATATAGATCTTTACTTTCCTCTAGAGAACATTATGTTGATAGACGGTTGTCCTCCCGATGTTCCATGGTATTCCTCCATTGTAAACTACCTTCATGCCCGTTATCTCGATCACGAAATGTCTTATCAAGAGAAGAAGAAGTTCTTCTCTCGATATGAAATCTTCGTTTGGGATGAGCCTTACCTCTTCAAGATCTGCAAAGATGGTTTCTTTGAGGAGGTGTGTTCCTGAATCAAGCAACGCGATATAATCGAGCAATGCCATAGTGGACCCACAGTGGTCACTTTGGTCCTTGGAAAACGGTTGCTAAGATCTTCCACCGGTTTCTATTGGCCTCGATCTTTAAGGATACGTAAGCCTTCTGTAAAGCTTGCGATAGGTGTCAAAGAACCGGAGCTTTGACAAGGCGGTTTGACATGCCTTTAAAACCCATCTTAGAGTGCGAAGTCTTTGATGTATGGGGCATCGATTTTATGGGACCATTCCCATCATCTTGTGGCAACAAATACATCTTAGTCTGCGTTGACTATGTTTCGAAATGGGTGGAGGCAATTGCCGCTCCTCACAATGATCATAAAGCGGTCATGAAATTTCTCAAGAACATCTTTGTGAGGTTTGGATGTCCACGTGCCTTGATCGGTGATGAAGGGACACACTTTTGCAACCGACCTTTGGAAAAAGTCCTCGAAAGTATGGTGTTCGCCATAAAATCGGCACACCATATCATCCGATGGCTCGTGGTCGAGGTGGAGCGAAGCAACCGTAGTCTCAAGAAAATCCTGGAGAAGACGGTGAATAGTCATAGAAAAGACTGAGTTCGAAGTTGGACGATGTACTTTGGGCATATAGGATCGCTTATAAGACCCCTATGGGTACATCGCCATATCAAATGGTTTACTGATAAGCCATGCCATCCGCCAATCGAGTTAGAATGCAGGCGTATTGGGCTACGAAGTTTTTGAACTTCGATTCCCAATCTGTGGTAAACATCGATTGCGGCGATTGCATGAGCTTGATGAATTTAGACTCGTGCTTACGAGAGTGCCAGGATTAGTAAGGAAAGATGAAACTCCTCCAAGACGCGAAAATTAAGCGCGAGAATTTAAAGTCGGAGAGCAAGTGTTACTTTACAATTCCAGTTGCATTTGTTTCCTGGCAAGTTGAGGACACGTTGGTCCGGTCCTTTCGAGATTCTCCAAATCATTCCCTGGGCGTTAGAGAGTGCGCGTTATCCGCACCAACCGCTTTCGAGTTAATGGTCAAAGGTGCAAGCACTACATTGGTGAACCTAAAGAAAACCTTTGATTGTTAAATTTCTCGATATTCTCGGATGTGGTGTTACAGAGGTCAATGAATTTGATGAGTTTTCATCCGATTTATTCTCCGAGAATGACGGTATTGGTTCATCGGCAGGTTCTAGCGGTAGTTGGGATATGGAGGAGTATGAAAGAGAGCAAAAGCTTAAACGCCATCGAGAGGAATCGAGAGAAGAAAGAAATCAGCCATGGGGAAGATTAAACGAGTTTGGAAGGCTATACAAGATTTTACCCCATGTGTTGATCTGTCGTTTCTGCAGCCACACTACGGACCGGAGCTTAAACGAGGTAGTGGTGGCGAAAGGTTAAATGGCCCGATCCAGCCGAGCTTCAAATGTGTCGAGCTAACGATGATAACCATTAAGCGCTACTAGGAGGCATCCTAGATATCCCTTATTATATTAGTTTCTTTCTTTAGTTATTTTTCCTTGTTCTAGTTGTTTTACTCTTATTAGGATTGTGTTGTTTTTATCGATCACCGTCCCAATCTTATACTGAGGTCGAAGTGTTGTTTTGCTTACGATTTCCTCTTATCTTTATCTCTATCACTTTTGCGCGATATGGTTTAATCCCTTGTATCCCCGAGGTACGCTTTTGTGTTGTTTTTCATGTATGCGGGATATTTGCTATAGCACTTGTGAGCTTTCGGATGATGTCGGTTTTCCGGTGGATGGTCCACGCTTCATCGCTTTCATCAAGCCTTTACGGAGTTGATACGTAGCACTTCGGAATTGCCACTTTAGAACTACAATCACTAAGTTTCTCTTATTCTGCACAAATACGAGGACATGTTGTTATTTAAGTGTGGGGAGGAATGATCGCTATGTATCTACCATTTGCTTAATATATGATGTTTCATGCAAAAATGGGGCTTAAATTTTTCAAAATTTTTCGACACTTTTGTTTTTGTTTTGTCCCGAGTAGGCAATACACGCTTTTGTTCGGTTTGTTATAGTCATTGATCTTCAGTATACCATATTTTTAGTGAGTTAGTTGTTTCACCAAGATTTATTTTCCACGTGCCATAGTGAATGATGAGCTAATTTATAAAGCTATACCCCTTTTGGATTAGTAATTTTTGATTTTCTTATAAGTCATGTGCTTAGTGCTACGTATATATCTTGAGATTTATGGTAGTTTGTATTTAGTTCCGTAGTATGACATACTGTGAATATCTGAAGGTTTGAATGTGATAAGTAACACGTAACTTATTGTCAAATGAAAAAGTTGATTAATATGAAATAATTGGGTGTGTCGAAAGCTAGTCGATGATTTGAGTGAGGTAGGGTATACCACGTATGTCCTATGCCACTATGATGACTAAAAGCTCACGACAGTTAGGAAAAGCTGCCTTATGATTGGAGTAAGGTAGGGGATTATCTCGAAATGTCCTATTCTACTATGAGGGCAATAGCTTATCCTAATGTGCGTTTAAAAGTGAAAAAGTTAAATCAACTAAAGAAGTGTTATGAAATGTATATAAGACTAAGTTATCGTCTATCTTATCCCCAAGTAGAAAGCGCATGAGATATCTTCAGTAGGATTATCCTCTGAGAGTATTTCGAAAGGCCACTAGATATATTCGATCATTCTTCTCGGGATATGTCACGCTTGTAGGTGCACCTTATGAGTGTCACTTATTACTAGTCTACGAGGGGTATTAGCTAGTTTTGCTTTGAGTTTTCAAGTTTGGATTTAGTGGAAGTTTTCTATGGCTATGCACACACGATGGTGAACTTCTAATTTATTGACTATGTGGTGTATGTGTTGAGGTGTCTATATTCTTTCCGAGCCTTTATCTTGTTTTGTTTTGCTCGGGACGAGCAAAGTTTAAGTGTGGGGAGTTGTTAAGGGTGAATTTACGTGTTTTATAACGCTTATACTTTATAATGTTTTCCACCACATTCGTATGAATTGCATGGAAATCACGTGTTTAAATGGAATTATTGAGCAAATGACATTTTTAATGAGTTAATCGCAAAGTTGGTGAATTTATATGTTTTAATTATGATTTTATGTTTATTGGAATTATGTTACGCTTTGTGTTTTTGATGTCATGTAGGTACAATTATGTGGCTCAATTGATGATCAAATGTTGATGAATTTCGAGCTAATTCAAGTTAAAAGAGATAATGGTGAATTGGATAGAAAGAAAAGAAGATAAAGATGGAATTATCAAGTCTTGATCGAAGTGGACTAGCGTTCATCCGAGCGAGCGAGCGTCCAAAGACGAGCGGGCGTTTGATGAGTGGACGAGCGTCCGTAATCATATTTTACATTCGAGAGAGTTCAGGCGCGTTACGAGCGAGCGTTCACCTCCGTCCGAAAGCTGGCTTTGGACGAGCGTCAAGATAGTGGGCGGGCGTCCAAGCACCGCCTTTAACCTAAACCGACCTAAAAATCTATAAATAGGCGCGATTTCTCAAACCCTACACACACAATTCGAACCCAAAAAACCTAGGGGCAGCTTAGGCTGCGTTTTTCTACGATTTTATCTACTTTTATGCAATTTAATTCCTAGATTAGATTAGATAGATTCATGTCTTTTATTTCATCAATTCGAGTTGCAACAAGGATGTTAAGAGGCTAAACCTCTTGAACAAGCGTTGTGAAGCCGTCCATCAACAATTCAGTTTGATTCGTGGATCGATTTGTGAGTTTCTATCTCAAGTTTGTTTCTTTTATCATGCTTTACATTGTTTTATTGCAAGTCGTATCGAAAGATGGTTGCTTTATGATTGTTTTATTGATGAAAATCATATAAACATTAGATCACCATGCTAAAAGAATAGATCTTCGATCTAACTAAAACGAGAGTTATTAGATTGATTTTCTAGATTAGAAATTGAAAGATTTCATGCCTAGGTTAGAAAGACGTAATCTTTAACATCGAAAGATAAAAGATTAGGAAACGAACTTGTCTACGAGAGTAGGAGTTCGTGCCTTCGGTTAGGTGAATCACGACTTGAGTAGAGATCACGAGCTAATCCGAATTAGAATTGAATGTTGATAGGATAGGTGGATCAATTGCTTGTTCGTTCGTTATAATTTGATTCAATCCCGTTAAACTTGAATTGCTAGATTAGTTTACTTTTAAATTGCACTTTAGTTTTTATCGCTTTCAATCTTGCCTAGCATTGGATTAATTTCCTCTGTCTAGTTACTTTTATGCATATTTGTTTAGGTTAGTTCTTCGTTTAGGTTAGTTTCGTGACAATAGTTTTGTTAAAAACAAAAGCTAGGATTCACATTCGTCTAGTTCCCCGTAAGATCGACCCGGCATTAGCCTCCGTACTACGATCCTTGCACTTGAGGTTAACCGGTTTATTACTTGTTGTTTTATATTGATAAAATCCGGGACAATAATGCCAATGGACTCACTAAACATGCAAAAAGGATTATTATCATACTCCCCCCATTGTCACATTGGACAGCTTTGATTTTTCGTTCAAATTGCGTAGCAATATGGGCATGGAGTTTGGTGAAAATTGTGAAAACATGGGATTTTCGAGCAATGGGAAAAGTCCACAAGTAATTAGAATAATTATCCAAAAATAAAACATAATAGCGATGGCCCGATGTTAAGGGTGATTTTATACGTTTTATAAGGATATATTTTGTAACAATTCTCTCCATATTCGTATGTTTCTCATAGAAATCGAGCTTTATATTGAAATATTGAGCAAATGAGTTTTAGAAGTATTAAAGTTCAAAATCGGGTTAATTATGTGATTTTATTGGATAAATATCTTTAGATGTAAGATGTTACATTTTGCATGGTTTTATCGTGATGTAGGTACGCTTGCATGAGGTGAAAGGAGCTTAAAAGATGTTCAAGTGATGATTTGCATGGAAGGGAAGAGATAGAGATGAAGTTGGAATGAAGATCAAGATTAATTTGGAAGAAAAAGAGCTGAACGCACGTCCATGTCCCGTCCAAAGTGGACTGACGTCCAAATAAGTGGACTGGCGTCCAGGAGGAGTTTTTGATTCAGAGAGTTTAGACGCCATAGCAAACGGGCGTCCACCTGCGTCCAGAATTCTTGGACGAGCGTCCAGTTGAGTGGACGGGCGTCCACGGCCGACATGCTGAAAACCGACCTATTTCTCCTATAAATAGCAGCGCGATTTCAACCCTAAAACACACAATATTCGACTCTTATTGATACACCATCATAAAGGAGCAACCTTAGCGCTTGGCCCCTTGGGAGGTGGGGTGGCAATTAGATTAGGTTTTTTTATTTCGTTTTCTTTCTATTTCATTGCTGCGTTTTACGCACTTCATGCTTGAGGTCGCGATTGTTCAAACGATGTAACTCTTTTCATCAGTTTTTCTATCTTTTATTTAAGTTTATGTTTTGATCTTTGATTCAAAGTTGTATCTTTTCCTATCGCGTTTATTTGTTCATGCACGTATATCGGAAGATGGTTGCTTTTGATGTTTGATTTTGATGGAAGTCATGATTAGACCTGAGATCACCATAGGAAAGATTAGGTTTTTAGCCTTGACATAACGGAAGTTGATAGGTTGATTATCTAGGTTGTTAGATTTAAAATCTTGCACCTTGGTTTGTTTGCGTCAATTCTATACATTGGAAGATGTTAGATTGATGATCGAATTATCTACGAAGTAGTATTCATACCTTCGAGAGGTGAACCACATCTTTAGTTAATCGTCATGAGATAACCTTAGATAGAGATAGAGGTTTGAAGGATTGGATGATTTTGTTTGTTCATTGTTAATCTCCATGTTCATCTTCTTGTTTATTTCCTTTTATAGTTAGTAGTTTAGATTTAGTTTTTATCGCTTTTATCCTTCCTGGCTTTGGGTGACAATCCTCTGTCGCTTTATTTTATCTTTTTTAGTTTCGTTTTAGTAGTAACAACCTTAGGAAAATTAATGAACTAGATACCCGATTCCTGTGACCGACTCCGGTATTAATCGCTATACTACGATCCCTACACTTGGGGAAATACCGGATCTATAAATTTATTACTTGTTGTTTTGCATAGATAAAATCCGTGACACCCGAAGAGCTCAACACCGGAGATGTCCACAAGGCACTATGAATTAAATCAAATGGGAAAAACGAAAATGACATAGAATCCATAAAAGGCAATCGAACATGTTTTCCAAGTGCACATGATTGACAAGTATTTAAAGTAGAAGGTGCAGGACAAGCAATAAATTTATTCCGACGAAGCGATTTTAGGACATTTGGTCCCGGATGACCTAATCGATCATGCCACACAGAAGACGTTAAGAAAGCGGAAGGTACAAAATGTTGTGGACTGGAGGTGGTGGTGATAGGGTAAAGTTCACCCGAGCTATCACACCTCATTAGACACGTCCCCGTCTGCAGATCAAGCACAGAAAAACCAAAAGGATCAAACATAACACCGACATTATTATCAGCTGTAAACTTTCGGACATATACTAAGTTTTTAATAATGTTGGGAACATGTAGGACATTTTTTAGGGAGAAGGGTGGATTAGGGGATGATAAAACCGCATCACCATGACCACGAATCGGAATCGATTGTCCACTACCAACTGTAATACCATGACTTTTGCTCAAATTAAAATAAGACGTAAGGTTACCTGGTGAGGACGTCATATGAGACGTTGCCCCGGTGTCCATATACCAATTCGGGTCCGGTTGGGAGAGGGACATGGTGTGCATCGCCGATTCAATTTCCATTGGAGTCCATTGCTTTGTAGTAGCATATGCCTGCAGCTGCTGAGGAGGGCGAGTGCCCAATAAACCCGGTTGCATTGGAACAGTGGGTCTGGCCCATGGTTGAGTTGGGTAAGGGCAAGGTGGAACGGCCCAAGGGGGCTGGCATTGCCATCCACCAAGGCTGGTGGTTTCCTCCAACGCAAGCTTGGACCGTGCCGTAGCAAAACTCGGTAAGGATTTCTTGTTTTGCATCAACATTCTGAAAATTCGATATTGATCGGTCGGCCAGTAGCATTTTCAAAGACTATGTTATGGTCACTCACCGGAGCACCCACGTTCTGGAGTTGGTCTGCAAGCGTTTTGAGGCGATTACAGTAGGCAATTGTCGATGAGAAGTCAGCTAAGGATGTATTAGTGAATTCCTTATTGAGCAGCATTGCACGAGAATTCCGATTATCTTGAAAGAGATTGGCCATACTTTTCCAAGCATGTGCCGCTAAATCATCGTCGATGAGAATGGACGTGAGGATGTCGTTGGATACGGTGGCATAGATCCATTGTAAGACCACCGCATCAATCCTCTTCCAGAGAGTCAAATTCTCAGCCTTGGCCTTTTCAATGGCAGCCTTTTCAGCCGGCTCCGTCGGAGGGATAATGTGATCAAGCACGTCATGGACTCGCGCTTGAACCTTGAAGAGAGCCGCCCAGGAATGATATTGTCCGGATTCCATATCCAAGGTGATGGGTATAATAGTTTTGACATTGGAGACGGCCAAGGCATGGTGGAATTTTGATGAGTCAGACATGGTAAGATGAAAGAGAGAAGAAAGAAAAAAAAGAAGCGAAGGAGATGATGGGCGGTGATTTTCAGGGAAGAGCGGAAAGCGTAAAACCTACAGCTCTGATACCATGAAAGAATGTAATCCCCTTGCCCATTCCATTTACAATACAAGGATATATATGAGTTACACTTGATGCTAATCATAACTACTGAGATCTCCTAATATATTTTACAATCAATACAAGATATATTTTAATAAATGTACAATATATTCTATTCTAACAGTTTCACTATGTTACGTTCTTGTTAAAGTGCTTAAATTATTAGTTATATGTTTTCCTATTACCAAAACTTTTGAAAGAGATGATAATTAAACATTATACCAGTAAAAGATCATGAGTTCAATCTTCTTTATTGACCTTATAGTGTAATTTATAGATCTTTGTCTCCACCCTCATTAAAGGAATACTATTTGTTACCTAAACGATTAAAGAATACTTGGCTACACAACAGAGTCCCCATAAAGTGCCGTATCTTTAAGATGAGGATAAAAATAACTATAACACGTTTTTATCCCTATTTATTTTTAGGGATATGAACAGTGCATGCATACATTTGAGGATGCACTATTCACGTCCCTAAACATATTTAGTTATAAAAAAATTATAAGGATATAGATAGGGATGTTGTTGGAGTGAAAATATTAATGCGTATGATAGGGTTGTGAAGTAGAATATATATTATTTAATAGTATTTGTTAGGATGGATAATGATAGTGATACTGATGTGGAGTGTTTTGAATTAAGACATTATAAAATAGGAATATATATTATTTTATGTGAATGTCCTTAGTTCAATTGCTTTTTGTCCTTTTTATGGGAACTTTTTATTTAAAAATAAATAATGTAACATTTTTTTAGGAGAGAAAGAATGTAAAATACTTTAGAGCAACGATGATCCCAAGTAGATATTGAATTACAAGAAAAGAATGTAACTTGAATAAATTTTTTCCCTAAAAAAATTATTTTAGAGCAACGATGATCCTTAGTACATATTGAATTCATTAAGACTCAGTAACGAATTAGACTAAGAATGGACGTTAAAGATGATATTAAAGCATGCTATTAGATGGAACTAAGTGTCGCTTTATTAGAGATGAGAATGTAATTTAATATGTACATATTGAGTTCATTATGACTGAAGTAGCGTCGTCAAACCTAGAGTGAGAGTTACATGTTATATCATGGTAGTGTATCAGATGGAACTAAGTATCGTACTATTAGAGATGAGAATGTAATTTTAATACACATTGAGCCATTTATGACTCAAGTATATATTATCGTCAAAATCAGAGTGGCGTTAAAGATGATATGAAAACAAACTATCAAATTAGGCAAATTTTATTGATGGTACGGCCACAAGTATAACTTGGTGGTCCGAAACCAACAAGATTTTGTAAAAGTATTGTGGCCTCCCTAATTGTGCAAGAAAAAAAACTGTATATTTCTAGTTTTTATTTTATTTTATACATATTGGACCAATACTAGCATGGTGCAGCCGGATCACAATAAAACTACTGATCAAATTAAATCAAGTGTCGCACTTTCAGAGATGAATGTGAATGAGAATTAATATAATACACATTGAGTTAGACAAGAGTTTTGAAGCCTCTAACCTTCACATAGTAACATATATGATATAAAAGAATCGATATATGAATATACACGAGACATATTAATTAATACAACTCTTCTACAATAGTTATAATCATAAAATCTTGTCTCCATCGACATAACCCAGTAATTAAAACGTTTGAATGTTGTAACGACAATCTAACCTAATTGGAGCGAGGAGATTCAAATCTTGATTCCTCTCTAGTCTCTATCCATCGATTATTCACCACTAATCCTAGGACGAGATGGTGGGGGACCTGGGAAGGGGTACAATTTTTTTTTTTTATATTTTTAAAATGAAATGTTCTAATTTGCTCACGTAAGGGACCGTACATACTGAAAAGGATAGAAATACCAAAACTTGGAGAAGTCGGTGCAGAAAAATTATAATTAATAAGATTTATGTAACCTTTCAAAAAAATAAAATAAGAATTATGTAAATGTAGACAGTTGACTATGTAATATAATACCATAAGATATAGTTATTCAGCTATGTACTATATATTAGAGGTGAAACCATACGAACACTAATTGAGCTGTCAATTTAACATCTTTAACTCATTCTGTAGCTAAACTAATGAGATTTAACTTAAAAATTTTTTTGAAAGAAATTTAACTTAATTTAAATAGTAATCTAAATTCAAACAGAATTTTATTTTCTTTCCTTATTAATTTAGTGTATGTATATATCACTTTATTGGCTTTTTATTTTATTTTTAAGGGACTGTCTTTTCACACAAAATATGTTTTACACATGCCAAGGGTGAGAGTGGGCTTCGTTTTGACATTTAACATGCATATCATTCTGACCATAAATGAGTCAGGAATTGTTATTATTCAGACCATGTTTCAGGCCAATAACATTATGTTTTCCAGACCAATGTTTGGTCTGAATAAAGAGTCAATGTTATGTATGCTTAGGAAACAATACAGACCACTTTACAGGCCGAAAAATTACGTTTTCCGCACCTATTTCAAGTCAGAATATAACCACGGCGTTATAAAAATTTCAAAAACGTATCGGACTATTTTAGAGACCGAACATGTAATGTTTTTCTGACCACGTTCGGGTCAGAATACACTAAATTGTTCAGACCATATTTGGGTAGGTATAATCTTATTTCAAGACACAATATAGCCACGACGCTATGAAATTTTTGGAAACGTATCGGACCGTTTTAGAGGCCGAACTTGAAATGTTATCCTGACCACATTTGGGCTAGAATGAACTAAACTGTTCTGATCATTTATGGGTAGATATAATGTTTCATATTCTGACCGACTTCCAGTCAGAATGTAGACGCGTAAATAAAAAAAAATTAAGGGTAAAAGTGGAAATTAATTACTGTGCAATAAGACAAATGACTGTGTGAAAAGACATTTCATTTTTTAATGGTCCTTCCTTCATCATCTACTATTTACCTACTACAGTAAAACCTCTATAAATTAATACTCTTTAAATTAATAACCTCTTTAAAATGATATTTTTCTCCGGTCTCGACTTGGGTCAGTTCAAAAAATGACCAATTTCGATAAGATAATAAGATAATAATTTTTAGAAAATCCGTGTATAGATATACAGTCCCAATAATATCATAAATTAATAATTCTCCATAATCACAAAAATATATCTCTTTTGTACTCACATAATGATTTTCTTATTTCATCAGTCATTGTTGCTTTTGCGACACCTTTTAGATGATAACCATTGTTTGGTATGGTTGTTTCTTTTTTTTATTTATTATTTTTTTATCTTGTTTATATACACAGTAGTACATGCTATCACTATTATACACTGAATATTTTTGTTGTAAAAATACAATGAATAAAATTAATGTATGTACACTGAATCTTGTATGTATAGTACATTGAATTTGTAACTAATATACATTGAATTAAGTATACAATACATAAATTAGTACAGTTCATTCTATTTAAATTTATATAATTAAAATTTAATTTTGTTTGATATAAAAAACTCTCTATAAATTAATAATTATTAATTTATCGATAAATTAATACCTCTCTAAAATAATAAAATCTTCCGGTCCCAACTATATTAATTTATAGATGTTTTATTGAACTCGAACTTAAACTTTTGGCTTTATCTTAATTCAGACATTTGTTATAAAAATAAAAAAAAAGTATTTTGTTAACATATGTTTACCGTTGATTTGTGTTTCTTCATATAGTATCTATCATATAGTATGTGATGACATAATTAAGTAGTAACCTTTTATTCCTTTTCAATCTAGACAGTTCTGCATGAATGAAAAACACCCCCACTAATTCTTGTCTTTATTGATATATTAATAACTTTTAAAAATAGATCACCCTTATCTAACGTACACATATATCCAGCTTTTTTTTTTTATTATTTATAATATGTGACAAGTAACATGTTAAATTCCACAAATCTTTACGTACGTGGAGGAACCAAAATGTATATATATTATCGTACGTGACATATCATATCAGAAACCTTTACGTGTAAAATTCGAGATACATGGAGTTATATAGACTATTTTGAACGCAACTCATTACCAAATGAATAAATAAAATTAATTAAAGTCTAACATGTACTAGTATAATATATATCTTAGATCTATATTAACTGTATGGGTTTTAACTGGAGATGGTAACTTGCAGGGTACGTACGGTGTGTGTTTTTTTTTCTTTTTCTTTTTGATACATAAAACCTTTACATTTTCAACTGACAAAGATACCTTAATCCATATATACCTCACTATCCAATAATAAATCCCAAAATATGCTTAAAATTAAAGACACCTTAATATATACGTCAGTGTTTTATATGTTTGTTTTTACTTAAAAACACTTAAAAAACGTTTGTGTTTTATGATGATATTTTTTTTTTGAAGGGGTTTATGATGAAATTAAGCAATTAAATTCGCAGTACGTATAGTCAAACAACAACATATAGAATTTCCCTTGAAAGCAGGAAAACATCACTCTGTGATGTAACGGAGAAAAGAAAACCTCCTATGTTTTGGTGTGTGATGATACGGGATTTCATCCCTTCACGTGGAATAATCTGGTTGGTCCAGCTGGCATGTGGAAAAGTCTATGAGGATCATCCACATCGAATCGAGTTCGAGACATATCAGTGAAGACCGCAATAACTGGCAGATCATGCAAGTGTCCTACCTCGATCGCCCACGTCGGTATGCATCGAGTCGAGACCAAGACTTCCTGTCCAGACACCTGGGCCCACTATCCAACCGGTTGCTTGGGCAGGAGGGCAAGGCCCATTTAAGGGTAATTATGTCAATTAGACTGCAACCGCCCCTAAACTTAGGCGGAAGGAGGACATGTGCCTATAAATACATCATTCCAGGAACTACGTAAGGCTTGATTCCTGGACATACACACAGGATACGTAGGGAATCCAAGATACATTCTTGGACTCAGCCATAAAACACCAAAAGCACCATCTTTTACGATTCTGACCGCTCGATTCCTTTACAAACTTCATCCTTAGATTACACGTGGCCCAGATTTATCGGTGTTGCATTATTCAGCATCATCAATTGGCGCTAGAAGGAGGGCCTTCTACCGGTGAGTTGGTAAAGATTTCGCAATGGCTCCACCAGCAAGAAAGAAGCCGACGAACAGCAAGAACCCGCAGGTCGAAGAGCAGATGGACATGGATCCATCGTGGGTCCTTCTCGATTCAAGAAGTCCCCACCTGATCTGAGACCCGCGATGGCCGATCCGCTGAGCCTCGCCTTCCCCGCACCGCAAGACATGGCCGATCACTTAGCGTCTTTAGATGAAGACGCCCTGAAAAGAGTGGTGGCGTCGGCGTTTATAGGTAAGGGAATTTGTAATCCTCTAGAAGAACACCTGTTAGACCCCCGAGGTCGGAAGGAAGCTGAAATAGCCAGGGAGAAGAGACCTTTGGACCCTCCAGAAGAGCGTGTGGATGAGGTAGAAATCAGTATCACCAAGAGGCGTCCCGAACACGAAAGGCAGCAGCAGCGGGTCGAAGAGAGCATTCGAAACGAGTTCAACCGTATTGTGGGGAAAGAGCAGGTATCAGAATGGCTCGAGTCACCTTTCAGTCCAGAGATCGAGATATATACAATGCCAGAGTCGTTTAAGCCACCGAAAATGGAACCCTACGACGGAACCACAGACCCGGAGGATCATTTGTACCGATACATATCATTGATGAGGTTGAGAAACGCAAACGATGCCATGAAGTGTCGTGCTTTCGACACGTTGCTCACAGGTCGAGCTCGAGAATGGTTCCACAAACTGCGTCCTGGGTCGATCTCAAGTTTTTTACAGTTAGGCCAGAAATTTCGAGATGCCTTCATTGGAAACAAGAAGTTCCATCTCAGTGCCACCCACCTCATGAATATCAAGCAAGAAAAAGGGGAGTCGACCATTGATTTTATGAGACGCTTCAACCTCGAGGCCATGAAAGTGCATAATGATGAGAGAAAAATACACCCACTAAAATATTGGTCTCCGGCAACGGCGCCAATTTTTTGATGAGCGAAAAATTCACCCACTAAAAATACATTTATGAAGACTCATGAATCAGGGTAAACTAACTCTCTAACTGGCGAGAGTACCGTGTCGATTGCTAGGATAGCTACAGAGTGCGAGGTCGTCCCCAAGAGAAATGTGGTTGTGAGTACCAAAGCGAACGTGGTTCTTAGTCTAGGCGATCAAAGTTTTAGGTGGAGTGTTTATACTAATGCGAAAAATAAATTTTAACTAACGAGATTAACTAGGTGATTAAAAAGCATAGCCGAGCCATGATCCAACAGGTTATCTCCCCACAGGAAAAACTTGATAAGGAGTGTGTTTTATCTGATTCAGTTCATATGACATTCACGGGTGTCAACTTTTTATTCTTGCGTTAAAATCGAACACTCTCACTTAACCCCCCACTAGGTTTATTAACCTCCCTTGTAGAGCTAACTCGCTAACATGGTTGACCGGAATAAAAGCCGTTGAAAAACCTCACAAAAACATAATTTTAACGTATCACTTAGGTTGCCAATCTAACGATTAAGACTATGGTTTAGTGATTTTAAAACATGTTTCGCACATCTCGTAAAAATAAGAATTTCACTTAGGCATAGTCCAGATCTGTCACTTAGATTGTCAATCTAACAATCAGGACTATGATTAGTGATATCCATATCTCACATCTCACCGCAAAATACATTTATAAGCTCGATGTAACCGTGAACCAAGTTGTCAATTTTATTCAAAGTTGGGAAAATGATCAAAACGGGTTTTAAAACATGAGTTTATCATACGAACGTTTAATTACGCGCACACAACTCCCATCTCGTCTCCCGATGGTCAATTTTACCTGTTTTCACATAATTCGGCTATGTATATATTTAGCTACCCATATAAACGGATTCTGTCAACATGTCATGGATTAAAATGGCGGGAAATTTTACATAATAGCCTTCTGTCAATTATGGCAGAATTCTATTAAAACCAAATTAAAACCGAAATCCAATCATTTGTCAGATTCTCCTTTATACGGATACTACTACAGATACATATATATATATATATATATATATATATATATATATATATATATATATATATAACGAGAATAAAAGAAACAAAAATGAAAGAAACAACAATGAAAAAAAAACGAAAAACAAGCTTACTATTATAACGGCGATATCAAAAGCTTGATATTACAACTATTTCAGCAACACCGAACTTCTGATAATTCCCCGAGCATTACAACGATACTAATATTACTAAATTTATTTCGTGTAAGGCCTTATTTACAACCTAAAAAAACTAAAGAAAATAAGAAAGATAGATATATATATATATATATATATATATATATATATATATATATATATATATATATATATATGTGTATATATATATAAATGGTACACCCTGTTGCTCTCCGAATGCTTCCTTATATAGGCAAAGTTCCAGGGCCGGTCTAGACCAGGTAGGGGCCGGTCTGGCCTAGGCCGGTCGTAATGATGACATTCATCCCCTAATTTTTGATTTTCGGATATAAATATATATTTTGGAATAAAACTTCAAAATTCATATCTCGAGTTGTAGTCCTCAAAAATCATGATTTAAACGTCATTAGAAAGCTCTCGGAAAACTCTACAACTTTCATGAAGGACACTTCTTCGTGAAACGCCTTTTGATGTGCCATTCCCATTACGTGTCGTTTTGGGATTTTCATTGATACTGAATTGATTAGCCACTTGACCATCATTTGAGTTGTACAAGTCCGATTGACTTGATTCAAAATGCGTTGGAAAGATTATTTGAAGATCTACAACTTTCATTAAGGCCACTTCTTCAGAAAATGCCGTTTTGAAGGGCCATTTGTTCGTCGAAGATATAAATCGTTAGTGATACCACTAACCACCTGGTACCACTGACCACTTAAGTTAGTGTCACACTCTTTATATCCCTAAAAATACCTTCTTTAGGCCTCAAAACGTGTCATTACTCGGGATTTTGGTCAACCTATAATTCGCAATAAACCACCAAAATACCAAACGTAAATCCGACACGACACTCCGGTCACTAAACCGGTACAAAAACTAATAAAAAGACATAAAAACACGATATTTTATAAAATAGTCACGACTTATATATTTTTATAAAATCTAAGAATTAATGACTTAAATTGATATAAAAATGCTAAAAATGATATTAGAAACGGGGTAAATTGTTATCAAAATAACAGTGAATTTTTCCGTCATCACAACCCCCCACTTAGCTTTTGGTCGTCCTCGAACAAAATAAGCGATAAAATAAAATGAATGAGGAAAAATTCATGAAGATATAAGATATAAATGACAATCAGATAATGCAACCATTCGAATCATAACTACACGTTAACCGCAATATAAATGTATAACAGAGTGTGTGTGTGTGACAAGCCTTTTCAATTTCCACTATCCTCTCTTGAATAATTCAAGAAAACGCACAAATATCCATTCAGATAGTCCTAATAACTTTCCTAGGTATAGGCAGTAACAGTTCCACACAACGTCCTCCTATGTACTTATTAGGATAATCCCTAAAGCATATCATTCGATTTATACTTTGATATAGTCGGATATATATATATATATATATATATATATATATATATATATATATATATATATATATATATATTTTGTGTGTGTGTGTGTGTGTGTAGTATATATGCCCTCATTCCCAAAGCAATAGGATGTTTCGTGATAACACCCTAGTTTGACTACTATCATCAGCGATCGAGGAGCTTTTAAGCCTCATAGTGGTATAGGGCGTTTAGTGATAACGCCTACCGCACTCAAATCATTGGTAGCTACAACCGACATATATATAGTTTATCTTATTTTGACATTCTTTCTATCACATTCAAACCTTCGGATATTCACGATTACATGTTCGTGGTAGGTACTAAGTTCTTGCTATTTCTAGGATAAACCACTAGAATCTTGAATGGGTACTGAGCTTTAAAATTTCCGCTTCAATATCAAAGGCTTACGTGAAGGAATTCATGTTACACAAATAAATTTAGGCTAAAATGCACTTACGGTTCACATTGGTTATACATATCCAAATTGATCATTACATCTTTAAATCCATGAAATATATACCTTATACAAATTATTTTAATCAACTCATTAATGCTCGAAAAATAAAAAACTAAGGGATTTAACCTTTAATACCATTTCTAAACCAATCACAACTCTACCTCCCACTTACGATTTTACATTATCCTTTAAAACATAGTGAATGAGATAGAGAGGAAGACTTAGCTTATAAACCTGGCAGAAAAGTGCTACCGAATCCCGTAACAGCCATGAGAAAGCACGATCCGAATCCCTATAAAAACAACCAAAACAAAGCAAACACGGGACATGGTCCTCGTGCCAAAGTATGCAATAGGGATATGGGAATAATAAGATAATGGCCATGTCACGTCAGAAAATTCGATAGGCAATATAATAGCTTTAGATGGAAACATAACCATCACGGGTAAAGCACAGAACATCTAAGCATATACGTATCATAGAGAGTATCACATGAGCATATATCATAGTTAAGTCAGCTATTCCTAGATTCAATTTTTATTACACACAGTTTTATTAAGGTGGGAATACTCACCACTATACTACAACGACCATAAATTTGAAACAGACTAGATCATAAAATGAAATGTGTGAAAAAGTATTGAGTCTTTTATACCCAGATCCTCAAGGATTCAATAACCTAAGTCCAAGAAATGATACATTTGAATTTTTATCTTTTTTCTCCATCGGGATTTTTGGATAACCACCTAATCATTCCCTCTTAATGAAATTCAAACATTCATCCTGAAACTTGGTTGTACTTTGTGTTTATATTTCATACAGATTCTACATTTCATTAATACTAGTCGTATCCAAATTACTATTATTATTATTATTTCACACAATTTTATTAAGGCGGGGTTGCCTCCCCCCAAGCGCCTTTGTTTTACGTCTTTGGCTCGACTAATTACAAATTATCAACCAAAATCTGAACTTAAGAAGATCAATAGCTTAAGAAAAATTAACAAAGCGAGAACCAAAGAACTTGAATTGTCTAGAAACGTACCTCGTTTGGCCCTCGATGCTACCTCCTCCCAGCCAGAGAATCTTCTTTTATCGATCAGTCGAACCATCTTCTTTGCTATTCTATATAGTTCATCCATCGGGAGCACACAAATCTGACCATGAAAAATTCATCCTTACTGAGAGTGGATGAATGTAGTAATCCGGGACCGATATATTAACTATTACCAACTCTCCCAGTGGCTTTACTAAAGATGGCCAATCAATCTCTCGCTCCTCTAACTCTGTCATCTCCAAATCTTGCACTTTTTCTTCGCAAACTGAATTATCAACCTTATTCTCAACCTGAACTTCTTCAGTGATAACCTCATCATCATCCCTAACCACCTCACATGTCTCTGCCTCTTTCACATACCTCACTAATTCAATCAATTGCCCCACCTTGTCTTGAAGATTTCTTATGGCGGAGTCAGTACTTACCTTGAACTCCTGCATGTCCAACAGTCGCTCTTCCAGGCTCTGGTTCAATCGTTCTAGTTGCTCTATTTGACTGTCGGTGAATTCTTCTTGTGGCATGGGGGCGCACTGATCATATTGACTTTGATTCATCGGAGGTGAGTAGTAGTCCTCTTGCCATTCCGCACAATCGATCGATGGTGAATATGGTTAAAGCTATCAACGTCTTTGAGTATGAACACCGTAATCCTGATAAGCATTAGGGTTCGGGTAACCCTCGTAATATGGTGGCTCATTACTCGAATAACCATAATTCTGGTCCTGGTATGCATTTGGGCAATTATAGGACCGAGAACCCTGGTTATTCTGCTGTTGATACTGAGGCTCAGACATGAACTGTTGTTGATAAGGTTGGTAGGGGTATTGTTGTTCAGATGAGTAGTGTTGATTGAAAAATTCATCCATTTAAACTCAAACTGCAAGATCTCAGAAAACAACAATAAAACAATAAAAATTTTCTTTCTTTTTTTTTTTTTTTTTTTTTTTTTTTTTTTTTTTTGTAAACACACGATATTTAGACCCTCAAAAGTTATGGTTGCCGAAGGCCCTAATCCCAGCTTTAGCCAGGACTTACAAGATATCACCCTCCGAAGAGGCTAAGTACCAAAGTCGTATTCAAACCGAGTTCAGACAATATCACTTCAAAGATCCATAGCTCTTTGTCGACATCTAAATAAAACAAGAAAATAAAAACCTAGGCCCAAGCCTTCGGTTCACTTACAAGATATCACAACAATATTACACATTTCCCGGCAACGGCGCCAATTTTGATGAGAGAAAATACACCCACTAAAATATTGGTCCCCGGCAACGGCGCCAATTTTTTGATGAGCGAAAAATTCACCCACTAAAAATACATTTATAAAGACTCATGAATCAGGGTAAACTAACTCTCTAACCGATGAGTACTGTGTCGATTGCTAGGATAGCTACAGGAGTACGAGGTCGTCCCAAGAGAAATGTGGTTGTGAGTACCAAAGCGAACGTGGTTCTTAGTCTAGGCGATCAAAGTTTTAGGTGGAGTGTTTATACTAATGCGAAAAATAAATTTTAACTAACGAGATTAACTAGGTGATTAAAAAGCATAGCCGAGCCATGATCCAACAGGTTATCTCCCCACATGAAAAACTTGATAAGGAGTGTGTTTTATCTGATTCAGTTCATATGACATTCACGGGTGTCAACTTTTTATTCTTGCGTTAAAATCTGAACAGCTCTCACTTAACCCCCACACTAGGTTTATTAACCCTCCCTTTAGAGAGCTAACTCGCCTAACATGGTTGACCGGAATAAAAAGCCGTTGAAAAACCTCACAAAAACATAATTTTAACGTATCACTTAGGTTGCCAATCTAACGATTAAGACTATGGTTTAGTGATTTTAAAACATGTTTCGCACATCTCGTAAAAATAAGAATTTCACTTAGGCATAGTCCAGATCATCACTTAGATTGTCAATCTAACAATCGGGACTATGATTAGTGATATCCATATCTCACATCTCACCGCAAAATACATTTATAAGCTCGATGTAACCGTGAACAAATTTGTCAATTTTATTCAAAGTTGGGAAAATGATCAAAACGGGTTTTAAAACATGAGTTTATCATACTGACGCTTAATTACGCGCACACAACTCCCATCTCGCCTCCCGAGGGTCAATTTTACCCGTTTTCACATAATTCGGCTATGTATATATTTAGCTACCCATATAAACGGATTCTCACAACATGTCATGGATTAAAATGGCGGAAATTTTACATAATAGCCTTCTGTCAATTATGGCAGAATTCTATTAAAACCAAATTAAAACCGAAATCCAATCATTTGTCAGATTCTCCTTTATACGGATACTACTACAGATACATATATATATATATAACGAGAATAAAAGAAACAAAAATGAAAGAAAACAACAATGAAAAAAAGCGAAAAACAAGCTTACTATTATAACGGCGATATCAAAAGCGATATTACAACTATTTCAAAGAACACCGAAACTTCGATAATTCCCGAGCATTATAACGATACTAATATTACTAAATTTATTTCGGCATAAAGCCTTATTTACAACCTAAAAAAAACTAAAGAAAATAAGAAAGATAGATATATATATATATATGGTGTATATATATATAAATGGTACACCCTGTTGCTCTCCGAATGCTTCCTTATATAGGCAAAGTTCCAGGGGCCGGTCTAGACCGGGTAGGGGCCGGTCTAGGCCGGTCGTAATGATGACATTCATCCCCCCTAATTTTTGATTTTCGGATATAAATATATATTTTGGAATAAAACTTCTAAAATTCATATCTCGAGTTGTAGGCCTCCAAAAATCATGATTTAAACGTCATTAGAAAGCTCTTGGAAAACTCTACAACTTTCATGAAGGACACTTCTTCAGAAAACGCCTTTTTGATGGGCCATTCCCATTACGTGTCGTTTTCGGGATTTTCATTGATACGAATTGATTAGCCACTTGACCATCATTTGAGTTGTACAAGTCCGATTGACTTGATTCAAAATGCGTTGGAAATATTATTTGAAGATCTACAACTTTCATTAAGGCCACTTCTTCAGAAAATGCCGTTTTGAAGGGCCATTTGTTCGTCGAAGATATAAATCGTTAGTGGTACCACTAACCACTGAGCCACTTGACCACTTAAGTTAGTGGCACACTCTTATATCCCTAAAAATACCTTCTTTAGGCCTCAAAACGTGTCATTACTCGGGATTTTGGTCAACCTATAATTCTGCAATAAACCACCAAAATACCAAACGTAAATCCGACACGACACTCCGGTCACTAAACCGGTACAAAAACTAATAAAAAGACATAAAAACACGATATTTTATAAAATAGTCACGACTTATATATTTTTATGAAATCTAAGAATTAATGACTTAAATTGATATAAAAATGCTAAAAATGATATTAGAAACGGGGTAAATTGTTATCAAAATAACAGTGAATTTTTCCGTCATCACATAACGCCAGCGATGCGCTGCAGGTTAATGCCTTTGTTGGAGGTCTGCGTAATATGAAACTGTACGACAAGCTCTCCAAGAAGATGCCAAACGATATGGACGAATGTGTAAACATAGTTCATAAGTTCTGCCAAGGTGAAGAGGCAGTGCGTCTGCACACCATTTCACTTGGCCTTAATTCAAGGAATGACACCCGAGGTCAGTCCAAGGGACAGCCAAAGGGTCGAAATGATGATGGGAAATCTAACGTGTTTGATCGATTAACCGCTCCAATCACAGATCGTCTCGGTAAGAAAGGGAATCTGAAAGAGCGTGATTTTATCCCTCTGAACCGATCACGGGGAGAGGTGCTGGCTATTATGATTAAGAAGAATATCGCTCGAACACCCAAGCCAATGTCCAAGGACCCTGAGAAGAGGAAGAATACCCATAAGTATTGTGACTATCACAGGGATGTGGGGCACAACACAGAGGAATGTTTTGATTTGAAAAGAGATATCGATGCCTGTATCCAAGAGGGTCGTTTGGATGAAGTGGTCGACAGATCGGAAAAGGACGAGCCCAAGGGTCGTCGAGAGTATAAAAGAAAGAGTTATAATGGGAAGAAGGATCGGTCGCCACGTCGAGACAATCAGAGGCGGCGGGATAGATCGACTGAGCCGACCTACAGAGATAATCGACGAGGTGATCGTCGGGAAGATTTGAATCAAGACCCTCACGGAGATAACCGCATCGGGTATGACGTCAATACCATCGTGGCAGAGCATGGGTCTGATCGATCTAGATCGAGCAGACATACTTCGGACCGATCGAGAGAATCAAAGAAATTAAGGTTCACAACAGAAGTGGGTTATGGACCCAAGGATGATATCCCAAGTTCGCACAGCCATAGCGAAGGTTTGGTCATAGAAGCGGTAATAAGTCGAGGTCGGGTGAAGAGTCTCATACGACGATTGAGCGCCGTTAACATCCTTTATTACTCGGCCTTCAAAGCCATGAGATTGAAAGATGAAGATATTGTGCCATTATCCACACCTCTATTTGGATTCACAGGACAAGCTATTCACCCTGTAGGGTCGATCAGTTTATTGACAACCGTCGGAGACGGAGAAAAAGGCCGGACCATGGAGATGACCTATGTCGTAGTTAAGGCCCCATCGGGATACAACGCGATATTAGGTCGACCAGCTTTATACGATCTCAGAGCTATCATCTCGACATTCCACAACAACATGAAGTTCCCCACCTGGTATGGAACCCATGAAGTAAAAAGAGATATCGAAGTGGCCAGAAGTTGTAGCTTGGTCACGAGCAAAGGGAAGGGAGTTGGACAGGTGTTGGTTGAAGAATTAATTCCGGAAGAAGAGAAGGATCGAAGTTGGGTCTCTGTCGACCCGACAGAAGAGGCTTGTGTCTGGAAGGAAGAGGAAGGCCAAGGAATCCAGATCGGGAAGTGGTTGTCACGCCCCGACATGAAAGCCTTGGTCGACCTCCTGGTAGAGTATCGAGATGTCTTTGCATGGAAAGCAGACGACATGCCAGGCCTGTCGGCCGACATTGCGATGCATAAGCTTAATGTCGATCCAAAAAAGAAGCCAATACGGCAAAAGAAGAGGAACCTTGCTCCTGAGAGGAAGGAGGCAGTAAGGAAAGAAGTTGACAAGTTGTTGATAGCTGGGATTGTCAAAGAAGTGTTCTACCCAGATTGGTTAGCCAACCCTGTGTTAGTTAAAAAGCCAGATCTCAATAAGTAGGCCTGTAAACGAGCCGAACCCTGGTAGGGTTCGGCTCGGCTCGGTGTGTTCGAACCTTAGGCTCGGCTCGGCTCGAAATGGCCGAGCCTTATATTTTAATAAAAGACAAAGACGTTCAATTGAAAAAGTGAAATGCAGATTGAAAATTACAAAGTCTATGATGTCAGATCGGAGAAATGCACGTCTAAGACATAAAAATATTAAAAGTCATACAACCAAATCGAATAAATGAGTCCAATAAAAATCAATGAAAATTATGGTAGCAAAGAGCGATCGTCAAGTAGCTGGCTGATTTGAGGTGGAAGCGTTGGGGTCGACCTGCTCCTCCGACTCGACTTTCTCCGCTCCATCACCTACCAGGGCAGGGGTCACGTACTTCTCATACAGGGAGACGCCGGCTTTGAACTCATTGAAGTATCGCCCGTAACGAGGAACAGCCTCTGGATCATATAGGTAGGGCTTTGCAATGGCGGACACATCAAAGTTTGGATCGACTTCTTTGACTTGATCAAGAGCCATGGTAAATCCCCCCTTCATGCCCTGGGTCATCAGCAATGTCAGGTCATCTTCAAGCTCCTTTGAGGCCAAGAAGTCCCGCTTGGCGGTTTCCATTCGAGTCGTCAAATCTTCGAGGAGGGAGTGGACGTTGGTACGAGCTTTGATTGCCTCTGCCAGTTCGGCTTTTGTCCCCTCGAGCTCCGACTTCACCTGTGCCAGCTCCGACTTCACCTTTGCCAACTCAGCATCTCTAACTGATACATCTTTGCGGGCTTTCGACAATTCATCTCGGGAGGCAGCCAAATCAGATTCAAGCTTGGCACGCCGCTCATCCAGCTTGTTGATTTTAGCCTTCTGCTTCTCGATGTCGGATGTCAGCTTGGCTATAGTCTCTTTCTGCTCCTCCATAGCGGCAGATGGAGACTCAATCTTACTTATAGCCACCTTGGTCGTCAACCGAGCCTACAAAGACAGTAAGGTTAATTCGAGATTCAAATTCAACAAAAAAGTTTAAAAAATTGCTAAGAAAAGTAAAGACTTACCGCTCGAATGATTTTCAAGTGATACTCACTTAGCTCCTCAGGGGTCATGGCCTCCATCTCGGCGAGGCTCATGGCAGGGAGAGCCTCGACCCCACCTGAAGTCTGAGGAGGAAGATTGCGAGCCTCCTTTCCGACCCCATGCCTTACATCAGTCGTTTTTTGACGTTTCCTCGGGACGAGGTCCGCATCAGTCTGCTCCATCACCTGGGCATCGTCGGGTTGACCCCTCACTCAGAATATCCGACGTCGATGTAGGAGTGGGAGCTCGAGCTGGAGTTCCCTGACCTCCAGAAACCACATTGCCAGATACTGAAGCTTGAGCCGGAGCCTTCGATTTGATACCGGCCAGTTCCTGGATTCTCTTCGGGTCTGTCGTCTTGGGGTCGGGCATTTTGCCCAGAGCGTCCATTTTTGAGAAATATTCCACTATGTACAGAGAAAGTTCAACATCAGAATACAGTTTAAAAGAAATAGATGAAGAAAAGAAAAAATGCAAAGTACATAAGTGTAGCAGCTCGACAGAGTTAATAAGTATCCTACACAACACTCGAACATCTTCATCGAGCTCCAGATAAGCACCCGGGCCAGCCGTCTCGACATCGGCAAAGGGATATAAGGAGTGTAGGTTTCGAGTGGCGATGTCGGGGTGAGCGATCTCTATAGCCCCACATCCATCAGGGGTATCAGGGCCGAGCCTGTCATGCCATTTTTGGGGCCTGTTATACCAAGTACAGACATCGATGTCCACCAACCCGTGTCGGATAAAGAAAAACTGAGGCTTCCACTCCCCCTGAGATGAAGTCACCCTCCTCATGAACTCCGACGTCAGAGGACGCTTCTGAAAAGTATACCATCCTACATCCTGCAGGCTTTGAATGGCATAGTATTGGCGGAATAATCGAACTGAGAACTCGACCTTGGCGATTCGACACGCCAGCACGAATCCCATGACGCTTCTTACTCCATTTGGAGCAAGTTGTGGGACGCTGATTTTGTAGTGTCGAAGAACCTCTATGAGACACGGGTCAAAGGGAAATCTCAACCCCTCCTTCAATTGTGCCTCATATATGGCGCAGAATCCGGGAGGAGGGTCACAAGCAAACTGGAATTGACCATGCGACACCTTGATGTTTGAAGAAGAATAGGGTTTGCCGTATCGTATGCAGATGTTTTTGGATTTCTCCGGGGTCAGATTGGAGATGCACCCGTACGGCCCTTGGCCTCTCATCCTCGTTTGACGTTTGGTAGCGGGTCGAGGAGACGATTCTTCTTCTCCTCCCTCTTCTTCTTCTCCGGTAGCTCTCTCGCCGGAGACGGTTGGATGTTCAGAAACCGTTTCCTCAGAAGATTCTTCTTCTACAACAATTTCTTCTCTGTTTTGGGAATCACTATCGCTACTAGACATGGACTTGGGAAAAAGATGCAAGAAGCAAAAATAAGAAGGAAAATTTAAGTAAGATTAGGGCTTACTTGAGTTTTCGGCTAAAAAACTGAGATTTGCAGAAGTTTGTAATGGCGAATGGGAAACGTCAAGGTCTTGGGCTCCTTTTATGCTAAGAAAATCTCCAAACGATTTGAAAGGGTGTGATTTTGGGGCAGTTATAGAAGTGAAAGCGCGAGAATCAAGGACAAAGTCCCCGCGTGGACCAATGAAAGACGCTTCGTTTCCCGCACCAATTAATGCTGACAGTATGACATCATCCCACGATGGCCTACATCGGCTAGAAGGGACAGCTGTAATCCCGCCTAAAGAAGATCGCACGTCGGAAAGATTATTCAAATTTTCAGATCCGACATCAGCACTCGAGATGAGCTTCTCCCCGATCTGGGGGGCTTATGATGATACGGGATTTCACCCCTCCACGTGGAATAATCTGATTGGTCAAGCTGGCATGTGGAAAAGTCTATGAGGATCATCCACATCGAATCGAGTTCGAGACATATCAGTGAAGACCGCAATAACTGGCAGATCATGCAAGTGTCCTACCTCGATCGCCCACGTCGGTATGCATCGAGTCGAGACCAAGACTTCCTGTCCAGACACCTGGGCCCACTATCCAACCGTTTGCTTGGGCAGGAGGGCAAGGCCCATTTAAGGGTAATTATGTCAATTAGACCTAACCGCCCTAAACTTAGGGCAGAAGGAGGACATGTGCCTATAAATACATCATTCCAGGAACTACGTAAGGCTTGATTCCTGGACATACACACAGGATACGTAGGCAATCCAAGATACATTCTTGGACTCAGCCATAAAACACCAAAAGCACCATCGTTTACACAGTTACAGCCGTTCGATTCCTTTACAGCTCATCCTTAGATTACACGTGACCCAGATTTATCGGTGTTGCATTATTCAGCATCATCAGTGTGTTTATAATTAGCTTTGGTTTAGGTTACTTTTTTATTATTATTATTTAATTTTATGATAGGATCTCATACAAATATTTTTTTAATGAGACTACACAACATCTATTGCGACAATTTTTTTAGATGTAAAATTTGTACGATCAACATTTCAACTGTCTAAACCTAATTGTTGTGTTCCAAAATAAATTTAACGTCACTAAACACTTCCGAATTTAATTTAAATTTTCTTTTTGAGTGGATTTCTTCTTTGGAAAAGAAAAAAAAACCATAATCGAGCCGCCAAACCGACCATCTAGGCTTATATATGATGCTAATACGTTGTTGTTTTGTTGTCATATATTTTTTGTAACATTATAATAATAAAGAAGTAATAAACACACAGATATATAAAAAGATATAAAGACATATAATTCCAAGTTGGAGCTAGCTGTGTGTGTTGAATTGGAGTTGGTACGTGAATTATTTAGAAAGTGCATTATTTGTGTCAACTTTTAGCAAAACAATAAGGGGGCGGGGCTGTTTAAATAAGTGCAAAAAAAGAAGAAGAAAGACACGGTTTAATTTGAAGTATAGGCCCAAATTAATGGTTAAAAAAGAAAATAATAATTACTTATCATATACTAAAATATGGTTATAATTGCCTGTAAAGCCTTGTTTCAAGAGGGAAGTCCCAATTAATTGTGGAGAATCTTTGTTATACGGCACACAACACAAGTAACTCTAAGGGTATATTATATACATATTACCATATATATTGTTATATATACAGAAAAGAGTTATGGTACAAAGTTGTTTGTTTATAATATTAAAGAAAACGCATACCTAAACGCATATATACGTTGTAAGTATCATCTAAAAACTGACACGAAAACAACTTAAACTTTTGTATGTTCAAATAAGAATCTGCCGCATTCAATTCGATCGAGTGTTGATAATTAATATTAATTGTTTCAAACACATACATAAGCATCTTACTCTTTCCGTTATTACTTCATAATTTTTTTACTCACTACGTACATTGAGTAGACAATTATTTTACATTGAATTATTTAATTATTTCTTGTTTGGTTGCTTAGATATATATAGAGTCAAGTTTTGTGTCCTAGTACTTAATTTTGACATTTAGCACAAGAATACAATATCCTTAATTAAATTATCATGTCTATATATCCACAATAAAATAATTATCAAATGTCACACAATCACTATATATATATATACCTGATATCTTAGATAGCTTTAAATTTTCATTTTAATGAGTGGCTTTGAGTCGTTTTTTATTTATTGAATAATAGATGAAGATTGACCTAAAATTCAGATTATATAGTAAGGGTACGTACGTGATAACATTTAACCTCAATTAAAAAAAAAAAATTTGACAACATTTCTGGTCGTTTGAACGTACATGTAATTAATATCTCACATTAGACCCAATTCCGGGACGTAATACTTTTAAATCATTTTTGTCTTGCAATAATTCATAACATGTAACACACTATATATAAAATGGCTAAGAACTCATTTGTCATATCATTTTGAGTAATTATATATTACTGTATCAAAGTCCACTCTATAAATCGGTCTACTGTAAGTAGTAATAATTAGACATCACAATAGGAGGCTCATATTAATCTGGGTCTGCTTTTACTTTAAAAACTTAGATTAAATATTATTGCAAAACTAATTCTATCATTTCACTTCTTGACTGATAGATGTGTTCAACTTTTTAGTTGTGTGGCATACATTTAATTCTCCTTCCTCACGCTTCTCTCAACAATATCAAACATGCATGCATGTTATATATATATAGATATATAGAGAGAGAAAGGATTTAACACAATTTCATAGATAGGATAAATTTGTGTTGTTTTCCATACATGATGCAGCAGTCATTTACAACGTTCATATATGTTAGGAAACTATTTCAACAATATAGTGTCTAATACACCTAGTAGTTACACGGATCCCGGTCCCCGACAGTACATGTTATGACGGATGGAGATAACTTCAGATGCAAGAAATAGAAACAGATGCAATCAAACGTAAATAATCAAAGAAGATAACAGAAAACAAGAAGAACACAGATTTAACGTGGAAAACACCTCTCAAAGTGAGAGAGATAAAAAACCACGGGCAGAAAAGAGATCTTTATTATTATGCACTGAGTTACAGATTTCACACACACAGACAATGCAACAACAACTGTATTTATAGGCACAGGACCCTAAACCCTAGCCGCAAGGAATCTTTGTCTGATACGCCATAAATACCCCTACACGTGTCCTCCTTTTAATGACACTGTATAGCTATCACATAACAGATATAGCGAGCGCGTGGGAACTGATGTATTCGAAAGACTCGGCAGACTTCACTCTGACGTAAGCTCAGATGAGACTCCACCTCTTGCGATGCACGTAATCGAATACACTTCTCATCCATCCCATCACACGATAAGTCTTCAGATTGGTTCCACCAAATGTAGAGTTTAAGTCACTTTACTGACAAATCTCCACCTTGACTTCAACTCTCACCAGAGTCAAACATATTGCATAACCAGATGTACTTGTACCAGATACATTCGTCAATGCCAGATGTACTTGTACCAGACGATCTCCACAGCATCCACTCCACTGATCTTCCCTCAGTAGAGTTTCCAGAAACAGATTATAAGCTCTAAATATTCAGTAAGTCCAGGCAAATCTGGAACTTACTATGCTGAACTGGTTTAATGAACATATCAGCAGGATTATCCTTGGTGCTGATCTTCTTCACCACAACCCTCTTCTCATTTCTCAGAAAATGATACATGACATCAATATGCTTGGTTCTCTCATGATGAACCTGATCCTTGGCTAAACATATTGCACTTAGGCTATCACAATATATCTCAGCCTGATCCTGATGCAACCCCAAATCACTGACTAGCCCTTTCAACCGTGATACCTCCTTAGCCGCTTGATAAGAGCCATGTATTCTCGCTTCAAGCATTGATAAAACTCTTGTAGCCTCAAGAGTAGCTTTCAAATGACCACTTTGCATTTCCCAATGTAAACACATAACAAGTCATTGATTTTCTACTGTCAACATCACCTGCATAATCAGTATCACAGTAGCCTGTGACCAGACTAATATCACCTCCATAAATGAGACCAACATCAGTTGTACCTCTCAGGTACCTTAATATCCTTTTAATCGCTATCCAGGTGTTCCTTTCCGTGTTGAGCCATAAACTCGCCGACAACACTGATCGCTCGAGCGGATCGTGGCCTAGTGCATACCATGGCATACATCGATCGCCAACCGTGACCGGCATAGGGAACTTTGACATAAACTCCTTCTCTTGGTGATCAGTGAAGCATAAATGCACAAATGAACATTTGATGCCATAAGAGTATCTATTGGTTTTGGCAAAGAGACATCCCAAACTTGGCCAATATCTTCTCGCACATAACCTCTTTGAGACAAGAACAGTTTCTTCTGACTTCTATCTCTCCAGATCTCTATCCCCATGATTTTCTTGGATGCACCCAAATCCTTCATTTCAAACTCAGTACTGAGAAGGTTCTTCAGATTTTGAATATCAGACTTCCTTGCAGCAGCAATCAACATGTCATCCACATACAAGACAAGATAGATATGAGATCCATCTTTCATGAGATCGTGGTATACACAATGATCATAAGGACTTCATTGTAACCTATTTGCCAAGCATAAAATCATCAAACCTTTTATACCACTTGCCTTGGAGCTTGCTTCAAACCATACAATGATTTCTTCAAATTGCAAACATAATTTTCCTTGCCAGGAACTTGAAAACCCTCAAGCTGTGTCATGTATATCTCCTTATCCACCTCACCATGTAGAAAAGCAGTTTTCACATCTAATTGCTCAAGTTCCAGATCCTGATGTGCCACCATTGCTAGTAACACCCTAATTAAGGTATGTCTGACCACTGGTGAAAATATTTCATCAAAGTCAACCCCTTCCTTTTGACTGAATCCTTTTGCAACCAAACGTGCCTTATACTTGACCCCTTCTGCCTTAGTTATTCCTTTTTTTTTTCTTGAAAATCCATTTACAAGTCACAACTCCCTTGTCAGTAGGCTGTTTGACCAATTCCCAAGTCTGATTCTTCAATAATGACTCCATTTCATCTCCCATGGCTGCATGCCACTGAGATGCTTCTGTATATGTCACTGCTTCCCTGTAAGTAGTAGGTTCAGCAACCTCTACCTCTTCTGAAACTTGGAGTGAATATCCAGCCAAATCATCATACCCATATCTCCTTGGAGGTATCCCAACATTAGATCTTCTAGGCCTGCTGGCAGCTAGACTCTGCTGATAATGTTTGTATGACGCCCTCTCTGAGGTCTCGTGAGTCGGCTTGACTGATCGGTCTGGTTCATTATCCAGATCAGTATAGTGTTGATTTGGATCCACTGATTGTTGCATATCAGTAGACTCCACCTGAAGCTCCATATGTTTCTCAACACTATCAGATTCAGCACTGGTTTCATATTCAGTAGACCTCCCCACTGATGAGTTTAACATATAATTTTCATCAAACACAACATCCCTGCTGAGGATTACTCTGGACTCTGTTGATGACCAAATTCTATATCCCTTCACTCCATCACCATACCCCACAAACACTCCCTTCTTGGCTCTTGGCTCCAACTTTTCTTCACTAACTTGATAGTAAGCTGTACTCCCAAAAACCCTTAGAACTGAGTAGTCAGCAGGCTTGCCTGACCACATCTCAAATGGTGTCTTGAGATTGATCCCTGTGTGAGGACTCCTGTTGATTAAGTAGCAAGCTATTTTTACAGCCTCTGCCCAAAATCTCCTTGATAAACCAGCTTGAGAAAGCATACATCTTGCCCTCTCCAATAGAGTTTGATTCATCCTTTCAGCTACACCGTTCTGCTGAGGTGTATTCCTTACAGTATGATGTCTGAAAATACCCTCAGCTACACAAAATGAATCAAAATCATTCCAGCAGAATTCCAGACCATTATCTGTACGAAGCTTCTTGATTTTCTTGCCTAACTGATTCTCTACTAGGGCCTTCCACTGCTTGAAGTTACTGAATGCATCACTTTTGTTCTTCATCATCACCACCCAAGTCATCCTCGAATAGTCATCTATGAATGACACAAAATATCTGTGACCACCTAATGACTCAACTTTTGATGGACCCCAACAGTCTGAATGGGTATAATCAAGTGATGCCTTTGAGTTGTGCAACCCTGCTGAGAACTTACTTCTATGCAATTTCCCAAACACACAATGTTCACAAAAGTCCAGATTCTTGACCTTATATCCCCCAAGAAAACTCTTTGAAGAAAGAATCAGATACCCTTTCACCCATGTGACTAGTCTCATGTGCCACAAATGAGTTTGCCGAGGCTGGTGAATTGTTGAGGATGCAACAAATGGCGAGAGATAGATCCCTTGTAATATATACAAGGTTCCCTCTTGATGCCTTTGAGGACTACAATCGAATCTTTGAAGACATTCAAATTGTCCACCTTCACCCTTGAAATTGAACCCTTGTCATCAAGTAGATCGAGATACCAAATTCTTGGTCATCTGTGGAACATGTCTTACATCTTTCAGTGTACAGAATTTACCATCCTCTGTCCTTAACTTTACTGAGCCAATTCCCACAACTTTGCAAACCTTGCTGTTGGCCATATAGATTTGATCACCATTTATCTGCTCATAAGTAGAAAACCACTCCTTGTTTGGACAAATATGGTAGGATGCTCCAGAATCAAGTATCCACACATCATTATGATGTGTAGAATCCCCTGCAACTAGAACCAGATCCTCAACAGATTGCTCAGTAGCTAGGGCTACTGTGCCAGAATTGCCTTCCTGCTGTTTCTTCTTCCTTGGACAATTGGACTTCCAATGTCCCTGCTCCTTACAATAATTACAGACATCAGTAGACTTAGGTCCTTTGGACCCTGACTTCTTTTTCTTCTTTTGTCCATATCCTTTTCCACTATTGCTGCTAGCAGCAAGCCCAGCAGCCTGACTGTCTGTCCCAGCAGCCTTGTGTCTAAGCTCCCTGGCATGTAAGGCAGACCTTACATCCTCCAAAGCTACTGTATCCTTTCCAACTATGAAAGTCTGCACAAAGTTTTCAAATAATGCCGGTAATGACACCAACAGGATTAGGGCTGCATCTTCATCCTCAATTTTAACATCAATATTCCTTAAATCAAGTAATATTGTGTTCAGCTGGTCAAGATGGTCCCTCAGTGGACTCCCTTCATGCATCTTTAAACTGAACAACCTCTATTTCAACAACAACTTGTTGGTCAGTGACTTGGTCATATACAGGATTTCAAGCTTCTTCCACAACTTGGTCATGCGTCTTCTCAAAGAAACCTCGGTGATAACATCATCAGATAAGCACAACATGATGGTTGAATGTACTTTCTCTTCCGGACTGGCATAATCTGCTGCACCTGTATTTGGTTTGTCAGATAAAAGACTCCACAAACCTGCTTTGTTTCAACGATTGCGATCTTGATTTGCCACGGACCAAAGTCGCTTTCTTCCTGTAAATTTATCGATTTTCATGTTTACTGCTGACATCTTTTCTTGCTAAAGATCACAAATTTATCACAGATCCTAGCACCTTACTGAAGGTCTTGGTGAAGATGAAGCTGATCGTATAGATTGTTTTCTCCAGAACCTCGCTCTGATACCACTTGTTATGACGGATGGAGATAACTTCAGATGCAAGAAATAGAAACAGATGCAATCAAACGTAAATAATCAAAGGAGATAACAGAAAACAAGATGAACACACATTTAACGTGGAAAACCCCTCTCAAAGTGAGAGAGATAAAAAACCACGGGCAGAAAAGAGATCTTTATTATTATGCATTGAGTTACGGATTTCACACACACAGACAATGCAACAACAACTGTATTTATAGGCACAAGACCCTAAACCCTAGCCGCAAGGAATCTTTGTCTGATACGCCATAAATACCCCTACACGCGTCCTCCTTTTAATGACACTGTATAGCTGTCACATAACAGATATAGCAGACGTGGGAACCTGATGTATTCCAGTACTCAGCAGACTTCACTCCGCTGACAGAAGCTTCAGTAGACTCCACCCTACTGATGCACAGAATCGAATACACTTCTCAGCTGTCCATCACACAGCTGAGTCTTCAGATTGGTTCCACCAAATGTAGAGTTTAAGTCACTTTACTGACAGTACACAATGCACAGCTCGCCCGGCTGTGCATCAAAACGACGCTGCATCGACCCCAAACGATGTCGTTTGGTTCCGACAAAAAAAAACACAATCAAAACGGCGTCGCTTCGACCTGAAATGACGCCGTTTTGGGTGTACAGCACGGTACAGCTGAGGGTTGTACCTTTGGGGATCGTGAGTCGTAGTTATACATACTATGCCTAGTAGAAAATGCAAGATAAAGACAAGTGTCAAGATATGACACACATCAAATCTATGATAGAATCTATTTATTTCTTAACATCCCTCCTCAAAACTAAAAGTGGGAACTGCTACCACATTTAGTTTGGTTCTAAACACTCCCAACTGAGGCTCAAGCAATGCTTTAGTGAGAGCATCTGCATTCGCATAGAGGATGGCACAAACTGGACAAAGAGTTGCTTGTTGAGCACACTATTTTGAACATAGTGTCTATCCACTTCAATATGCTTTGTTCTAGCATGGTATATAGAGTTTTGACCTAAGTAGATGGCACTCAAATTATCTGACCAGGAAACATGAACAACATGCACAACTCAGACAGAAGTTGCTTGATCCAAAATAACTCATAAGATAGATTAGCTAGTGACCTATATTCAGATCCTGTTGATGATCTAGAAACAACCCTTTGTTTCTTAGAGCTCCAAGAGACCAATGAACCACCAATATGCACATAATAACCTACAAAATACTTTCTATCAGCATGGTAGCAAGCTCAATCTGCATCACAGAATCCTGTCAGATGTAATGAGCCATTGGCTTTGAACAGCAGACCATAATGTAGTGTTGCTTTAGCATATCTTCAGAGTTTCTTCAAGGCATGCCAGTATACTTATGTAGGATGCTGCATAAATTGGCTCAAGTAGCTGACTGAATAAGCAAGATTTGGTCTTGTACAAGTAAGATACTGTAACCCCCCAATAGCACTTCTATAAACACTTGGAGACTTCATTGGTTCCCCTTGATTTGGTAAGATATGCTCACCTGGAACCATGGTGTAGGATGTAATATCGCTGGATGGATCATAGATCCACCCGATTACGCAGCGGAAAGTACAAGATCTAGATCTAACAACCAAAACACATGAATAAAATAGATCTAACCTACGAGGGGGTTAGATTGCTTACCAGTTTATGGTGAATAAACTCCAAGAACAATCTTCAATCCAAGATCCAAGCTAGATGAGAAGCCACATTCTTCCAACGTGTATCTTCAAGCACCACCAGGTGGATGGTGTTTCAAGCCGCCAGACCTCCTCGATATGCTACCGGAATAATCCCGAGGATTATCCCAACTCGAAACCCTAATATAATGGCCGAAATCTCTAAGCCATAATACTACCCAAAATTTGAAATTATGTGTGTCCTTTAGGCTTGAGAGAACTCTCTTTATATATGAGAGTAATCATTGTCCTCCAAGGATTTAATTAATTAACGGATAATCAATTATAGTAATCCTTATTCCAATAAAAGATAAATATAATATATATCCCAAACAAATTAGGATAAATGAATATATTATCCAATATTCCATGATTTATCATTTAACAAATAAAAGATTAAATCATATATTAAATAATTATCCAAGAAAACTAATTTCTCTCTAATTAAATAATAACCCAAAATGCGCCCCAACCCTATTAAAAATAGGCCACACGCATTTTACACACTTGGGCCGAGTCCACGAAAAAATTTCTTTTCCATGTATTTAATTATCTAGTCCAACTAAACAATTAATCCACATATCAATTAAATGGTCCAATCCAACTATTTAATTATAATTGAGGTGAAACGACGAGAAAACATATGCTATGTTAGGAGCCACGTCGGGGACCATGGACCCATATTCAGTAGCTACAATAAATTAAATAAAATTATTCGTCAGACCGAACGATTATATTCAATCTATTAATTCCGGGATTACACCACCATAAACCCGAAACTGAACTCTGCCGAATATAGATAACTTACAATCAACCATGAGTTGATAAGGTGTCCACTGATATAATCATTACATACGGATAAATCCTCCATAGACTGTTCGTTTCGATTCGGGATATTTCCGTAATCCCTTCTCGAAACCCCTTATCCTTATTTACCATTAACTCCCTAGTGATCAATTAGTTCATAACTAATATAATATGAACTCTCGGGATCGATCAGTTTCTAGGATTAACAAATAAGGAAACTGTCTGTCTACTTCCCGAGGGAAGGAATGGATTCCATATATGTGAAAGCGCAGACTACTCACTCATCCCAGAATAGAGCCAACGAGAAGTGTTGGACCACATACTGCGAAGTGATCCTTACTAACACATCAAACTCTACCCTAGTCTAAGCAGTTGTCTGTGATCACCTCAGGATTGAGATTAATCCATATATGATCATCTTGTGATTCGATAAGACTTCTCGATTACGGAATTATATCGAGAACTCAAATCAAATCGGTACAACCTTATATGATTATCATCATATATAAATGCCCCACTAGGTACCCTATTACCGACAGTCCGGATAAGACTGTCACACCTAAAGTGTTCTGGGCGCATTATTAGCAAATTAATCATGAGACCCGTACTCAGATTAATAAACGCTACGAACTAAGTTAATTTTAAGTACCTCTCACTAACTCAATCCTCTTGTGTATAGCCATACACTGAGTTATGTGATTACATAAACGAGGTACTTAGGGTTTTAAGTAGTGTCTTAATTATAAGCATACATGCATATAATAAGATGAATTATTAATTCTGTCCTAAAACAATTATATAATTGTCTTTCGGGCACTACACCTAACACATGAGTGTACTACATGGATTAATATGATCCAACTACAATCTCTTCAAAAGTTGTGAAGCATAATGACCCTGAGTTAAGAACAGGCTATCGGGATTTCTGTGTGCCTCCATGCCAAGGAAGTGAGCTATAGGGCCAAGATCTTTTAAGGGGAACCTAGAATTCGACATCTGCACAAACTTCTTTATAACACCTGTGAGTCACCTGTCACCAAGATATCATCTACATACACAAGTACATATAAAAAGTGAGTATCAGACTTTAAAACAAATAAGAATGAATATGCCACTGTTTGTTTGAATCCCAAGTCCAACATCTGTAATCTCAAGGCACTAATTCATGCCCTAGGGGCATGTTTAAGTCCATAGAGTGCCTTCTTCAGGTTACATACATAATGAGGTTTTTGTGGATCAACAAAACCCTCTGGTTATACCATGTATACATCCTCTATCAGAGATCCACTCAGAAAGGCATTATCTATGTCAACCTGATGGATATGCCAATTTTTACTCACAGCTAAGGCCCAAACCACTCTAATAGTGGATGCTTTAGCCTCAGGGCTAAAAGTCTATATAAAGTCCACACCATAGGTTTGATGGAACCTTTTTGCCACCAATCTGGATTTGTGCTTAAGGATAGTTCCATCAGGCTTGCGTGTAAGTTTAAACACCTATCTACTCCCTACTAGATTATGATTTGTTGAAGGAGCTGCATGAATCCAAGTGTCATTCTTCTGTAGGGCATCATAATCTGCAACCATTGCTTTCTTCCACCATGTACAAGTCAATTCTTCTAAATCTTTAGTAGGTTCATAAAGGTGAGCAGGTAGGACAGTGGACTGGATTTGAGTGAAGTAGGTTTTAGGTTTGAATATGCCACTTTAAGAACGGGTTCGCATAGGATGGCCTTGAGGAGGTTGAGGATTAGGTTGGTGTGTTGGATTAGGATGGTGTGGTGAAGTATTTGGGGAAGGTTGTGGTGATGGTGAACTGACTATATCCGAACTGAATGCGTCTCCAGATAAATCATGTGTGGCTAGTGGTGAAAATGAATTATGTGTGGGTGTAATACTACTTGACACAAAAAGTGTTAAGCAAGGTGAAGTAGATTGTACCTCTGAGGGTGATATAGGACCATCAACACTCTGCTGCTCAACATGTTCAGATGCTTGCTGTATAGATTCTGGCTCAGGTTAGGGCATAGAAAATCATGTCGATAAATCAGGATCAATTAAGACTTTTTGTGAGGACCTTTCATAAAAAATTCCTTAAAGGGAAACTCAGAGTCATTGAAGACAACATTTTTAGTAATAAACACCCTTCCTGAACTATCCGGCATTTATAACCTTTATGAAGAGGACAGATTCCTAGATAAGTGCATTTACTTGTGTGGAATCTGAATTTGGTTTGGAGAAAAGGTCTCAAATGAGGGAAGCAAGAACAACCAAAAACTTTATAAAACTTATAATCAAGCTTTTTGTGTAACAGAAACGGGGACTTATTTTGTAAAACTGGAGTTGGTAAAACATTTATAACAGTGACAACTTTCACAAAACTATCCCACCAAAATCTAAGGGGAAAAGAGGCTTGAGCAAGTTGAGTCAACCCTAACTCTACTATATGTTTGTGCTTTCTCTCTACCCTGCCATTTTGTTGGTTAGCATTGGGACAAGGGTGCCTAAACTGAATTCTTCGATGTTTAAGATAAGTCTTGAGGGTTCTTTACTCACCTCCCTAATCTATTTGCAGGCACTTAATTTTCCCAAAGAACTAATTTTCAACAAGGTTTTTAAACTGAAGGAACACATAGTAAACTTCGGACTTAGCTTTTGAAGGGAAAATCCAGGTATATCTAGACCAATCATTTACAATATGCACATAATACAGAAAATCATATGTGGATTTTACAGGGGCAGGACCCCACAAGTCAGAGTGAACAAGATCAAGAACATTATGAGCATGAGAATAAGATGAAAAATAAGGTAAGGCATGGCCCTTACCAAATTGACAAGTGTCACAGAAACTCAGATTTTCATTAAGATCAACATTACAATATTTCAGAATTTGTCCTAACATTTGTCTGGAAGGATGACCTAGTATCATATGCCAGACATATGGATCCTTGTTAACATTAATAAAACTCAACTGAGCATTACAAGACTTAGACACAAATTGGCTAACTAGACAACTGATTATTGGACTAAAGTTGAGAAACTTGACTGAAGTTCTTGGATTTGGAATGAAGGGAGGTCTCATTTGGAATGGGAGCCATAACCTTGTATAAGCCATCAATGAGTGTTCCTGTGAGAAGCAGTGTCCATGTTTTATTGTCCTTCACATAACAAGAGTTAGGAGCGAATTCAACATTGACAAAATTATCAGCATGACGTTTAGACAAACTGATCAGGTTTTTAGTGATTGAAGGAACATCTAATAGATCTTTCAAGATTAATATGGTGTGTGTACAGTGTGTAGAGAGATAATTACGGCCAATATGAAGTATATGGCATCTCTCACCATTTTTCACTACTAAAGATTTTGAACCATTGTACCCTGCACCAAGATAAAGATTGTTCAAGTCAGCAGTAAGATGAGTAGAAACTCCACTATCCATATACCAGGCTGGATCATTCTCTGACTGAGGGGTCGCAACATAGGACAATACTTGTTTGGGACCATTGTTGTTGTTGTTGCTAAAGAACACAAAATCTTCCTCAAATTGGTGCCAACATGAGGTTACAATGTGCCAATTCTCCCTACAAACCTGACACACCATCTTGTTGCAGAATAGCCACCTAATCATCTTCCACTGCTACCATTTCTTCCTATGCTTTCTCTTCCACCCTTAGAACTGCTTCTGCCTCCTCCTGAGTTGAAGTTCTGATTGGGTGGCCTGCCATTAGGTCTAGGCAAAGAACCTTGTGCCAAGTTAGATGAAGGATTCATGATACTAGCACCTGCAATGGGATTGAGCCTGGAAATGAGCCTTTCATGGGTCATTAACTGAGATTGAACATCCTGCCAACCGAGAGATCCCACTACTCTATAGGTAATATTGACTATAGCAGACTTATAATCACGATCCAATCCTCCTAAGGTTGCCAATATAAGTTCTGATTTAGTAATTGGATACCCTTTAGCAGTTAAACTATCAGAATATTACGTCATTTGGGCCAGGTAGTCAGAAATAGCTGGATTCTTTGGATGCTTTAGCCATTGCATCTTTGTATTCAAGAATACGGGCCTCTAACCTGCTATTGAACAAGGTTTCTAGGGTTGTCCAGACTTCATAAGCATTAGCACACCCTACAACTTCAGTTAGAGCTTGTTCAGTCATGGAACTAAGCAACCAGCCCATTAGAAAATTGTCTTTGGTAGTCCATTCTTTAGTGACAGAAGTATGTATTAGGGATGACAGACCGTGAAGGAGAGTCATTAACAACAGGTACATGGCTCAAGGGATGAGCCTTCAACATATGGCCACAGATTATAGGTAAGATGGTTAAACACCGGAGCAAATAATTGCTCCGATCTAACTTAATAGTGCATACTTGATTAAGATTCTCAGAAAATGGTGGACTGAGAAGATAGGTTGCGGAATGTGGACTTACAGATCCAGGTAAGTAGGTGTAGTACCCAGATATTGAGGATTTGAGAAGCTGGGATGAAAACCAGTGGCCGGAATTGAAGATTCCGGTCTGCCAAAGTGCATGCCAGCAAGCGAAGGATATGGCGGTATACTCGGTGCAGAGAGACCCATAACTGGAATGCCTGTAGCAACTCCGCCTGGCCAAAGTGTGGTTGACGACAAAGTAATCCCTCCAGCTGAATAGTATGTTGGAGGAAGAGAAGACTGATGGGAGTCAACTTTACGTGATTCCGGTGCATTTTCTACCCCCGTTTATCCCACTTTTACCATGTTTCTTGGTGTATTTAGACCATCTTTGGGGTAATATCGTGAGTTTATAGCACGGGGAGTAATTCCGTCGCTTTGATGGTTTACTACCTCTTTTTATTGATATTAACCTCATTCCGAGCACCTTTACCCTCCGGAATGGTTTGTGTGTCTTGTTCGTTTATGATTTTGTAGGGCCTAGGTGACTCGAGGACCCGGAAGGCGATGTTTTGGACAAAGGGACATGTTCGTAGCACAAGAGTGGAGTGAAGAATCATCGACGAAACCGGAACCAGTCACTTCATGGGCATTTTAGCCACACTTGGAGGAATTTTCTGGACTTGTGGTCTTCATGAAAGTTGTAGAGGATTGAAAGAGCTTTCCAACGCATGTTGAATCACCTCATTTGGAGCCCTAGAAGTGAAGTTATGAGCAAAATACTGGAGCTGGGTTCTGGACTGGCGTCCAGAAATATGAACTGGCGTCCAGGGTGCCTTTTTTGATGCAGAGAGTTGAGACTTCAAGTGGACGAGCGTCCGGAAAAGTGGACGAGCGTCCGGGGATGTGGACGGGCATCCAAGATGTGCAAACGGGCGTCCAGAATGCCAAATTTGATTCAGAGAGTTGAGATCTTCCGGTGGACGGGCGTCCAAGCGATTCAAAGCAGAACCAGTCACTTCATGGGCATTTTGGTCACACTTGGAGGCATTTTCAGGAAAAGTTGTCTTGATGAAAGTTGTAGAGGAGTGAATCAGCTTTCCAATGCATCTTGAATCATCTCCTTTGGATCCCTAGAAGTGAAGTTATGGTGGAAATACTAAAGGCCATTCTGGACGAGCGTCCACTCAAGAACAAGCTTCCATTTCTTACATTTCTCGGGTGGATCAAGGCGTCTGAAGCCTCGGATCAAGTCCGAGAGGCGTCCAACTGGCGTCCAGGGCCAAATTCTGCGATTTTTTCTGCTGCACTATAAATACCCCTCACTTCCATTTCAAGGAAAACTTTCTCTCTCTCCAAACCCTAGCCCCTTCTTGCTCGATTTTGTAGTAGTTTGTAACACATTCTCTTAGCATAAATTAGCATAAACATAACTCGATTATTCCATTTCTTAGCTTAGATTTCAATTCCAAACAACAAGTCACCTCCTTTTGGTGAATCTCCATTGTTGTATTTTTTTGGAGCTCAACTCGAATTTCTGCAATTAATGGTGAATTTCTTCTCTCTTATGCTTGTTATGTCTCTTATTTACTACTTCCATTGCATTTTAACTAGTATAATGAGTAGCTAAATCCTCTTCATAGCCGGGTCATGTGAAATTTGGTGAAATCACCCTTTGGGTGATGAAATTGGGAGTGGGTAGTGCTTTTTATTGTTGTTTCTTGCATTTTTTACGTCTTAGAACTTGTTATAACGGATTTGGACTAGATTGATCACCTAGGTCAAAAATCACACACATCACTCTTGAGAGTTGTTCGAGAGAGAGGGTGTGGGAAAAGGGTTCTAAGATTGCGGTGTAGTCTCGTTTTAGTTGTTAAATCGAGCTCAACGTGAGGTTACTCGTTTTTACGTTTAAGCGGCTCTAGTGCAAGACATGCCTTGTTAGTGAATTTTCCTTAGGAAAGGGTAGTTAACATAACATAAGGTGTTAGGAGAGAGTTGTTCAGACACTAACACCGGGTTTAGGAGTTTGCACCCGTGAAATTGAATGCAAGAGTTCGTTTGTTATATTGCACACTCCCGATTTTGTCTATCCTTGGGGTTGAGATTAGCCATATTGATCGTGGTTCGCTATGTCCTCTCCCTTTAGTTAAACTTTGTTAGTATTTGTTTTATTAGTCGTTGTAGTAATTAACCTCTTGAACATTGGTTTGCCTAGACTAAGTTTTAAGTTCACTTTGGTACTCACATACACTTGTCCTTTGGGTTCGACCTCGGACTCCTGTAGCTTTACTCGCAATCGACCCGGTCCACTGCCGGTTAGAGAGCTTGTTTAGTCACCGTTGTCTTGAGTATCTTATAAATTTGTTTGGTGAAAACAACGCTCATCAAAATGGCGCCGTTGCCGGGGATAAGTGTGCTATTTGTGATATCTTGCAAGTGAACCGAAGGCTTGGGCCTAGGTTTTGTTTTATTGTTTTCTTATTTTTCTTTAGGATGGATTTTTGTTGAAGAGTCACATCACTTACTTCGGTGGTGGTGGTGACTTGAGACTGTGATTGTGTTCTTGTTGTTTTCTGAGTTCTTGCAGCGTGAGCTTAAATGGAAGGATTTTTCAACCAATACTACTCACTTGGACAACAATACCCTTACCAACCTCAGGCACCTGAACAATGTTATCAACAACAGTTCGTGCCTCAGCCTCAGTATCAACAAGAGAATAGCCACGGTTCATGGGCTTATCAGTGCCCTAATACTTCTCAGAATCAGAATTTTGGTTATTCGAGTCACGAGCCATGGTATTATGAGGGTTGTCCAAATCCTAATGATTTTCAAGATTATGGTGCTCGTACTCAAGAGTTGATAGTTTCACACAGTCACCACCCAATCGAGTTCGGCATGGCAAGAGCCCTACCATCCACTTCATCATGATCAGTTTGCACCTCATCCACACGAGGAGTGCATGGAGCATATAGCATATATCTATACTTATGATGAAGCAAGTAGGGAAATGGACAGAGTGGATGAGCTTTATGAGAAAGTTGCTATAGCCAAAGCCGAGAAAATTTCGAAAATCGATTTCGACCGGAGATGCGAATGGATGATCCGAGCGAGAGCTCATGGAATCTACGATTCGGGTTAATGGAATCCGAGAACAGAGTAAGAAAGATGAGAATGAGACTCCTATGGATGAAGAAAGTTGGGTAATTGTGCACAAGCTTCTACGGACGTTGTGTGATAATCTCAGTCGATTCGTGAAAAAACGAAGAGTGGAGCATGAAGAAGATGCATTTGCAATAGAGGCGGCTAGGGTTGATGAGGAGTTCACTGTTGAAGTTCAAGAAGAGAACGAGATTGAGGATTCGGTTTGCAATGACGAGGTGTCCGAGCTAGATATTGAGTTGGGATCACCCATATTGCCGGAGGCTCCTATTGAGATGTTTGATTATGTGGAACCTACCACTGTTATAACTAAGAAAGAGTTCTTCGGAGATGATGATAGCTCGCTTTGGGATGAAGAAAGCATGGAAGATTTAGAGATGGAAGAGGTGCAAATGTTGTCTATTACACCGCCTCCCGAAGAAATGCAAAATGATGACTTCGAAGGTTGTATGATAGATTTGAGCACAATGTTTGACGAGGCACAATTAGAGTCGGAAGAGAAACTGGGATCGCCCATTTCACCCCCACTCCCACTTGAAGTAAATGAAGATGTCAATATGAAGAGTGTGGTGCAATCATATGAGACTGAAGAGCCATTTATGGTAGAGCTACCGGGAGAAGTGGAGATTATTAGCATGCCGGTCCCGGATTATTATACTTTCCACCTTGTGTTGATGAGTATTACGCGATCGATTTTGTGTTCTCACCGGTAGATGGATCTCAAAGAATTTTTAAAAGAGGAGACCTACCATGGAATGGCAATCACAAGAAGAAGGTGATGAGAGATTTTGACACAAGAGGATTCCCGAGTTGGGAAGAGGTAACATCGAGGGCCATGAGAGGTAAGTTTCTAGTGAACTTGATTTTTGTGATGCTTGCTATTTTTAGTCTTCTTGAGTTGTTGATCTTTTTGAGTTCGGATTTTGGTTGATAGTTTTGGCGATACTTGTTTGAAATGAAATATTTGAAATATTGTTGTTTTGAGTCTTTTGTGGTATGAGTCTGTTTAGCGCCACTACGTCGATGCTAACGACGTTAAACAAAGCACTTCTACCTTTCCTCGCTCGTGCCAACGGTATAACTTTGAAAAAGTTGGCACCGTATAAGTCATTTTGTCGAGCCAACGACATAAAACAAAGGCGCTTTGTGGGAGGCAACCCACCTTTTTGGTAATAATTATGTGTTTGGAGTAGTTTTTGGTTGCAAGAGGGGAGAGTTTTGTCTTGAAAAAGAGAGGTTGTGGTGAGAGCTTCATGTTAGTTCTGGCTTTTGTACTTAGACGGGAGTGTTTTCATGTGAGCCTCTGTGGCCTTATTTTATGCATGGATGCTCTGTGTTTCTTTTGATTATCTTTACATCCAGTGCGATTCCCGTCTAGTATGGTCGATGTGCTTTGATACTTTGTTTGTGGCATGGCTTCTATTTTTATATATCTCGTATCTATCACCATCTTTTGGCACGTGGACCTTTCCCGTGCATGTGTTTGCCTTGGTTTTTGTTTTTATGGTTTCAGATACTCGAGATGAAGCTTACTAGAAGATGTCACGTGGGCTACAAGTGCGCATTTCTGCCGGGTTCTGGTCAAACAGCTAAGTCTTTTTACTCTTTTTATCACTCACACACTGAGGACAGTGTTTCGTTTAAGTGTGGGGTGGGGATACTTAGCCGTTTTCTTGATATTGATTGTTAAATGTGCTATAAATGTGGTATGCTTAGCCTATGATCGGGCTCGAGTCGATTTTAGGTAATTTTTAAAATTTTTCAAGGATTTTCACTCGTGTGTTGTATGTGTTATTTTCACAACTGAGTGGTGATCACTTTAGTCGGGATCCCGAACATATGCATTGTGGTTTGATATTATCTTTAGAATGGAGTTTATTAATTTCACGAAAGCTACACCTTGTGCACAATTTGATTGCTACCACCTTTCATATCACTAGTCTTGAGGCGAAATGTTTAAGGTTCACCTAAGTAGGACACGGGATGACGGTTTTGGCGTTCTTTTTGACCCTACCATAGCCAAATAAGCCTTAAACCGAACATTTACCTTCGTAGCCCATCTCAGCCTTGATAGAATGGTCTGACCACCATTCGTTTTATAGCCGTTTTGTTACTTAGTCAGAAACCTACCCTTGAGCCTTATTTATGGTCACATTTCCTTCATTTTATACCCTACGAGTGGATCTAGTCTTTTGTTAGACCACACTTGCTAAAGCAAGTGTGGGGTGGGGGAAATGATGTTTTTGATTGGGTTGTTGTTTCTTGGTTTTGAGCTTTAAGGAGAGGCGGAGCTCGTTTGGTCTTGGTGCTCGGTTTTGGCCCAAAAAGAAAAGAAAATATGTACTTCTTATGTCTTTTCTTTCAAAAAAAAAAAAAAAAAAAAATTCCAAATAAACTTTGATGTATATAGAAATAAAGGGTTGGAGTCAAAAGTGTTGAGCTCAAAAGTTGCTTTTATGATGTTAGAGTTGGAATAGTGAGATAGGTGCTAGTGTGCTCGGACTCACCTCACGACGCTTGAAACATAGTCGAGTTTGGCAATGAGTTCGGGTGCGTTAGTATCCTATGGTTCCCAAAGTGTTAAAATGATCAAAAAGGAGTTTGGTGGTTTGTATGATAGAAATGAGTTGGTACATGAGTTGATTAGGTTCACTCGTACTTCTTTTTCTCCAGTTCCCAAAATACCCTTTTCGATTAACCAAAATTACCCTGGCCTAACATTATAACCCTTCAAGTCCTGCTCGATCGTGTCCAAACTTAGTGACCTTGATTAGTGGAGAGGCTAGTGATTATGAGACGGTTGGTAGGCGTTTGGATGGGATTCAAGCCCCGACAATCATTTTGAGCACTTGGTTTTAGCTTGGCACCACACACACTCCATTTTCTTGATAATGTTGCACCGTTGTGTATATGTTCATTTTTCTTACTTTGTGGTTACCCCGAGAGTGTGAGTAGTAGCACCTACATCACAAAGTTGAATCCCTTGGTTGGTTTTAAAACGCCTAATTTGCTCGAGGGCGAGCAAAGGCTAAGTGTGGGGTGGTGATGGGAGTCAACTTTACGTGATTCCGGTGCATTTTCTACCCCCGTTTATCCCACTTTTAGCATGTTTCTTGGTGTATTTAGACCATCTTTGGGGTAATATCGTGAGTTTATAGCACGGGGAGTAATTCCGTCGCTTTGATGGTTTACTACCTCTTTTATTGATATTAACCTCATTCCGAGCACCTTTGCCCTCCGGAATGGTTTGTGTGTCTTGTTCGTTTATGATTTTGTAGGGCCTAGGTGACTCGAGGACCCGGAAGGCGATGTTTTGGACAAAGGGACATGTTCGTAGCACAAGAGTGGAGTGAAGAATCATCGACGAAACCGGAACCAGTCACTTCATGGGCATTTTAGCCACACTTGGAGGAATTTTCTGGACTTGTGGTCTTCATGAAAGTTGTAGAGGATTGAAAGAGCTTTCCAACGCATGTTGAATCACCTCATTTGGAGCCCTAGAAGTGAAGTTATGAGCAAAATACTGGAGCTGGGTTCTGGACCGGGTCCGTCGATAAATGAACCGGCGTCCAGGGTGCCTTTTTGATGCAGAGAGTTGAGACTTCAAGTGGACGAAGCGTCCGAAAAGTGGACGAGCGTCCGGGATGTGGACGGGCATCCAAGATGTGCAAACGGGCGTCCGTAATGCCAAATTTGATTCGTAGAGTTGAGATCTTCAAAGGACGGGCGTCCAAGCGATTCAAAGCAGAACCAGTCACTTCATGGGCATTTTGGTCACACTTGGAGGCATTTTCAGGGAAAGTTGTCTTGATGAAAGTTGTAGAGGAGTGAATCAGCTTTCCAATGCATCTTGAATCATCTCATTTGGATCCCTAGAAGTGAAGTTATGGTGGAAATACTAAAGGCCATTCTGGACGAGCGTCCACTCAAGAACAAGCTTCCATTTCTTGCATTTCTCAGGTGGACTGGCGTCCAGAGGGCGTCCAACTGGCGTCCAGGGCCAAATTCTGTGATTTTTTCTGCTGCACTATAAATACCCCTCACTTCCATTTCAAGGAAAAACTTCTTCTCTTCTCCAAACCCTAGCCCCCTTCTTGCTCGATTTTTGTAGTAGTTTGTAACACATTCTCTTAGCATAAATTAGCATAAACATAACTCGATTATTCCATTTCTTAGCTTAGATTTCAATTCCAAACAACAAGTCACCTCCTTTTTGGTGAATCTCCATTGTTGTATTTTTTTGGAGCTCAACTCGAATTTCTGCAATTAATGGTGAATTTCTTCTCTCTTATGCTTGTTATGTCTCTTATTTACTACTTCCATTGCATTTTAACTAGTATAATGAGTAGCTAAATCCTCTTCATAGCCGGGTCATGTGAAATTTGGTGAAATCACCCTTTGGGTGATGAAATTGGGAGTGGGTAGTGCTTTTATTGTTGTTTCTTGCATTTTTACGCCTTAGAACTTGTTATAACGGATTTGGACTAGATTGATCACCTAGGTCAAAATCACACACATCACTCTTGAGAGTTGTTCGAGAGAGAGGTGTGGGAAAAGGGTTCTAAGATTGCGGTGTAGTCTCGTTTTAGTTGTTAAATCGAGCTCAACGTGAGGTTACTCGTTTTTACGTTTAAGCGGCTCTAGTGCAAGACATGCCTTGTTAGTGAATTTTCCTTAGGAAAGGGTAGTTAACATAACATAAGGTGTTAGGAGAGAGTTGTTCAGACACTAACACCGGGTTTAGGAGTTTGCACCCGTGAAATTGAATGCAAGAGTTCGTTTGTTATATTACACACTCCCGATTTTGTCTATCCTTGGGGTTGAGATTAGCCATATTGATCGTGGTTCGGCTATGTCCCTCTCCCTTTAGTTAAACTTTGTTAGTATTTGTTTTATTAGTCGTTGTAGTAATTAACCTCTTGAACATTGGTTTGCCTAGACTAAGTTTTAAGTTCACTTTGGTACTCACATACACTTGTCCTTTGGGTTCGACCTCGGACTCCTGTAGCTTTACTCGCAATCGACCCGGTCCACTGCCGGTTAGAGAGCTTGTTTAGTCACCGTTGTCTTGAGTATCTTATAAATTTGTTTGGTGAAAACAACGCTCATCAAAGACGACGACCCATGAGTTGACATTGTTGCTTATGTATTGTAGCACTAGTGGGAGGAGTTGTTCCATCTCTAGCACTGGTGGATGACGCACCGGTGGTGGCCATTGACACCAGACCTTGGCTTTGATACCAAGAAAGGATTTAACAGATATTCATAGATAAGATAAACTTGTGTTGTTTCCATAAATGATGCAGTAGCCATTACAAAGGTCATATAGTGTGTAATATACCTAGTAGTTACACACACTATGCCAAGTGACAAATATAAAATAAAGACAAGTGTCAAGATATGACACACAACAAATATATAATAGAAGGTAAAAGAAAGAAAGAGGGTGACAGTGAAGAGAAATGAGGTGAAGTTACACAAAAAGATAAATGGCAAACCGGCCTAGCTACTTCTTTATTTTGTTTGTATTCATAATTATATAGTTAGCTAGTTTATTTATCTTCAATAATAAAATAAAATAGCATGTTTAGCCCGAACCCAAAAGACATATATTTATTGCCCCGACTTTTGAGGTTCGGTAATGATATGAATCGATCGTTGTTATGTTTTGATGGTCTAGTTTGTTAGAGACTTTCTGATTTTCTTTTTTTTTTTCACCTAAGAAAGTTGATCAAGATAATAAAACTCATACGTTCTAGATCAAAGACAATACCATCATTACAAAATTCCGCCCTTCTATCATGTACATGATAAAAATTATTCAAAATCAATAAAAACTCTAGAAATGTTATAATAACTAAATTGAATATATGTATATATATGTTTACTTGTAAGTAGTCGAGTCGAGTATTGATTGTTTGTGTATTTATCGTTTAAAATTCAAGTTAAGTTTGAGCTACTTTGATCAAGATCAGTGAAGAAATTATGTAAAAGATGATTTCATCAGAATGACTGGATTACACATTCTCTATACCCTTCTATCAACCATATTGTTGTAACTAACTACACATAACCCAAGAGAGAATCTAGTAGAGGATAACATCTAATATAATATCTAATGACTACATGACACCTGTCCTTATCTTTACTTAATCTTTTACAGCCCCTCTCAAACGAACATGTGGAGTAGTCACATTGAGTTTGTGCCTGAATGTTGTAAATGAGTCAATAGGCAAGGCCTTTGTCAGACAATCTGCAATCTGATCCTTTGTTGGTACATAGGACACCATCAGTTCCTTGTTCAAGACCATGTTTCTGATGAAGTGAACATCCACCTCTATGTGTTTAGTTCTTGCATGATACACAGGGTTTTGAGCTAGAGAGTTTGCTCCAATGTTGTCACACCATAGTACAGGAATATTTGGCAACCTGAACCTCATCTCATTTAACAGCTGCTTGTTCCACTTCACTTCTGCTGCAAGGTTTGCCAGGGATCTGTATTCAGATTCACAGCTGGATCTTGATACAACAGTTTGCTTTTTGGAGCTCCATGATATAAGAGAATCTCCCAAGTACACACAGTAGCCACCAGTTGATTTTCTATCTATTGGACATACAGCCCATATAGCATCAGAGAAGCCATGAATTTCAAGTGTCTTGGAAGGCCTGAACAATAGTCCCATTCTGAGTGTGCCCTGAACATATCTCATCAGTCTTTCCAAGCTGTTCCAGTGTGTTGTGTAGGGGTCTTGCATAAACTGACTCAGGGTATTCATAGCAAATGCTATATCAGGACTTGTCAGAGTTAGATACTGTAATGCTCCTATGATACTTCTGTACACAGTAGGGTCTGTCAATGGTTCACCTTCCTGTGAGAGCAACTGTCTTCCAGGCACCATTGGTGTTGAACAGGGGTTCAGGTGCTCCATCTTACATCTCTTGAGTAACTGGGATGCATAGTAGGACTGGGTGAGATGTAGTCCATCTGAATTTCTGGTTACTTGCATTCCCAAGAAGTGTGACACTGGCCCTAAGTCTTTTAGAGCAAACTTTGAATTAAGAAGCTTGATGAACTTTTGGATCAACTTAGGTGGATTTCCTGTCATCAACATACACTAGTGCGAACAGAATCTGTCTGTCAAGTCTGAACATAAAAAGAGATATATCACACATAGACTGAGTAAACCCCCAGTCAAACAACTGAGTTTTAAGGGCTTCAAACCATGCCCTGGGGCCTACTTTAACCCATAGATTGCCTTATTCGCTTGCATACATACCCTGGCTTCTTTGGATCTTCAAACCCTTCTGGCTGATCCATATAAACTGGTTCCTTCAGAGGGCCATTTAAGAAGGCATTGTTGATGTCTATCTGATTTATAGGCCAATGCATTGATACTGCAATGGACAGAACAATTCTGATTGTTGCAAGCTTAGCTACAAGACTAAATGTCTCTGTAAAATCAATTCCATAGCTTTGTGAATACCCCTTGGCAACTAGTCTTGCCTTGTGCTTCAAGATACTTCCATCTGGATTTAGCTTCAGCTTAAACACCCATTTGCACCCAACAGTATTCTGACTTGAAGTAGGCCTCACTAAATCCCAAGTTCCATTGTGAACTAATGCCTTGTACTCATCAACCATTGCATGTCTTCATTTGTCATCCACCAAAGCATCTGATACACTAGTTGGTTCAGTAGGAAATGTATGAACCTTACACAGTGATGCACTATAAGTCTTAGGTTTAAATATACCACTTTTTGACCTTGTTTGTATGTGATGGGTTTTGATAGTGTCTTGTGTGACAGTGGTAGTAAGCACAGTTTCTGTGCTGGTGGTAACTTCAGTGTTGGGTGAGACATTGACAAATGGTGACTCATTTGTGTGGATTGCAGAGGGTGAACTTGACACAAGGGGTATAGGAGAACAAGTATGTGATGTAGGTGTGTGACTTGATGTAGGAGATGCAGTTTGATGACTGCTATGACTCATAGAGGAAAAAGGAGAATTACAATAGTTACCATAATTTTGATTTTCATTTGCCCTTTGCTCAGGAGTACAGCTCAAGTCTGATTCTTCTGGATCTGGCTCAGTCACAATAGTTGTCTCAGTGTGCCCCTCTGAATGAGACAGACCAAAGGGAAGAGGATTAGTGAAAAGATCAGGTGTACATAGGATCTATTTTGATGGTCCTTGGGTAAAGCCATCAGAAAAAGGAAACCTAGTTTCATCAAATTTAACATTGTTGGAAATGTATATTCTTCCTGACCTATCAAGACACTTATACCTTTTATAATGGGGACTGAGACCTAAGTTGACACACTGAGCTGTATGGTATTGGAATTTGGTGGTCTGGAAGGGTCTCAAATAAGGATAGACAGCACAACCAAAGACTTTGAAGGAGGGATAGTTTGGTTTGTGTTTAAAAAGGCACTCATGAGGGGATTTGTGACTCAAAACAGGAGTTGGAAGACAATTAATAATGGACACAGATGCTTGAAAACTATGCCACCAGAAGCTAAGTGGCATAGAGGCTTGAGCCAACATGGTTAATCCTAGCTCTGTAATATGTCTATGCTTTCTTTCAGCTCTCCCATTTTGAGCATGATCATGAGGACAATGATGTCTAAAGGCTATACTATGCTGCTTTAGAAAAATTTCAAAAACTCTATATTCACCCCCCCAATCAGATTGAACACACTTAAGTTTATAGTTAAACTGTGTTTCCACCAGAGTTTTGAAATGAGTAAAAGCAGAAAAGGCTTCAGATTTGGCTTTTAAAGGAAAGATCCAAGTAAATCTGGTATGATCATCTATAAAGTGAATATAATACAGGTGGCCTTCTGTGGATTTAACTGGAGCAGGACCCCAGATATCAGTGTGAACTAAGTCAAACAAAGCAACAACATGAGAAGCAGACTGTAAATGAGGTAAAGCATGAGATTTGCCAAATTGGCAAGCATCACAAAATAACAGTTTTCCATTGATAACAGCATTACAATCATTCAGAATTTGACTCAGAACTTTGCTAGAGGGGTGGCCTAACCTCTTATGCCACACATTAGGATCTTTATTAGGGTCTAGAACATCTAGGGACTAAGCATTCCTAGACCTAGACAATACTTGACTGAGAAACACAGTTGACTGCTGGTACTGGGATGACTTGAAGTGAAGGGAGATCTCTGATGGCTGATTATCCAGAGGCACTATCTGATAAAGTCCATCCTTGAGCTGACCCCTGAGCATTGGCATCTTTGTTACCTTGTCCTTAACAACACAAAAATCATCAGTAAACTCAGTAAGCACATCATTATCAGACATTAACTTAGAAAGGCTAAGTAAGTTCCTGGTAATATCTGGTACATGAAGGACAGTGTTTAGAAGGAAGGGGCCAATGTGTGTGCGTAGAACATTGTGACCTATGTGCTCAATGTGCAAGTGTTCACCATTTCCTACTGTTAGTGTATCACTGCCATGATAAACAACACATTGATTAAGATTACCCAATTCTGATGTTACATGATTTGTTGCCCCACTGTTCAGATACCAGGCATGACCAACAACTGTGCTAGGTGTTTCCATATAAGCAGATGGCTGGTTAGGTCTTGGTGCATTGTTGAGATCTGGAGGTTGAAAATCAGTCTCAAACCTATGCCAGCAGATTGCCACAGTATGTCCATTCTTACCACAAAGCTGACATTGCACCTTATCATTCCCTAAATTTCTGCCTCCACTTCTTCCTCCTCCTCTATTTCTTCCTCCTCTAAAGCCTCCACCTCTACCTCTGTAGGAGTTTTGCCGCTGTGGCCTCACATTTGCTCTTCCTGTTCCAGAATTCAGAGTATAACTTGCAAGATGTGCAGCAGGACTGATAAATGACCCTTGAGAGGAAGGGTTGAACCTGGCTATGAGTCTCTCATGAGTAATTAGTTGAGACTGAACCTCCTGCCAGGATAATGATCCAATCCGAGCAGTTAGATTGACAATAACAGCTTCATAGTCTTTGTCTGAACCTCCCAAAGTTGCCAATATCAACTTAGATTTAGTGATGGGATATCCTGCAGCTGTCAAGTTATCACTATATGACTTCATAGTGGCCAGGTAGTCAGCCATGGACTTTGATCCCTTTTCAGCTTTAGTAAGGGCACTCTTATACTCCAGCATTCTTGATTCGGATTTATTGTTGAAGAGAACTTCTAAGGTGGCCCAGATTTCATGAGAGGATGAGCAACCAACTACCTCTCTCAAAGCTTGTTCGGTCATTGACCCTAGCAACCATCCTGTAAGTAGAGAGTCTACTGAATCCCATTCAGCTACAGCTGGATTCAGTAGGAGTCCAGGGATCTCCGGTGGTCTTGGTATAGTACCAAACAAATAACCATCAAGTTTATACCCTTTAATCACAGGCAACACGGTATAACGCCATAGCAGGTAATTATCTCAAGTCAACTTAACAGTGGTCGGCTGACTGAGATGACCAGTGAACGGAATGGAACTCGGCTGATGAAAAGGTGAGGTGGGACTTGCAGAGCGGAAAACAGGAGCTACTGATTCAGGTCGAGTGAACAAAGAGGATTGCATGAAGGGAGGAAGAGTAGATCCAAGATTCAAACCTGTCATAGAAGAACTAGCATGAAAAGGATGAGCTCCGGCAAGATAGGAAGGTGAGCTACCGGAGAAGAAGGGTGATGACAATGGTAATCCAGACACCAGTATTCCAGTAACGACATCTGAAGATAGAGTTGATGATGATAACCCAAGGCTGGAAGCAGATGGTCCTGAACCTCCTTCACCTCCGGTTCCGGTGAGAGGAGTAGATCGAGCCGGCGGTGGTTCCGTCATTCCTTGCTCCGATACCAAGTGAAGAAATTATGTAAAAGATGATTTCATCAGAATGACTGGATTACACATTCTCTACACCCTTATATCAACCATATTGTTGTAACTAACTACACACAACCCAAGAGAGAATCTAGTAGAGGATAATATCTAATAACTAGATGACACATGTGACGTGGCCTTTTCTAGTGCTAAACCAGTCCTTAACCGACAGTGTATCGGGTCAAACTGTAGTGCTAGTATGGTGAGTCAGAGTGTCGAATCCTCAGGGAACTTGGTAATTCTTCAAAGTGTGGTTAAACACCAAAGAGTCATTATTAACTCGATCTAAACCGCAATTTTATAACACATCACTACTATTCTAGTCAACATAAAATAAATGCGTAATTTAAAAGTTATTCTAATATAATATATATAGATATATAAATATATATAGATGTACATAAATTGCAAAGTATATATATAGATATAAATATATAGATACCAATATATTTTAGAACTAGACAAATAAGTGTATAGAACTAGCCAAAGTTTATATAATTGAATTATACGATCTTTTCCAGTAAACGGAATGTGCTCGATCTTTCCTTTTATTTTAGGTCCAATTGAGTAAATGAAACGGTGCACTCCTGAGGTTAACAATTCCTCTTCACACGAGCGTATGAAATTGTCATATGTCATTGTCATCGCTTCAATCTCCACAATCGCCCCATGCTAATCTCGGTTAGTCTCGAATAGCAGTGCAGTACAAATCTACCCGGATAAAAGAGGTTATTCCATTTGTCAGACGGCCGATGTTATTCAAAAGGCTCCGGTTGTCAGGCGGATCGATTTAACTTTCCGGTGTTAGTTTCAATTAAACTGTTGATTTTAACATTATTATGATCTCGAGCACAATTTTAATAAGATTAATCTTTCCCAAGACAAATCGCTTCGGTAGGAAATAGGATTCCGTAGTCACGCTTTTCACGCCAATTTTACCCTCCAGCTTTTCTATCTTTTATCTCATATCCTAACTTCTCTGGGTCGGTTCATCGTTAGGTTATATGGTGCGATTCATCTTGGTTAATTACGCCAATCCGAATATTATCAATACGTTACAGAATAGAAAAAGATTCAATTAACTCAATTTTAATCAATTTTAATTAGACAAACATTCCTTTACCGAAAAGATCGAAATAAAACGATTACATAACTTTGGCTAGTTATTAGAGTTAGCCTAAAAACATTATAACAACGAAAAGATAAAAACAAACATAAATACTTAAAAAAGTTACCCGATTACAAATGTTTAATCGAGTTGTATTCTTCCGGACATTACAACGACTTCAACAACATCAACTTCGATAATTTCCCGAGCATTACAACGATACTACGAGATTATTATTTTTGGCGTAAGGCCTATTTACAAACTACTGAAATAAAAAGAAAACAAAGAGGAGAGGATATATATATATATGATATGGTTTATATATATTGGTACATCGCTTCGCTTGCAATTGAGCTCTTTATATAGATGAAACTTCCTTGGCCGGACCGGTTCGAGATCAAGCCGGACTGGTCCGGTGTAATGATTATCTCCACCTCCTTAAGTAACCAGCATGTGCGGTGATATATAATTTTTATATATAATTATCAAACTTCTAAAATTCATATCTCGAGTTCTGAATCTCCAAAAATCATGATTCAAGCGGCATCGGAAAGCTCTCGGGAAAATCTACAACTTTCGTGAAGGACACTTCTTCAGATAACGTCGTTTTGATGAGCCATTCGTTTGTCGAAGATATTTCTCGATTACCACTTAATCGAATCGATTAGCCACTTGACCACTTCGATTGATCACTTGACCACTTAAGCAATTCGATTGACCATTTAAGCTCGTGACACTCTCTAAATCCTTCCAGAGATATGATTATACTTCAACATGTCGATTTTCGGGGTCTCGGCTTATAAATCTGCAATAAAATACCACAAATACCCACGTAAATCTGACACGACACTCCGATTTACTAAAATCGGTACAAAATGATAACTTTTTACTATTATTACTAAGTTTTACTACTAACTACTCTAATTTATACAGATTAACATTTCATACTATTTATACCATAATTTCATATATTTTATATAGAATTCGTTGATAAAACATAATAATATAACGTATATTTGATCATATAAAAGTAGTATATCAACTACTCCCCACTTAGCTTTTGATCGTCCTCGAGCAAAAATAAGCGGTTAATAAGAGATAATATAATTGATCAGATTATAATTTTTAATGTAATTTATATTGTCAATATTATAAATATATTACTCATCCTAATTTAAATCGTAAGAAGACATAAAGTGATTATAACTTAAATAACTTAAACATTAAATATTATTTAGATGAAATTGTACATGTAATACTTTAATAAGTATAAATAAAATATTAGAATTATTTTTAATCGCAACTATTATGAAATCCTGGAATCGGAAACTTGGTCAGGTAGTCGACAAAAAAATGGCTTATAGAGTTTAGGCTCAAGATGTTGGCTAATCGGAAAAAAGGAAATCAAAAAGAGAGAGAGGCAAGTCGTACGTACCTACATCTTCATATTCTTGATAAAAAAATAATCATCGATTAATAGCATCTTTTTTTTTTTTTTCAAGGATTAAGAACTAAAAGCGTGAGTGTGTGTAGAAAATCAAACTTACAAGCATTGCTTCATCAAGATTGATTGGAGTACTACTCTTTCGATCGAAAATTACAAGTCCGGTTTCCTTAAACTTGTAATCATTCTTGAGATCTTATGATTCGACTTTTTTCTTTTTCATTTTGTGCCTTCATTCCCAGCAATAGGACATTTCGAGATAATACCCTAGCTGGACTACTATCATCAGGCAATCGGGAGCTTTCGACCTCATAGTGATATAGGACATTTCGTGATAATACCCTACTCACTCAAATTATTGGTAGCTACAACCGATATGTTCTTTTATTTTTTTTTATTTTTTTTTCGATCACAGATAAGGAAGATACCTGGTATTTGATTAATTCTGTGTAAATATGGTGCTTCGTTCTTAATTCAGAATATATCCGAACTAATCACCAAAATCGACTATCTTGCAAGTGTCATGAGGTAAGATCAAATGTACTAATACTTATCTAATTTTTCCAATCTCAGCATATACCAAAACTTAGCTTTTATGTCTTCATCTCTTTTTATAAGTACGTACAAACTTGCGGTATTTTCAAGGAAATGTAGACCAAAATTAGCTAAAGCTTGGTTATTTAATCACAATTGACAATTTCGAGTGAGGTCTTGATCACTCTAATCAAGGCTGACATAAGAACAAAAATTGGAAATTTAGGTAGGCTATTTGGCTATAGTTATATTTTTGTGGTGCCAAAAATCGACATCCCTAGTCCAATTCCAAACTCATAATTCATATTGAAAAAATTATGATTCTAAAAATTTTACTTATAATTATCAACATACTTATATAATTTCATAAAAACAATATCTAATATTAATTACTCAATTATATAAACTTAAAATCTTTATTAAAATCTAAATTAGACATAAAATATGATTATAATATATCTAATATACTTTACTTAATTAAAAATTTATTCTTCCAAATTATATCATTTCTTATTCATATTTATATATTAACTACTAAAAAAATTGAAAATAAGTAATAAATTTTTTTGATAATTTTATAATTTATAACTATTTTCGAAAATTTTAATGAATTTTATAACTATTTTCGAAAATTTTAATGAATTTTCTAACCTAACTCTTACTCCCCACTAATGAAGTGGCATCGTCCCGATGTTCAATGAGTATTAAATAAGTAGGTTGGAAAATAAAATTAAAATTATCTATTATCGTTATTATTCCGATTTTAATTTAAGCGTATACTAATTATATCATTAAATAACAAACAAACTTAAAAAACTGAGACATATATATATTAAACAAGATAGATTAATACAAACTTAAAAGAACATAAACTTAACTAACTAGAGAAAAAAAAAACTCCAAACTTAACTTAATTTAACTTATTAAAACTTAAACATCATAAACAAACCACCAACAAACTATCTAGATCGTAGACGAACAACACGGTGTATCAACCGGCAATAATCCAACTCGACTATCTCTAGACGGAAAAATCTCATCCGTTTCCAGCTCTCCCACTCCACTCATCTGAGTACATAGGCGCGAAATCAACCAAGAATTAGGCATAGGTTTCCCCCTACTACCTCTCGTGATTGCAAACTCCAACACCGTCCTTTGAATCAAAATTCCCCAATCGACAAATACACCAACTGTCAAAGCATACAGCAGAAGCATTTCATTATCACTAAGGCTCCCGAAATCCCAAGTAGGATACACCCTTGAATTAATGAAATGTTTCCACGCCTTTAGGTGTGGAAGTAAAGCACGTGTAGACATTTCATGATTTGTGTCGAAAAGTGGAAACAGACATTGGAAAGACTCATGGACTCTGTTCAAATGATTGTGTGGATTTTGTAAGCCCCATGTTATCTCAAAATGCTGCATTGAAACCGGTGGAATTGCAAAAATTTGGTTGATAATAGATGAAGAGAAGGGAACATCCACTCCTCTTACCGAAACAATCTGAGTGATATCGATCATGGACGTCGTCATGAGGGCAGAATAAAATTCTTGAACTATCGAGACATTTATCCTTCCTCTCGGCGTACTGACAAATTTTTTCCAACCAAAACTTCGAATAATAGTTTTTCCCCATTGATCAATCTTATCGACATTTAAACCTTTCTCCAACTGGATTGGAGAATTCGCAAAACGATGGTGTAAAATGATATTCTCATTAGAAGCTTGAGATTCCGGATGATCCGGGGTGTGAGGTTCGTATGAATTGACAGATGGAGATGATCGGTTCGACATCTTTAAAACTAGATAAAAAGTAAAAAAAAAACAAAGGTGAAAGTAGATAAACAGTGAAAGAGTTGGTATGTTTTCCTCATTCCCTGGCCTCCTTTAAATAGATAGAAAATTATACATACGTGGATGCACGAGACAGACTCAAAAAATGAGTCATGCCATTTCCCTTCACGGCTCGGGCCGAGTCTAGGCCGGACCGGTCCGGCCTCATCCTGCTTTTACTGAGGACAGAGGTGAAAGTCAAATTGTATTTTGGTTTTTTTACTTCACGTGCCTATTACTATCTACTTTCTTGAAGATATTTCATAATGATTAATCTAACTCGATATGAACGGATAAAACGACACATTATATTTTTGTAAAATGACGTAATAATTATACAAAAATTATTTTTGGGTTTTTTTTATTATAGTTTTTAGAAAAACTAAAACGACTATAAAATCAAACTAAACGAAAACGAAAACAAACCAATATCTAAATGACAAACGTCGAATAAAATGAAATGTGCAGTAAAAAAAATGTTTAATCAAACATAGTTATTAAATTCAATCTTCTTCATAGCCTTCCTCAGGATCGACATGAAAGCTTGAACTCGAAACGAACGAGAAGGCTGGTGGCTGAACTGTAGTCGTGGTCCTGACTGAACTATCAAGACCCATCGAACTCATGCCCGTCGTGATATGTGCAAACTCAGTGAATCCTCCCCAACTAGACATCGCTGGTCTCTGAACACCTGTCGAAAATACACCTGTCCCACTAGATTGGCTCCCAAAAGGATATAACGATGGATGAAAGCTCGAAGGTGGTGGAATAGGTGTTACCCACTCTGGTAAGGTATAAGGATCTGACTGACAAGGTGGATACGCAGGATCATTAAAAGTAGGATTACGAAGCAACTGCTCGTTCCTCCTTAAACCTCTACGAATATCATCACACCACTGCCTATTACTTTCAGCATATAAAGCCATGTTGGCTTGACCACGTGCAACGTCTGACACTAAAGATTGAAACATATCATAGGTGATAGTGTTGGAGAAAGGAGTTTGTTGAGGCTGACTAGAAAAAGATGGAAAAGAAGAAGATGTGAAAACTAGTGGAGCTGGTTGAGTTTGACTACGTCTAATCAAAGAGCGTATACTACCATCCGGAAGTGTAGTCAAACTTGGTCCAATCAAATTGGCATCTGCCAGAGATAATTTGTCATTAGGCAGCACTGGTACGCCCACCCTACGACATAAATCAGAGATAAAACAAGGGAAGTACATATGACTCCCTGATCTGGCGATGACAATACTCTCGAAAATTCTTTTAAACATGACCTTACCAACATCCACTCTGACATCGTTTACCATCGCCCAAACGATACAAACATCTTCCTTTCCAATAGCAGTATGTTTACGTGAAGGGTAGAGATTATGGCTAATAAATCTTTTAATTGCCCTTAAACCTCTAAAACAATTCCCGTAGTTAAACCGATTTTCTACCCACACAGCGGTTGGGTCAAAAGCATTCTGAGCTCTCAGGACAGTCTGCTCCAAGCTTGCAGGATCATCTAAATTATAAACTGCCATGTAATCCTCCTCATCAGGAAAAACTTCAACTCCTAGAATTGCATTTATGACTTCAGGGTTAAAAGGAATATTTCTGGCTCTTAGGGGTACAGTTTGCGACTGAGTAAGCTGATCTTGTGACAATGTAGATAAAACTGAATAAAATTCAGCTACTAGAGTCGTGTTTATCTCCCTTCCCTTCTGGCTGCTAGTTCTAACCACTGTCGTTTTCTAAAAATGTCCTTAACTTCATCACCTAAGTCATCCAAGTCTAATCATTTTTCAACCAACACATCACATTTACTATAAATTTTATCATATGCTTTCTTAGCCTCAGGTGATGCTGTTTTATCGAAGCTTACTGCTTCTTCTTCAGGTGATAAAAGTATTGTGCCTACGACAGGAGTTGATATGGGAATGTTTGATTTACGCTTTTTAGAGACTTTCCTACTCGACTTAGCCATTCTACGATATTGGTAATGCCAATCAACAACAAAAACAACAACAAAAACAACAAAAATAAAAATGTCACAACACACTCAAAAATCAAAACAGTTGAAATTAACCTAAAAATTTATGAAAAATACGAAATTGATAACTACATAAACTAAATTATACCTTAATATGAAGAAAATGTTGAAAAGTAGGCCGGAAAAGTTGTAGAGTCGCCGGAAAAGAATGTAGCTCGTTTTTTTTAATCCTTTTTGATTTTTTCAAATTTGTGTAGAAGAGAAGAGATGAAAAGGGGAAGAAATCAAGTAGTGGTAGTGTGAGAGGTGAATTTTTGTGGAAGAATTGATAAAAAATTTCGAGTGGTGGGGTTTGGTGTGTGGGGTGCGGCTGTTGGAAGAAAATTAGGGAAGAAGAAGAAGAAAAAAGGGGTCCCCGTCCTTTTTTATGTTTTTAGACCCCGGACCGGTCCGGATTAAGGGCCGGATCGATCCGTGCCAATTTTTTTTCACTTTTTCGATTTTTTTATTATTATTATTTATTTATTACTTTTTATGAATTTTTTGATAAAAACTTATATAAAACCTTAATAAAACTTAATTAAACTCTTAAAGATAAGTTTATAACATTTTACAACTTAATAAAATCTTTATAACACTTAAAAAGCTTATAAAAATTTAATAAATTTATATCAACTCTTATAAAACATCTAAATAAAAACTAAAGAAAACTTTCATAAAACTTTTATAAAACTTCTCAAATTTCATAAAGATCCAATTTTATAAAATTCTCAGAAGTTATGCGAAAATTTTATAAAATAAAATATAAGAAAAAGACTCGAAACTTAAAGGGTTCCTGATTCTTCGATTTCTAAATCTTCCAGAGTTCGATATAACGCTCAATCAACCTAACTCCTAAAATGAAGCATTTGAATTATCTCTCGAATTCCATCGATTTTCGGATAACCACCTAATCGTTCCTTCCTAACAATATTCAAACACTCATCCTGGATTTGGTTGTGTTTTTCCACACAATATCCAACATGTTCACTTTTTCCACAGATTCTCGCATCTCATCGTAAACTTTGCCCTTCTTTTATCGCACTTCTTGATGTTCCATTACAAACTTCTTTCAATCTGATCTCTCTCAACAATTTCTTGTTTTGTTCAAAAACTAAAGCTTCTATAGCAAACGCGACATCTTTATCTAGGCCTAATTTCAAAAGTAAAATAAAAACTCCTATTCTATCTAAAAAAGGCATCCAGTTCTTTTACGTCTATCCGGTAAAAGACGAAAATAGTTTAAACATAATTAAAAATACAGAAAAGTAGAGTAAAGATAGATAGTACCTGGTATTCGGCTGATTCCAGTTTCTCTGCTTTTTCAATTTGTCGGGGGATCAATCAGTAGCATTATTTCTTCTTTCAGTGTGATTCCTTCTCCCTCCACAAATAACTTTACTCTGTGGCAATTGGCTATAAAAGTTGTATTTCCATCGCTTAGTTCAACAACTCCAGATTTGTAAACCCGTGTTACCTTAAAATGGACTCATCCATCTTGACTTAAGCTTACCTCGAAACAACTTTAAACGTGAATTGTACAAAAGCACTCGATCACCTACATGGAACTCACGCTTTAAAGATTCTCTTATCATGGAAATATATTTCGTGCGTTCTTGTAGATTCGAGCGTTTTCATAAGAATAGAGCCAAATTCTTCTAGTTCTGTTAATTGAAGCAATCTATGATCACCGACAGCCTTAGGATCGAAATTCAAAAATTTTATAGCCCAGAAGGCTCGGTGTTCTAACTCAACCGAGATGACAAGACTTACCAAAGACTAACTTATAGGAGAACAACCAATTGGTGTTTTAAAAGTCGCTCAGACGCCCATAATGCATCATCTAATTTTACTGCCCAGTTTTTACGATTTGAATCAACTGTTTTTTCCACGATTCTTTTGATTTCTCTATTTGATACCTCTACCTGTCCACTAGTTTGCGGATGATAGGGCGTTGCTAACTTATGCGTTACACCATATTTTTCAACTATCTTAGTAAATGGTCTATTACAAAAATGTGAACCTCTATCACTAATGATTGCCCTCGGAATGCCATATCTTGTAAATATATTCTTTTAAGGAATCGTATGACAACCTTGGTATCATTAGTGGGAAGAGCTTCACTTTCTACCCATTTTGAAACATAATCTACCATTACAAGAATAAATCTTTTCCAAAAGATATAGGAAAGGTCCCATGAAATCTATACCACAAACATCAAATAACTCACATTCTAAAATAGGTTGCATAGGCATTTCATGTTTTTAGATACATTTCCCCATTTTTGACAAGACTCACAAGATTTAACATACTTATAAGCATCTCTATATAGTGTAGGCCAATAAAAACCACATTGTAAAACTTTAAAAGCAGTTTTCCAACCTCCATGATGACCTCCTGCCTCACGATCATGACAAAATGATAAAACACTTAAAATTTCATTATCAGGCACACATTTTCTGATTATCCCATCCGAACATTTACGGAAAAGGTCTGGTTCCTCCCAGTAATAAAATTTTAAGTCATAAAAGAACTTCTTTTTCTGTTGCCAAGTCCAATGAGACGGAATATAGTCACAGGTTAAGTAATTAATGATATCTCCAAACCAAGGTGAAATTTCCTTAGAAGGAATTCTATTTTTTAATAACTGCATGGTTGAAGGAGTATCTATTCTAAATAGTTGTTCATCAGGAAATGAATCTTTAATTTCAATTCCTATTTCTTCATCATTTTCCATTCTATCTGCTACTACATTCTCACTTCCTTTTTTATCTTTAATTTCAATGTCAAATTCTTGAAGTAAGAGAATCCATCTAAGAAGACGAGGTTTAGCATCTTTCTTACTCAAGAAATACTTGTAATTTGAATGGTCTCAGATAAAATTATTACCTTAGAACCAACAATATACGATCGAAACTTATCTAAGGCAAAAATCACAACCAACAATTCTTTTACTCAGAGTTGCATAATTAAGTTGAGTTGCGTTTAATGTGTGAGATGCATAGTAAATAGCTTTGAGAATTTTGTTATATCTTTGACCTAAGACAGACTCCTACAACTAAATCACTCATCATCACACATAATCTCAAACGGCAAACTCAATCTGGGTGCTACTAGCACCAGTGCAATAGTCAACCTCGCTTTTAAGGTCTGAAAAGCTTCCATACATTTACTATCAAAGTTAAAAGGTACTTCCTTTTCAAGTAAATGACTTAGAGGCTTTGCTATTTTCGAGAAATCAGTAATGAACCTTCTATAAAATCTTGCATGTCCGAGAAATCCTCTTAGGGTTCTTAAATTAACGGGTGGAGGTAATTTTTCAATTACTTCGACTTTAGCTTTATCAACTTCAATACCTTCTTCGAGAGATTCTGTGACCTAAAACAATCCTTTCGATACCATTAAGTGACATTTTTCCCGCTTTTAGTACTAAATTGGTATCTTCACAAACGTTGTAACACTCGTTCTAAGTGTAACAAACAAATATCGAATGAATCTCCGTAAACACTAAAGTCATCCATAAAAATTTCTAGGAATTTCTCAACCATATCAAAGAAATATAGCCATCACACACCTTTGAAACGTAGTTTGTGCATTACATAAACCAAACGGCATTCTTTTATAAGCAAAAGTTCCATAAGGACAAGTGAAAGTAGTTTTTTCTCTATCTCCTTTGCAATGAATATCTCAGAAATATCCCGAATAACCATCTAAGAAACAAGAATACTTATGTCCACTTAAACGCTCCAACATCTGAACTATGAATGGAAGTGGATGATGATCTTTCTTAGTATGATCATTTAGTTTTCTAAAATCAATGCACATTCGATAACCGGTAATCTCTCTAGTCGGAATCCATTCATTCCTTTCATTCTCTTTCACTGTGAAACCTCCTTTCTTTGGTACAACTTGAGTTGGACTAACCCATTCACTATCTGATATGGGAAAAATTATCCCCATTTCTAATAGCTTAATGACCTCTTTCTTAACAATTAACTGCAAATTTGGGTTGAGGCGGCGCTATGTTGAATACAAGGTTTAGCATCTTCCTTCGTAATTATCTTATGAACGCAAATCTCGTGGCTAATACCTAGAATATCGGCAACTGTCCATCCAAAAGCTTTCTTATGCTTTTTCAACATTCTAAGTAATTGATCTTCTTGTTGCTCAGTTAAAGATGATGAAATAATAACCGGTAATAGATTATTGGTTTCAAGAAAAGCATATTTCAGATTTAAAGGTAACGGTTTCAATTCCAGATTCTTAGGTGGATCTTCCAGTGATGGTTTAAGAACTGGTCCTTCTAGTTCTAATTCCAAATACTTATGCCATGATGGTTTAAAAGTAAAACTTCCTTTATCTAGAGAAAGAATTATCTCTTTCATTTCGTGTCTTTCTCTCATCTTCCTTATAGATAGACAGAGTTAAGCATTCTTCTAATCTGTCTTCAAAAGTTGGTAACTGATTATCATAGACAGAATGAATATCTTCTATAAAAGAACATGATTCTGGTGATTTGTATGGATGGTTCATAGCTTTGAAAATTTTGAAAGTAACTTCATCTTCATTGACTCTCAGAATTAATTCTCCTTTCTGGACATCTATTAAAGTTCTTCCTGTAGCTAGAAATGGTCGACCTAAGATAAGTGGCGCTGAATATCCTTTTTCCATTTCCATAACTACAAAGTCTACTGGAAAATAGAACTTGTCTACTTTAACCAATACGTCTTCAATAATTCCTTTAGGGTATTTAATCGATCTATCTGCCATTTGCAGAGTCATTTCAGTCTTCGTAAGATTTCCTATGCCTAGCTTCTTATAATCCTCATAAGACATGAGATTTATACTAGCTCCAAGATCACATAAGACCTTTTTAAATAGAAATCCTCCAATCTCACATGGAATGGTAAAACTTCCAGGATCTTTCAGCTTTAGACGGTAACTTATCTTTATAAAACTGCAGAACATTCTTCATTTAGGCATATATTCTCATATTCCTCTAATTTTTTCTTGTTTGATGTAATATCTTTCGTAAACTTTCCATAAGCAGCATACTAATTAGAGCTTCGATAACAGAGATATTAACATGAATATGACGAAAAGTATCAAGGAAACGAGCATACTTTTGATCAGTTTTAATCTTTTTAATTTGATCTTTAGGTGGGTAAGGTAAAGATTCTAAATATACAACCTTTGATCCCAAAGTCATTTTCTCTTTTCCTTTCTCCTTAAACCTTTGAGTATTACTTGATCGCCAAGTATCATGATCTTGAGTTTTTCTGTTAAGACATTCCCCGAATCAATCTCTACTCCAGATTCCTTCAGTTCTTCCTGTTTTTCATCCTTGTTTTCATTATCCTCTACTCTAACATGTTCCTTGAATAAATTCCTTAAATCTTTATCCATGGGATCTTTCAAAATCCTAGGGATTTTTACCCATTTCTCACCTTCATTTTCGTGTTCCAAACTTCTATTTCTTTTCAAGAAATTCTCTATAATTTCTTCTTCCTCATCGATGAATTCAATTTCATCTTTAGTTCCATCATTTTTCCATCTAAATCATTTTATACTTCATTATTCCCGAAGTTTTCTACTCCATTACTACCACAGAGTTTTCTTCTCGTAACTACAACATTTACCTCTCTTGGATTTCTTTCAAGTATTGCTTGGTAATCCTCCGTGGTCTAATGTTGTTACGCTCACCTTCCCTACTCAAATGATCTTCCATATTCCTCAATGAGGCTTCTATAGTTCTCATTCGTATCATGTCCGCTCATAGATGTTTTCATTGTAGTCATATCTTTAGTGATTGTACTAATAGAAGTCATCATTGTTTCCATATTCTTAGCTTGAGTAGATACTACACCCATCATATTTTCCATTAGTTTTTCCTATTTTTCAACTCCTTCTGCAGGTTGAGTTGAACTTTGAGTTACTGGTATACTTTGAGTGGTATGTTGAGGATAGGATCTAGGTAATAATTGTAAATTCTGATTAGATGTGTTTTCTTGATAAACTTGATTATTATTCCTATATGGTACTGGATATGGCGGTTGTCCTTGCTTACTAGGGTTTTCAGACCATCGATAAGTAGGGTGATCTCTTCTAATAGCATTAAACGAGTTTGAGTATGCATTGTTCAAATTCCTATGCTGCTGAAGAAAACTCACCTCCTCTCTTGAATATCCTATTGGTTTTTCGATCCCTAATGGCATATTTTCCTGATTCGAGTATTCAGTTGGTGTACTATTTTCTGAACTTTGGTTTTTGTTTGATTGTAGGCCATCAAATTTCCTACTCAAATTTTCTAAATGTGCTAGAACTTCCGTATTAGATGTACATTCTCCTGCAAAAGCTACTTTTCTGGTGCTAGAACCGGTTTCCCACATTCTGTTATTTTTGGAAATCTTTTCTATAGCATCGTAAACTATTTGAGCTTCACTCATCATTAAAGAACCACCACATGCATGATCTACATCGGCACGTGAATCTTTTCTTAATTTACGACAAAAAAGTTGAATTTGCATATCTAAGGAATAACCATGATCGGGACAGGCTCTTAACAATTTTTTAAATCTTTCCCAGGCATTCCCAAGCGTTTCTTCAGATCCTTGTCTAAAGTTAGCAACCTCGACTTTTAATTCCAAATTTCGTCCAGAATGAAATATTGTTTCGTAAATTCCGCTTTGAATCTCCTCCCAACTAGTAAGTGAATGATGTGGAAGAGACATAAACCAATCTCGTGCTCGTCCTTTTAAAGGAAACATAGTCATCCTCGTTAATTCCTTATGAGCACTTTGACTTTTCTCAGTATTGCACAGCTTCTTCAAAAGATAGAGATGATGATGTGGATCTTCATCATCCTCTCCTAGAATTGGGCTCTTGCGTCAATTAAACCAAAAGATGAGATTTAATTTCAAATTATTTGCTCCTTCATTGGGTAAAAGTATGGGATTATTAGTCTGGTTTCTTCTTATGGTTTGATCACAGATAGGTCTCGGGTTTGGTGGGTTATTACGATTATTCTGGTTCCGATTCTGATTATTTCTATTATTATTATTATTAGGGTTAACGGGGTTTTGTCCATGCCCTAGAGCATGTTCCAGCCCTTGTTCAAGTGTTTCATCACTGATTTCAGCCATTCTCGTATTTTTGTTTGAAGATGATTCGTCAGGATTTCCCTGACTAGTATGACCACGTTTACTCTCTACTCTTAACTGCCTTTCGTAAGTGTTTATGTCAGGCTTATAAGGAGTGCGTGGGTCCTTACCACTTCCGGGTCATCAACTAACTAAAAAAGAAAATAACACTAAAATTGATAGTAGTAGAAAAAATTGGTAACTTACCTATAAGGTAAGTACCAACGAAAAATAAAATAGAAATGGGATAAGAAAAGTGTTGACTTATTCTCGAGAATTTTGAGCTAATACAAGTAGTAACCATAGACACAAAAAAAAGAAATTAGCGACGTTTCCCGGCAACGGCGCCAAAAAGCTGACGTGGCCTTTTCTAGTGCTAAACCAGTCCTTAACCGACAGTGTATCGGGTCAAACTGTAGTGCTAGTATGGTGAGTCAGAGTGTCGAATCCTCAGGGAACTTGGTAATTCTTCTAAGTGTGGTTAAACACCAAAGAGCTGTTATTAACTCGATCTAAACCACAATTTTATAACACAGATCACTACTATTCTAGTCAACATAAAATAAATGCGTAATTTAAAAGTTATTCTAATATAATATATATAGATATATAAATATATATATAGATGTACATAAATTGCAAAGTATATATATAGATATAAATATATAGATACCAATATATTTTAGAACTAGACAAATAAGTTTATAGAACTAGCCAAAGTTTATATAATTGAATTATACGATCTTTTCCAGTAAACGGAATGTGCTCGATCTTTCCTTTTATTTTAGGTCCAATTGAGTAAATGAAACGGTGCACTCCTGAGGTTAACAATTCCTCCTCACACGAGCGTATGAAATTGTCATATGTCATTGTCATCAGTTCAATCTCCACAACTACCCCATGCTAATCTCAGTTAGTCTGAACAGGTACCGAGTACAAATCTACCCCGGATAAAAGAGGTTATTCCATTTGTCAGACGGCCGATGTTATTCAAAAGGCTCCGTTGTCGCGGATCGATTTAACTTTCCGGTGTTAGTTTCAATTAAACTGTTGATTTTAACATTATTATGATCTCGAGCACAATTTTAATAAGATTAATCTTTCCCAAGACAAATCTGCCCCCGGGTAGGAAATAGGATTCCGTAGTCACGCTTTCGCACGGCCAATTTTACCCTCCGGTTTTTCTATCTTTTATCTCATATCCTAACTTCTCTGGTCAGTTCATCGTTAGGTTATATGGTGCGATTCATCTTGGTTAATTACGTCAATCCGAATATTATCAATACGTTACAGAATAGAAAAAGATTCAATTAACTCAATTTTAATCAATTTTAATTAGACAGCATTCCTTTACCGAAAAGATCGAAATAAAACGATTACATAACTTTGGCTAGTTATTAGAGTTAGCCTAAAAACATTATAACAACGAAAAAGATAAAAACAAACATAAATACTTAAGAAAAGTTACCCGATTACAAATGCTGAATCAGAGTTGTATTCTTCCGGACATTACAACGACTTCAACAACACTGAACTTCTGATAATTTCCCGAGCATTACAACGATACTACGAGATTATTATTTTTGGCGTAAGGCCTATTTACAAACTACGAAATAAAAAGAAAACAAAGAGGAGAGGATATATATATATATATATATGATATGGTTTATATATATTGGTACATCGTTTCTGTTTGCAATTGAGCTCTTTATATAGATGAAACTTCCTTGGCCAGACCGGTCCGAGATCAAGCCGGACTGGTCCGGTGTAATGATTATCTCCACCTCCTTAAGTAACCAGCATGTGCGGTGATATATAATTTTTATATATAATTATCAAACTTCTAAAATTCATATCTCGAGTTCTGAATCTCCAAAAATCATGATTCAAGCGGCATCGGAAAGCTCTCGGGAAAATCTACAACTTTCGTGAAGGACTCTTCTTCAGATAACGTCGTTTTAATGAGCCATTCGTTTGTCGAAGATATTTCTCGATTACCACTTAATCGAATCGATTAGCCACTTGACCACTTCGATTGATCACTTGACCACTTAAGCAATTCGATTGACCATTTAAGCTCGTGACACTCTCTAAATCCTTCCAGAGATATGATTATACTTCAACATGTCGATTTTCGGGGTCTCGGCTTATAAATCTGCAATAAAATACCACAAATACCCACGTAAATCTGACACGACACTTCGATTTACTAAAATCGGTACAAAATGATAACTTTTTACTATTATTACTAAGTTTTACTACTAACTACTCTAAATTATAAAGATTAACATTTCATACTATTTATACCATAATTTCATATATTTTATATAGAATTCGTTGATAAAACATAATAATCTAACGTATATTGATCATATAAAAATAGTATATCAACATGTCCTTATCTTTACTTAATCTTTTACAAGATCGAGTCAAATGCTCTTTCAAAGTGATCTCAAGCTACTCATTAATACTTGTCTACCGCCCTAGGTTAACACCGTGAACATATACCAAAGGATAGGCAATGAGGTCAACAATGTAAAGTAGTGAAGCTTATGATTCTAGGAAATATGGCAATCATTAAAAGCCACCATTTTATAATAATAATAATAATAATAATAATAATAATACCACCCATATTGAAGTGAATGAAGAAATAACGTATCCCACTTTAGGAAATACCGATATGGAAAGTGTATTTTAAAGTGAAGTGACAGATGAAACGATCTAAACCACATGGTTTAAATTCAGTTTAACAACTGACGGTCCCGATACACTCACCTCATCACTCCTAATGAATAGAGTGACCACGCATATAAATTCCTCCGACTTTAGCTATAAAAAAAATTTGCACTCATACGACAAGCAACAATGATATGCATACGCACTATGATGGAAAAAGTTTCCACATTGAAATATAAAGCTAAAGCTGGTCTAAATAGAAATTTGCTACAACGTACAATAATGCAGTATATGTGCATCAATAAAAAATTTACAACATCGTACAATATTTATGGTGGGAAGTGATTTATGAGGTATACCAAGTGGAGTGGTGTGATTAATTCTCACACACTCTCTCACACATAGTAGATGTGTATATGTGTGACATGGATTAATCACATCCTTCCATTGGGTATACTGTTATACCCGCAGTATTTTATGCGAAATAAAATTAATAAACAGAAAGACGAAAACCAATTTATATATTAATCTGAAAATAAGTTACAAGTAGAGTAATGGAAAAATAAAATAAAGGATATTCTAAGAACTGAGGCGAGATGAAACTCTGTCCTTAAGACAAATTTGCTCTGGCTTATACCCATGGATTATGCAATTGTCTCACAGGATTACTCAGTATACCTGTTCAAAGAGAGGTACTTCAACTCTAAACAAACTTCGAACTCTGACAGCACTTCAGAAAACTCTTCAACCTTATATGCAAAACTATATGAATTTGTATTATATTTCTGTTGTTGTAACTTGTGTGTCTCCTCCATGTTGTGAAGACTTGTTTATATAGAGACTTGAGCAGGCAATGGAAAATCCTCAGCATTGATAACCATTAATGCATTAACTCCCACTACTGCCACTTTGATATCAGTATTGATCACGACAGTTTCGAAGAAGATGAAAGGTTTCAATGAGTCACCGGGCGAAATATTCGATCCTGGCGATGAATAGCCTCGATTGACTTTGTCAAGCGGTGATGAATAGCCTCACCGGTGTCGACTTCGACTCTACTGAGTTTTGTCACCCTGATGATCGGATGAGCCTCGGCCACTCCGTTGATTTGTCCAAAAATATAATACTAGCCGAGCCCAAGGCCCTCAGACCCAATTCCCCAAAGCCCAAGGTCAACGGGCGCGCGCGCGTGTGCAGTTTTAGCAGAACATCGTCTAACTAAAACATTCCGCGTTTCATCCCTTTCTCTAGAAGCTTATACACATCATCAACTGTCATCATTTAAATACTTGACATTGGACCACTCATGTTCTAATGTGGGATAAAGAGTTTACACAACTCTACTCCCAATATCTCACAAACAACTTAAAGCATTAATATCTCATTCATCCATACTCCAAATTGAATAATTTTAAATCCTATTGTCAACTACGTAGCACGTATTTTTCAATAATTTAATAAAATCTCGATAACTTTAATAAAAGTCTTATCGAACTCGCTCTTTAAAATAGTTGTCGAGAATGATTAAAAAATCGATAAAATCATTTTTGCTCTATTTTCGCCAACATATACCTCACAAATCACTATCCCACCATAACTTTTCTCACTTGAATCAACACGATTTTATTGAAGCATAAACCACAGTGAATTGACATTCGCAAAGTCTAATTTTAATTAGGGATAAAAAAAATTACCCTCTTAAATCTCTTACGGAAAATTTACAACCTTAAACTATTATTTGCTCTATTTACAACCCTAAACTATAATATTTGAGTAATTTACAACCTTAAACTATTAATCGCATGAGTTACGACCCTAAAATATTAATTATGATCCATTTCACCCCTTGATTCATTGTAAGCATTTATTCAATTTTTAATCAAGGGTAAATTTGTCATTCCATTGTCTCCTTTTCTCCTCCTCCCTACCTTATTTAAAATTTGGCATAGTTTAAATGAACGAGAGTATTAAACATTAAAAAGAAGCTTATATATATCTTCATTTTTTAAGTTAAGCCAGAGACATGGGTTGGGGTATCATTTCTGCTCTCCATGTGGATCAGCTCGATGGAAGGGACAAGGGAGGAGAAGAGAACAGGTGGTGGCGGAAGAAAGAATAAGATATTGAGAATATATAAGGACAATGGAAATTGACTAATTTACCCTTGTTTATAAGGATTTAAAAAATGCTTACAATGAATTAAAGGTTGAAATTGACCAAATTAATAATTTAGGGTTGTAAATTGTTCATACGTTATATTTTAAGGTTGTAAATAGAGCAAATAATAATTTGATGTTGTAAATTTTATATAAGAGATAGTTTTAAGGGGTACGTTGCATTTCTCCCTTTTAATTATGAATCAAGTTTTCAAAAGTCAAATGTGAGAATCGGTCATTTTGAAATTGGCTTCAAGATTCAATTTTCTAAAGATTAATTGGATATGGTGCATAATAAATTTAGTCCGTGGCGTAAATAAAGACTCTGATGTGGATCAAAGTTACAATCGGGTAATTGGACGATTCGAGTTAGGAAAATAATACAAGAACAATGAGATTTGTGTATAAGCTTGGACTGAACTCTTTGAGAGAGCTGCCTACGTATCCAATTCAAGTATCTAATTGGAATCAAGTCCCCCTCGTAGTTCAGGGTGTTCCTTTTATAATTGTAGATCGTGTTGGTAACTTCCTCCCTCATGGTGGGGAGTTACCGTCGGTTATCTTGGATATGATCAAGCGTGGGATCTACCCACGTTTATAGACAGTTAAACCGCCACTAACTTGGTCTTCGTCTTGCTCATCTGATTATTCTGTCCAGGTACTCCTGCACAGAATATGGTGGAGTCCTGCTCCGCTGACTATTCTGTACAGGAGCATGATCTGGTCAGCGTCTTGACCGCCTGTTTATCTCTATTGTCTAATTTCCATAACGGGCCCGGCCCAACTACGTATAATCCGACCCAATAGGCCTATGTATCATCATAAGTCCCCCCAGACTGGGGTGGACTGCTTTACAGCTGCCCTAGTGTGCGATGGTGTAACTTTTGTTATTAATATATCGCGAATCGAGGCTAAGTCACACCCGTTCATTATCATAACTGCGGATTGAACCCTTGCGTCGCTTCCCCTTCTTGTCACATAATTATCTCTCTTTCCACACGACTCTTCTATTTCAAACCTTTGGAGTCGCACCTCTGCAATTACAAGTAAGTCTCTGTCTTTATGTCATTCTGCTATTTCTTTTGAATCTTTATTTCATTCATGAGTCTGAGAGCTGATACTGCCTCTAGCGATTCTGTAGAAAAATTGTTTCAATCTCCGGAAAAGGTTTCGATCGCAGTAAAGAGTGAAGAAGTGAATTCCTCTAACCCCACTCCTTGTCCTGAAACTGTAATAAATATCGATCATCTATCTTCTTCGATTGATCTAAGAAATACTTTCACTTTTGGGGATAATCTCTTGTGTCTTTTGCCTTCTCACATTCTTCCTCCTGGGATTTTTACTCCTACTTCAATTGTCCATCAATATCCAGAAGACCATAAATACTTTGAAAAGAGAAATCAATCGATTTGACAAAACCAAGGCTATAATGGCTTGCCATGGTGTCTCTAGAAAAATGACCAAAACTGAAATGGCCAGTCTACTGAAAACTTATAAGATTCGCACTGATCCTTTCGAAGTTGTTCTCCCCAAATCCACTGAGTATGCTTATAATCCTCCAGTGAGTTTCACAGACAATGTCTGCCGATCGACTTCATAGTGGGTTAAGGTTCCCTCTTTCTCCTGGGTATATCGAGGTAATGAAGTATTACAAACTGGGAGTTGGTCAAATACACCCAAACAGCGTCAAATTCCTCTTAGGTTTCATGATTTGATGTCGTATGAACACTACCCCTTTTTTTGTAAAGTTATTTAGGAATTTTTACCAGTGCAAGTTAACACAGGGTAGTGGGGGGTGGTACCATTTTTGTCGTAGAGCCGGTAAGTTAAGCCATATTATTCCTCTATCCAGTAAGGATAAGACCAAGAAGAAGTGATCAGAGCGCTTCTTCTTTGTGAAGCACAACACTGAAGCGAACCTTGGTCGCTGGAATACTTCTTCCATGAAGGACAAACTGAAAGATCATATAGATTTAACTCTGGTTAACTATCTTACCAGCAACAAGATTTCTTTGACTTTGAACACTATAAGCTCTGCGTTGGTGGATGCTGCCCAGCTTCTCACTCCGGGTCCTATTGGCTATGTAGAATTCACCAAAGAGCAATACCGAAAATGTATGTCTGAATTTACTTTTGCTCTTGTTTTTGAATATATCTTGATTATCTTTTATCTTTGTAGTGGGCAATGTGGACGATTTGATTAACATTGACGTTGATGAGGAGGAGGAGATAGAACAAATGCCAGAAGATTCTGAATAGACCTTGTCTGTTATTCCTGAAGGTGGTGAGACTTCTGGCCAGCAAGAAGCTGCGGAGATAGACATTGACTCCCGTAACGCTGCGCAGGAAACCATTCCCACTGCAAACCCTTCTGACCAGAACATTCTGTGCACAATTAATCCAGTGGATCTGCCTGTTGAAGAGGATCTCCCCGGTTGTCACTCTGCCGGCTTGAATGCTGTGCCTCTAAGGACCATTTCCCAAAGACAGAAGAAAAGGCACAGGTCCACCTCCTCTGGTAGTTCTACGAGTGATTCCTCATTTAACTTTGAGGACATGTCTGCTGAAGACTTTGCTGATTCTGTAAGTAGCCTTTTGTAAGATTTTTTATTTTTTCTTTAATCTCTATCTTCTAAGATTGGGCCTTTTGCAGTGCTACCGCCTGGGTAAGTCATTACATAAGAAAACCTCTAGCATGGCTAAGGATATCGCTGCCCTCCAAAAAAAAGTGGTTCACCTGGAAGAGGCTAATGCCAAGGTGGCTAGTTTGGAAGAAACCAATCTTGCACTGGTATCTTCAGAGGCTGCTGCTCGCCAGGAGATTGAGCGATTGAAAGCTGACCTTGCGAAAGCTGAGGGTTTGATATTCACCCAAGAGGAGCAACTAAAGCTTAGAGACCAGCAGCTAAAGAAAATGAATGAGGAGAATCAACAGTATCTTGCCACCGTGAAGAAGATGAAAAATGATTTTGATGAGACTGTGAGTCAGATGGAAGAGACTCCTGCTCAGAGCATCATCCAGAAAGTTGTTGCAGGATATAAGGCTGCCCCTGAGACTTATGTGTAGATTCAGATCATCTTAGCTCCCGCTCTGCGCAGGGGATATACCCTTGGTGTTGATGAAGCCAAGCCAGCCGATCTAGTGATTAGCACTTTGTCTAATCACAAGTTATATGATAAGAAAGCTGGCGAGATCTTCACCAGGCGGTATGATGAGTACAAGAGTGGAGAAGACATCATCCGCAAATATGCGAAGAAGAAATCTGCACAGTCTTCTGCTCCTTCTCCGTCTTGATTTCCCGTATTTTGTTTTTGGAACTATGACACATAGCCTTTAGTTTTGCTGCAATTTCTGGACAGCCTTTATGTAACTTGTCTTTGATGTATGATATACTCTGGTTAGCCTTTTGAATCGGCTTTTTGTTTTCGCATTTTCCAGCTTATAGCTCATTCTCATTGCGCTGCAAAGAAGTTAGGACTATTTATCCTTAGCTTCTTTATATTGTTGTCTGCGCTGCACAGAAATGCTCCTTTAGTGATCCTTTCGGTAAAATTTTGTAGTGGGTCTTCTGTCCAGGATGACCTTGCACTGCAGATTTGCCATTTAGCTTTTTAATTGAGTCCGCTGCCCAGAATTATCTTGCGTTGCAAGTTTAACACTTATGTTTTTCAATTGGGTCTCTACCCAGAATGTCATTGTTCTTGCAAGTTTGACATTTATGTTTTTAATTGGGTTCTCTACCCAGAGTGTTCTTGCGCTGCAAGTTCGACACTTAGCTTTTTTAATGGGTCCTTTGCCCAGAGTGTCCTTGCGCTGCAAGTTTGACACTTATATTTTTTAATTGGTCTTCTGCCCAGAGTGTTCTTGCGCTGCAAGTTTGACACTTAATTTTTTTAATGGGTCTCCTGCCCAGAGTGTCCTTGCGCTGCAAGTTTGACACTAAGCTTTTTTTTTTTATTTTTTTAATGGGTCTTCTGCCCAGACTTCTCCTGCGCTGTAAGTTAAATGTTTGATTTCCAGGCATTTTGCCTTTTGTTTTCATGTTTGAACACAAGTTAAAATATTCACATATATAACCACAAAATTAAAAAGGATAATAATTCAAGGTAACATTACTCAAGAAAATAAACTTTTTCAAGGAAAAAATTTCCTGAGATGAATAGCATTCCGGCTTCTAGGAATGGTTTTTCCGGAGGCATTAGCTAGTTGATAAGATCCATTTCCATGTACTTTAATAATTTTATAAGGACCTTCCCAATTTGGGTCTAGCTTTCCAGTGGGACCTTGCTTGATAGCATCATTTCGCCTCAGAACTAAATCGCCTTCTTTAAAATACGTACCTCTAACCCTGGAGTTGTAGTACTGAGCAATCCTCTGTTTGTATTTGGCCATCTGTATCAATGATATGTCCCTTTTGTGTTCCAACTCATCCTTGATGTGCAGCATATCAACCTCTTGTGTTTCTGGACAGTATAATTCCGTCCTGGGAGATTTATGTCCAATCTCTGCTGGTATCACTGCTTCGCATCCGTATGCCAATGAGTATGGAGTTTCCTGTGTAGCAGCATTCGGGGTAGTCCTGTATGCCCATAAGATATTTGGAAGATGATCCACCCAGTGAGATCCTTCTTGCTCTAAACGTTTCTTCAAGCCGTGCTTTATTTGCCTGTTGGTTTGCTCAACCTGTCCATTGGCTTGGGGATGTGCTACTGAAGTGAAATGTTGAGAGATTCCTAGGTTTGTGCACCAGGCCTGCACTCCTTGATCTTCAAATTGCGTGCCATTATCTGAGATGAGGATCTTAGGAATGCCATATCTGTATAGAATGTTTCTCCACAGGAATTTCTGTATTTGGTTGGCTGTGATGGTTGTCAACGGTTCTGCTTCCACCTATTTGGTGAAGTAATCTACTGCCACTACAAGAAATTTGAAATTTCCTGGTGCTCTGGGTAATGGACCAACAAGATCTACTCCCCGTTGATCAAAAGGCCATGGTGATACAATTGGTATCATCTCTTGTACAGGTCTGTGTGACAAATTGCCATGCACCTGGCATGTCTTGCAAGTTCTGACTAGTTTCTCTGCATCTTCTTGCATTTCTGGCCAGTAATATCCAAAGAGCTTACATTTCCAGGCCAGAGCTCTTGCTCCCAAGTGATTTCCATAAATCCCAAGGTGGATTTCTCTCAGCACATAATCACCTTCATATGGGGTGACGCATTTCAACCAGGGTGCTGCATAGGATTTTCTATACAGAACTTCGTTGAACAGAGCATATCTGGCTGAGAGCCTTATCAGTTTTCTAACGCATACTTTTGACAGACCTAAACCTATCCTCGAGCGGCGCCGTAAATCGGCAGACGCTTCCTGGTTAAACGATCCTAACCGGCAAAGTACCGGGTCAAATCAGTAGTGCTAGTATGGTGAGTCGAGTATCGTATCCACAGGAACTTGGTAATTCTTCTAAGTGTGGTTAAACACCAAAGAGCTGTTATTAACTCGATCTAAACCGAAATTTTATAACACAGATCACTACTATTCTAGTCAACATAAAATAAATACGAAAATTAAAAACTATACTAACATGATATATATAAATACATAAATATATATAGATCTGCATAAAACGCAATTTATATATATAGATATAAGTATATATAGATACCAAAATATTAAATGTATAATTTTAGAAGAACTGGCCAAAACTTATATAATTGGTTTATACGATCTTTTGATTAAATGAAATGTGTTCGATCTTCCTTTTTAGGTCCAATTGAGTAAATGAAACGGTGTACTCCTGAGGTAAACAATTCCTCCTCACACAAGCGTATGAAATTGGCATATGTCCATTGCATCACCCAAGGTCCACAATCATTACGGTTTTTCTCAATGTGTCCCGAGTACAAATCTACCTTTAGATAAAAGGAGTCATTCCGTCACAAACGGTCAATTTTATTTAAAAGGCTCCGGTTGTCAAAGCCGACGATTCAACTTTCCGGTTTAAGTTTCAATTAATCATTGCTTTTAACATTATTACGATCTCGAGTACAAATTATAATAAAATTCATTTCTCCCAAAATAAATCTACCCCCGGGTAGGAAATCGGATTCCGTTATCACGTTATTCACACGGCCAATTTTACCTCCGGTTTTTCTATCTTTTATCTCATATCCTAAATATGAGGCGTCAATTCATAATTAGATTATGAATTCCTCGGATCGATTAAATACGTCAATACGAATATGATCAAAATAGAAAAAGATTCAATTAATTCAATTTTTATCATTTTAACTTAACAACATTTCTTTAACGAAAAGATCGAAATAAAACCGATTACATAGTTTTGGCCAGTATTATATTTAGCCTAAAAACATTATAACAATGAAAAATATAAAACAAACATAAATACTTAAGAAAAGTTACCCGAATACGGGCAGTTGATTCGAAATCGTATTTTCCGGACATTACAACTTCTTCAAAGAAACCGACTTCCGAGATTTTCCGAGCATTATAACGATATTAAAACTACATTATTACGGCGTAAGGCCTTATTTACAACTACAACTAAAAAATAAAAAGAAAAGAGAGAAGAGGAGAATATATATATGATATGGTGTATATATATTTGGTACTCTCCAACGCTGCTGCAAATGAGTTCCTTATATAGAAAAAACTTCCAAGGCCGGACCGGTCCGAGATCAAGCCGGATCGGTCCGGACTAATGATTGCTTCCACTCCTGATTGCAATCAGCATGTGCGCGTGAAGATATTTATATTATTAAACTTCTAAAATTCATATCTCGAATTCTGGACCTCCAAAAATTGCAAACGAAATGCCAAAATTAAGGTCTCGAAAACTCCACAACTTTCATGAAGGACTCTTCTTCGAGATAACGCTTTCTTGATTACCTCGTGTTCCTCCGGCTATTTCGGGATTTTTCTTAACCCAAATCGATTAGCCACTTGATCACCGCTTTTAAGTTGTAGACCTCAATCTTCATAATTTAAATTGCATTGGAAAGCTTTCGGTAAAATCTACAACTTTCGTGAAGAACACTTTTTCTGAAAATATCGCTTTTGATGAGCCATTCGTTTGTCGAAGACATTTCTCTATTACCACTTAACCGTTATTAAGTGGCCACTTGACCACTTAAGCTATTCAATTGACCATTTAAGCTCGTGGCACTCTCTAAATCATTCCGTAGATATGATTAAACTTTAATATGTCGATTCTCGGGTCTCGGGTTATAAATCGCAATAAAATACCACAAATACCCACGTAAATCGACACGACACTCGATTTACTAAAATCGGTACAAAATTACAACTTTTACTATTTTTACTACTAACTACTCTAAATTATAAAGATTAACATTTTATACCAATTATATCATAATTTCATATATTTTACATAGAATTCGTTGATAAAACATAATAATATAACATATATTTAATCATATAAAAATAATACATCAAATTACTCCCCACTTAGCTTTTGATCGTCCTCGAGCAAAAATAAGCGGTAATAAAAGATAGTATAATTTGATCAGATTTTAGTTTTTAATGTAATTTATATTGTCAATATTATAAATATATTAGCTATCTTAATTTAAATTCTTAAGAAGACAGAAAGAGTATATAAATTAATTAACTTAATAATCAAATATTATTTAGATAAAATTGTACATGTAATACTTAATAGGGGGAATGAGGGAGAAGGACAGTAATATTTCATCAATTGAGTAGAAGGACAGTTTTTTGAAACTTTTGCATAAAGGACAAAACTATTTATTCACTGTCGAAATTCACTTGTGTTCGATATTCATCGCTTAAATTCAATCGATTTAAATTCACTGTCGAAATTCACTAATTTTCAAAATTCATCGTCCGAAATTCACTAATTTTCGGATTCACCGTCGAAATTCACCGATTTCGGGATTCACTGGGAGATTTCACCGATTTTCGGATTCACTGCTTGACCTTCTCGCTATAAAAATTATGCAGTTGTCCTTCTCCCTATAAAAAATATATAGCTGTCCTGTTACTTAAAAATATTTCAGATTGTGTCCTTATCCCTAATTTTCCATACTTAATAAGTATAAATAAAATATTAGAATTATTTTTAATCGCAACTATTATGAAATCCTGGAATCGGAAACTTGGTTAGGTAGTTGACAAAAATGGCTTATAAAGTTTAGGTTCAAGATGTTGGTTAATCGGAAAAAGGGAAATCAAAAAGAGAAAGAGGCAAGTCGTACGTACCTACATCTTCATATTCTTGAAAAAAAACGTAATCTCGATTAGTAACATCCTCTTATTCCAACTATTTTTCAGATTTTCTATTTTTTTTTTCTTTTTTTTCAAGATTAAGAACTAAAAGCGTGAGTGTGTGTAGAAAATCAAACTTACAGGCATTGCTTCATCAAGATTGATCGGAGTACTACTCTTTCGATCGAAAATTACAAGTCCGGTTTCCTTAAACTTGTAATAATTCCTGAGATCTTATGATTCAACTTTTTCTTTTCATTTTATCTTGTGCCTTCATTCCCAAAGAATAGGACATTTCTAGATAATACCCTAGCTGGACTACTATCATCAGGCAATCGGGAGCTTAATTACCTCATAGTGATATTGGACATTTCGTGATAATACCCTACTCACTCCAATCATTGGTAGCTACAACCGATCAGTTCTTTTTATTTTTAAGTTGTTAATCACGGATAAGGAAGATACGATATTTGATTAATTACATTGTAAATATGGTGCTTCGTTTTAATTTAGAATATTAATATATCCGAACTTATTACCAAAATCGACTATCTTGCAAGTGTCATGAGGTAAGATCGAATATACTAATACTTATCTAATCTTTCCAATCTCAGCATATACTAAAACTTAGCTTTTATGTCTTCATTTCTTTTTATAAGTACGTACAAACTTGCGGAATTTCAAGGAAATGTAGACCAAAATTAGCTAAAGCTTGGTTATTTAATCACAATTTACAATTTCGAGTGAGGTCTTGATCACTCTAATCAAGGCTGAGGTAGGTTATTTGGCTATAGTTATATTTTTGTGGTGCCAAAAATCAACATACTTAGTCCAATTCCAAACTCATAATTCATATTGAAAATGATTCTAAAAAATTTTACTTATAAATATCAACATACTTATATAATTTCATAAAAACAATATCTAATATTAATTACTCAATTATATAAACTTAAAATCTTATTAAAATCTAAATTAGACATATAATATAATTATTTTTAACTATTTTTCGAAAATTTTAATGAATTTTCTAACCTAACTCTACTCCCCACTTACGAAGTGGCATCGTCCCGATGTTCAATGAGTAGTAAATAAGTAGGTTCGAAAATAAAATTAAAATTATCTATTAACGTTATTTTTCTGATTTTATTTTAGCGTATACTAATTAAAAAACAAACAAACTTAAAAAACTAAGACATATATATTAAACAAGATACAATATTACAAACTTAAAAAAAAACATAAACTTAACTAAAGAAAATAAAACTTCAAATTTAACTAAAAAACTTATTAAAACTTAAATATCACCAGCAAACAACTCTCTAGATGGTAGACGAACAACCCGGTGTATCAACCGGTAACAACCCAACTCGACTATCTCTAGATGGAAAAATTTCATCCGTCTCCAGCTCCTCTACCCCATTCAGAAGAATACACAAACGTGATATCATCCATGAATTAGGCATAGGTTTCCCCATACTACCTCTCGTGATCGCAAACTCCAACACTGTCCTTTGAATCAATATACCCCAATCGACAAATACACCGAATGCCAAAGCAAAAAGTAGAAGCATTTCATTCTCAGCCAAACTTCCAAAATCCCAGGTGGGATAAACTCGAGAATTTATAAAATGCTTCCACGCCTTTAGATGTGGAAGTAGAGCTCGTGTTGACATGTCGTGATTTGTATCAAATAGTGGGAACAGTACATTGAACGACTCGTGTACTTTATTCAAATGATTAGAGGGATTTTGTAGTCCCCATTGCATTTCAAAATGTGGCATCGTAACTGGAGGAATTTCAAAGATTTGGTTGATAACAGATGAAGAGAAGGGAACAGCCACTCCTCTTACTAGAACAATCTGAGTGATATCGACCATAGATGTCGCCATAAGTGCGTAATAAAAAATTCTCGCACTATTGAGACGCTTATCCGCCCTCTCGTGTGTCTCGACAAATTTTTTCCAACCAAAACTTCGAATGATAGTTTTTCCCCATTGATCAAGCTTGTCGAAATTTAAACCTTTCTCCAATAGGATTGGAGAATTTGCAAAACGATTGTGTAAAGATACTCTCATTAGAAGCTTGAGATTCCGGATGATCCGGTGTATGAGGCTCGTAAGAATTAACCGACGGTGATGAGTGGTTCGACATTTAAAATTATATAAAAACAGAGTTGAAAGTAAAAGGAAAGGTAGTGAATGAATGTTTACTCATGCCCTTACTTCCTTTAATAGATGAAAAAGTGTACATACGTGGATGCATTAGACGGACTCAAGAATGACTCACCCTTTTTTCTTCACGGCCCGGTCCGGGAATATGCCGGCTCGGTCCGGCCTCATCTTACTTTTACTGAGGGGGCAGAGGTGAAAGACAACTTGTGTTTTGTTTTTTTACTTCACGTGCCTAATACTACCTACCTCCTTGAAGATATTGCAAAAGATTTATATAAATTGATACGAACGGATAAAATGACACATTATATTTTTGTAAAACGACGTAGTAATTCTACAAAAATTATTTTTGGGATTTTTATAGTTTTTATAAAAACTAAACCGATTTAAAATACAAACCAAATTTTAATAAAAACGATTGTAAAATCAAACTAAACGAAAACAAACAAATATTTAAATGACAAATGTCGAATAAAAAGTGCAAAAAAATGTTTAATCAAAATTATTAAATTCAATCTTCATCGTAGTCTTCCTCAGGATCAACTTGAAAACTCGAACTCGGAAACGACTGAGAAGCTGATGGCTGAACTGTAGTCGTGGTCCTTACTGAACTATCAAGACCCATCGAACTCATGCCAGTCGTGATATGTGCAAACTCAGTGAATCCTCCCCAACTCGACATTGCTTTGGTCTCTCGAACACTGTTTAAAATACACTGCTCCACTAGATTGGCTTCCAAAAGGATATGACGATGGATGAAAGCTCAAGGTGGTGGAATAGGTGTTACCCACTCGTAATGTATAAGGATCAGATCGACAAGGTGGATAGGCGGATCATCAAAAGTAGGATTACGGCAAATCGCTCGTTCTTCTTAAACCTCTACGAATATCATCACACCACCGCTTATTACTCTCGGATATAAAGCCATGTTGGCTTGACCACGTGCAACATCCGTCACTAAAGATTGAAACATGTCATATGTGATAGTGTTGGAGAAAGGAGTTTGTTGAGGCTGACTAGAAAAAGATGGAAAAGAAGAAGAAGAAGATGTAAAACCGGTGGAGTCGGGCCGAGTTTGACGCCTTCTAATCAAAGATCTAATACTACCATCCGGAAGACTAGTCAAACTAGGTCCAATCAGATTTCCATCAGCCAGAGATAACTTGTCATTAGGCAGGAATGACACTCCCAACCTACGACATAAATCAGAGATAAAACAAGGGAAGTACAGATGACTCCCTGGTCTGGCGATGACAATACTTTCAAAAATTCTTTTAAACATGACCTTTCCAACATCCACTCTAACATCGTTTACCATCGCCCAAGCGATACAAACATCTTCCTTTCCAAAAGCAGTATGTTTACGAGAAGGATAGAGATTATGGCTAATGAATCTTTTAATTGCCCTCAATCCTCTAAAACAATTCCCGTAGTTAAACCGATTTTCAACCCACACAGCGGTCGGGTCAAAAACATTCTGGGCTCTCAGGGCAGTCTGCTCAAAGCTAGCAGGATCGTCTAAATTATAAACTACCCTGTAATCCTCCTCCTCAGGAAATTCTTCAACTCCTAGAATTGCATTAATGACGGCAGGGTTAAAAGGAATATTTCGCTCGTAAAGTGCAGCTTTGCATCGAGTAAGTCGCTTTTCCGACAATGTAGATAAAACCGAATAAAACTCACTTACTATAGTCGTGTTAATCTCCCTTTCCTTCCTGGTCGCTAAATCTAACCACCGACGCTTTCTAAAGATATCCTTAACTTCATCACCTAAGTCATCCAAGTCTAATCCTTTTTCAACCAGAACATCACATTTACTATAAATTTTCTCATACGCTTTCTTAGCCTCGGGTGATGCGGTTTTTTCAAAGCTTACGGCTTCTTCCTCGGATGATAAAATTATCGTGCCTCGACGAGAGTTGATATAGAATTTTGATTTTCTTTTTTAGAGACTCTAGTACTCGACTCACCCATTCTACGATATTGGTAATGCCAATCAACAACAAAAACAACAACAAAAACAAAAATGTCACAACACACTCAAAAATCAAAACAGTTGAAATTAATCTAAAAAATTATGAAAAATACGAAATTGATAACTAAATAAACTAAATTATACCTTAATATGTAGAAAACGTTGAAAAGTAGGCCGGAAAAGTTGAAAAGTCGCCGGAATGAAATGTGGCTTGTTTTTTATCCTTTTTTGATTTTTCCAAACTTTTGTGTAAGAGAGGAGATGAAAAGAGGAAGAAATCAAGTAGTGGTGTAGTGTGAGATGAAGTTTTGTTGAAGAAAAGTGAAAAAATTTCGTAATGGTGGGGTTTGGGTGTTTTGCGGCTGTTAGAAAAAAATTAGGGAAGAAGAAGAAGAAAAGAAGGGTCCCCGTCTTTTTTTATGATTTTAGACCCCGGACCGGTCCGGGTTAAGGCCGGATCGGTCCGTGCCCAAATTTTTTTCACTTTTTCGATTTTTTTGACTTTTTATGATTTTTGATGAAAACTTATAAAAATTCTAATAAAACTTAATTAAAATTTTAAAAATAAGTTTAAAAACTAAAAATAAAATTTGAAGGAAATTTTGTAATTTTATAACAATTTCTAAAAATTTAATAAAATCTTTATAACACTTTAATAAAAAGCTTATAAAATTTTAATAAATTTATATCAACTCTTATAAAACATCTAAATTACAACTAAAAAACTTTTATAAAACTTTTATAAAACTCCTCAAATTTCATAAAGATCCAATTTTATAAAATTTTCAGAAGTTATGCGAAAATTTTATAAAATAAAATATAAGAAAAGACTCGAAACTTAAGGGGTTCCTGATTCTTCGATTTCTAGATCTTCCAGAGTTCTGATATTACGCTCGATCAACCTAACTCCTAAAAACGAAGCATTTGAATTATCTCTCGGAATTCCATCGGGATTTTCGGATAACCACCTAATCGTTCCCTTCCTAACAATATTCAAACACTCATCCTGGGATTTGGTTGTGTTTTTCCCACAGCGTCCAACATGTTCACTTTTTCCACATATTCTGCGTCTCATTAGAAACTTTGCCCTTCTTTTTATCGCACTTCTTGATGTTCCATTACATACTTTTCTCAATCTGATCTCTCTCAACAATTTCTTGTTTTGTTCAAAAACTAAAGCTTCTATAGAAAACGCGACATCTTTATCAAGGCCTAATTTTAAAAGTAAAATAAAAATTCCTATTCTATCTAAAAAAGGCATCCAGTTCTTTTACGTCTATCCGGTAAAAGACGAAAAGAGTTTAAACATAAAAATACAGAAAAGTAGAGTAAAGATAGATAGCACCTGGGATTTGGCTGATTCCAGTTTCTCTGCTTTTCAGTTTTTCATTTTCCTCTGCTTTTTCAATTTGTCGGGGGATCAATCAATAGCATTACTTCTTCTTTCAGGGTGATTCCTTCTCCTCCACAAATAACTTTACTCAGGCCATTGGCTAAAAAAAGTTGTATTTCCATCGCTTAGTTCAACAACTCCGCTTTGTAAACCGTGTTACTTTAAATGGACTGCATCCCATCTTGATTTAAGCTTACCTGAAACAACTTTAAACGTGAATTGTACAAAAGCACTCGATCACCTACATGGAACTCACGATTATAGATTTTCTTATCATGGAAAGATTTCGTATGCGTTCTTGTAGATTCGAGCGTTTTCATAAGAATCGAGACGAAATTCTTCTAGTTCTGTCAATTGAAGCAATCTATGATCACCGGCAACTTTAGGATCGAAATTTAGAAATCTAATAGCCTGAAGGCTCGGTGTTCTAACTCAACCTGGGAGATGACATGACTTACCAAAGACTAGCTTATAGGAGAACAACCAATTGGTGTCTTAAAAGCACATTACAGACGCGCCCATAATGCATCATCTAATTTAATCGCCGGATTTTACGATTTGAATCAACTGTTTTTCCACGATTCTTTTGATCTCTCTATTCGATACCTCTACACGTCCACTAGTTTGCGGATGATAGGCGTTCTAGTTTATCGTTACACCATATTTCTCAACTATCTTAGTAAATGGTCTATTACAAAAGTGTGAACCTCTATCACTAATGATCGCCTCGAATGCCATATCTCGTAAATATATTCTTTTAAGGAATCGTATGACAACTTTGGTATCATTAGTGGGAAGAGCTTCAGCTTCTACCCATTTCGAAACATAATCTACCATTACAAGAATAAATCTTTTTCCAAAAGATATAGGAAAAGGTCCCATGAAATCTATACCCCAAACATCAAATAACTCACATTCTAAAATAGGTTGCATAGGCATTTCATGTTTTTTAGATACATTTCCCCATTTTTGACAAGATTCACAAGATTTAACATACTTATAAGCATCTATATATAGTGTAGGCCAATAAAAACCACATTGTAAAACTTTAAAAGCAGTTTTCCATCCTCCATGATGACCTCCTGCCTCACGATCATGACAAAACGATAAAATACTTAAAATTTCATTATCAGGCACACATTTTCTGATTATCCCATCCGAACATTTACGGAAAAGGTCTGGTTCCTCCCAGTAATAAAATTTTAAGTCGTAAAAGAATTTCTTTTTCTGTTGCCAAGTCCAATGAGACGGAATATAATCACATGTTAAGTAATTAATAATATCTCCAAACCAAGGTGACATTTCCTTAGAAGGAATTCTATTTTTTAATAACTGCATGGTTGAAGGAGTATCTATTCTAAATAGTTGTTCATCAGGAAATGAATCTTTAATTTCATTCCCTATCTCTTCCTCGATCTCCATTCTACTTAGATGATCTCTCTACTACATTCTCACTTCCTTTTTATCTTTAATTTCAATATCAAATTCTTGAAGTAGGAGAATCCATCTAAGAAGACGTGGTTTCGCATCCTTCTTACTCAAGAAATACTTTAGAGTTGAATGGTGCATGTAGATTATTACCTTAGAACCAACAATATATGATCTAAACTTATCTAAGGCAAAAATTACATTATGCAGTTCTTTTTCAGTAGTTGCATAATTAAGTTGGAATTGCGTTTAATGTGTGAGAAGCATAGTAGATAGCTTTGAGAATTTTGTTATACCTTTGACCTAAAACAGCTCCTACAAATTAAATCGCTCGCATCACACATAATCTCAAAGGTAAATTCCATCTGGTGCTACCAATCTCGTGCGATAATCAACTTCGCTTCGAGTCTTAAATGCTTCCATACATTTACTATCAAAGTTAAAAGGTACTTCCTTTTCAAGCAAATGACTTAGAGGCTTTGCTATCTTCGAAAAATCTGTAATAAATCTCCTATAAAATCCTGCATGTCCGAGAAATCCTCTTAGAGTCCTTAGATTCACTGGTGGTGGTAATTTTTCAATCACCTCGACTTTAGCTTTATCAACTTCAACTCCTATTTCAGAGATTCTATGACCTAGAACAATTCCTTCTGATACCATTAAATGACATTTTTCCCAGTTAAAAACTAAATTGGTATCCTCACAGCATTGTAACACTCTTTCTAAGTGCGACAAACATTTACCAAAAGAATCTCCGTAAACACTAAAGTCGTCCATAAAAATTTCTAAGAATTTCTCAACCATATCAGAAAATATAGACATCATACATCTTTGAAACGTAGCAGGAGTATTACATAAACCAAACGGCATTCTTTTATACGCAAAAGTTCCATAAGGACAAGTGAAAGTAGTCTTTTCTCTATCTCCTGCTGCAATGAAAATCTGTAAATATCCTGAATAACCATCTAAGAAACAGTAATACTTATGACCACTTAAACGTTCCAACATTTGAACTATGAATGGAAGTGGATGATGATCTTTCTTAGTATGATCATTTAGTTTTCTAAAATCAATGCACATTCGATATCCTGTAATTTCCCTTGTTGGAATCCATTCATTCTTATCATTCTCTTTCACTGTGAAACCTCCTTTCTTTGGTACAACTTGAGTTGGACTTACCCATTCACTATCCTCGATATAGGAAAGATTATTCCCATTTCTAATAGCTTAATCACCTCTTTCTTAACGATTAATCAGAATTCGGGTTGAGGCGGCGTTGCGGTTGAATACAAGGTTTAGCATCTTCTTTCAAAATTATCTTATGAACACAAATCTCAGGGCTAATACCTCGAATATCGGCAACTGTCCATCCAAAAGCTTCCGTATGCTTCCTTAACATTCTAAGTAATTGATCTTCTTGTTGCTCAGTTAAAGTTGATGAAATAATAATCGGTAATAGATTATCAGTTTCAAGAAAAGCATATTTCAGATTTAAAGGTAACGGTTTCAATTCCAGATTCTTCGGCGGATCTTCTATTGACGATTTAAGAACTGGTCCTTCTAGTTCTAACTCCAAATACTTATGCCATGGTGGCTTAAAAGTAAAGCTTCCTTTATCTAGAGAAAGGATTATCTCTTTCATTTCAATGTCTTCCTCATCTTCTTTATAGATAGACATAGTTAAGCATTCTTCTAATCTGTCTTCAAAAGTTGGTAACTGATTATCATAGAGCGAATGAATATCTTCTATAAAAGAACATGATTCTGGTGATGTATATGGATGGTTCATAGCTTTGAAAATATTGAAAGCAACTTCATCTTCATTGACTCTCAAAATTAATTCTCCTTTATGAACATCGATTAAAGTTCTTCCTGTAGCTAGAAATGGACGACCTAAGATAAGTGGTGCTGAATATCCTTCTTCCATTTCTATCACTACAAAGTCTACTGGAAAATAGAATTTGTCTACTTTAACCAATACGTCCTTAATAATTCCTTTAGGGTACTTAATCGATCTATCTCGCCATTTGCGAGTCATTTCGATCTTAGTAAGCTTTCCTATGCCTAGCTTTTTATAATCCTCATAAGACATGAGATTTATACTAGCTCCAAGATCACATAAGACCTTCTTAAATGTAAATCCTCCAATTTCACATGGAATCGTAAAACTTCCGGGATCTTTCAGTTTAGGTGGTAACTTATCTTTGCAAAATTGCAGAACATTCTTCATTTAGGCATATATTCTCATATTCCTCTAATTTTTCTTATTTGATAGTATATCTTTCGAAACTTTCCATAGGCGGTATATTAATCGAGCTTCAATAACGGGGATATTAACATGAAGATGACGAAAAGTGTCAAGGAAACGAGCATACTACGATCGAGTTTTGCCTTTTTGATTTGATCTTTAGGAGGGTAAGGTAAAGATTCTAAATCTATAACCTTTGGCTCCTTAGTCAATTTCTCTTGTCCTTTTTCCTTAAACCTTTGAGTATTACTTAGTCGCCATGTTTCAGGTTCTTGAATTTTTTTCCTTTAAATTGTTCCCTGAATCATTCTCTACTTGCACTCTTTCGGTTCTTCCCTGTTTCTCATCCTTATTACCGCTTCATCTATTCTAACATGTTCCTTGAATAAAGTCCTTAAATCTTTATCCATAGGGTCTTTCAAAATCCTAGGGATTTTTACCCATTTTTCACCTTCATTTTGATTCCAAACTTCTATTCCTTTTCAAGAAATTCTCTATAATTTCTTCTTCCTCATCGATGAATTCAATTTCATCTTTAGTTTCATCATTCTTTCCATCTAAATCATTTTCTACTTCATTATTCCCAAAGTTTTCAACTCCATTGCTTCCACTCGAGCTTTCTACTTCTCGTAACTACAACATTTACCTCTCTTGGGTTTCTTTCAAAGTTACTTGGTAATCCTCCCGAGGGTCTCTTGTTGTTACGTTCACCTTCCCTACTCAAATGATCTTCCATATTCCTCAATGAGGCTTCTATCGTTCTCATTACGGTATCATGTCCACTCATAGATGTTTTCATTGTACTCATATCCTTAGTGGTCGAACCAATAGAAGTCATCATTGTTTCCATATTCTTAGCTTGAGTAGATACTACACCCATCATATTTTCCATTAGTTTTTCCCATTTTTCAACTCCTTCTGCAGGTTGAGTTGAACTCTGAGTTACTGGTATACTTTGAGTGGTTTGTTGAGGATAGGATCTAGGTAATGATTGTAAATTCTGATTAGATGTATTTTCTTGATAAACTTGGTTCCTATATGGGACTGGATATGGCGGTTGTCCTTGCTTACTAGGGTTTTCAGACCATCGATAAGTAGGATGATCTCTTCTAATAGCATTAAACGAGTTCGAGTATGCATTGTTCAAATTCCTATGCTGCTGAAGAAAACTCACCTCCTCTCTTGAATATCCTGTTGGTTCTTCTATCCCTAATGACACATTATCCTGATTTGAGTATTCAGTTGGTGTACTATTTTCTGAACTTAGGTTCTTGTTTTGTAGGCCATCAAATTTCCTACTCAAATTTTCTAAATGTGCTAGAACTTCCGTATTAGATGTACATTCTCCTGCAAAAGCTACTTTTCTGGTGCTAGAACCGGTTTCCCACATTCTGTTATTTTTGGAAATCTTTTCTATAGCATCGTAAACTATTTGAGCTTCACTCATCATTAACGAACCACCACATGCATGATCTACATCGGCACGTGAATCTTTTCTCAATATACGACAGAAAAGTTGAATTTGCATATCTAAGGAATAACCATGATCGGGACAAGCTCTTAACAGTTTTTTAAACCTTTCCCACGCATTCCCGAGTGTTTCTTCAGATCCTTGTCTAAAGTTAGCAACCTCGACTTTTAATTCCAAATTTCGTCCAGGAGTGAAATATTGTTTCAGAAATTCAGTTTGAATCTCCTCCCAACTTGTTAGTGAGTGATGTGGAAGAGACATAAACCAATCTCGGGCTCGTCCTTTCAAAGAAAAAGGAAACATAGTCATCCTCGTTAATTCCTTATGAGCACCTTGACTTTTGGCTGTATTGCACAGTTCTTCAAAAAGATAGAGATGATGATGTGGATCTTCATCATCCTCTCCTAGAAATTGGGCTCTTGCGTCAATTAAACCAAAAAGATGAGACTTAATTTCGAAATTATTCACTCCTTCATTAGGTAAAAGTATGGGATTATTAGTCTGGTTTCTTCTCACGGTTTGATCACAGATAGGCCTCGGGTTTGGCGGATTGTTACGATTATTCTGGTTCCGATCTTGATTGTTCCTATTATTCTGATTCTGATTATTATTACGATGATCAACAGGGTTTTGGCCATGCCCTAGAGCATGATCTAGCCTCTGTTCATTTGTTTCATCACTAGTTTCAGCCATTCTCGTATTTCTGTTTGAAGATGATTCTTGGTCAGGATTTCCCTGACTAGTATGACCACGTTTACTCTCTACTCTTAACTGCCTTTCGTAAGTGTTTATGTCAGGCTTATAAGGAGTGAGCGGGGCCTTACCACTTCTGGTCATCAACTAACGAAAATAGAAAATAACTAGAAATTGATAGTAGTAAAAATTGGTAATTTACCTATAAGGTAACAACCAACGAAAAATAAAATAGAAATGGGATAAGAAAAGTGTTGACTTATTCTCGAGAATTTTGAGCTAATACAAGTAGTAACCATAGACACAAAAAAAGAAATTAGCGACGTTCCCCGGCAACGGCGCCAAAAAGCTGACAGACCTAATCCTATCCCCGGCAACGGCGCCAAAAAGTCGATGCACCCTAAACCTATCCCCGAGAACGGCGCCAGAAATCTGACAGACGTTTCCTGGGTTAAACGATCCTAACCGGCAGTGTACCGGGTCAAACTGTAGTGCTAGTATGGTGAGTCAGAGTATCGTATCCACAGGGAACTTGGTAATTCTTCTAAGTGTGGTTAAACACCAAAGAGCTGTTATTAACTCGATCTAAACCGAAATTTTATAACACAGATCACTACTATTCTAGTCAACATAAAATAAATACGAAAATTAAAAACTATACTAACATGATATATATAAATACATAAATATATATAGATCTGCATAAACTGCAATTTATATATATAGATATAAGTATATATAGATACCAAAATATTAAACAGATAATTTTAGAGAACTGGCCAAAACTTATATAATTGGTTTATACGATCTTTCGATTAAATGAAATGTGTTCGATCTTCCTTTTTAGGTCCAATTGAGTAAATGAAACGGTGTACTCCTGAGGTAAACAATTCCTCCTCACACAAGCGTATGAAATTGTCATATGTCCATTGCATCAGTCCAAGGTCCACAATCACATTACGGTTTTTCCGAGCGAACAGTCCCGAGTACAAATCTACCTTTAGATAAAAAGGAGTCATTCCGTTCGTCAAACGGTCAATTTTATTTAAAAGGCTCCGGTTGTCAAAGCCGGACGATTCAACTTTCCGGTTTAAGTTTCAATTAACTGATGATTTAACATTATTACGATCTCGAGTACAAATTATAATAAAATTCATTTCTCCCAAAACAAATCTACCCCCGGGTAGGAAATCGGATTCCGTTATCACGTTATTCACACGGCCAATTTTACCCTCCGGTTTTTCTATCTTTTATCTCATATCCTAAATATGAGGCGTCAATTCATAATTAGATTATGAATTCCTCAGATCGATTAAATACGTCAATACGAATATGATCAAAATAGAAAAAGATTCAATTAACTCAATTTTTATCATTTTAACTTAACAACATTTCTATAACGAAAAGATCGAAATAAAACCGATTACATAGTTTTGGCCAGTATTATATTTAGCCTAAAAACATTATAACAACGAAAAATATAAAAACAAACATAAATACTTAAGAAAAGTTACCCGAATACGGCAGTTGATTCAGAAATCGTATTTTCCGGACATTACAACTTCTTCAGCAAAACCGACTTCCGAGATTTTCCCGAGCATTATAACGATATTAAAACTACATTATTACGGCGTAAGGCCTTATTTACAACTACAACTAAAAAATAAAAAGAAAAGAGAGAAGAGGAGAATATATATATGATATGGTGTATATATATTTGGTACTCTCCAACGCTGCTGCAAATGAGTTCCTTATATAGAAAAAACTTCCAAGGCCGGACCGGTCCGAGATCAAGCCGGATCGGTCCGGACTAATGATTGCTTCCACTCCTGATTGCAATCAGCATGTGCGGTGAAGATATTTATATTATTAAACTTCTAAAATTCATATCTCGAATTCTGGACCTCCAAAAATTGCAAACGAAATGTCAAAATTAAGGTCTCGAGAAACTCCACAACTTTCATGAAGGACTCTTCTTCAGATAACGCTTTCTTGATTACCTCGTGTTCCTCCGAAGCTATTTCGGGATTTTTCTTAACCCAAATCGATTAGCCACTTGATCACTGTTTAAGTTGTAGACCTCCAATCTTCATAATTTAAATTGCATTGGAAATCTTTCGGTAAAATCTACAACTTTCGTGAAGAACACTTTTTCTGAAAATATCGTTTTGATGAGCCATTCGTTTGTCGAAGACATTTCTCTATTACCACTTAACCAGATTGAGTGGCCACTTGACCACTTAAGCTATTCAATTGACCATTTAAGCTCGTGGCACTCTCTAAATCATTCCAGAGATATGATTAAACTTTAATATGTCGATTCTCGGGGTCTCGGGTTATAAATCTGCAATAAAATACCACAAATACCCACGTAAATCTGACACGACACTCCGATTTACTAAAATCGGTACAAAATTACAACTTTTTACTATTTTTACTACTAACTACTCTAAATTATAAAGATTAACATTTTATACCAATTATATCATAATTTCATATATTTTACATAGAATTCGTTGATAAAACATAATAATATAACGTATATTTAATCATATAAAAATAATACATCAACTTTATCTTCAGGAAGCCTTCCATCTTTCAGATACATCACAATGGGATCCATCCAAGTTTCTACCTGTGTGATCGGTTGTACTTCAATCTCATCACAGCTCTTCTATTTCAACTGCTCAATTAACACCTTTTTGTTGGATAGGAAATTCGACCCCAACATAGACAATGCATCTGCTCTGGTGTTTTGGGCCCTGGTTATCTGTTCTACTTCTACCATAAATTTCTTTTGCAGTTTCCTTTGCGCAGCCGCTAGGTATTTCTTCATGGGGCCTTCTTTTGCCTCGTATTCTCCCTTGATATGATTTGTTACAAGCTATGAGTCCGTGTAGACTTTCAGATTTTGCACACCTAACTTATGTGCTAGGTTTAAACCAGTTATCAAAGCTTCGTATTCTGCTTCATTGTTAGTAGCTTGAAATTCAAAATAAAGAGCATACGGGAATTCTTCACCTTTTGGGCTAATGAGTAGGAGACCTGCTCCTGCTCCCTCTTTATTTGAAGCTCCATCTACATCTGATTGCCAGCGATCGACTTTTTCTGCTTTCGACCTTTTGCTCTACAAATGTAACTTTTTCTTCTGCTAAGAAATCGGCTAATGCTTGAGCTTTAATTGTTGTTCTTGGCTTGTATTCGATGTCAAATCCTGCTAATTCGACTACCCACTTTGCCAATCTCCCAGACTTGTCTGGTTTATCCAAAATCTGCTTTAAGGGTTGATTTGTCAACACAATCACTGGATGACTTTGGAAGTATGGTCTTAGTTTCCTTGTGGCATGTACTAGGGCTAAAACCAATTTTTCCACCTCGGAATATCTGATCTCAGGCCCTTGCAGGGCTTTGCTTACAAAATATACAGGCCTTTGTAACATGCCATGTTGTTTTACCAACACAGCACTTACTGCTTCGTTGCAAAAAGACAAGTATAGAAATAGTACCTCACCTTCCCGAGGAGGAGTTAAAGTTGGTAGGTGACTGATATGATCCTTTAGATCCTGAAAAGCCTGTTTACATTCTTCAGTCCACTCAAATGGGCTAGCCTTCCTGAGAATTTTGAAAAATGGCAATGACTTCTGTGCAGATTTTGACAGGAAGCGGTTTAGCGCTGCTAATCTCCCTGTCAACCGTTGGACTTCTTTAATATACCTCAGTTCGGGCATTGTTTTTAAAGCCTCCAATTTATCAGGGTTGGCCCTGACACCTTCTTTAGATATCATATAACCAAGGAATTTGCTTGATCTTACTCCAAAAGTGCATTTTTGGGGGTTCAACTTCGTCCTTGTTTGTCTTAATACTTGACAAACTTCTTCTACATCTTTCAAATATTGATCAAGAGTCTTGTTCTTGATCAATAGATCATCCACATATACTTCCATGGATTTGCCAATCTGTTGTTTGAAAATGGTGTTGACTGCCCTTTGGTAGGTAGCCCCTGCATTCTTTAATCCGAAAGGCATAGACACATAGTAGTAGGAACCAAATTCAGTGATAAAAGCGGTTTTTACAGCATCTACAGGGTCCATCATAATCTGATGATATCCCTTATAAGCATCTAAGAAAGCAAAAATTTCATATCCAACTGTAGAATCTACTAGCCTGTCAATTCTAGGGGAAGTATAACTATCTTTAAGACAAGCTTTGTTCAGATCTGTAAAATCCACACACATTCTCTAACTGCCATCTGGCTTCTTGACTAGCACCGGATTTGCTAGCCACTCTGGATATATGACTTCTCTAATCATGTTGGCCTACAACAGTTTCTCCACTTCTTGCTGGACAGCCTGTATCCTTTCAGGGGCGAAAGATATCTTCTTTTGCTTTACAGGTTTTTTTGTTGGGTCGATGCTGAGCTTGTGGACAGCCAATTCTGTTGACAGTCCAGGCATATCACTTGCTTTCCATGCGAACACGTCTTTGTAGTCTTTTAAAATCCTGACCAGCATCTGCTTCTGTTCAGATGGTATCCATGATCCTACACTGATCGTGGATTCGGGGTTCATCTCATCCAACATTACCGATTCTACGGGGTCATTTGACTGCCAACTTTTTTCTTCCTCTGGAACGCGATCTTCCATTGTTACCTGCTGCACTTTCATCTTTCCACTGATTGTGGCAGTGTAGCAGTTCTTGGCAGCATCCACATCCCCTTTAATGGTAGCTTCTCCTTCAAATGTTGGGAATTTCATCTTCATTATGTGCGGTGATACCACCGCTCGAGATCGATCAACGCTGGTCTTCCCAAAATCAAATTGTATGCCGATGAAGCTTTTACTACCACATAATTGACCATCAGAGTCCTGCTCTGTGGTCCTTTACCGAAATTCGTCAATAGCTTTAACATACCCACAGGATAGATGGGTGGCCCGGTAAATCCAAAAAGAGGAGTTGACACAGGAGTCAACTCCGAGTCTGTTAACTTCATTGCATGGAATGCACTGTAGTACAACACGTTTACTGCGCTGCCCGTGTCTACGCAGATTCTTCTGACCAGGTTTTTCTGAATAACCGCTTCTATTACCAGTCCTTCGTTGCTCACGATGGCTGGTAGTGCGTCTCTTGGGCCATATTGAACGGTTCCCATCACTTTCTATTTTTTTGCTTCCCCGTCTTTTCTTGTGCTGCCATCTTTTTCTTGCTGGGTAGCCTTATTAACTTCTCCTGGCCCTCCAACAATTGTGTTCACTGTGTTGATCAGGGCATTTTCTCTATGTCCATCAGCATCAGGGGACGGATCTCTGTGTCTCCTTTGATTGTACCTGTCATGATTGTTGTGTTGTTTTTTATATTCTCTCCTTCCTCTAGGGTTATCTCCCTGTGCTCGATCGATGCATTCATCGATCTTTCCTTCCATTGCCGCTGCATCTATATCTCTGATCAGGTCCCTGCACTGCTCAGAGTCATGTCCAATGTCTTTGTGATACTTGTACCATCCGGTATGGTCTCTCTTCTCTCTGGGGCCCCTCAAAGGAGGGGGGTCTTGGCAATGCCTTTCTTTTCCATAATCATTAGAACTTGGTCACGAGACCTGTTCAGAGGAATAAGGTCTCTGTCTTGCAAAGCACCTTTTTTTCCTAACCTCTCAGAAATAGGAGCGGTTACCCTATCCCAAACAGATTTTCTCTTCTTGTCAGACTTATCATCAGCTTTTCCCTTTTTAGAATCCCTGTGGGATTCCTCTCTCTTGGCACTGTTAGCCTCTTCACCTTGACAATGTCTGTAAGCAATTTCCAGACATTCCTCCATCGTACTTGGATTCTTGCTGCTCAACTTGGCATGTAACCGGCCTTCTCTAAGACCTGCTACGAAGAATGCCACTAAGAATTTATCGTCCAGATCTGCTATCTGGGATGATTCTCCGTTGAATCTTTTGATAAATTGCAATACTGTTTCGTCACTTTTTTGCCTAATTGTCAGCAAATATGTCCGGTTTCTCTGGAAAGGTCTTGCTGCGATGAATGCATGCATAAATTTTCTGGTCAGAGTGGGGAAATCTAGTATGGATCTGGGGTTCAACTTGTTGAACCAGTCTCTTGCCTTTCCTGTGAGAAGAGTTGCAAATGCCCTGCATTTCATCTCTTCTGGTGCGTTGTATAGATTCATATGCTGAATATACTGATGCATATGATCATATGGATCTTTTGTGCCATCATATGCCTGGATCTTGGGAATCTTAAATCCCAGAGGGCAAGGAAATGCATCAATGTCCTCAGTAAAAGGGGATACCAGCCTAAACTCATCTTGTTTAGGCTTAAGGATAGCATCTAACTCTGCTAAGGCATTATCACCACCTGGGTGAGTAACTACCACTCTTATGCTAGATTATGCTTCGTGTTTCTCTTTCTTAGCGATCTGAAGCGGAGTAGGTGTTTCAGAGACATCGTTATCCTGATTTCTAGCTTTCAGGACTTCTTCAAATATGGCTTTTATCTCTTCAGCTTTGAGATTTGCAAGGTTTTCCACCAGCATTTGTGTGACCGCGTTTGGATTGCTAGTCTGTCCTTCTTCCCGAATTTGCTTTCCGGTTTCTTGATCATTCCTGTCTGGGCTCTTTCCCCTCCCCTCCCCCCCCCCCAGGTTTGATTTTCCTTTTCTGGCTGAGTTTGCTGTTTTTTCTCATTTCCTTGATTTCTTGACATTTTACTGTAATACTCACTCACTAACTAGAATCAGGCCCTCCTTATAACGCCAAATGATGTGGATCAAAGTTACAATCGGGTAATTGGACGATTTGAGTTAGGAAAATAATACAAGAACAATGAGATTTGTGTATAAGCTTGGACTGAACTCTTTGAGAGAGCTGCCTACGTATCCAATTCAAGTATCAAATTGGAATCAAGTCCCCCTCGTAGTTCAGGGTGTTCCTTTTATAATTGTAGATCGTGTTGGTAACTTCCTCCCTCATGGTGCGGAGTTACCGTCGGTTATCTTGGATATGATCAAGCGTGGGATCTACCCACGTTTATAGACAGTTAAACCGCCACTGACTTGGTCTTCGTCTTTCTCATCTGATTATTCTGTCCAGGTATACTCCTGCACAGAATATGGTGGAGTCCTGCTCCGCTGACTATTATGTACAGGAGCATGATCTGGTCAGCGTCTTGACCAGCCTGTTTATCTCTATTGTCTAATTTCCATAACGGGCCCGGCCCAACTACGTATAATCCGACTCAATGGGCCTATGTATCATCAGACTCCATCTTTATTTATTTTGTCACAATATAACTCACCACCACACCAATAACTTTCTATTCAAACATGCATGATGAATTGTATATTGACACTATATACATTTAGGGGCTGTTTGGTAAATCTGAAGTCTGAAATCTGAAATCTGAAATAGGAATATATTAAGTAACTGAATAGTTTAAGTGCTGAAATTGATTAGACCGTTTGATAACATTATAAATCTGAAATCATTTTTTATGTTCATAATTATATCAATACACGTATTTATATACTTACACACACATATGCCACAATTTTTTACTTTTCACGTGCAAATTTCGGCATTTTTTTTTGTTTTATAGTTTTCATTTATAAATCATAACTATAAAATGTATTACACATTTTAATAAATTTGATTAAAATTAAATTCACGAAATACAGAAAAAGTACTCTAGTCTTGATAATAAAAAAATACATTATTTTTTATTTTTTATTGAGGCACAAGTACATTATTCTTAAGGCATATACTTTAAGAGACCTAGGGCCTGTTTGTTAAATAAATTAATCACTTATTCTAAAAGAATTAAGTGGTAGTTGAAATAAGAGGTGTTTGATAATATATTATACTCCTACTTAATTAATTAAGTGCCACTTAAATTTACGTGTAAATTAGGAATAACTTTTCAGCGACTACAGAGGTACTTATCGCTGAAAATGAAATACCAGCATGTTCCTAATGAAATACCAGCATGTTCCTAATATCATAATTAAACGAGAGATCTGAGTTTCAGAGGTAGAATGTGAATTTTTAGAAAGTCGAATGTCTTGTATGAGGTGCGACATTCTAGCGGTTGAATCTTATCGTGGTGCATTGAAGTAGATCTAGTGTGGTATCGTTAAAAGCTCTGTAAAGACTTTTTTTTCTAACAATTGAACCTTAATGTATTGTCCGAAAAATAAGTCTTGTGTGACACTATTAAAGACTCCCTGAAGCCTTCCTTACAAATTTTGTATTTCCCTTCTCGACTTTCTATTAAGAGGCATGATACATGCACAACGATAATACACAACAAATCGCCACAATGTTGATGTACATCATTGATTATTGTGGCACCAGATCAATATAGTTGCCACAAAAACCAATGGTGTAGATCATGTTATCCCCGTAGTGTCGTATGCAAAATAAAATAAACAACAGAAAGAATACGAACAATTTGTTTATTAATCTGAACAAATTACAATTACAAGAATGAAAAAAACGAAATGAAAATCAAACAGTAAAGGATATAAGGGCTGAGGCGAGATGAACTTTGTCCTTAAGACAAATTTGCTCCGGCATGTACCCACGGTTTAAGCAATTGTCTCACAAGATTACTCAGTTTACCTGTTCAGAAGAGAGGTACTTCAACTCCTGAACAACAACGAACTCTTGCAGTGCTTCAGAAAAACTCTTCGAGCTTTTATGCAGAAAGATGATATTTGTGATGTATTTCTTGTGTGTTGTTTCCATTGCAGCAGAGGACCTTTATGTAGGCAACAAAACTACGGAAGAGTCTCAGCCTTGAAGTGTATTGAAGCCATCAATTGAGGAGTTTCACTAAGGAGGCTTTAACTCCATCAGTTGAATGAGTTTACCTAACTCCACCAACTCTCAGCTATAATGCCCATTTAGCTGATGAATAGACAGTCGAATCGAGCCTGATTTAATTGAATCAAACTTCTGACTTATGAAGGACTCAGCTCGAATCATCTCATCAGAATGTTGAATAATTGTTTGACAAGTCCAATGTAATTTAATTTGTCCAAAAAATTAGTATTGCCTCAGGCCCAATTCCCCAAGCCCAATCACAGGCCCAAGGTCAACGGTCAACGGGCTCAGGCGGGCGGCGGCGTGCGTGTGACAATTTTAGCAAAACATCGTCTAACTAAAATCATTCTGAACCCTCTCCCTTTCCTTGGAGCTAATACCATTGATTAACATTTTCTCACATAAATATTGAGAAAATGTTAGCACACTTCCCAATGTGTGATTAAGAAAGTTGAACTCTTCAACTTTCAAGTTTCAACTCTTCAACTTCTTCAACTAACCAACTTTAAGCCTTAATTTCTCATTCATCCGAAATCCGAATTGAATGATTCAAAGACGTATCTTAGAAAAAACAGAAAGGATATTGCTAGAAGATTTAATTCATAGATAATGTTCTGATTACACAACATTAATGCACCACCCCTATTAATACAATTACAAGGGGAATCATCCATAACAAATATAACAAACCATACCAAGTGTCACCACTACTATGAGACATATGTCACACATACTACATATAATCTAACACCCCCTCTCAAACTGAATGTAGGTGGAACACATTCAGTTTGTCTCTGTAGTGTTGAAACTGAGCATTATGTAGAGCTTTTGTCAGTGTATCTGCAATCTGATCACTTGAAGGTATATAATGAACTCTCAGCTTTCCTTTCATCACTTGATCTCTTATAAAGTGAACATCTATATCAATATGCTTGGTCTTTGAATAGTTAACATGATTAGAAGCCAGTGCAGCAGCTCATGTGTTATCACACCATAGCACTGGTGTTCTAACCAATGGCATACATCTCTTTTATTAGTTGAGTGAGCCACATAACTTCTGCTGCCAGATTTGCCACACTCCTGTATTCAGATTCAGCACTTGATCTAGCAACAACATTTTGTTTTCTGGAACTCCAAGACACCAAAAATTCACCCAAAAAGACACATTAGCCACCTACTGATTTCCTGTCATACCAGCTGCAGGCCCCATCAGCATCTGAATATCCATTTATATGAAGTAGGGGACTAGCTCTGAAGTGTAAGCCATAACTCAGAGTGCCCTTGATATACCTCAATACTCTTTTCAAGGCCTTCTAGTGTTCATTTGTAGGAACTTGCATAAACTGACTCAAGTGATTTACAACAAAGCTCAGGTCAGGTCAGGTCTAGTAAGAGTCAGATATTGTAAGGCACCAATGATGCTTTTGTACAATGTTGGATTAGTCATAGGTACCCCTTGATTTGGAGTCAAATGTGTTCCAGCAGTCATTGGTGTAGGACAAGCCTTCAGATTTCCCAAATCAACTTTGTTTAGCAGTTGAGAAAATAGTGTTTCTGAGTTAAGAATATACCTGTATCATTTCCGTGGACCTCCAACCCCAGAAAATGAGACACATCCCTTAGATCTTTCAAAGCAAACTTGCTGTCAAGTTGTTGAACAAACTTGGATATCAACTGATAGTTACTTTATGTGACAAGAATGTCATCTATATACACTAACATATAGAGAACATCAGTACCAGTTTTAAAAACAAACATAGATGAATCACAAACAGACTGTTTGAAGCCCTAGTGAGCCATTTGTCTACTCGAAACATCAAACCAGGCCCTAGGTGCCTGTTTCAAGCCATACAAAGCCTTTTTAATTTGTAGATATAATTAGGCCTTTGTGGATATATGAATCCTTGAGGTTGAGGCATATACACTGTCTCATGTTGATGACCATTAAGAAAGGCATTATTTATATCTACTTGCCTAATCTTCCAGTTAAAAGTGACAGCAAAAGTCATCAGAATTCTAATAGTTACAGCTTTAGCTACTGGACTGAAAGTCTCAGTAAAGTCAACTTCATAGTTTTGTAAGAACCCCTTAGCAACCAGTCTGCCTTTATGCTTCAGAACTGAGCCATCTGGTTTATGCTTTAACTTAAACACCCATCTGTTATCAACAAGATGATGCTTACCTGATGGGGGAACAAGCTCCCAAGTGTTATTCCTACACAGTGCTGAATATCCTCCTCCATTGCCTTTCTCCATTCTGGTATAGCAAGAGCTTCAGATGCCTTGAAAGGCTTAGTATGGACTGGTGAAATGCCTTGAACAGAATAGGTTGGGTTTGACAATTCCAGATTTGGATCTGGTTTGCATACGGTGAGACTGTGGAGGAGGTTTGGCTTTAGGTTGTGGTGGGGGTTCAGGAGGAGATTCAAGATCATTGGAAGTTGAGGATGATGAGTTTTGACTGGAATCAGGTGAGGCCACATTTGGTGTGTGTGATGGTGATTCAGGGAGGACATGTTAGGAAATATACGCGGGAACGCAGCGGAATTCAAAATTTTGATTTCCTTTTACCCAAGATCGACTTCGTTTAAGCAATAAACAAATAAGCTAAAGATGGTGGTTACCTTGCTTGATCTAAAAGATCGACATTTTGACCGTCTAAGGAGAGTAGTTCTGCATAGAGCCGTCCAAGTGTTCGGCCTCTACCGCTAGTCCACATGAACAGCCCGCTAGAATCCCATCATGGATTGCTATTGGAAAACTCCGGTTGCTAGACCGGCCCTTTTCCCCTCTCTCCAACTCTCTATAGGATGCTCTATATTTTACACAAGAACTATTAGTTCTTGGAATTGTGTTGTACAAAAGAGCTTGACACCCACTTCCTTTTTACAGGCAAAGTGGCACCCCAAATATGAGTGGAGGAGAAGAAAACATTTTCCCAATAAAATAAGGAAAATATAATTGATTGATTTATCTCATTTAATATTCAATATCTTATATTAAATATTTCCAATATTTGTCAATATCTTATATAGACTATATTTATCTTGTTACCATAAATCAATTTACACATGTGTATATATCATATATATATATCACACACACACGCGCGCACACACACACACACACACACACACACACACATATATATAGGATGCTCTATATTTTACACAAGAACTATTAGTTCTATATTTTACACACACATATATAGGTTGCTAGACCGGCCCTTTTCCCCTCTCTCCAACTCTCTATAGGATGCTCTATATTTTACACAAGAACTATTAGTTCTTGGAATTGTGTTGTACAAAAGAGCTTGACACCCACTTCCTTTTTACAGGCAAAGTGGCACCCCAAATATGAGTGGAGGAGAAGAAAACATTTTCCCAATAAAATAAGGAAAATATAATTGATTGATTTATCTCATTTAATATTCAATATCTTATATTAAATATTTCCAATATTTGTCAATATCTTATATTGACTATATTTATCTTGTTACCATAAATCAATTTACACATGTGTATATATCATATATATATATCACACACACACACACACACACACACACACACACACACACACACACACACACATATATATATATATATATATATATATATATATATATATATATATATATATATATATATATATATATAATATATTAATATTTGGTAATACCATTAATTAAATTGCACAATCCAAGTGTATCTTATACACTCCAAAATTGTGCCACCTTTAGCCAATATTTTGGCATCCGAATATTCTTTAATTAATCAACATAATTAATATCTTGTATTATATTTATTCACAATAAATAAATACCACCATATTAATTTACCACTATAACCTTTATAGTCGTGAGATAAACTTTTCTTATTTGGTTATCATCTATGACCATATTTTAATCCGGCTAGATGTTCATATGTGTGTGACCCGATAGGCTTCCGAATATGTTTGCCGTAGACACAAAGTGCAAATTACGAAAATGCCCTTCATACCAAATGATCACGGGATAGCGTCTAGAAACACACCGTGACCCCCAATCATCGGAAGAGTCAAATGCAATGACTACTACCTTTCATGTGAAACGGTTACCGTGTAAATTACAATCCTATCGCTGTAACAATATCCATACGGTCGTTAGTCGAGTGTCAAAACATCAACGACCGTATCTTATAATCTGGATATCAAGCTCTCTCGAAGTAACTCATTTACTCCCACTTTGCAAAGATTCACGAGAGTAAGACATTCCTTATAAGAAGGCCCTTTCGGATATTCACCCCTATTGATAGGGTACGCGATTTCCAGACGACCAAACATGTATCTTCCGCATGCTTCAGTATCACACCCAATCACTATCGCATGATCGTCCTGTGGCTAGGGGAAACCTCAATAGTGTCAAAGCATGACAATCCACACCGTGATGCCATGAAGACTCCGGTCCTAAGGATAATTACACAACCGTCACATAGTGTGACACTTATCCGTGTAAGTGGGGTCATCTAACGTCGCGCATTCTAAATACACGTCCCACGTCACGGTCCAAGTGTCTCTACACTTCGATAGACGAAATCTATCCCTGCCCTTAAAGACAGAAGACATTTAATATGTGCTAGCTTGTTCATACTATCAATGCCCTGTTTAATAGTACATTAGCCAAGAGACATTTAAGTATCAAACTTATTAAAGTGATTAGAGATCTCATCAACCATAATCGCCTATCATGGTTTCTCTACCACAGTTTAATACTAAGGACGTTATCATATAACAATTCACAATTGGTTCTTTAAAAGAATAAATATATGACAACAGAAAAGCCATTTAATATATGTATAGACATAAAGAAATAGTAGAAATGATCCGACCCGGTCAGAACCGGTCCAACCCGATTGGGTTTAGGACACTATTTCAACAGGACATACAAGGTTTTACTGGATGCAGAGGAATGATCAGGTGAGACCACATTTGGTGTGTGTGATGGTGATTCAGGGAGGACATACAAGGTTTTACTGGATGCAGGGGATTGATGCTCCAGGGGTGAGTGAGATAAGGCAGAAGTTAAAGGTTCATCATTCACTTTGGTATTGATGTCAGGTACTGCTGAGATGCCTTTATCGAATGTTGTGTCAGAGTTGTTGATAGGATGTGAAGACTTTTTAGTCCAGGTAACAAAGGTAGGGTTGGACACACTAGCAACTACTTTGTCCCTATGAGGCCCTAATTTAAAACCCTCCTTAAAAGGAAACTCACACTCATTGAATATAACATCTTTAGAGATATAAATTCTCCGAGACTCATGCAAACACTTATAGCCTTTGTGACTAGTACTGAGACCAAGGTAAACACACTTTCTGGTGTGGTATTGAAACTTGGTGGTGTGATAAGGCCTCAAGTGAGGAAAACAAGCACAACCAAAAACATGTCTCGTGGTATAGTCTGGTTTCTTGGCAAACAGAATTTCATAAGGGCACTGATTTTGTAGGACTCTTTTATGGAGGACATTTATGATACTAACAGCCTCTAAAAATCTATGCCACCAAAACTTAAGTGGTGCAGTGGATTGTGCTAAAAGAGTCAGACCTAGTTCTTTCAGCTCTCCCATTTTGGGAGTGTGTATGTGGACAAGGATGACTAAACACAATACCACTTTGTGCAAGAAGATTAGTGAAGGGTCTATATTCCCCTCCCCAATCTAATTGAACACACTTTATCTTTTGGGAAAATTGATTTTCAACAAGAGTTTTGAATTGAACAAAGGTGTTTAAGGCTTCTGATTTCAGTTTGAGTGGATATATCCAAGTAAATCTAGAGTGATCATCAACAAAATATATGTAGTATTGATAGCCTTCTGAGGACTGAACTGGTGCAGTCCCCCAGAGGTCAGTGTGAATCAAATCCAAAAAGTGTGAGGCATGTGAATTAGACAAGGCAGAAGGGAAAACATGTTATTTCCCAAGTTGACAAGCATCGCAGAACTGCAAATTTTCATTAAGAAAAGTGTTCGGTAAAAACGAGTTTTACAATTTATAACCGAAACACCCCAAGTATAAGGATCGTAGTATAGGATGTTAACGGGTCGTCCTAAGGGAGTGGAATGTTTATCGGATCAAGGAACAATTATTCTATCGATTATGTCACAATTATTAACTAAACTAAGGTTGAAACTAACTAAAACCTAAGGAATAAACCTAAGAACTGAACCCTAAAACTAAAACTAAAACAGAAATAAAAACAAGCAGAAAGTAATAAAACAGAAAGACGGACGAACGTTCACTTTGATGAACGAGCGTCTGGAAACTAAATCTAATGGACGAGCGTCTGCTATTGCGGACGAGCGTCTGATTATGAACTGAAGCAGAAAAGTGCAGGAAAACAGCAGGAAACTAGGGTTTATAAAACTAGAACTTAAACTAAACTTAATCTAAACGGTTCGATTAATAAACAATTAAAGGAAAACACAGCAAGGCGACTAGGTTCCACCTATCAACCAACAATCCAACTAGACGGTGATTAAAAAGACATAGTTTTTAGTAGTGATTTATCACGAATTCAATCAAATATCTTTAATCAAATTCCTAAGGTTTCGTTTGTCTTTTCAAACAAACTAAACATGCAATCAAAACGAAATCACGAGATTGTTTCCAAACTCTTACTCAACTAATCATGCATAATCTCTTAAAACACAATTAGATGCATTACTTTGAATAAAAGAGAACTTAAATAAACATACTTTCATAAATTTATTCAAGCATAAATTAAACATAGATCGTTTCATCAAATCTTAATTCAATAAAACTTAAACAATACAAAACAGATCCAAAGTAATGAAAAACTACGAAATAAACTCACTACACATAAGCATCGAACTCTCTAGTTGGTTTTGTTGTTGATAAGCTTCCTCCGTCGACTCACCGCAAGGTTTCTAGCCAACAATCATGGTGAACAAGATTGTTGGATTGGAGAAATTCATCTCTGTGTAAAAAGGCTTGTGGCCGCAGCTTTTTGGTGTAAAATTGCGATCTCAATTATGTGGTATCAATTAGGGTTAAGAAGCTGCTGCTATATATAGAGTTTTAAGTCGGTTATGACTAAGTCGGCAACGGACGCTCGTCTGAATATCCGGACGCCCGTCCAGAATGCCTGGACGCTGAGTAAACGCTTCGTTCATCCTCCGTCGAACTCTCTCGAATGTAAAATACGATTACGACGCCGCATGGACGCCGCTTCACTTCGGGCGCTTCGTTCAAGATCGATGAGACGCCCGCTTGAATTGCTGAGGATCGGATCTCTTCATCTTTATCCAATTTCTTCAAGCCAATTCCAACTCTATCTCTTATAATTCGACTTGAGCTTCATTTATCCTCATTATATGCACGAAAATTAACACCTACATGATAAATAAACAATGCAAAAATGTAATAAAACTCAACTAATAATAATTCCATTAAATTAACACTTAAAATCATCAATTTTGCATACAATCATCTTAAAATCATCTTTACTCAATATTTACACTTAAACCCTTAATTCTCATGTAAATTACGCAAATGTGGGGAAAATAATAATGAAATAAACCTTTTAAAAATCATATAAATATGGCCTTAACAACTCCCCCACACTTAACTTTTTGTACGTCCTCGGACAAAACAATCAAAACTATAGCTCAACTTTATAAATAATCCACATAGATCTCTAACTCACGTAACAAAAGATACAACAACTATAGCAAATGATACCAACACAGAGATAGATTCAGTGTAAGTGTGACAAGCCGTTCTCAATCTTAACAAGCCTTTCAAAGAAATATCCTTTCAAAAATTTCAATGACTATCCTAGGTATAGGCAGTAATAGCTCCACTCAAGTCTTCCCACGCACTCAGTAGGATAATCCCTACAGCATATCATGCGGTTCTACTGGGTATAAGATCCATGATAACAAAGACTTCACTTCATTTTTACTCATCATTTCCAAAATTTTCAAATTTGACGCATATCAGAATAAGCTTTTACCCATCATAGTAGAATAGGATGTTTCGTGATAACACCCTACCTTACTCAAATCATAAGGTAGCTTCTCCTGACTGTCGTGAGCTATTGGTCATCATAGTGGTATAGGACATACGAGGTATACCCTACCGCACTCAAATCATTAACCAGCTTCCGACAAACGTATTTATTAATAATTGCTCACTCACTTTATTTATTCACTTTTCAAAGTCATAAGTTACATCTCACTTATCACATTCAAACTTTATGATATTCACAGTACACGGTCTAACTTAGGTGTAACTATACTGACCTTCCTAAGATAAATCATTAAAAATAATGAAAGGATATAATTCAAAAGTCATGCTTCAAAATCAAAGGCTTTCGTGAGTGAAAAACGAAACTATCTCCATAAAAGTAAAACATGCTATAATTATCTCACTAAGTCACATACTATCATCGTTAGAAAACTACAACTAGCAAGCATCTAGTTCCAATTATATGCTCGAGACTCACAAAAAATTTTAAAAATTTAGTGGAAAATTTAACATTCACTATTCACTCATATTTCAAAGGATATAGCATGAAAACATACCCAATTTACCCCCCCACACTTAAATCACATTATGTCCGCAGAATGTGCAAATAAAAGAAAAAAAAGAAACTTAGTTTGGTTTCAACAAAGGTTTGTCGGATGAAAGTTGGCGGAGGTCAGGCGGAGCATGAACGTACCGCTACAACTTGAATAGGCAACACTGGACATAAAAGCTTGTGAACCTGCTCAAAAGTATCTGCCACACTCGACATACCATATAATCTCGGGGTACACGGGGTATATGAGCAACACATAACACAAAACACTTACAATGAATGTAGGAGGAATAACCATCAACACAAAATCAACTAAAGTATTATTTCTAAAACAATAAAACAAAACAACCTAAGCAAAGAAAACGAACAAAGAAAACTAGGTTGCCTCCTAGGAGCGCTTTTTTAATGTCAATAGCTTGACACAAAGTTCAAGAATCAACCCGGATCGGGCCACTTTGGTTTGACTACCGCCACCTCGATGATCGTAATCGAGCATCAAGGAAAAATGATTTTCACCACAACAACAAGTCAAGTGTGCTATAAGATCATTAAACTTTTCTCTCCAAACTACACTGACTCTCTTCTTCTTGTTCTTGTGGATGATAGGCGTAGGTGTGCCAACATGCTCAGAAGTCCCAGAAGAAGGTTCCTCACAGGTAGAGGTAGGAATGTCATCATCTGACTCAAAGAAATAAGATGGAATCTCTTCACAAATCGGACATCTGATTCTCATCTCTTCTTTGGAAATAAAGAGTCTCAGCTTTTCCTTTGGTTGCCCAAAATATTTCTTAAGTCGATGACCATTCACTTTAAAAGCTTGATTACCATACCCGTTCAAAGTAATTACTCCACTTGGATTAACCTCGAGAATCTCAAAGGGACCGCACCATCTAGACTTGAGTTTACCCGGAAACAGTGAAGTCTAGTATTATAGAAGTAAAGCCATTTCACCAACTTTGAATTCACGGTCCTTGATCTTAGCGTCATGGAGCATCTTCGTTCTTTCCTTGCTAAGCTTAGCATTCTCAAATGCGCACGGAGTCCGAATTAAATCGAGCTCGCTCAATTGTAACAACCTTTTCTCCCCACAGAGTCTGCTATCGAAATTTAAGAATTTAATTGCCCGAAAGCTCTGTGTTCAAGTTCGACAATAAATGACAAGCTTTGCCATAGACCATTTGGAAGGGTGACGTGCCCATTGGGGTTTTAAATGCAGATCACGATAAGCCCACAATCGTCATCCAACTTAAGACTCCAATTAGATCGATTATTGTTCACGGTCTTCTAAAATTCTTTTCAAGCTCACAGTTGCTTACCTCAACTTGACCACTTTGGTTTGGGGATGATATGGTGTACCAACTTTGTGTTTGACACCATATTTTTCAAGGATTTTATCAAGCGGCGCATTGCAAAAATGGGTACCTTCATCACTAATGAGTGCTCTCGGACAACCGAATCTGGTAAAGATATTCTTTTGCAAGAATTTCTTCACGACTTTATGATCATTAGTTTGGGTGGCTATTGCTTCAACCCACTTGGAAACATAGTCGACCATGCTGCATTTAGGATATATTTATTACCGCACGAAGATGGAAAGGGTCCTATAAAATCTATGCCCCAAACGTCGAAAACTTCGCATTCAAGAATGGGCTTAAGTGGCATTTCCATCCTACTACTCTGCCGTCCGGTTCTCGGCACCTATCACAACCTTTACAAAAGGCTTCACGCATCTTTAAACAGTCGGCCAAGTAGAATCCAAATTGAAGGATCTTTGCAACCGTCTTTGGTGTTCCATAGTGACCTCCGGTAGGACTGCTATGGCATTGTTCTAGGATATCCCACCGATCATGCTCAGAACACACCGTCGAAGCAACCCGTCTTTACTGGACTCAAACAAATAAGGATCTTCCCATACGAGATATTTAAGATCGAAAAGAACTTTTTCTTCTCCTGATACGTCATATCCTCTAAATGACCACTCGCTAACTAGTTGACGTGAGTCGACATACCACGGCCTAACCGCTTCAAGCTTCATCAATTGCTCACCGGAAAATCAATGCCTATATCATTGTGATTCTCTGCACCCTCATTTACTAAGCGAGATAAATGATCACCACAATATTCTCACTACCTTTCTTATCTTTAATCACAAGGTCAAACTCTTGTAAAATCGTAATCCATCGAAGTAACCTTGGTTTTGCATCCGCTTTGTCCATAAGGTAGCGCAAGGTCGCATGGTCGGTCCAAACAACAACTTGAGACCCTAGAAGATAACTTCTAAACTTGTCAATGGCAAAAACAACAACTAAGAATTCCTTCTCGGTTGTGGTATAATTGCATTGAGCCGGGTTCAAGGTGCGGCTCGCATAATAAATGGGCTCGAACCTTTTATCAACTCTTTGACCTAAAACTCGCGCTTTCACGGCGTAATTAGAGGCATCGCACATCAACTCGAAAGGCTTGGTCCAAATAAAAGTAACTAAAATAGGGGCATCGATAAGCTTGTCTTTCGACAATTGAAAGCTTCTTTGCACTTCGCATCGAACAAGAAATCTACATCATCTTTCAAAAGATTTGATAAAGGCTTGGCGATGGTAGAAAAATCTTTAATGAAACGCTGTGTAAGCCAACATGACCTAGAAAACCTCGTACCTCTTTCACCGCCTTAGGGTACGCCATCCTTTCAATGGCTTCGACCTTAGCCTTATCAACTTGAATACCAAATTGGACACCTTATGTCCCAAAACGATTCCTTCGCCTACTAGAAAATGGCATTTTTCCCGCTTAAGCACCGATTTTTCTCAACACACCGTTGGAGTACCATATCTAGATTCCTTAAGATTTCATCAAAGCTATCGCCGTAGACTGAGAAGTCATCCATGAAGACCTCCATGCATTGCTCCACAAGTCCATCAAAAATGGCTAACATGCACCGTTGAAAAGTCGCGGGTGCGTTGCATAGGCCGAATGGCATTCTGCGAAAAGCAAAAGTACCAGATGGACACGTAAAAGTTGTCTTCTCTTGGTCATTAGGATCAATGGCTATCTGGAAGTAGCCAGAATAGCCATCAAGGAAACAATAATACTTATGACCACTCAGTCGTTCAATAAGCTGGTCAATGAAGGGTAGGGGAAAGTGGTCTTTGCGGTGACTTCATTCGATCTCACGATAGTCGATCTGAGACTCAGAGCGATCCACGAGACGTAGGCAACTTCCTCCTTTTTCATTCTTTTCAACCGTAATACCGCCTTCTTTGGCACAACTTGAGTAGGTCGACCCACTCGCTATCGGCGATTGCGTAGATGATTCCCATGTCGAGCCACTTTATAACCTCCTTCTTGACAACCTCTTGCATATGCGGATTCAAATTTGGCCGAGGTTGTCTTACCTTTTAGCTCCTTCCTCCGTTCGGATTTTATGCATGCATATGTCTGGCCGATCCTCGGATATCACCCACTTGCCAACCGAACGCGAGGATGTTTTTCTTAAGCACTTCTATCAGCTGTGCTTCTTGCTCTTGGTCGAGTTTCGAAGAAATGATCAAGGGCAATTTATCTCCATCCTTAAGAAAGATATACTTAAGGTGTTTTGGAAGCGGCTTGAGCTCTAAATCAGTAGGTGGTTGCTCAATACTAGACTTTAACGGGCCACCTTTCTCTTTATGAGCTTGAAGTGGTTGACTAAAGAATAACTCATCTTCCCGAGGCTCCACCCCAGAAAGGTACTGGATCAAATCGTCCATCGGAATCCTCCGATCAACACTTGCTTCCTTTTTCTTGTGATCGATCATTTTTCTTAACTCTTCATCTTTAAGCTCTTACGCGGCTCTTTCCCAATCATCTACTTCCCAATGAGTAGCTTCTCTCCAAAACTCTACCTCGTCCCAACTACCCATCGAGCTTCTTCTTCACCAGGGATGAAGTCTTCCTCGACTCGATTCTTTGAAATCATCGTTTGTTGTTTGGGCATCTCCATGCTTCTAACTCAATAACAGGCCCAGTGTGAGCGAGTGAAGATGACTCGTCAATGCCTACGGCTTGAAATGAATTAGAAGGTGGTCCGCAGTCAGCCGGATCCTCAATGTCCATGACTTCAAAAACACCTATCTCTGTCAACTCCTCTGCTTCTTCAAAGTAGGCATCTTTTTCGTCTTCATAGATAGCTTCGACAAACGATATTTCATCGATTACGGCTCTTTCAGGATGTGTCCCTCGTGTGAAGGTGACAGATGTGTCACCGATTCTAAGAGTAATCTGGCCTTTGCAGAAGTCGATGAGAGCGTTAGAAGTGTCTAAAAAGGTTCGGCCTAGAATTAGAGGCATCTCCTTATCAGGTGGATAGTCTAGAATAACCCAATCGGTAGGGAAGACTAAATGTTCAATTTGAAGGAGAACATTAGCTACACAACCGGCCGCAATCCGGCTAGATTTATCTACCATCTCAAGAGAAATCGGGCGTTCCGCATCCTTTATCTAACCCGAGCTTTTGCATACGCTTAATGGCATCACATTAATAGAGGCCCCTGAGTCGCATAAGACATTTTCGAATAAATGGCCTTCGATCTCACAGAGATTGAAGGTCCGCCAGTGGTCACCTCGCTTAATGTGAGAATTTTCTTCAGAAACCATCACAAGCAATCTTCACAGTAGCACTTCTTCAGCCATCCCCTGAAGCTTTCTCTTACTCCCACAAAATTCTTTAAGATACTTAGAGCATTTAGGCATCTCAGTTAATACCTCGGCTAAGGGCATACTAACTTGAGTGTCTCTAAGCATCCTCCTCACTCCATCATACTGCTTGTCATTAGTGAGGGCTTTCTCTTTCCTTTTTGGGGGATAAGGAAGGGCTTTACCATTCCCTGCGGCCTGATTCTTTATCGCCTCATCCTCCTTATCCTTCCATCTTACGAACTTTTCTTTCTTTTTCTTAGTCAGGGGTACCGCCCCTTGACTTTCCTTCCTTTCCTCATTATCAGAATTATTTTCATCCTCCGAAGAATTGTCACTAAGCTCCTCATCGTTGCTTTCGTCGGCATGTGGTTTCTGATTTCCCTCCCGAACTCATGGCGTCGGGAGGGGCTACTCGCTTCCGACATCTTGCCGGGTCCACTGCTTACCACTTCTCAACGTTACTTCATTCAACTCCTCTTCTTGTCCATACTCCCATTGTGGTGTAATGGCAAAGCAAACATTCACATCGACTTTTGGGTTTCTCTCGGTATAACTCGGGAGTTTACCGTGAGGTCTCGCTTGCTTGCCGGGTCCGCCATCCGACCAACTTGTCTCTCAATAGCTTTAACACTAGTAGACAGAGTCTTCACCATGTCTACCACATCAAATTTGTGTTGAGGACACATGAGGTGGTATGATTTTGAGTTTGGTTCCATCCTCCTTGAGGCCTTTGGGAGTTAGGAGCTGTCCTTTGATAGTTTGAGTTGAAAGAATTCGAATTTGAAGGGCCAGGTGGTAACTTGGCTTGATTGAAGTTTTGTCGTTGAAATCCTGAGTAGTTCTGGCTTTGATTGAAGTTTCGGAAGGGTTGGTTTTGATTATCCATTAAATTTACTTCTTCCGTCATCTCTGTTCCTACCTGCATTCCCAGATCAGAAGGCTGCGTCTGAAGATTGGCCAGCTGCTTGCTTATCAATTCCATCTGAGCAACTAACAGCTTGGTATCAGGATTACCAGCAGCTTCTTTCTTAACGACATTGGTCTTCTTGGGAGTCGACCACATATTGTTCTTGGCGATGGTCTCAGCCACTCTGTAGGCAGTCTCATCACCTCCCCCTAAGAAGGATCCATGAGCTGTGGAGTCAAGATAGTCTCTATTAGGTTGAGAGACACCTCTATAAAATGATTCCAAAGAACTCATGTCTGTCATATCCGTGATTGGGGCATTTCCTCATCAAAAGATTCAATCTCTCCCAAGCTTTGCCAACAGTCTCATCCTCCAACTGCTCAAACGTAGCTATTTCCCGTTTCATCTCCATAATCTTGCCTGGTGAAACCCACTTGAGAGCGAAGGCTCTTTTGACATCATTCCATGTATGGAGAGAATGATGTGCCAACGATTTAAACCACCGACTTGCTTCACCCTTCAAAGCAAAAGGAAATAGCTTTAACTTTACGATCTCAGAATCAACACCAGGATAATGGCACCTTCTTCAGATTTGTATTTATGTGGACAAGAAGTCGTATGGTCTTCTTGAGCAAAGGCCATGGAAAGAGCTATTTTGGACCAAAGGCAACTACTCCATTTTTAAGGTCGAAATTTACTCCCCCATATCGTGGACGAATAGGTCTATGTCCTTGAGAAAATCTTGATTAAGATATGGAGTGTAGGGGTCCCGGTTCAACCGATTAAAATTGTTTTGGCGGAATTGTTGAAGTTGTTGATTTATGCCGACTTGTTGATTCTCGCATTCTTCAGCAGAGCTTGCATTTGTTGAAGGAGTAAATTTAATCGAGCTTGGGGGTCGATTTGGAATTGGTGGATCTTGATCCGCCATTTTGTCCAAATCGGGAAAAGCCTTCTTCTAAGGATAGATCGTTCGTGCTCGTGGATCAAAGATCAGAAGTCCCTTCTTACTTCTCGTTTGCATAAACCAGAAGAAAGGAAAAGGAAGAAATCAACCCTTTGGGGTTGATTAGAACGAGTTTAGAGAAGATTGGAGGATTTAGAAGTGAACGCTGTTTCGAACAACGAATCAAGCGTTCGTAAGATGAGGGGAAAGCGACGCGTGCGTTCAGTATGGGTGAACGCTCGTTCAGAAGGCTTTTAGTATTTTTTTAATTTTCTTATTTTTAGAAAATATAAAGAAACCGAAACTGGAAAAGAAACCTACCTACGAAAAGTTTAAAAACAAGAAAAACACTAAGACGGTAAAAAAAAAACGTGTTGAAATCTTTTAGGGCCAAAATGGAGGGGAAAACAGTGGATTTTGACCTCGAAAACGCACTGAACGGCCTACGGATGTTCACCATGTCGTCGGCGTCGGAACGAGCTTTCCGAATTGGGGTCCTGCGTTCCAAACGGACACTCGAGCCGAAAGTTATGGTCAAAATACTACCGTGTGCCCCTAACGACTTTTTTTCGACCACGTAAAATCGTCCCTAAGTAGTAGAATCCGACAACCGTTACCGACTCCCGGCAACGGCGCCAAAACTTGTTCGGTAAAACGAGTTTTACAATTTATAACCAAAACACCCCAAGTATAAGGATCGTAGTATAGGATGTTAACGGGTCGCCCTGGCGGAGTGGAATGTTTATCGGATCAAGGAACAATTATTCTATCGATTATGTCACAATTATTAACTAAACTAAGGTTGAAACTAACTAAAACCTAAGGAATAAACCTAAGAAATCGAACCCTAAAACTAAAACTAAAACAGAAATAAAAACAAGCGTAAAGTAATAAAAGCAAAAGACGGGACTGAACGCTCACTTTGATGAACGAGCGTCGGGAAACTAAATCTAATGGACGAGCGTCTGCTATTGCGGACGAGCGTCTGATTATGAACTGAAGCAGAAAAGTGCAGGAAAACAGCAGGAAACTAGGGTTTATAAAACTAGAACTTAAACTAAACTTAATCTAAACGGTTCGATTAATAAACAATTAAAGGAAAACACAGCAAGGCGACTAGGTTCCACCTATCAACCAACAATCCAACTAGACGGTGATTAAAAAGACATAGTTTTTAGTAGTGATTTATCACGAATTCAATCAAATATCTTTAATCAAATTCCTAAGGTTTCGTTTGTCTTTTCAAACAAACTAAACATGCAATCAAAACGAAATCACGAGATTGTTTCCAAACTCTTACTCAACTAATCATGCATAATCTCTTAAAACACAATTAGATGCATTACTTTGAATAAAAGAGAACTTAAATAAACATACTTTCATAAATTTATTCAAGCATAAATTAAACATAGATCGTTTCATCAAATCTTAATTCAATAAAACTTAAACAATACAAAACAGATCCAAAGTAATGAAAAACTACGAAATAAACTCACTACACATAAGCATCGAACTCTCTAGTTGGTTTTGTTGTTGATAAGCTTCCTCCGTCGACTCACCGCAAGGTTTCTAGCCAACAATCATGGTGAACAAGATTGCTGGATTGGAGAAATTCATCTCTGTGTAAAAAGGCTTGTGGCCGCAGCTTTTTGGTGTAAAATTGCGATCTCAATTATGTGGTATCAATTAGGGTTAAGAAGCTGCTGCTATATATAGAGTTTTAAGTCGGTTATGACTAAGTCGGCAACGGACGCTCGTCTGAATATCCGGACGCCCGTCCAGAATGCCTGGACGCTGAGTAAACGCTCGTTCATCCTCCGTCTGAACTCTCTGAATGTAAAATACGATTCTGGACGCTGCATGGACGCCGATTCATCGACGCTGCTCAAGATCGATGACGCCCGCTTGAATCTACCGAGGATCGGATCTCTTCATCTTTATCCAATTTCTTCAAGCCAATTCCAACTCTATCTCTTATAATTCGACTTGAGCTTCATTTATCCTCATTATATGCACGAAAATTAACACCTACATGATAAATAAACAATGCAAAAATGTAATAAAACTCAACTAATAATAATTCCATTAAATTAACACTTAAAATCATCAATTTTGCATACAATCATCTTAAAATCATCTTTACTCAATATTTACACTTAAACCCTTAATTCTCATGTAAATTACGCAAATGTGGGGAAAATAATAATAAAATAAACCTTTAAAAATCATATAAATATGGCCTTAACAAAAAGGAATATTACAACTGCTCAGAACTTGTTTCAAAACCTCACTAGAGGGGTGACCAAGTCTCCTATGCCACACATTAGGATCTAAACTGAACTTAACAACAGAACCTACAAGACACTGATGACCTTGAGTTCTAGACTTGATACTTTTGGAGTGAAGACTTCAGTTGGTTCCAACATTTCATAAAGGCCATCCTTGATACTACCCTTCAGCAGAGTTGTGCCTGTTTCTTGTCCTTCACAACACAAGAATTGGAGTTAAATTCAATAATAACATTGTTATCAATAGTCGAAGAAGAGACACTAATTAGATTTTTGGTTATAGTAGGAACATGTAAGATAGCTTTCATGTGAAAAGGATTAGTGTTTGTTTTGAGAGACTTATAACCAATGTGCTGAATTGAAAGACACTCACCATTCCCTACAGCCAAGCCATCTGAACCTGCGAAACCAGAGCTAAGATGCAAATTATTTAAATCAGCTGTCACATGATTAGTAGCACCACTATCAAGGTACCAGGAAGGGTCACCAACAGTCTGAGGACCAGCCATATAAGCAGAGGGATGCCTAGGAGGAGGTCCTGTCATATTGTTGTTGAAGGTTTGATCAAACCTATACCAGAAAGATGTTACAGTGTGCCATGTTCTACTGCATAACTGGCACACCAGCTTGGCATGATTTCCCTGATTTCTTGATTGTGACCTCTACCACTTCTACCTTGATTCCCTGACCGTCCACCTCCTCTGCCTCTGTAATTACCATTTCATCTTCCTCTATTTGAGGAATTGTTAGGAACATTCTATTATGTTTTGATGATGGCCATACTAGCTGTTATAGCAAGCCTGAAATAAGTTAGAATTCTCTGTATAAGTCTTTACTTAGAGTCTGACAAGTTGTATAAGTTAAGTCAGACAAGTATTGTACTAGTTGGTAGGACGGCAAAGCAAGAACAGATATTCAGCATAGTGAAGCCAGCCAAGCACCAGCAGAGAAGTATGAAGACATTATGGTCTGACTTATAACCAAGGAAGTCTGTGATGACCTTGGATAAGTCTAAGTTATGTTTTAAGTGATGAAACTCAATGTTCAAATATGGTGTACACCGATCTCACCCAAATCAAGGATCATGAAGTACAAAGACTCTCCAAAACTAGAACAAAGAAGGAAACAAGTGAATCGGCCGAGTAAACGACTTTCGGCAAAGAGAAAACAAAACAAAGAAAGAAAGAACTAACGGCTAAGTCGGAAGGCTCACTCGACCGCTCTAAAAACGGCGAAGAGACATTTACAAGATCAGATTTGATATAAGGTGAAGATTCCAAAGATCATGCATTAAATGCACAAATCATTAAAGGATCAATCAAGGGCGGATTTTCTCGCTATATGTTTGAAGAAAGAATCCGATCAACAAAATCAAGGAAAATACAATTAAGGGGGAATCAAGAATAAAATCAAGGGTTATTCCTCATTAATATAGCCAACGGACGGAATTTCAAAACCAAGGTTATTCAAGGCTATAAATAGAAGGCATTGACAGAAAAGAAAATAACGATCAAGAAAGAAAAATCAAAAAGCCTTCTCTCTGAACTTACAAAGACATATCTAGTGAAACTCATACAATTTGAAAGCCTTCTCTCACATCAACTTACAAAGACATATCTAGTGATCAACTCAAGTATCGTAACTACAAAGTCATACTCGCAATGAGATTGATCAAGCAAGTGTGTGAATCACATTCACATCAAATCAAGCAATCAATCGAGGCAATCTGAGAAGGAGTTGAATCTGTGATAGCCAAGTAGGATCTTAATCTTAAGGAACAACAAAGGAAAGACTCAATCATCAAGCCGCTGCGGTCAAGAGTGATAGTCGATTTGTATCTATCTTAGATTGGCTACGGGAGTCATCCTCTTTAACTTGACTTAGCACCGGTAAGTCACTAAATCAACTGTGATATTGTTACGTGACTTCGCCTTTTGGTGCCTCCATCTCATATAACTCACACGCTTATGACTCTAAGGATGCCGATATTAACCGTACACCTCGCCCGTCCAGCAACATTCCTATGGTTAGGCGTACTTCCTAAACGATTACTCAAGCTCGCCCAACTAGCAATTACCAAGTTATAGTCTCATGCTAATCTACGACGTATGTATAATCAGTGCTAGCAATCCCCAAATATAAACCTACCTAGATAACGCCATTTGACGTCCAAGATCAATTCATAAGCCTACCTAAGAGTTTTATATTGGTATTTCCTTTTACATTTTAATTAAACTAAGCGAGCCATAGCCATACCATAGATAATAAATTCTATTAAGTTAACCTAACCATAAAGACGTAGCTATTTAACGGATAAAACAGGCTCGGTCGACCGAATAGGTGGGCTCGGTCGATCGAAAGTTAACTCATTCGTCACCCGAATCAATTTCAGATCCCCAGACATCCTCGAATATATCTCTCGGGCCGCTTTCATCATACGAGCAGTTAAACAAGAATTGTAGTGAAGCAATCATATAAATTAACATAGATACGCATTGATTAAACTAAGCAAATTCATGAATAAATACTAAGTATATGACGTAGGTTATGGGATCCTCATAGACAAGCGCGCCGCACATCCCTAACGCCATAGCCTAGATCTACATCATCTACCTACGATTAACTAATTCAAACGATAAAGCATAATTGGGAGGGATTAATTACTTAAAAGAAAGAAACAGAAAAATAAGGCTTACATAATCAAACAGCCTCTTAATTCTTTGAAACACCCTCAATAAACTACATTGAATCAAGATATGAATAGAGTGATTTTATTGAATGATATTCTAAGGTATATTTTGGTGTTATTTACAATTTCTAGTATTGCTGCTTTGCTTATATGTGGGTTTCGCCGACTTATGAAGGATCTAGAAGATAAATACGAAAATCCGGAAAGTGACCGAGCCGACATGCTCATACTCGGTCGATCGAATGGATAGGCTCCGGTCGACCGAGCCCTTCTTCGCACGCTGTAAACGCTTCTCGTCTATCTTGTTCCCACCGCGCTTTGTGTTGAAGCCGATTAATCTTTTCATTTAATGCTCCGATTTTCTTCCTCTATTATCTTGAGATTTACCATTGATTGACGACATTTATCCTCTCGATTTGTCGTGATCTACAAAATCGACATTTATCGCACAATAAATCGGCTTTTAATAATGAAAACGGCTAAATACCAAATAACATATTAATAATCACTTAACATTAAATAATAAATATAAACATGTGATTTAATATGAAATATATATTATTAATCTCGATTTAAGGATAATGTTGATGACATTTACGGGTGTAATTTGACCGTCATCAACTACCCCCCACTTAGACTTTGATCGTCCCGAACAAAGCATCAATAAGTCATTCCCCAAGACAACATTTTCTATGGTCAAATCATACACACACAAGAAACTCAAGTCAACTCATACTAGTCATGCTCATAAGATATCCATTATTCACTACTGACTATGAATCGAAGTGATGTGTGCATGTGCATTTAGTTTTATATATATTCGTGACAAGATCGAGTTTATGCTAACTTCGCAATCTCAACCTACCAACCTCATTCATACTTACTTATGCCTCGCAATGGTTGTGAGCACTAGAGCAATAAGCAAGAGCGTATCTATATAGGGTTTTGGACTTGAGACCGAGTACTACTCAAAGCCTCTTAAAGAGTTGAATATTCTTTTCATATCTTCATATTTTTCAAATACTATCAATCTCAAGGAAGAAAACTTTTTAGAGTATCCCTATCTTAGATCATGTATAGCATCGAATATTACCACAAGCGGGCTACTTTGGTAATATTCTTACAAGCCCAAAGGTTCAACATTTTGCTAAAACACGTGTACATCTCAAGCTTATTACTCCGCTTTTGTTGGCAAGAATATCAGAATACATTAGCAGATAGATCTTGACACTAAGTTTACATAACCAATCATCTATGCAATGTACACATAATTTCTTCAGTTATTATGATTTGCGCGGTATACTCGATTCACATTGAGTAATTGAATAATAAATAACTACTTGCAAAAACGGGCATGAATATCCTTAAATTTACTTAACATAAGTATAAAATGATCACGCATCATGAAACTTGGTTTATTTCCTATCAATTCTTAGCTAGGAACTCACAATTCTAAAAGTACGAGATACATACTATGGTATTTATTCAAATTTTTCAATCATGTACCGCTTTCATTCAATTTTCAATTATAACATAACATGGCTAAGTCTCCTACCCCACTTGAACATGGCATTGTCCTCAATGACAAAAATAAATGAGAAGTTAAAAAGACTTAGCTCGAAACGGCTCTCAAGTAAAGGAAAAAGATCGGAGTAAATTTCAAAGACGTGAAAACCCAGATGTGACAAACTCCACGAAAGCAAGTTGAAATACCATGTCATGGAAGTTATAAAATAATGTAAGGTGTGAGGTATAAATACCTAAAACTCCACTTTATTTTATACAACCAATCAAATACCAAAAGAAAAATACTAAATAGAAGAAATAAAATAATGGTGGTCTTCATCTACAACCTCCCGCCTAAATATTCTTAAAACCGGGTATAAGATACCCCAAAAAAAACACGAGGTGACTCGATCGAAAAAGGTATTTCCATTTTATACAATTGAACGCAATTGGCAAAGATAAACCAAAACTTAGAAAATACAAAACTTAGGGAGAAGAAAAATTAATAATAACAATGTATCACGCAAACCGCTAAAGATGGTGGTAGTTCTTTATCATCTACAAAATGCCTCCTTCCGTAAAAGATATTCTTAAAAAAACCTTTAAAATCTAGCTGGGTCGAAGACAAATGATCAAAATGATAAAAGATAATCATTAAAGCTTAGCAACCCGTGTGTATTGGAAAAAAATGAGGTTGAGGTATGATGACTCATAAGGTTGGGAAGAAAGATAAAGGTATTCAATCCGGATTGGGTGGGAGAGTGAAACGGATGGAAAGAACGAGAGGCGGGATTGCAATGGTATAAATGTGAATTGAACGTAATGGTGAGAGGATCTAAGGTGAAAAAGTGGCTAAGGATAGATAAAGCACCAAATTTTCACTTGATTACCATTCTAAAAGATTTTGGAAGTTGACCAGTCCTTGTTCGCACGCTACATTTTCATTAATTCTCAAGCTCTGCATTGTTTGCTATATCAACAACTCTATTTCACGTGGCCTATATTGAGATGCACATAGCCCAATGGCCATCTAAAAAGCCTCAAATATGTCACTAATAACAAAACCTATAATGTATCCTAAGGTTTTAAAAAGTCATAACCGTCCATCAACAAGGTCGGATCGGAGCACTGTGATAGTTCGTAACAAAACTTTATCATCTAAAAATGCTCGCTTTTGGAATTAGGCGTAAAAGTGTGCAATTTAAAACCAATAAGGTCGGTTATTCAGATAAGTTGTACTTTGATCAGAACCAAAGACCTTTAAAGGCTTATCGCTAGCTAAGTCTTCGTGGAATTGAATCGCATATTTACATTTAAACTTGCCCCCATGGTTAGGATCATGAAAATCTCCCGAAAATGATAAAAAGATAATCATTAAAGCCATCAGCAATTTCAAATTCATAAACACATAGGTATTGTGTAAACAAAATGGAGGTTGAGAGTATGATGGGTTTAGAAAAGATACACATAAGGTTGGAAGAAAAGATAAAGGGTGGGTAAGAAATTGTTTTATGGGTTTGAGAATTGTTCAAAGGAATGGGATTGGGTTGGGAGAGTGAAACGGATGGAAAGAACAGAGGCGAATGGTTAGAAATGTGAATTGTTGGGAGAATGGTGAGAGGATCGAAAAGTTTGAAGGTGAAAAAGTGTAAAGGGAAAGATAAGGATAGTTGCCAATTGCACCACTTTGAATTTTCACTGGATTACCATTCTAAAGATTTTGGAAGTTGACCAAAATTGTCCTTGTTCGCACCAATCATTCTACATTACATTTTCATTAATTCTCAAGCTCTCTAATGCTTCCATCTTAAGGTTGTTTGCTAAATTTCCTTTTCTTTGCAATTTTTCCGACTCTCCACGGAACTACATTTCACGTGGCCTATATTGAGTAAAAGTTTTGCACATCCTTAGCCCAATGGCCATCCGAACACGCAAAATAAAAACCTCAACATATGACTTTATTTGACTCAAAGAAAACAAAACTATAATCCTAAAAAAGAAATCCTAAGGGTTTTAAAGAAGTAGTTCTGAGTTTAAAGTCCATCACTCGACTTTCCAAAGATTATCCTTGTCGGTATCATTCTTGGATCACTTTGACCCTCCGAGCACTATTAGAGGTGGCTTGTCGCTTTGCGGATTAATACCCTTCCTTGGTTGTGAGACCTAGGAAGCGACATTTATCCATACCCGTTTATACAAAGCTCTTACCTCGGCTCGTTTTAGGAATTAGTGAATTCTAAGAAACTCGATTAAAATTACGGTTTTGGCCTTGACAATAAGAAATAATGAATCAAAGTACTCGAATAAGGTCGGTTATCTGAAGGCAAACGCTCTTATTAGTTGGAACATATGTGACAGATTCACCAATCCGTCAAGATTAAGCCCACGTTTAGCCGAAGGCTTATCGGCTATGCTAAGTCTTGTGGAGGCTGGCAGTAAACATCACACGTATGGAGAGTCGATTGAGCCGAGGCTCGGTTAAACTTGCCCACCATGGTTAGACCATTTTGAACCCATGTACTATCTCCGATTTCTAAATTGTCACCCAAAGCGTAATTCGTTTACATTTAAGGTGGGTTCACCGAGAAGCCATCACCATAAAACTCAGCAAATGAAGATTGTGTTCTCTCAAACTCAACGTCTTCTTTAGGTTTTGAATGCTTAAACTACACAATTTGTTGCTCCCATGGCGGTAGAAGCAATCTCATGCATAGGACAATGAGAGTTTAGGAACTACGAGGAACTCTTTATTCACTTGCTTCCTTTCAACGACTACATATTTTCTTACACCTCTTGATGAGATTTATATGGGCAAAACCTTCAACACTAATAAAATTATTCTTACAAACCAACTCCGGGCTAAGATTCATACTAAGGTTTATGTATAGGCTAACTTATGCTCAAAAACCACAAGGTAGTAAAACATAAGCAAAAAAAAAGGTAGTACAAACATTGTACCATGAAGAATTTAAGCCTTTAAATTTTTTGAAGCCATCTTGGTGCTTTAAAGGTATTGCTTCCAACGCTTTTCCCATCTTAGATTCGTAGCTCTACATGTTTGCTAGGTTTTCTCAAATCACCGTGAAAAATTATTGACTTGGATTATTGTTTCCCTGGTTTACGCAAACAAAGAAAAACAAAAGCATCGTAGACGTCGATTTTAACATGGTTCCCCATGTTTGCTACCGAGACCTCACGGATTAAACATACGGGGATAAACAGACACGCGAAATTCCAGACTCGAAAAACACAAATCAAAACCGTGTAAGCAGTAGCGAGCAATCAAAACAAAACAAACAAAAATGATAAATTCTCGATGTCGACCGAATGAGGTCTCACGGTCGACCGAATAAAATTTTTTTATTTTATTTTTTATTTTTTAGAATCTGGAATTTTCAGACGGATGACCGAGACATAAACCGTAGGGACTCAAAAGGTAAAAGCAGACTCTCAAAATGAAAACTTGACATGAATAAGAAAATTATTTATATATAAAATTGACCGTTGGTTCCCGCAACGGCGCCAAAAACTTGATCGGGTCAATCAGGTTATAATATACTTGACCACCATAAACCAATACTAGCAAGAGGACTAGGCCATCGTAGTATAGCTATAGTGAATCAAGGTGATCCCACAGGAACCAATTGTGGATCATCTTATATACAAACAATTAATTAAACATGTCAAGGACATAGAGGCGTCTACGACCAACATAAGACAAGAAAAAAGTAAAGACACGACTCGACACAACGTAATTAACCTCCCCAATTATAGTCTTTATCGTTTGGACCTAGATAATTTATATAATAAACTGAACTTATTAACTGCCAATCCATTTGTATCTATCTTAGATTGGCTACGGGAGTCATCCTCTTTAACTTGACTTAGCACCGGTAAGTCACTAAATCACTGTGATATTGTTACGTGACTTCGCCTTTTGGTGCCTCCATCTCATATAACTCACACGCTTATGACTCTAAGGATGCCGATATTAACCGTACACCTCGCCCAGGCAACATTCCTATGGTTAGGCGTGCTTTCTAAACGATTACTCAAGCTTCTCGCCCAACTAGCAATTACCAAGTTATAGTCTCATGCTAATCTCGACGTATGTATAATCGGGTGCTAGCAATCCCCAAATATAAACTACTACCTATAACGGCGAACGTCCAAGATCAATTCATAAGCCTACAAGAGTTTTATATTGGTATTTCCTTTTTACACATTTTAATTAAACTAAGCGAGTAACGAGCTACAGCCATACCTAACCGAGATAATAAATTAGCCATAAAGACGTAGCTATTTAACGGATAAAACAGGCCTCAAGGTCGACCGAATAGTGTGGCTCGATTCGATCGAAAGGTTAACTCATTCGGTCACCCGAATCAATTTCGTCTCTCTGATTACATCCTCGAATATATCTCTCGTGCTTCATCATACGTAATGCATTAAACAAGTAATTCGTAAAGCAATCATATAAATTAACATAGATACGCATTGATTAAACTAAGCAAATTCATGAATAAATACTAAGTATATGACGTAGGTTATGGGATCCTCATGTAGGCGTCGCCACATCCCTAACGTCATAGCCTAGATCTACATCATCTACCTACGATTAACTAATTCAAACGATAAAGCATAATTGGGAGGGATTAATTACTTAAAAGAAAGCAATGTAATAAAGGCTTACATAATGCAAATTTAAATTGTTTGAAACACCTCAATAAACTACATTGAATCAAGATATGAATAGAGTGATTTTATTGAATGATATTCTAAGGTATATTTTGGTGTTATTTACAATTTCGTAGTGCTTCGCTTATATATGGGGTTTCGCCGACTTATGAAGGATCTAGAAGATAAATACGAAAAATCCGAAAGTGACCGAGGCCGACATACTCGTCGGCCGAATGGATAGGCTCGGTCGACCGAGCCTTCATTTAATGCTCGTCTATCTTGTTCCCATCCACGCTTTCGTGTTGAATTGATTAATCTTTCATTTAATGATTTTCTTCCTCTATTATCTTGAGATTTAATGATTGACGACATTTATCCTCTCGATTTGTCGTGATCTACAAAATCAGCATTTATCGCACAATAAATCGGCTTTTAATAATGAAAACGGCTAAATACCAAATAACATATTAATAATCACTTAACATTAAATAATAAATATAAACATGTGATTTAATATGAAATATATATTATTAATCTCGATTTAAGGATAATGTTGATGACATTTACGGGTGTAATTTGACCGTCATCATAGTCTTGTAGATTGTGAAGCTTGGGAAGCCAAGGACAATCATACTATTGTATCTCGTGAAAACAATAGTGAATTCCTCCAATCATCACGGAGAAGAGTGGATTAAGGGATTACACCACCCTCGAACCACTATAAGCCTTGTGTCAATTTAATTTCTGCAATTTACTTTACACATTTATTTATTTAGCCTACATCATAACTTATATCCGTGGATCGCTCACAAGTGATTTGAAAACAACATAGTAAGAAGGGACTTATCCGCTGCCTAAAAGCTTTTAAATATAAGAAAAGTTTTTGAAACTCCACTATAGTCATTCACCCCCCTCCGACTATAGTTTCACCCTTCTCTCGGGACCAACAGAATACTCGACCAAAGCCTTTGATTATCCTGACTAAAGGGTTTGTTCCCAGCAATCAGTGCAGCAGGTTGATGATTATCAGGGGTTTGACCACTTAGGCGCGCAATAAGTCTTTCATGAGTGATGAGCTGGGCCTGAACCTCTTGCCTATTCATCGATCCCACTCTTGCTGTGATATTAACTATGGTGGATTCATAGTCTCGATCCAAACCACCAAGTGTAGCCAAGATTAATTCAGATTTGCTAATGGGATACCCAGCTGCTGCTAGTTTATCCGAATACCCCTTCATTTCCATGAGATAATCAGCCACGGATTCGGATCCCTTCGTAGATTTGGTCAACACATCTTTATACTCCAGCATTTTGGCTTCAGCTTGACTATTGAAGAGGATCTCAGGAGTTTGCCCGATTTCTTGATCGGTATTACACCCAACAACTTCATGTAAGGCCTGCTCAGTCATAGAACTGAGAAGCCAACCAACCAGTAAATTATCGACATTATCCCATGTATCAGCTGCTGGATTTAGAGACAGACCACCAATCATTGAAGATCTGGGATGATTACCAGTGAGATGATCTTCAAGCTTATGACCTTTGATAATAGGAAGAACAGTGTACCTCCACAGGAGATAATTGTTCCGATCGAGCTTAACCGAGCACGTCTGAGCAAGATGGCCAGTGAATGGTGTATTTCCAGTGGTCATCAGAGCAAAAGGCGGCAGCGGAGACCCACGGATCCGAGGAGTAAAATTCAGTGGTACATACCCGGAAAAGAGCAGCGAAGACGGAATACCACTCCCATCGGGAAGTGAGGAGAAGAACGGCAAGTGCTGACTTCCGGAACTGAAATTGATAGACGTTTGGACTGGTATTCCAAGTGAGGGGATAGCATGAATCGATTCTGAGCTTGGAAGTGGAGTTAAGGTGGTGATAGTTGAGATTTCAGTCACGGCCGTGACTATAGGCGGTGGTGCAACCACCGTTGAGATAGGCGGCGCACTTGTCATTGGCTCTGATACCAAGACAAAACAGAAAGGATATTGCTAGAAGATTTAATTCATAGATAATGTTCTGATTACACAACATTAATGCACCACCCCTATTAATACAATTACAAGAGGAATCATCCATAACAAATATAACAAACCGTACCAAGTGTCACCACTACTATGAGACACATGTCACACAAACTACATATAATCTAACAATCTTCATCTACGTCACACGTAGATTTCAAAGTCATCATAAACTCTTGATAAATTATACAAGAGACTAATTGAAACCGGCTCTCAAAGTGGTTGTAAAAAAATCATTTTAAAATGATTAAAAATCATTTCCCCTTTTCCTTTATATTTCTCCAACAGATCAATATAGTGGCAATTGATTATGTATTTTCGTTGTGGCTCTATCATTTCTCTTATATTAATAATAAATATAACATACTTGCTAGAGGTTTGACTTTAAACTAGAATAGTACTTTGATTAGTCCCATTCCATAAATTAAGTCAAAATTACATAAATTCAGGCTTGCTAAAGAAAACCATCAGGCATGCTAAACAACGTCATTAATATAGAAATAACTCAATCTTGAAAGGTTTCATGAGGTCCATCAACAACACGAGGTTTATTCATCTGAATAAAAAAAAATTATATACGCTGTTTTTTTTCCCTCTTATAATACGTCACATCCATTTTTTTTTTTTTAATTACAATTAAAAGGAAGAATACTGCAACTATTTACGATCATAATAGTTAACTAACACACCATATAATTTAGATACAACTTTCCTAAAGAAGAAAACTACGCCTAAGAGTGCCAAATTATCGACTTCGAAGGATTTGAGCACGTGAGACCAATTGTGTAATGAGTGAGAGCTAGCTTTCATCAGCAATCATATTCATTTTATTTGATTTGCCTCCGTCCTTGGTTGTGCACTTGCTCGCCTTAACATTTCATTATGAGAATTGCATATACATATAGCACAACTTATTTTTGTTAGTAACTTTTAAAAAGAGAGGTAGTTATCATCATTTATTATTATTATTATTATTTGTAGTACTAGTATTGTTATATTTATTGTTTATTTGAAAAGACGTACGGAGTGAGTTGAGTGATCACCTAAAAATGCAAAAACCTACCACTAGAATATCATATTCAATCTTTCCTTTTTCACGTTTGTATATGTACGTATTCTCTTTTTGTGAGGGAAAGATAAAAAATAATAATAATAATAATAGATAAAAAAAAGGGGACTGAAATCGATCATTGTCCTGCTGCTGCTCTATAGACAATATATATATTGTAGTTGAAGCAGAAATAGAGAATAAAACTTTTGCATATTCTCCCTCCATCTCTCTCTCTTCTTCTTCTTCTTCATCATTCATGGTGATGACGAAGAAGATGAAGAATAATGGAGACCTAAAGGAATTGTGGTATGCTTATTGAAAAGACTTTAAAAATTGCTACTCCAAACCAACAAAATAATTATAGGTTGAATTTTTTTGGCACAGTTCTGGAAAATGATTTAGACACACACACTTATCCACACACATACACAACTATCACTTTTTCACCACACATTCTAAAACTTTAAAAAAATAAAACAGAAAAACAAAAATTCAGGACCACACAATCCATCTTTATGTGGATGTGTGTGGTTAAGTGTGTGTGTATGTATCGTTTTCCGTTCTAATTTGCTAACAAACAAACAAACAATTATTATCTATGGAGTGAGTGAGTCCCCCCCCCACATTCTTCACTTTTTTATTCCCTGTTTGGAATCAATATGTCTTTGCTTGTATATATCTATCGATTGGTTTAATTAGTAGTGCTCTTCATATACTCGATCTTATGTTTTGTGTTTTTAGCGGCATCACGTCAAATCCATCTATTGTTTTGACACCATAGTATGATCGATTTGTAAGCGATCTATTCAAGTCTTGCGTTGGGGATCAAGGAAGGTGTTTCGTGGATTCAAACTCTTGTGTTTGGCATCTTTAATTAGTGGCACAAATGCCAAATATTTTTTGGGCACTACAAAACTATGTATCAACTTTTCTGTAATCGATCCTAGAGTAGTGAATCGGCACAATCGAACCTACAAAATTTTGATTCTTAATGCTAAACTCGACTTTATTTCCTTTCTTTTTTCTTTTGAGAAATCTAAACTTGAGTTTCTGCCGATCAATTATTTACGGTGTGATATCACGTAAAAAAACTCACAATCAACCGCATGAAATTCACTAATTTTTACTAAATCGACTTTTTGATAATTAATTGTATTCGGTGTGATGTGATATTAAATAAAATCACTCACAATCGACGGTGAGAAAGTCAATTCACAACACTAAATCAACTTTCCGTCAATTAAACAAGTTAAAGACACGGTTGTGCCACTAATTTCCCCTGATTAATCACGTTAAAAACACCATAGTGCCACCTCCAAAAACAAAAAAAAAAAAAAAAAAAAAAAAAACATGTTGTACATAGATGTGTTGTCTTAGGTATAAAACATACACATAATCAACTAGGAGGAAACTTTTTTTATGACAATAATTTTCATCATTTTAGGACACAGTCGTAGTTCGAATCTTCCAACTTTTATGATTCATTCATGTGAAGTGGAGTATCAACATTATGTATTATTTATTCATCTTCTTTGGATTCTAGATGGTACTCCCAAAAAAAATATTGCAGAGCTGTCAAAACTAATAAACCAGGCACCAATTTGCAAAAACAATTATTTATTTATTTTTACATTATTTTCGTCATCATTATACATACATACAAAAAAGGTATTCGAGTCTTAAAACAAGATTCAACATATAGCAGAGGTATTTCAACTTTCAAGTATTGGATGGCATAAACTTTATGCAGTACAAGATCAAGCTTTGTCCAGCTGCCCAGACTCTGCACTCGCGTTCGTCTTTGTACGCTTTGCCTCGTAGTCTTTCACAGCTGCTTTTATTGCATCTTCAGCAAGCATACTGCAATGGAGTTTCACAGGTGGTAACGAAAGGTGCTTCGCGATTTCTCTGCATTATTAAATACCATGTGCAAAGTTTTATAATAAGCTCAATTCAAAAACAAAAAAAATAATTAACTGGAAAGGAACCAGGGACAGAAATGCAATTCTGTCTTTGAAGAAACAACAGAGACATGGAAGGGGAATGCAAGTATGCAACTACTTATTTGCACCATGTCACAAAAAAGAGTGGCACAAAGTCCTAAACTATTTGTAAAAATCATCGCGCAAAGTGTTCAAATCCAGGATGAGGCTCCGAAATACTCGGTCAGTTCAGTACGCTTCTACGGTATGATGTACGGATACTTTTATTTGGTAGTGTATCCCGTATCCTATATCTGACACATGTATGCACCAGATACTTAGGATGCACACCCGGGGCAAAATTGTAGTTTTTAAAGTTTGATACGGGATTTGGTTATGCATATCCATAACTCACATATGTGGGGTGAACAATCATGTTGAAAATTGAGTAAAGACCACCAGATGATGAATGGAAAGCTGTTCAAAATGATGAATAACTACCAAAAATGAAAAAACCACTACAATGTTGTTTAGTTATGTGTTTTAATACCTATTATCTAGTCCTTGTAGTATTATTATGTATAGGCCCTCCGTACCCGTATCCTACATATTTTTTAAACATCCCATGCACATGTATCCAGTATCCACAAGTCCGTCCGTATTCACATAACTCATATCCACATGCCCGTACCCATGCAACCCAGCTTCTACGTCCTAGTAATTAGTAAATTTGATGGCAATATAACTAGGATTTCATATGTAATATATGGATGACTTGATTGCTCAGAATTGATCATAAGAAGTCCAATACACAGTGAAACTCCATGTGATGTGGCCAGATATTTATAATAAGAGTCAGAACACAGACAGAAACCAAAGTTGCAGCGGTGATGTTCAAGGAGAAAACGTAAACACATAGCACAAGGCTAAGAGTTGCTTTGCAACCAATACATCACACCATGAATGAAAACAAAATACAACTTCTGGACAAGAAATAATCAATGCAAGGTTGTAAAGGAAAACCTAAAACAGTAGAAATACGAAAAGAAGTCGCACTCACGTATTCTTTATGGTCAAGACTTCCTCCATCTGCTTCCCTTTTACCCACTCAGTGGCTGTAAAATAAAAAAGATAAAAGAAATGGCACAGTCATCATCATGTCATGGAATCATCAATCACAGGACTGACACAACATTAAGTGTGAAAAATAAATACTGAAATATCACTTAGTAGAGTTATTAAAAAGGAAGGATATTAAAATTTTGAATGATCTTACAATCACTTAGTATAAAAGATTTTTTATCAGAAAGGGGGAAAGAATAGTGTCTCAGCTTGCTCAACTCATAGTAACCAATTACATGTTTAGCATTTCGAACAAAGGCGGAACCATGTGTTGGGCTCCGGGGGCTAAGCCTACCCTGATTTTTTTTCTACACCAAAAGAACCTATCCAACCCAATCCATCAAGATTCCTAATCTAGCCCACCCGGCCATTTGAATAAAATCCACTAGCCCACCCAAGCTTCAATTCTTGGCTTCGCCCTTGATTTCGAATCCATAATTTTAACTGTTCAATACTCTCTTCTTCTTTTTTTCTAGAGTAGATTCTGGTGCAGAATATTATGGATTCGAAATCATCAATTTTATCAAAGGCATCCTTGTTTCCCAAAGCCACAATATATAGACAATAAGCATCCATAAGGACACATTAAATCTAAGTTACTAAAAAAAAAGTACTTAAACTACATCGACTAGCAGCTCAGGAATCACCACGTTCTGGTCAAGGAAATAGACACCTAATCCACCTAAGTGAAAAGTTAAAGTGCAAAATAAGGCAGAGCTCAAAGCCAATTCATTTTTCATTAACAGCCAAGAAAGCAACAACAGAGCATTTCAATATGATACATGGCAAATCATCTTCTATTGAAAAGGCAACCAAAAACTAGATTTATCTTAGCTTCTTCATGTCTACATTAAATGAAATTGCCCTGCCAATCTTCATAGCGCCAAATGTTTCTCAAAACATAAAAAAACCATTGTGAGCACATCCACCTAAAACTAATACACAACACAGTCAATATCTTCATAGCACCAATGTTTTCTCAAAATAACCAAACAAAATGTGAACTTTACATCTCCTTAACCTAATTTACAGTCAAAATCCTAATCAATAAACTATATCCGCATATTAATATCCAGCAAACAATCATATCCTTCAGAATCTGTAAATAATTCCAGCAAACAAAAAAATTAAACCACCTAGCAGAAAGTCAGAGAAACATAAACGAACCAACAGAAGAAGACGCGATAGCTGAACCGCATCCAAACGTCTTGAAGCAAGCATCAACGATTTGACCAGTGTTATCATCAACTTTAATTTGGAGCTTCATCACATCACCACAAGCAGGAGCACCGACTAAGCCGGTGCCGACCGTGGGGTCATTTTTATCGAACGAACCAACATTTCTAGGGTTATTGTAATGTTCCACGACTCTCTCGTGGTATAGCCTTAGCAGCGCCGCCGGCGGAGAGCTTCCAGGCCTCTCCAAAAAGCTTCCGAACACCCTTTTAGCTGAGTATTTCAACATTTTTCGCAGAGATTTTTCGGGAAATTCACGCGCAGAATCTAGATGATGATGGGGTGGGGGCGGAGCAAAACGAGATAGGTAGGGATTATACGTGTCGGAAGATAGGAGGAATTTTAATAAAGGCGGTTGTAATTACAGAGTCAATGTCGGCCTAGTAATATATAAGGTTAAAGGTCGTAAAGGACTGTTTTTTATCTAAAATGAGGAAAAAGGATAAGAAAAAAGATAATGTGGTGAGAGAGGAATGCGCCAGACGCGTATTACACGTGTGTTGAAAGATACGCCGCTACAACCAAATGTAGTGAACACACGTAGTAGTAACGCGCGCGTTTTTTCTTCTCAACCATTATTTTTTTTTCTTATCTTTTTTCCTCATTTAAGATAAAAAACAGTTATTTACGACCTTTAACCTTATATATTACTAGGCCGACATTGACTCTAAAATTATGTATTATTATTATTATTATTATTAACTGAAATCTAATGTCATAAAAATTGTGAATCAATCAAAAAACGGTTCATAAGTTTGATTTAACTTTTTCTTGGGTGTGACTGTGATATGATGATTAACAATTGAACTCGACTTGAATATTAAATGAGTTGCATATCAAGTATTAGCTTAAATTGAAAGCTCAATTTTAAGATGGTCATGGTATAAGTATTTGATCATCATGTTATTATTTTCAAGAAAATTCATTTGGTAGTTTTGTCTCTAAAGATAGGGGCCCAATTTAAAAACACTAATGCCTATTGGTTGAGGACACCAACTAAGATTTTGTCCATGATCAACCTAAAATTTGTACTCGGTACAAGACAATCTTATATTGGTTCCTAGTTTTTTTTAGAACAAAAAATAATGTTTAATTTGAATTGAAATTCGCCTCGAGTTTTCAAAACTCATGATCGTCATCAAGATTGTCTTGAAATTTGAGCTTGAATATGAGTCTATGAACAATGATGAATACTCAACTCTACTAAGACACGAGCATTTATACCTCTTTTATTACAACACTACATCGTTTTGATACATTAAAAAAGGAAAAAGATATCGAATCTCTGTTGGGACACGGGCGTGCCCTTAGCCTAAGGACACAAGCATCTGCCCCCTGATAATGATTGGCCTCTTGAGGTTGTGGTTGTGGTTGTGGTTGCTGTTGTTAGCATGAAGAAGAAGGCTCAAATCTGCAGACGCAATCGTATATGTTTCCATTCACCAACTTTTCTGCTAGTCTCTGATTCTTCACCATTGCCAACTGCATGCCAAAAATGCACATCCATTGTATTATTATTACAAGATGCTCTCACTATCAATGAAACTTAGAAGCAGAGTAGTACATGATGAGAATATATGCCGCCGCCGATTACGGACGGCCTTGTGATTCCTTTTTTGTGGAGCAAATATATCTTTTCACTGTGAGGAAGGAATCGCAGTACACCATTTCACGGTAGAGAGGATTTGAATTTCATTAGGAAGCAAACTAACTACATTTCCCTAATCTCACTTTCTCTATAAAACTCTAACCACAGATTACACCTGCTGCCACGAAGGGACATCGACTAGGGGAATAAAAAAGAATAAAGGGCAGTTTACCTTTAGAGCATCACATTTGAATCGCGCATTGAAGTTAGTATGCAGGGCTCTCCCCATGCCTTCCAATATTACCTGCACCCCCCCCCCCAGCTTTAAGTATTTAGTATTGCATCGGCAAGCGTATTGTTAGTATGAAATATCCATTTTCCGATTTATATATATTGAGAAGTGAATGCTGCTAGGTTTTGAAAGAGAATTTTTCATGTCAATTCCAATAACAAACAAACAAACAAGACAGAGAAAGAGAAAGAGAAAGCGCGTAGTAGTAGTACCAAATCAGCTTGTTTAGCAGCAGCAGCCAACTCAGAGCTGACCTGCCTAAGGTCAATACAAGGACTCCCACATCCGTTCTCAACCACCATTAACGGTACCACCGATGATGACGAATTCCCCTTATACTTATTATCCTTTGGACCTTCATCATCATCATCTTCTTCTTCTTCTTCTTCTTCTTCTTCTTCTATGTTTATCATTGCATCCACTAGAAGCCCTCCTGCTTCTGCTGCTCTTCTGATTACGTCACAGTGCTGTCACACAACAACCCAACCCCCTTTTTTTACAATCTTTCTTTCTTTCATTCTATTTTTATATAGGGAGCTATAATTCAGATATTCTGAGAGATGTTAAAAGCATCTCGATTATAGCTTCAACTTCAACCAAGGTTAACTTGAGAGAAAGCACTTACTCAAGTTTCATCGTATCATTATATGTAAATCATTATACCCTTCAAGTTAGGGCTGTAATAGAGCTGAGTCGAGTCGATACTCTCTAGGGCTCGAACTCAAGAAAAAAATAATCGAGTCAAACTCTTTTACGACTCAAAATACGAATAGCTCACAAGTAGCCCGGTTCACTTACAATCAACTTACCTTTGCAGCCTCAGCAATAATATCAGGCAACTCCATAGCAGTAACATCATTCAGGGCGGGCAGGGAATTCGCAACCAGTACAACCTACAAATGCAAGAAAAAGGGCCGCCAGCAAAAAAACCGTCCTCTATTATATGAGTTTCAAAACTAACTTAATAAAAAAAACTTGTAAACAACAAGGATTATAAATGATGAGAGCTAAAAATAAAATCATTTCCGAAGATACTTACAAAATAAAATTTAAAAAAAAAAAAAAAAAACGAATAAAATAAATAACCTCAGTTCCACGTTGAAGAAGCTCCCGAGCTAGAGGAAGCATACCAAGAACAACATCAGCACCTGAGTTGTCAACAAAAAGCAAAGCCCTCTTATAATGACGTTTCTTATCACCAGAAACAAGCATTCTCTCCTTGAAACAATCGAAATCATCAACCTGTAGCAGATAACAGTTTTTAGAAGTTGATAAACCAACTCAAAAAGTGATGTTCTGAATCCATATTGTACAAGATATAACGTATATAACACTTGCCCTCCATGGTCGATGCATCTTATTGCGGCTCATTCTATAAATCTCTATTATTGTTCCTTTATGATAAAGTTCCACGCAGGCACGAGATCCCCAGTCAAAGATGTTAGCCGCAAGAACGCCTTCAACAAGAGTTAACAGTCTTGCTTCCTACAAGAGTGAGAATATGTAAGGAACGTTAAATACTAAATGCCACGAGTCCCTGCGAAAATAAGCATTCAGTTGCTTCTTTATGGAAATACCCTAAAGCTGAACTAGTGTGATGTACATACATGGGTGTAAATGATCCGAGCCGATTCGAGCATTGGACTTATCGAACTAAGTCAAACCGAACTCGAACCGTTCACGAGCGGCTTGAGTCATTTACACCCCTAGATGTACATAACCAATCCTACCTCATTCATACTATCAAGCTCCATCAGAAGATCAGGTAAAACAGCAAGCGACGCCTCGTTTTCCCTGTATATGTAAAAGAAAGAAAGAAAGAAAGAAAGAAAGAAAAAAATATAAAAACAATATAGATCACAAGGGATGATAAACAAACAATTAAGTGTGCATCCTCGATTCAGCAAAAAATCATCCTTAGAAAATGGAGCACGTGTACACTATTCGCCCGTACAAGGAGGACGATGAGATAAAGGGCTGAACAGTTTTCCATTTGACATGCTGGATAGTTATAAATATGAAAATAAGACAAGTTGGTTTTACGTATTCATACCTCTGCTTTATACTTCGGTAGGCATCGAAAAAATGAAATTCTCTCAAGCATTCTTCTCTTAGTTCCAAAAGGTTAGCAAGACCGAATTTTCCGTAAGCAGCAGGTTCCTCCATCAACCTTATAAAAAATTATAACAAGATTATGAGTCCTAAATGCATACACATGTTTTATAATATGCGCATTGAATAGAAAGTAAAAAAAACAGCTATGCGTTTAATATACCTAGCTAAATGAGCAGAAAAAGCACGAGCAAATGCATCCCCTCTTCTTTTAGCATCATCCGTACCACCTTCGCTTGCAACAGCCTGCTTAATCTCCACATAAAAAGTGAAACAACATCCTCTAATGCAAAGGACTAATCATAAACCAGAAAATAGTTTATATACCTTGTCAACAAGGTCAGGCAAATGTTCGGAGAGCACGGTGAACCAATACCTAAAGCAAATTAAAAATAAAAAAAATGGTTATGCGAAAAAAACAAATAACCAAGAGCACAAGTTCTTCAAATAACCAGGTATGCTAAGGCGGCCATATAATGAAGTAGCAAGTATAAACTCACTCTAGCTCACTGTTGTCTGAGAGGTCTACAGTGTTAGGTTCATACCTGCAGAAAAACACCAAAAAATAACAACTCTTTCGACAATCAACTGTTTAAACCATATTCAAAATAAATGGGTTGGCCATAGGGAAAAAGCTTCATACTGTTGAAGTCAATTATGTTTAATACGTAAATTTTTTTTTTTACAAATTTAATTGATAGACTAATTAATAATTTGCATACATTTTTGGGTCAGCTAACAGGGGGAAAACCTCCAAAGAAGGCACAAAGTGGAGGACACCAACATTCAATTTACTGGCATCAGGCCGCAAGACGTCTCCTTTCGATGATGGAACTTCAAATCCCCCAAGGCCTGTGGTTCCAGGTAGAGTCATCGGAACAGGAGCCGTAATTTCAGTCCCCTTTAATATAAACTTCTCCATCCAAGTTATCTGCAACCAAATACAACTACGTTTTTTTTCACTATATCCAACACGTCTGTTGCAATGAAATCAACTAGAATCATTTGGCAAACATTATTTACCACATCCACAAAGCATAAAAAAGAGCTTACGTGTGTGCGTGTGTATACATATACATATATACACACACACATTAAGCGGTAGTATGGTAAACATTTCCTGACAATATACACAAGTATTTGACTTCAGCACATATTGCAAGACACACAAACACACTAAGCGACAGTATGGTAAACATGTATATACGAGTATTTGACTTCAGCACACATTGCAAGACATATATATACACACACACACAGTAGGCAGCAATATGGTAAACATTTTCTGACAATATATACAAGTATTTGACTTCAGCACACATTGCAAGACATATACATATATATGGATACACACACGCACACACACACAGTATGGTAAACATTTTCTGACGATATCTACAAGTATTTGACTTCAGCACGTATTGCAAGACTTCATTGTACATGTAGTTTTGAACCTTCTTTGACAAATAAAGACTAGATAACCTAGACATTTTAATGTTATCTGGTCCGTAGACAAACACAAAATTACTTCTAACTACTGGCTAATTATAGCCATAAATTTTTTTGAAATTATAGGTCCTATTTCACACGATTGGCTTCGGTGAGGTAGCTCTATCTTGAGGAGGATCACACTTTGGCAATGAAGCACAAACTATACTTCAGCTAGCGCACAGTTTCCGTGTATGGAACTCGTCGACATCACTCTTTACCAAAGCCTTTTGAGGTTCTTGTATTGAGTTATCGTTGGTTCATTTAATTGTTTACCTCACATTCTACTTTTTTTATAAATTATCTGAGAATTGATGTATTCAATGAAGCGAATCACGTGCCTCCCACCGCATTCTTTCAGATTCATGACTGAAACCTCTGCGCCTCGGTGCACATTCACTTTTCACAACTATAACGGAGAAAGTAAGAATCATTTTATTTATTTTTTGTTTCGCTCCAACTTTTTAACAACAATGCACACATTCAAAAAACTAATCATGAAAGTATCTCGTGAATATAATTTTTTCAAACAACTAATCATGAAAGTATCTCGTGAATATAGTTTTTCATCATGGACAAGACTCATTTAGCCTAAAACCGTAACACACAAAAGGACAGCCAGTGCGAAATCATCACCCGGGAATTAAGTTAGGAACCGACAGCTAGCCACATAGATCTATGCAAAAAAGCTTGCCTTCTCATTCAAATCTCCAAGGGCTGGTCCATGAATATTACCACCAATATATGGTGCTCCCATCGGAAACCTTTCAACCAGCTGATGTACCATCAGATCATCTAGACCGTGCTTTTCATAGCTCATAAAAGCACCTAAAGCTCCTAAAAACCCTTCATGTCGCAGAAACATAGCTTTGGCATCGCCCTTTGACCTTTTCAAACAATCAACAAAGGATAAGTCGGGAAATTTGGTAAGAGTCCATATGAATGAAGTCAAGGAGAGAAACATGGCAGGTGTCTGAAACTGTTCTCAATTCAGAGATGACGTGATTACCAGAATTGTACGGCAAAAGAAATTGTGTCCATGGTATAAGCATGGCCTCTTATGAAAAATCCTCCAAAAAATATACGTTTCAGCCCAAAACGCAAAGCATTTAAATAGGCTATCTGCATGAGTGCAAAAAGAGATCAGGTGAGACACAAAACTAAAACAGACGTATACTCAGCTTACAATGGAACACAAAATGAATGTCATCGTCAGAAATCAAAGTCAATGAACATAAATCAATGCTTTTGTTAGCAATGCAGAATCCGAGATTGCAAACTTCAAAATCACACTCCAGCAAAAATCACTGCTTTTTCTAATCATGCCTAATAAGATATCAAAAGCGACACCAATTTTATGAATTTGAAGAATCTTTACTCAAAGTTGGCATATTTTCTATTGTCAAACATGATAGTGTAATCAGTAGCTGAGCTTTTTACAACTAACTTTGTCCAACTTTTGGTGATTTAATGTCAAAGACTAACAAACTCATACCCAATTCGACACATCAAAATGCAATTCCCAGAAAATAAAAGCCAAATAGTGACTTGCCTGCCCAATGTTATATGAAATCATTCTCAAGAGAGACAAAGAGATATCTTCAGGTTTATAATCTTCAAGCTCCTTGTTTTCAGAAATCGCCTTGCCAAAACTGGAAGCAATTGTTGATGCAGAAAGACCAATCTTCAACCATACGGAATTTCGATGACTCGGTCAGATCACCAAGAAAAGTCCATGAGACTATAATGTCTCGATAAAGATGAAAATACGCCGCATATCCAAATTAAACATTTGTTGCTTTTAAGTAAAACCGTACCTTTGAGTAATCCATACCACCGTAAATATCACCAACAAGCATGTCAATGGTTCTATTATCACCTCTTTGACTTAGTTCAAGCAACTCATCAAAACTGCAGGACACGATCAACAACTTATATACAACATCTGACACCCTAAATAAATCTCAAAACGGCACAAATTTCAGTAAAAGTAACTAGCACCTCTTACACTTTGTTAACAGTTTTCCTAAGCCCCAGTATGTCCCACCACCAACATTTGTTCCACTAACGCGCTGAAACTTACCATCACCATCGACCTAGACGAGCGCATATTTGAATGATATGTATATGTGCAATACTAAATACAGTTCAATCATATGAAACAGGGAAAAGATTTTACTAATACCTTTATCATACTGACGCCTGAGCCAATATTAACAAGTAGATACGGAAATAAATCATTCTGATCAATCTGTACGAATTCTTTACGTCCCTCCATGTGTGTGAACGCTTCATGACGTATCGCCTCTCAAAGCCAAGATATAATAAGGTAAAAGTCAGGCTGACATAATGAGGCAATAATGAACACTGAATTTCAATGACCTAAAACTCAATACTAAATATCTTCAGTCTTTGGTCGGGTATCGGAACCAAGAAGTAAATAGTATCAGAGGACTAAAGTCGATTATTTGGAAGGCACCTTCAGCAAAAAGTTTGCCCCGGCCACCAGACAATCCATTTCATCTTCTTTCTCTATACTAACTCCAAGCTTTTCCCTAAAGAGATCTGCATGCTTGTAAGCTCCACCACCTGTAGCCTTCTCGAAGGAATCAACTTGTCAGTAGATGCCGAGACCAGAGGATAAACAATTTTTTCCGTAAAAATAAGCTTGATTACCCGTCAACTTTCAAGAAATTCAAAATCTAATGTACGTAGATCACCAGTAACTAAAGAAACATGGTTAAAATATAAAAAGGAGACTATAGAAGATTATCATGCCTTTTCTCAATCGACAAAGATTTAGCACGGATACACAACAGATACATAGGATACATGTCTGAAACGAATTTGCAATTTTTATAAAAGTCGGATACAGGATTATATGCTCATTCATAACTTGGATACATAAAATGAAGAATCCGTTTGAAAACAAAAGAAAAGCCGCCATAAATAATGAAAAGCTACCCGAATTGAAGAAAAATAACTAAAAAGTTGTCTATTATATGAATTTAGATACTAAAAATTTTGGTCCGTATGCATTTATAATCTACATGTATCCCCTTCGTATCCGTATCCTATATTTTTCGAAAATCTTGCATCTCCATAACCTGTATCCGCGTATCCGTACCCATGTATCCATACCTGTGCAACCTAGGATATAGTCAATACACCCTACTTCATTATATGGGATCAAGCACCCTTCCCTTCTCTATCAACAAATTTTACTCGGACTTTAGAAATATTTTATATGCATAAGGAATAGATAACATTATCAGTATACCTTAATTACTGTATTCTCATCAGCAGCCTCAAAATTCCGAAGGCGCGCATCCATTCCTGTGGACACAATCATTATCAACAAAAACAAGAAAAAGTACAAACCAATAACTATGTAATTCTTAAACCATGTAGCAGTTAATCATAAAACGAGAACAAGAGAACGTATAGCTTAGCCATACCGCCACGATGCAGTTGTTTGGAAGAGATAAAATCCAAGCACTCATTAATTTTCGATGTCTCGAATTTCACAAAGTGAAGCCTTCCTCCTAGTATTGGGTAGCTTCTTCTACTACCATTGGAAATCCCTGGACTCTGCTTTATTATTCTCTTCCTCTTATCATTTACGGGACAATCCTCGTGTCTGGAAAAATAAATTAGTTTGATGAGAGATCCTGCAGGAACAACATAGTAAATAAACAGTAATTAATGATATAAGAAGGGTCTATATTTAGTTTATGGCTGCGAAATAGCTCGAACGCATTCAATGTGCAATACATTACAAAGAAGAGAAATTCCAAGTCTGTTATCAACATTTCAAACGTTGAATCCAGAGCTTAGAATAGACTTTAAAACAGTTGATTGTGAGCCAACGAAAAACTCAACTCTAAGCTCTAAAAAACAACCTTTAAGAAAACGAAGGTAATGTAATGACAGTAACAATGCCCAAAGCAAAAACATTAACCACAGCATATGGATGAAAGTGCCCCAAAAAAGCAGCACACAAGAAAATGCACGAAAGATTAAAAATGAAGTAAGAAAAAAGCAGCACCAACATATACAATCGTTTAAGCTGAAAAACAACCCAGAGAAGAGAAGCAGCTAAACCCACCTCCAATGTCCAAGGCCAAATGGGATAAATCATCGGACTGATTAGGCAAGAGAATGGTGGGGTCCCTCTCCTCGAAATTTCCTTGAATAGCAGCACCACTAAGGTCAAGCTGAGGTCTTGAAGATGATCGGATAATGGAAGAATTGGCTCCAACTGGCGCCATATCTTTCTCTCCCTTGTCAGACTTGCTGAAATTATGAGTGCCTGAATCATCTTCATTTATGTTGTCAAATTGAAGAGTTTGATGAGTCTGCTGCTGGGTTAGTTGATCAGCCATTACTCTGTGCTTCTTCCCTACCAGCTGCCTAACCTTATTTATTTTTGGTCAATTTCGTACAAAGTCGTTTTTTTACTGGTGAATGAATGAGACTATGGATTTTTTTTTCTTTTTAGTAATTATTACAGCAATTAATTAAAAAAATAAAGGAAAAAAACTTGTGAATTAAAGTAAAACTTGGAGAGCAATTATATTTTAAAAAAATACTGTAGATGGCTAAAAAAAGGAAACTAGGAAAAAAAGGCGGCCAAGAAAACAACGTGCGTCACATCCCCACAGATTACAAGAATTACGGGCACCGCCATTAGATAACTACTAGTACTTGATGACTAAGCAATATACTAGTACTATATAATGGGATTCCGAAACCAGGATTCGAAAAACAATTTGAAGTCTTTGTACGTACGTAGGAAATTAAAGGTGTTTGATGAAAATCTTTGTGCTGTATTTTTACCCACTATAAATTTCTCATTTCTTCTTCCTCTTCTCCTGCTCTGATTAAAATTTAAAATAAAAAAAAAAATCTTGTTTGGGAAATTTTCTGTTTCCTTTGTTTGAGAATTTTGATCCAGATTGAATGTAATGGAAGGCAATTCAAAGGACAGCAGCTCGACGCAAGAAGGATGGACAATGGAAAATCCATGTGTGGAGGTTAATAATGAAAAACAGGATACGTTTTCGGATAGCGAAAGCGTAAATTATGGTGGTGGGAGGAGCAATTTAGAGGAATCATCGAAGGGTATGTTTGGATCTGATTTTATCCGACTTGATGAAAAGGATGAGCTTCACCTGCATATTAAGGAACGGTTCCTTAAGGATTTGGAAGGATTTGATTTACAAACACAAGTAGTATCTATACATAAAAATTGTTGCTTGAGCTCATATTGGCAGGGAAAGATAAAAGCATTTCAGAGTTATATCAAAGCACATGAAGAGATTGGGGGTAATATTGGCAATGGCAATGCTAATTTGAGGCAGGCATGGTTTAGTGCTTCCAAGGCTCAGATCGTTTCAATACTTTCTCGTGGTTATTTTAGTGAAGCTACTCACAATGGGATCTATGGCCGCGGCGTTTATCTATCACCCCATCACCTTACTATTGATTGGTAAGTAGGCAGATTCTGTTGTTTCTGGCTACTTTCAATTGATATATGCTTTTGTTGTTGTTGAATTTGCTGTTTTTTGGTGTTGAATCTTTGCTTTGGCACCTTTTTGCTGTTATTTGTGTTTATTTTCTCCACAACGATTCTACCACCGCTGCACCACTCTTTTGCCGTACGTACACCACACTGAATGTCATTTCTTGATGGATTAATGAGGCAAAAATCGGCTTTCCAAAAGTCGATTCTTACCGTACACGGATACACCACACATACACCAACAATGAAGGTCATTAATTCTTGAGCAAAAAAACTGACTTTCCGAAGAATCGACCTTTGAAAGGTTGATTATGGTATTAGTGCACGGCTAGTGTGGTGGATGGTAAATTCGGTGAGATGAAAATAAAGGCTTCCACATTGTAGTTGTTACTACTTACTACTATCTATATATCGTTTATGTTACTATCTATCGTATATTAATAATAAAGAAAGAATAAAAAAAAATGACAGATTGTAGTTGTTTTTTGCAGTTTGCAATCCTGTGTTCCTGATGAAAATGGTGTGAGATACATGGTGTTTTGCCGCGTAATAATGGGGGAGATGGAGATCATACGCCCTATTTCAAAACAAAATTGCTCAAGTTCAAACGAGTATCATTCAGGGGTGGATGATTTGTTTTGTCCCACAAAATACATAATTTGGAATGGTCAAATGAACACTCACATATTTCCGGTTTTTGTGATTAGCTTCAAATCATCATCTAACACAAACCTAAGTACTAGTAAGTATTTCTTTGCTCGATTTTGTTATTCGCTACATATGATAGATATACTGATGGATTGCTTGTGTATTGAATTGCATCTTGCAGACAATGTTGTTTCAAGGGCACCGAGTAAGAGTAAGAAACCGAGATCTCCATGGATACCGCTTCCGATGCTAATAGATGCTCTTTCTAAGGTTCTCCCAGAATACACCATGAGATTGCTCAGAAAGCATCACCTGTCTTTTATGGTATGTAAATGTAATGTAATGTAATGTGGGTTCTGATTGTTCTGATTGAATTTCTTGGTTAATTGCGCACTGAAATCCATCTTCTGTATTGCTGATTGCTGCTTATGTGTGAGAAATGTGTAATTGAAGAATATAAAGAGGGTGTTGGTCATGTATGTAAGATTGTATGTATGCAGTGGGAGTTGGGCAGTTGAATTTAAAACAAAATTTTCTACTAATTTTAAATATGATGGAATATATTTGATGTCAATATTTAGTATGGGCCGGGGTGCAGGAAAAGCGGATCAGCCGTGAAGAAATAATAAAGAAGTTTAGGGATATGGTGGGGGATAAACTGCTGGTTGAAATGATAAAAGCATACCGCTACAAGGTACCGTACAACATTTGATCCTTTAATAATTATTAGATGACGACGACGATTTGGAGGGTGCCTCTCCAAACGCTGTTGCTATTTGTTTGCAAAATGGGAATTGAAGTAATTGATGCAGTTTATGTTTGTGTTTTGAATGATGCAGTTTCATGGATCACCTACTCCAAGGCCTGCTACAATTCCTTCTCACAATCAAAACAAGTGAAGCGATTGAACCTCAAAAGATTAGTCTGAGTTCCCAGTATGTGCTGTGCTGTGCTGTGCAGGTTCAAGGAAGGAAACATATCATCATCAGTATATTGGGACCAAAAAATGGCTAGCTAGCTTTTGTTGAGCAGTATATATAGGGACCAAAAAATGTTTGTATGCTTTTGTTGTTTGTTTACTACTCTAAGTATAGACTAGTGTCTTACCATATAGCATGTCATCTTGTTTTTTTTTTTTTTTTTTCCCTTCCAATGGTTAGTGCAAGTTGATGATGATGCTTCTTTCTTTCTGTTGGTTCAATAATTTTATCATCTCTTGTAGTAGTAACAGAAAATAATAGTCACGGTGACGATATCTATAGTACATAAAGTTTGTGGGAGAAGGAATTTCTCGGGAATAAAAAGCATTCAAATATCAGATCGTTCTTACTCTCAAGGAAATTGACCGAGTAAAAAAGATTCAAATGCCTAGCTCAACTTGTTAGAACTGACGTCCTGGGACATGAAGGTCTCAGGTTCAATTCTCTATGGAAGGCGATAATTTGAGAGTCATACAACGTAGTTTTCCTCTGGTGTGTTAGTCCTCTAGTTTTCCTCTTTAGGAAACTGGCTAGAGCTGAGGCCTGAGACCTGAAGGTCTCAGTTTCAAATCCTTCTGGAAGGCAATAATTTGAGAGTCCTCCAACGTAGTTTTCCTCTGGTGTGTTAGTCCATTAGTTTTCATCGTTAGAAAAGTTGTACTCACGTTATGTGGTTTGTTAAAAGAAAGTTGTACATAAATTATGTGGTGTGTTAGTCCACTATTATGATTGTAAAATAGTTGTAGTATTCTTCCTTTCACTTGAATAATAATAATAAAAAATTTGTCCAACTTAAATTGAAAAGGCTAACATATCTAATTAACAAATGGTCCAACTTAAATTAAAAAGCCCAACATATATCTGTCTTAGTGGATTTTTGGTTTTTCTGCCATAGTCGGGATCCCGACTTCTTTGATACAAACCCGAAAATTTGTTTCTTAATTGTTTTTCTTTATTCTTCTCCCATTTCCCTTCACTTTTGTATGTAGGAACCCACAATTTTTTCCATTTTTGCTCTTAAGCTACTCAAACATAAAAACAATCGAAAACATACCCTAAATCGAGTACAGACTAAATATATAATACACACCATAAATATCATAAAATTGAGATTTATATATCATAGTGTTGGGTGTAAAAACTAACTTCAATGAGAAGGATATGTTGGAGTGGGGAGGAACTAACTCTATCTTTCAGGCTGAGCTGATGGCTATCAATGAAGTTGTATGGATTGTTAGGGACTATGTGGTGTCTGCTTTACTAGTGGGGTCTGATTCCCTCTTTGTTGTGTTGGCCATACATCAAAATCAGAAGCATGGATGAAGATGGGAAAGCCCTCATTGATGATATTATGCCCATGATTGATCATGGGATAGAAGTCAAGATTTTCTATAAGCCTAATGATGCCAACCGCGCGTGCTGCGGATCAGATGGCCAGAAAAGTGCTACAAGGAAATTTTGGTGTTGAAAGGGTTCCAAATCCCCTAGAGAATGCGATGAATATTCTTGTTGAAGATATGAAGGGTCTTCATCTACCTAGCTATTAGCTTGTTTTGTGTGTTCTTTTATGTCTTTAACCTTGTTTTGTATATATAAAAAAAGAGAAGGATGTTGGAGTGGTAACACTAGCGAGCAACACGAGAATGATACGTCGACTCCTTTTCGTCTACATAAAAAATACATAAGATGATATGAATCAAACATTTTAAATTAACATAAACTAAAAATCCAACAAACTCGAAATACTTTATCTGTTTATCGTTAATTATATGTATTTTTATGTAAACTTAATGATGTAAACATATCGTTTTTTCGAGTAAGTAGATGTATGGAGTGAGTTAAGTTTTGATATATATATATATATATATATATATATATATATATATATATATATATATATATATATATTCCAAAAGTGAACTTTAAAAGCATGCATAATATCAAAAAAGATGTTGCACCGACATCTCATATATGGGTAACGTCTGCGTGTATCCGACACGTTTCCGACACATTACACGCGTCTCACACGCGCCGACAGTGTCGGACACGTGTCGGTTGATTTAAAATAATGTTAAATTAAATTTTAAAACCGACACGCCAGGACACGCCCCGACACGCCAGGACACGTCAAGGACACGGAGCGACACGGAGGGACACGTCCCGACACGGGGGACACGCTCCCGACACGGCTATTTATATTTTTGTATATTTTTTTGTATTTTTGTATTTTTTTGTATTTTTATATATTTTTGTATATATATATATATATATATATATATATATATATATATATTTTTTTATATATATATAAATTTATATATATATAAAAAAATATATATATATATATATATATATATAAAATGGGTTCATATACATACTTATTGATCCATACTTACTGCATTTACTACTAAAATAGTGCATTGATCATTATTTTAGTGCATCTGCTTATTGTTTGAGTGCTTTGGGTTTCTAACAGCTTTTATATAATAAACAATAACAGCTTTATACAATAACTAGTGCTTGACTCAAACAATAAATCAAGGTCTGCACTAAAATAGTGATCGAGATGCGGTATGTAGGTATGTATGGATAGTATGGTATGTAGAGGAACTCAACAAATATATATATATATATATATATATATATATATATATATATACTACGTGTCCCCATGCGTGTCGTGTCTATATTTTTTGAAAGTTCTTGATGTCATGAAGTATTCAGATCGTTGTCGTGTCACACAGTGTCGATGTCGATGTCGGTGCAACATAGATCAAAAGTATAATGTGAATGAAAGAAGTTAAATGTAAAAAAATTAATTACAAGAAGTGAAATGAGTGTCATAATTACATTGATATGATATAGACAGCCTTAAACAATACTACAAGTGTATGAAGCAATTAATTACTCCCTCCGCCTTACATTTTGATATGATAAATCTTTCTCATTTTTAATACTGAGACAGCCTTAAACAATACGAATATTATAAGTCACTCAAAAAACAATACAATATTTTCATGAAATATTAAAAGTAATTTTATTATTTTTCATTTGTTACGGAGACGGAGGAGTAATACATTTGTTGCCTTCAAAGTGTTGGTAACTAATATGCTTTGTTCTTGCAATCTAAAAAACTTAGGGTATCTTTATTTGCAGCAAATAAGATTTACTACTGCATCACTTTATACGTCTCATCACACCTAAAATCAAAATCTACCTTTACACCATATCGAATTTCAATATGTATTTACACTTTATTTTTTACTTTTACACCACGCATTTATATTATTTCCACACCAAATTTTAATCACAAATTAGTCCCTTTATTAACATACTCCCCCCGTTTTTATATATATGTCGCAGAGAAAAAATCACACAGATTAAGAAAGTAATTAATATGGAGATGTAAATGTTTTGTTGGTAAATGAGTTTTTAGTATTGGAATTGTGTTTTTTTTTATTGAAGATGTAAATATTTTGTTGGTAAAGGAAAAAAATAATAATAAATACTGCATTGGAAATGTAAAATGACCGATAAATAAAAAAATGGTAAAAACTGAAATGTGACAGATAAAAAAAACGGATGGAGTACCTTTTATTATCATCCAAAAAAAAAAAAACCTAATTGCCAGCCCCAAACCAGCTCTGCCATCGTCATCTTCTCCACCACCTCCTAATTCTTTCTTCCACCTCCCTGTAAACAGATTGGATACCATTATCTTCTTCCCCCCACCCTTGAAAGCCGACTTCTCTTTTCCCTCCCCATAAAAACTAGCCATTATAATCTTTATTAAAAATAACAATAAAAACCTTAAATCTACTTTATCAACACCACCACAACGGCTAGGCTGTTTCGAAGTTGCACCACCGTGGCGTGGTGGTTTCAGATTCATTTTTCTTGTGAAGTGACCGACTCTATATTGGGTCTTGTTTCACGACGGAAATGGCTGCGCACAGGGGTGGATTTGGCCCTTAAAGGTAAGAATATCACGCTGAGGTGGTCAGAGCCACCGGACCGCGGAGATACATCATTACCAGTGCTAGAAGGTGAGCCACCGTCTACATCTGGTACGAATTTTTCAAAACGGTTCTCCCATCACTGTTGTATTTAAAGGAGACGGTGAAATTGAAAGTTTTCCGGTGGTGTTGTGTGGCCGCAAAACCGACGGATAAATTGGATGAGTTAATGAATCTGAAAACCTAACAAGACCTATGACGATACGCGCTTTCACCCTCCACGCTATCGCCTCATCTACGGCCATCATATTATAAAATAACTCCAGTATATCCATGTCGATGCCCAGGCTCGAGGCCAAGGCCATCTCATAAACGCCAGGCTACGATGATCGACTATCGACTACCGAAGCAACAGATAGAGCTGCTCACTGCACTGTATGCAAGAATGTAGGACACAGCCGAGCCCTGTAGTCGATAATCACAGGTATGTCGACATCGAGACAGAAGTCCGATCACCTACTGCCCATTAACAAATGATAATGGCGCAAGGTCACGCCATTTAAGGTAAAGCGACAATAACATGTTCGACTTAACCTGTGGTTAGCTAAAGATCGCACATTATAATACCCCCCAATCCATGAACTACGTAGCGCTGATTCCTTAACATAACAGATATCGAGGCAATCCAAGATACGCCTTGACTCACCAAGATACATAAAATCCACCACCTCATTCCTCTTTTTGGCATTAGTGTTTCTCAAAAGCTCATCACTGATTAAATTAGGCCAAATCATCAAGCGCGATTGATTTGTTATCGCCATCGGCGCCTGTGGCGAGGGTCTTCTATTGATTGAATACACAAAAACACGAGCCTCCCAAGAAACCAAATCGTGATCCAAAATCAAGATCTAAAGTAAGATGATCAAGGCTCCTGCATTTAATGAGCCGATCGATCCGGCGCTCGAGGAGGTATGTCAATAATAAGAAATTTCAGAGAGAGACAAGGACCGAATCACACTGCGATCCCGCTTTCTGAGGATCTTATTCAAGACGATCCTCAGCGCAGAAAATGCAAAAGGTGAAAAAGATCCTAAACCACAATTTTGGTTTAAGATACAGACAAGAAAATAGAACCGCCAGCATTTCGATGATGGCACCACCGACCGAGACCCACCATCTCAAATGAAATTGAGAGAAGTTGACCTTGATAAATAAGGTCTCCCTCTGGGCACCAGTGCAATGCGTTGTCGGAGAAAGTTCGAGACGCTACTCCATCTCGAGTCGAGCAAGAGAATGGTTCACGGGTTACCACCAGGGAGTTGATCTCCGTAGTCATCCCGGTACATGCTTAGTCGCCAAAGTTCCAGACGCGGCGAGAGGACGATATAATCAACAAGAAATTTCACATAGAATTTACTATTTTCTTTTAGTACATTATCATTTGCTATTCTTGATGCTCAATATTTTTTTTCTTCTCGGACATGAACACAATTGAAATTGGAAGAAGAAGTTGTCTTGGTTTGCGGGGGATGATTCTTTATGAGTGGGTTGTAAATTTTAAAAGTTTGGGAGAGATGTGATAAGATAAAAATTTGGTGGTAATAAAAAATGGTTTTTTTAAAAGTTTGAAATAAAAATAGGGAATATCTTTTCACACAAATTTTTATCTTCTGTACGCGCTTTTTTTTCCAATTTCTATTTTTTTTATTTTACGGCGTTCAATTCGATTTTGCCTAAAGTTTGGTCGATTATCCATCTTGAAATATGGTCGAATATACGTGTTGAGAGTCATGTGGTTGATTAAGGATTCAAGCTTTCCAAACTCATACATTTTCAGAAAGATCATTCGACCAATAGAATACTTGAAGTTTTGATAACAACAACATTATAAGAAAGTAGTCATTCGATCGAAATCTAGGCTCGATATTGAGTCGATCGTAGCTTAATCTTCTCTAATAAGAACCAAGGTTCATAATACACTGTGGGGCAACACTTACTGGCATTAACAAAATCAGCAAGTCGAATCCTAAAGGTATCGAATAAAACATTCAATTGTTTATAGGAGTTTTGAAATTTTGAAATAATAGTTGTGGTGTGTAAGACAACATGAATGATATTACCAATAAATTGCCGCTAGAATAGTATATATTTTCGTCGACTCATTTATATCATCATTTCTATTTTAATGAGATGTGAAAAGATAGTGTAAAAAATAGATGACAAAATGGTCGAGATCCAATTTGTTTACAGGAGGTTTTGAAATTTGAAATAATAGATGTGAATATGATCATTTTATTTTAATTTGGGAGGTGTAACATATCAAAATTTAATTTAATGTCGAATATATACAGAAAGTTGATTTAGAAAGATTTTTTGGGTTATCAAACTTGAACGAGTGTAATGGAAATGAATATTCGTCAAAATTAATATCAATTGGCAAATTAACGTAATTAAGCCTAAATAATTGGACCCATAATTTAACTTGGAAATCTACAAATTACTTGTAGTACTAGTTTTTCATCACCTAATGGAAGCTTCATGAAAAAATCATCATCATCATGATGATAATAATAATAATTCAAATTCCCATATTTAAGCAATCCTCAATTGCTTTCATAGTGACTGTTGCTGTACCAAAAGTAAAAAAATTTGCCTAAGCTTCTATTATTGTCCTTATTTTCTTTAAACTTTAATTTACCAACGCATTTTTCCAACCAAACATGTCAAAAAATAAAAGGATGATAAAATAATAACGTGTCGTTCATATATAGGTGATGTTTGTTAAATTGTGATACCATATTTACTCAAGTAAAGACTATGAAATAACTCATTCTTGTTAAGGCATATGGAAAATGACAAGGAGGAGGGAATATTAAAAAAAAAAAAAAGGTAAACCCTACCTACCTCCGAGGGTCCTCACTCCCACTGTCCCACGGTATGAGTGGAAATGTAAATCAAGATCACGATATTTCAGTCGATAAACTGCCGGCTACTTTAAGAGAGAGAATAATTAAATCCTCATGTGGAATCGAACATCTAACCTCCATTGGGAAAGAATTCTGCACTCCACGCCATGCTAACCAAGGTTATGTCCTGGGGACGGAGGAGGGAATATTTTGTTTTAATAATGTGGGTTTAAATTTTGATAGATTTGTTTTGTTAGGATGATAGATAGAGTTGTATTTTGAATTAATGTCTAAAAATGACAAAAATCATACGTTTTAACAAGTGTCCTAATAATTATTAGTGTGTCAAAATGTTTATTTGGTGGAGAACAATGTCACTACGAAAGATATAAATTAGTTTTAATCGAAATCATATAATATATTATCTCTAAAATAACGTAGCATTTTTTTTTTTTTTTTTTTCTATCGTCGCATAGGTTGATTAATGAAAGTATATATGGAGAGTAGAATATCTAAAATAGATTAGATTTGAGACCCTAAGGCCTAAGCTATACTAACAAGTCTTTTCTCTAGTCTCAGGTGGTCCCAGCTCCTTTTGTCTTTCTCGTTCCTTCTTTGATTTGATGAATTGAACAAAAACAGTAATAATATTATACGAAGTAATTCTTATTTAGCTTTAGAACTGATCGACTTGAAAGTTTTTTTTTTGCCCAGAGGAGACCCTCGCTCGGGTGATATATTCATCTGCATCGATTGACATATAAACAAATTTGAATCACATAATTTTACTTCAGTTTAGATATAAAAGATCTACATTTTACTATATGGATGCACTCTGCATATGGTGGATGCACCAATAACTTTTCCTCATTTGGCTCAAACCGTTTCTCTATCCTCCTGATCCATGTACGAGGCTTTTGAAAAATATATGATATGAATACGGAAGTCGTATATACATACAAATATATATATATATATATATATATATATATATATATATATATATATATATATATATATATTTGTGTGTGTGTGTGTGTGTAAATACAAAATATAAAAGGATTGGTTATCTTCCTTTTTGGTACTATTTGAACATTTTAGACTCATTTTCACTCATTATTTGATATATTTACTCAATTCTCAACATGAACACATATCCGAGATAAGGACATGCATAGAAAAACATTGTAGTTGCCTCTGGAAATGTGTTTAAGTATATATCTCAAGCATACATGTGTTGGTTACGTAGCTAATATGAGATACGCTACCAGATAGAAGTATTCGTGTATGTGCATCATTGGTGACCACATGTGATCTTAGGTAAGAAATATAATAACAAAACAAATGAAAATTTTAAAAAGACACATAAAACACATACCATACATAATAGTGTTAATAGTATTATATATAATAATATTTTTTCTTTTTTTCTTTTTTCAAATAACATCTATCACCAAATTCAATGCATACATGTCGATAATTTGACGATCAATAGATGATATTTGACATATTCCTTGGTGACAATTGATATATTTTCAAGTAATGATAGATGCACAATCAATTTAACACAACAGACGACAAAACATAATCTCTCACGTACTTTTGATTTTGACGTGTTTCAAGTGATTGTAATTTAGACTTTTCAAAATCAATAATATGAGATTATGTTCAAAATTATATTTACATACCTTTTTCTCGAGATTATGTTTAAAATAATACGTGCACAACCGTTGTATATTCTTCACATAACCACTCAACTTCAATTTCTTGTTTAAAAAAAAAAAAAAAAAAAAAAAAAAAACTTCAATTTAAATGTATTTCAGATATATATATAAGTTTTCGAAAAGAAAAGAAAAATAGATTTTCCATGTTTAAAAAAGGAAAAAAGAAAATGAAAAGCTTTATCATGTCACAAGGCGTCACCCTCCTCCTACCGACCTTCGTTTTCCTTTTCCCGATAAATGTTCCTAATCTTTCTGACTACTTCTCTCTTTATCTTTTACTGTATTCACATTTCATCAACTAAATCAAAATTATCAAATCATTTTTATTTTTTTTCTTCTTTTTTTTACTTTTTCCCCAACATTTTGCAACCACTCAGCTCCTATAAACTCTCAAACCACTTCCCCTCTTCTTCAGCTCATCTGTTTATAATAATCCTCTGCCAAATCTAATCTAATCTAATTTATTCTCATGTTTATCGCTTAAACCCATAAAAAATCTTCATTAATTTAAACTCTTCAGTATCATTTCATTCCATGCACGAATCAACGATGCAGTCAAGCAGTCCCATGCTATGTGTTTCCTCTAGTTTTTCTACTCTAACCCAGAAAGAAAGCGAGTGTCTTGAGGAACTCTGTGAAAATATTCAGAAAGATGATGGCTTTCGCGATGGATTTGGTGAAAAAAATGGCTGCAGTGAAGAATCCCTGGATGCGGAGGTGAAAACAGAGACAGATGGGGCGGAGCTTTCAATGGATAACGGTTTTCAAGAAAAGCTAGAAAAGGGAAAATTAGAAGATAAAGAGAACCAAAATGGAGATGATGATGATCAGAAAGAAGGAAATGAATTTGAGTTCCCATTGATTGCTAGAAATTCGGGTTCATCCCCTGCACCAGCTGATGAAATCTTTCACAATGGCCGAATTCTGCCGGTATACTCTGTTTCCGGCAACTATTCGGAGCTGAGCAGAACTGTGATCAATAAGTCTACTGAAACAACGCCGTCGGAAACGGTGAGGCTTCCATTAAAGTTGTTATTCTTAGAAGATAGAGAACCTCCTTCTTCGTCGTGTTCGTCATCAGAAGCTGACGAACTTGACGGCGTTGCTCCGGGTACGTATTGTGTATGGGAGCCGAAAACGCCGGCAGCGGCTGAGGGAGTGGAGGGGGGAAAGTGTAAGAAGAGCAACTCGACAGGGTCATCCAAGCGGTTAAAGTTCCGGAACTTTCTTAATCGGAGCAGCAGTGATAGTGCTAGGGATAGAGTTGTCTTTTCGCCTTCTAATGAAAGTAATTCTAAGAGGAAAGATGAGAAACTGGAAAATCCCGGTGAGGGTCGTCGAAAGGTCACGGCGGATTTGTCGGTCAAGAGCGGCGGTGAGAAGCGGCGACAGTCGCTGTTGCCGTACCGACGGGATATGGTGGGCTTTTTTGGAAATGCAAATGGTACGACCTGGAATTTACATCTTTTTTAATCGACAATTACTCGAATGGAAAATAATATATATCATCTCAAAAAAAAAAAAAAAAAAAAAAAAAATATATATATATATATATATTTCGCATTTGACAGGGAAATTCATAGATTTGTTTGCTTTCATGTGATTATTCATGTAGTCATCATACATAGATTTTGGGGTCCGTTGAAAGTGCCAGGCAGATCTTGTTTAACATGAAAAATGTAACTATGGGGGAAACGACTACGTTATAACGAATGATACAAGATATATGTAAACCGATTAATTATGAACCATTGTGATAGGATCGTATGAAGAAATATATTTATGTGTTATATTATAAATGTGTGTACAGTACGTGTCTCAGACTCTCAATATACATAATAAGACTCTCAATATACATAATACAACTTGATAAAGTCAATATCATGAAATAAGGTTTGAGTGAGCTAGTAAATTTTATTTAATGATCAGGTTGATTAAGGCTACCTAATAGATTGAATCCGTTAATATAGATTTCTTTTAGGTAAAAATATATGTTTAATCGGGTAATCATAAACCGTTGTGGTATTAGCATTTTTTTCATAATATATTTACATGTTGCATTATAAACGTGTGTACTATATGTACGTGTACATGGTCTTAGGCTCTCACTCAGTACTCGTGATACAACAAGATCTTGACCTATTAATCTTGATTTATTTGTTGCGTTAATAGCATGCGTCTACACATATACGAAGAGTTTTACATCAAATATAAATGCGCGTATTACGTGTGTGGTGTACGTGTTTGCATTTCAATATGCATGATAATGATGTAAAACCTCTTGATTATATATGAACTGTTTTCATATATGAAGGCATTTGTGGCATATACAATTTATGTATTGAATTATAAGTGTTTGGTGTATGTGTGTGTCTTTGCGTGTATGCTATACAAAAATTTCCAATGAAAAAATGGCCAATAACATATGAACCTTGTTTGGTATAGTATATCTTTTATTTTAACATTTCTTTTTTACGGATACAAAATATATACACGGAGAAATGTTTGTGCCACATCAAAATATAACAAAAAATATGCCACAATAAACTTTTAAATTATTGATTTTTTTTGGGATTCATATGATTCAATAGGTTCCACATCATAATCAATGATTTAAAATTTTGTTGTATACAATGTTGTGGCATTATCACTACTCTATATACATGGATGCACAATGTTCCTACTGTGATTTGAATCCGAAACCTTTGGATTAAGAACCACAACACATAGCCAGTTCAGTTAATGCCTTGTTGGATCTTTTATTTTAACACTTTGTATGATTATCAATCAGAATGAAATCATTATGTATCAACAAATCTTAATTTAAAATGTAATGACATAAAGCATTATGATTTATTTTTTTAAGGACATTATGATGATTTTTCTGAAACGACAAGTTATGTTAATGGCGCCCGATTTGTAATGTTCCCAAAATGCTCGTTAGGAAATGTTGCACCAACAGCTCCAGATAATGCGTGTATTAATTATTATGGCATTAATTACAATCTGTTCACTTCTTTTTTAACGTTCCAGTAAAAGAAATATAATACTACTCTTTAATGTAAATACATATTGTAATATAACAAGTGTAGATTAATTACAATCTTTTTTTTTTTTCATTTAGGTGTTGTTTACTCTTTAATCATAAAAAGTTGATGATATTGGTAGAGCACTTTGTTTGGCCAATATTACTAACGATACAGGGTTTCACCCCTCCACGTGTCGTCTATCGGTTGGTCCTCACATTATGAATAAGTATCAAGGTGCGCCATCGATGCCCTATTCGAATAAGTATCGTCGATGCATTCGGTTGTATTCGCATGATCGATGCCTTCGATTCGAGGTATTTGATATTAATCTATCGACGAACCGATCGAACACGTTCGAACTATTGTATATTTAAAAAAACTATATATATAAGTTCGAACCGTTCGATAAGGTTCCCGAGTCGGTTAACTTTCGAATTTCGGCTTAAGTTCGATCATCAATGAGCAGAGTCGAGCAACTCACTCCCATACGTTCGCCCGTTATCGGCGTGATAACTTCGGGGCAGATAAGGTTCCATGAAGGTAAATATGACAATAGCTAAGACCGACCTAATATTAGGGTTAGGATAGCTAAGACGACCTAATATATCATTATATAAATACCACGTTCCAGGAATCTACGTGAGCGCGATTTACGGACAATTACAGGATACCTAAGACAATCTAAGGCAAGTTCTTAGACTCAGCCGCAAATCATAAAACCAACCACAACGTTCTTGAGGCATTAGGGGTTTTGGGTGTTAATCACTAGATTCGCACTTTGTTTGGCCAATATTACTAACGATACAGGGTTTCACCCCTCCACGTGTCGTCTATCGGTTGGTCCTCACATTATGAATAAGTACCAAGGTACACATGTCGATGCCCTGATTCGAGGCTACGACGATCGACATTCGAGCAGTGTAGGATAAGGTTCCTAGAGTCGGTTACCACAATTCGGTTAAGTCGGCGTCGAGGACAGAGTCCGCACCAGCTACGAAGGCCCGTTATCAGCGTGATAACTTGGGTAAGGGGCAAGGCCCATGAAGGGTAAATATGACAATAGCTAGGACCGACCTAATATTAGGGTTAGGGCACGCATTATCATTATAAATACCACGTTCCATGAACTACGTAAGGCTTGATTTCTGGACAATTACAGGATACCTAAGACAATCTAAGACAAGTTCTTAGACTCAGCCGCAAATCATAAAACCAACCACGACGTTCTTGAGGCATTAGGGGTTTTGGATGTTCATCACTAGATTCATTCAGACCCGGATTAATTAAGTGACATAATTTGTCATCGTCAATTACTGTTATGATCTACCAAAAAAATATATATATGGACAATTGATATTACATTTCAGCCCTTTAATTCCTACATAACTAATTAATGCCCAATTGCTATGTCACATTACATTACACAATCTTACTCGCTTTATTAATATATGGGTATATACTATATACAGGAAATACTATAGTCCAGTCAGTAGAAAAGAACTGGACGGTCCAGTTTATCGTTAGATCAATATTAAAATAATACCAACCGTTGGATTGATTTGACGCATCATTAATTATTGTATACCATAAAAAATACTTTAACCTGTCAAACAGATAACCGGTAAAATAAAATAAAAAAGCATTCCCATTAGAATTTTTTTTTTGGGTCGTCCTACGGGTGTCTTCTTGACCATGGTTTTTCTTATTTTATTTTATTTTTTATTTTTATTTTCCTCCTTCAATTTCCACACTTCGTATACTTTCCTCGTCATCTTCTTCTTGTACTTTCCTTTTTTTTCTTCAAAATTCTTGCTCTTCCATGTATATTACGATGTGTTTTACTTGTTTCGGATGATTCCGAACAACAAATCGGAAATTTGGTATCAAAGCCATGATTTGTTATGCAATCTGACACAAAAACCTGCTCAAAATCGATTTCTATTTATTCTATAGGATAGTTCTTGATTTTAGGAGTCCAACGCAACAAACGGTGTGAAAAATGGACATCGGAATTACAAGATATCATTGGTCAAAGTTTTTTTTTTTTTTTTTTTTTTTTTCCCTTCATAATTGCAGGCTTATTACCTGGTGAAGGAGAAAGCATGGACACACCTGTTGACCCGATCCGGTTAAATTTTTTTTTTTTTTTTTTTTTTTTTCAGAAATTGAACCAATCAACAATTCGGATTAATCAAAATATGACAATTGATCGAATTCGGCTCTATTATTTTACAAAGGATGACCGGTTCCTAGCTATTTAGACCATTATGAATTCATTTACGAGCTCTATATTTCCATCCGAGCTCTCAAGAAGGGAGAAACACTGATTATGGTAAAATGTGACAATTGATTGAATTCGGCTCTATTGACTACTATTTTGCAAAGTTTGACCGGTTACTAACTAATTGGACCATTCCGAGCTCATTTACGAGCTCTATTTTTGCCATTCGATGTCTTAAAAATGGAGAAACACTGATTGTGGTTAAATGTGACAAATTGACCGAATTCGGCTTTATTATTTTGCTAAGTATGGCCGGTTCCTAGCTAATTGTACCATTCTGAGCTCATTTACGGGCTCTATTTTTCTGTTCGAGGTCTCGAAAAGGGGGAAACACTGATTGTGGTTAAATGGGACAATTGGTCCAATTCGGCTCTATTATTTTGCAAAGTTTCAACGGTTCCAAGCTAATTGGACCGGTCTGAGCTTATTTACGAGCTCTATTTTTCCGTTCGAGGTCTCAAAAAGGTGAAACACCGATTGTGGTTAATTGAGACAATTGATCGAATTCGGCTCTATTATTTTGCAAAGTTTGACCGGTTCTAGCTAATTGGACGACCTGAGGCTCATTTACGAGCTCTATTTTTCCTTTCGAGGTCTCAAAAGGGAGAAACACTGGTTGTGATTAAATGTGACAATTGATCGAATTCAGCTCTATTATTTTGCAAAATTTGACCGGTTCCTAGCTAATTGGACCATTCTGAGCTCATTTACGAGCTCTATTTTTCCGTTCGAGATCTGATTGGTTTTCATTTTCAATGATGGCATTTGGTCTGCGCTTAATGCACGGGCCACTTTTTTTTTTGATAGAATATAATTTTATTTGATCCAGACACTGCCATGGAACAAGTGCATACATAAGAGATTTTCAGAGGATATTAAACAAAAAGGCATATGAAGAATTACATATCTAATTCAATGCCAAGTTTGAATGAAAAAGAGCATATTTGAGTTTAAACACACAAATGAAGTTAGCTGTGGCACAAGCTCACATTTTGTGCATTCAGATGGAACAACAAGAGAATACTCTAAACCAATTGCCTCTTATTAACCATCGGTCCATCATCATGAGATCATGGATCAGATCTGAGATGAAAAATTATCTAATGATACTATTTTCATGTCCAATGGTACTACTTAAATCCAAAATAAAAATATCAATTCAAAAGACAAAATAAAAATAAATTAAAAATCCAAAATCATGTCTGAAATCGAGAAATCTCTTATGCTGCAGTCATTAGTAGTTGCGTAAAAGTGACTCTTTACTTCTGTCATCACCGGGTTGAGAACATCACCCTAGTTATCATGTCTAAAATGTCATCGAAGAAAAGCGGCACTTTATTTTCTTTTTTATTTTCTGTTTTGCATCTTCTCCTTTCTTGACAACTATGGCGTCTTCTCCAATCCCCACCCCTTATTCAACTCATTCCTTTCACCTTCCCTGCATATAATTTATCCAAGTCATCAAATCATAAGTTTGCAATATTAGAACACTAAAACACTCTTTTAGAAAGAAAAAAAAACACTAAAACACCAGAAAACACCAAATGATTTATGTCAACCACCCAACATAATATGTGATCCCGCAGAGTCGTGTTTTGAAGCAGCATCCTTGTCCATAAACCACACCAGTTTACTATTTATTGGCTGAACCATTTTAGCGGGCAATGACAAACTTACACACGATGTATACTTCGAACGCAACACCTCACAGCTACTGGATTTACATCCCAAACCAAAATTTACAGTCTACAAATTGGACTTCTTGTTGAAGTTAGAGTAGCAACAGACCTCGGAGTGGACTAAAACACAACATCTCCTAAGACAAATGATGGCAACATCTCCTAAGGTTGTTTTAATTATGAAGTTGCATGTTGCCATCTGCTAACTAAAACTTTGCAATGTAGTCACTGGAAACATCATCAATTATCACAAGGAAAAGCTTCATTTCCAAATCTAAATTTTTACGGCATATTTTTTTTTTTTTTAAAAAAAAGCGTGAATAATCGTATTCGAAAGAACATAGCTAGGGTTCCGGCAGTAAAAAAAACCCAACTATTCTCAGGCAAAACAAGAACAAAAAACATCGACTTAATTTCATCACTTTTCCGCATTAAAGCAGCACAAAAGAACATCGACTCAAAAAAATTCTTCACATTTGTTGGAGATATCACTCAGCTCAAATCTAAAGGAGGCTTGCTCTGCAATGTAACTGGAAATTTAGCCTAATTTTCACGTTGCTAATGCTGCTAACTGGAAATTTAGCCTGATTTTCTTAATATTTGATTATCAAAGATTACAAGTTTTTGTCTCTTATTCATTATTGATGACATTAACTTACTGATAAATTAACTTGTGTTGTTCTTTTTGTTGTTTCGAATGATTTATTAATTTATCCCAAATCAAAATTTATTATCGGCACTTTTTTTTTTTTTTTTAAACGTGAACTATTCCGGCAACATAGTTAGGTTCCGGCAGGAAAAAAACCAACTTTTCTCAGAGAAAAATAAAAAACTAACATGCTTTGATAAAAGACAAGGAATCCTACAGCCGTATGATGCTGATTGCTGACAATATGGTGGTGATTGATGACCGGAGTGGAGTATCGACGGCGAGAAAATTCAACAGAGCAAGAATTCTTTTTTTTCGACAGTTGAAGAATTCTTTTATTTTTCCGACAGGAGCTTGAAGAATTCGACAGAGGTGTTTTTCTATGGAAAAAAAATATTGCCGTGTAGTTAATTTTTTGTTTTTGGACAAATTTACCGGCATAGCAGGTTAAACGATTGATTAGTTGTGTTATTGTACACATTAACTATGGTGTACTAAAAATTGATCCAACGTACATAATTATTTATATGTTTTTCAACGGTGAAGATTAAAAAACTGGATAATTAGAAAACTGGACTGTAGCCGCTCTCTATATATACACATGCAACATGGAACCCTTCTTTTTTTTTTTGGGTCTATAAGACTCTCCAGAATGATAACTTTTTTTACACTCTAAATATAAATTTAGAGTCCCTGGAATAACTTTAATGCTACAATGACTCTCTTTTCAAACCCTCTACCTGGAAAATCCTCTAACCCAACCTTTTAATATAGTGGGACAATTTAGTTAAACAGTGGATGCCACTTGCAGCTGCTTTTCTCACCTCAACTTATTCAACCCTTTCTTTCCCTTCTCCTTTCTTCTTTTTTTCGACATTTTTTTTTTATTAAATCTTCATCCAATAAAGTTTGATGAGAAAAGCATTTGATCAATAAATATAATTTTTGTTCTACATTTTATGCCAAAAAAATAAAAAAATAATAATAATGTTTTTCATTTATTATGGAAGATGTTTTATTTAAAATTTTGTTTTGTGTGTAATAAATGGTGATGGTAGAGAAAATGGGGTTTTAGAGATTATATATAGAGTGCTTATTGGAGTAGATTATTATTTAAAGTGTTGAAAAAGTATAACTGGAACGAAAAACGATGTGTTTGGAGTGTTGTTTAAAGTAAAATGATTGGAGTGAGTCTAAAGATAGCGGTGGTGTACACTACAGCTAAAGGTGAAACGTTGTTTTCCACTCGTATCTTATCCCGTTGTAGGAAGTTATTGGATGCACCCGCTATATATGCGGAATGCATTCATGTGATAAACTATACACTTTTTATTTTTAAATATAATTTAAAATATGTGGTTCAGATTTATTTGTCGATCAATTAAATATATATGGATATACCACACAAAAACTTTCTCGTTACATACCCAAATTAAATCATGCAAACTTAAATTAGTGAAGGTGAAAAAAAAAAAGTTGAAAAATGTTGCATATGGATCATAATCTTCGAGAATTGACCCACAACAACCACACCTAAAAGTCTGATGTCAAAAAAAAAAAAAAAAAAAAAAAAAAAAAAAAAAAAAGAAAAAAGAAAAAACCAGACGTCTGTAAAAAGTCAGTGAACATTTATGATTTATTTATATTTATGTATTACCTCATTCCCATAAAAATTATATTTGAAAAAAATTTATCTCATAAAATGTGTATTTAAAAAATTAATACATCATTTAATACTCTTTTTTAAATATACCTCTAGCCTAGCATTAAATATAAAATAGGAGTAGTATAAGTCTATTACTATTAAAATACAACACATTAATTGTGTTTGTTAAACTGCGTGTATAGTAAAATGTAGATTTTTTTTATGGGACAAGGGTAGTATACACCAATTTTTCGAAAAGTTCTTGTGTGGTGAGGGAATATATCCCGAAGTGACCTGTGGGTTGATCGAAACCATACAACTTCCATCCAGGATAGAAATTATGTGGTTTCGATCAACCCGCGGGTTACTTCGGTATATATGAGATAGCACACAAGAAGTTTCCTAATTTTTCTTAACATCATCCGGTAGAACTTAGAAGAGGCAAAACATCTAGACCGAACAGTCGGAAACTTTGCATCCACCGAATGAGTCTGGCCCAACCTTAATACTAGGCCCACCCACCACGTATAACCTTCGAGTTTGGCCCAACAAACAAATTTTTTTTTTTTTTTTGAGGGAACAAACAAATCTGAAGTGTCCAAGAAAATGATGAGCGAGCATGTCATTGATCAATTTATGAGTAAATCAAGATCATTATATAAGCGTGTGAAGGATGTTACTCAATCAGAGTAATGATAGAGGCATAACGGTTGTGCCACAACGAATGACACAACGATGATCTGTACCGTTGATCATAATGAGTCAAATTAATAATGATGTAAATATAATATGATCAAGTCTGATGATGATCATCATTGTTGTTATCGATTCGTTATAAACGTGCCAATGTCTCTATCATTACTTTTGATCAATAAATCAAAAAAAAATCTCTTAATGTATATTAACTCTGGTTTTTATACAAGATATTTAAGATGAAAATTGGTGTAAAGTCGTTAGGGTATAAGAGGACTCGCATCAGTTACTTTATAAATATTATTTATTTTATAATATTAATCACCACTTATCTTTATTTTTTTACATATTTTATATAGTATGAGTAAACGCAAAACATACTGATTCTGTACTTTAATGATTTGAATAGAGACTTTACTTTAAATGATTTTTAAGTGAATATCGATGATTTAAGTTTTCATGTATGTTCACTACTCTTTGTAACGAGTAATTTTGGAATCCGTTGTCTTTTTCTTTGTTTTCCGTTGTCTTTTTCTTTGTTTTTATATATTTTCTTTGTGTTTCTTTGTTTTAGCAAATGTTTATTTATTTTTATTGTATAATCTAAGGACTTAACAAAAAGCAGCACAGGGCAGGCTTACGCCCTATCTTCTATGGTATCGAGGCCTGTTCTTAAGCGGTCTGTCGGGGGCGGCATACGTGTTTATTAAAAAAAAAAAAAATTCAGTATAGATTTAATCCGATTCAACCTAATATAATATGTTAATTTTCTTTTTGATAAAGACCCAATTTTTTTTTACTCTAATTGATAAAGACCAAATAAAAAATTTACTTGACCAAAAAATAGATATATACAAACAAGTTTTATTATTTTTTGCATTTACGGATGTTAAAAACGCGATAAGTGTTGGAAAGATGTAATACTTAGGATTTGTGAAGAATTAGAAACTCAAAGCGCGTTAATAATGTTGTCTTTTAAGAGATGTTTTGTCCCACACGATTTGTCACTTAAAGGATCAAATGAAAATCTCTTTCGAGGATACAATAGGGTGTTTGATTCAAACAATGACTTGTTTTGAATCAAACCGAGAACACTCAAGTTTTTCTAATGATGTTGTCAAATTTATGGATTTTCGCCTTCATACTTATGCCTTTTATAGGTTGCAAGTACTGCATAAACGAATGGGCGTACTCTTGCACGAAAGGGTAGGGTTGTCATTGTTTCACGGATGAAAGAATGCAACCACTACACGAAAAGGTACATATCGGTTCGAAAATGCGTGTATCTCGAAATGCATATCCTTCATGAACCGATGCATGCATTGGTTTAGGTTTAGAAGCGTTGCCCCGAACCCCACGAGTTAGCGCGCCCGCCGACCCTGCGAAGGGCGTTGCCCTCGACCCACGCGACCGACCGGGCGAGTCGAACCCGTTCGTTCGCGATAACATTAATTAATTCACGGCAACTCGTATGCAAACGATAACCAAAATACTTATTTATGAAAAAATATCTAACAATAAGTATGTTTAAAAAAAAAACAATTTCAACTAAAAGGTCCAATTCGGGGACTTGGTCTTAGGCCCAATAAAAGCGAGGGCCGGCCCTGAGCACGCGAGGCATCCGGTCACCCTCTTCCTCCTCGGAAAACTAATTAAGTTGAAGGATACATGAAACATATCAAGAAATCATATATTTATGTCCTTCATTTTAATTGTAGCATAAGGCTTGATTAAACTTTAAATTGACTAAACTAAAACCTTACCACCTATGAGACCCCCCTGACGCGGCTTGAGAACTCTTGTACCTTTTTTTTCTTGGTTTGGCTCTGAAAATGCTGAAGAACCATGGTAGAAAGAATTAGGGTCGGCCCTAGGAAAATCGGGGGTCTTAGGCGGTTTGTAGACCGATGTTTTAGGTTTAAATTTGATATGAGACATGAGTTACTGATGTCTTCTTTTTGGGCTGAGACAGACCCAATCAGCCCAATGTTTTTTTTATCATTACAAATGCTATTTTTTTTTCACACATAAAAATATTAGACTCATTGAGTCTATTATATATTTTTTAATACATAAACAGATTGAGTTGATTGAGTTCGACATATTAGAATATTTTTATTTAAATAAGTATTTGGGGCCCTGCCTGTTGGGTGTGAAAAGTAAATTAGGTATTTTGATATGTTGTTTAGTTTATCCTGATAAGAGTGCATACGTGTACACTTGGTACAATTCTAGATTGTACAAGTGTAATATTCTATTTTTATCTTAACCCTTGGATTAGGTCTTGTATTGAGATGTGTGTATTTGTTATAACAGACTTTTGCATATATGCAAGTCTGGACCTCAACTCTGTAATTCACTCAATGAATGATCTATGAAAACATTCCCAGAAATTCTAGTTTGTTATCTTTTTTTAAGTTGGTATCAGAGCCAGAATGGCGGCGCCACCGTCGTCCTCCGCCTTGGAATCAGGCACTGAACGGAGTAATGTTAGCACCATGAATACACCACCAGTTTCTATTGTTTCCTGCATACATCAGAGTTCATTTACCTCTCCGATTGGAGCTTTGGCTGGCATAACTTCACCACCGTCGATTGGGTTTGGTCATAGCATGTTCTCTGCCGGATTTATGGGAGATCCGAGCTCACAACTCTCACCATTGATTCATGCTAGACATTCTTTCTCCCGAATGAGTATCCTACCAACACAGACCCTTGGAGGTAATTTGAATCAAGTTTGTTCTGTTAAATTTGATAGAAATAACTATCTACCGTGGAATTCACAGTCCTACCTGTTATAAGAGGGCATAAACTTGATCCATTCTTTCTTGGAACATATCCATGTCCCCTTCGATATCTAGGAGTTCATAATTTAACTTCCTCAGTTATCAGTCCTGTGAATCCAGCATATGATGACTGGATGGCCAATGATTCACTTCTTACTAGGTGGCTCTTATCCTCCATGACAAAGCAAGCCCTTGTTGAAGTAGCAGGATACACAACCTCACATGAGATTTGGCAAACAGTGGAGTTGTTGTTCAACAATCAGTGTGAAGCTCAAATGTTAGAGTACACGGATGCTCTAACTAAGGTTGAGAAAGGGTCTAAGACCATGATTGACTATTTGGCTCAAATGAAGAGTTATTCTGATAAGTTAAGTTCAGCATGATACCCTATTACAAGGTCTGAGCTAATTCTTGCTACTCTAGGGGGTTTGATCAATGAGTATGAATCAGTTATTGTGAATTCGACATCTAGAATGGGAGCTCTATCTTGGCCAGAGGTCCAAGCACAATTGATTACTCATGAGAGGCTGATAGTAAGTTTCAATCCTACCACTAGCTTATATCTGTCACAATCATATGCAAATGGTGCAATCAGGACAAATGATAACTACCAAGGCAGAGGTATGGGTAATTCTAACTATCAGAATCAAGGCAGAGGTAGATGAAGTCAAAATCAGAGAGGAGGCAGGTCTAGAGGAAGGGGAAGAGCAGGATATCCTAACAACAACTCTAGGCCAACTTGTCAACTGTGTAATAAGAATGGTCACACAGTGGTTGAGTGCTGGTATAGGTTTGATCAGAATTTCAACAATCCACCAGCATCTAACCAAGAAAATCAGTCAAATCCTATGCCCATGCTGCCTACCTTGCTGGTCCAGAATCTGTGGCTGATCAAAATTGGTATGTTGATAGTGGAGCAACTAATCATGTAACCGCAGACCTTGGTAAGCTTCAATTGAGCAATAAATACAATGGCTCAGACACTTTGGGAGTAGGTAATGGTTCCCAACTCACAATTAATCATCTTGGTTATACCTCCTTTCCTAATCCTGTGTTTGATCTTAAGTTGAAAAATGTTTACATGTTCCTGCTATTACTAAGGATCTTGTTAGTATATATAGACTAACCTCTGATAATTCTGTAAGTGTTGAATTTGATAGTGTTGGTTGTTTTGTGAAGGACAAAATCACATGCAAAATTCTGCTTAGAGGTAGATTGCAAAATGGTCTGTACCAGTTGAGTCCTCCTTCCTGCCAGAACTCCCTTCAATCCAGACATAATCACTCTCAGTCAAGAATTTAGCAGTCCAGCTTCAGTAAGAGTCCTCAATCTAGAGTCTATGTTAGTGAAGTCAGTAGACCTAAAAATGATGTCCTATGGCATAAGAGACTAGGACATCCATCCTATAGGGTGTTAAGTACTGTCTTAAAAGGTTGTAATGTTTAGTTAAGTAATGAAATGGAATTATGTGATGCTTGTGTTTATGGAAAACATCATGCCTTGCCCTTTTCTAATTCTGAATCTATAAGTGCTTGTCCTTTTGATTTAATACACACTGATCTATGGGGTCCTTCCCCAGTCAAATCTGCTTCAGGATATACCTACTACATACACTTTATAGATGATTATAGTAGGTATACCTGGATTTACCCTCTTAAAAACAAATCTGATGCTCTTAATGCTATCATTCACTTCAAAAGTCTTGTTGAAACTCAGTTTAATATGAAGATAAAATCTGTTCAATCTGATTGAGGGGGTGGGTGAATATAGGGTGCTTGAACCCGTCTTAACAAATGTTGGTATTCTGTTTAGACACCCTTGTCCTCATACACATGAACAAAATAGAAAGGCTAAAAGGAAGCATAAGCATATAACTGAGTTACTTTGACTATTTTAGCTCAAGGCAAAATGCCCCTTAACCTATGGTATGAAATTTTTCAACATGCTGTTTATCTTATAAACATCCTACCCATATTGTTGGTAATATTTCACCTATTGAAAAACTCCTTCATAGATCTCCTAATTACTCTAACTTGAAAGTCTTTGGTTGTGCCTGTTTTCCCTTTCTAAGACAATACAATAGGCACAAGTTTGATTTTCACACCAGGAAATGTGTTTTTATTGGATTCAACACTGATCACAAAGGTTTTAAATGTTTAGATTCTAGTGGAAGAGTCTATGTATCAAGACATGTTATATTCAATGAGGATGATTTTCCCTATCAGTCTGGTTTTCCCATAACTTCTTCTTCAGAGTCTGTTTCTGATCCCACACATACCACTATATCCTATTTCCTTCCTTTCCAGGAAACATATAATGCCCTGCAAAATCCTCTGTCCTCTCCAGTTGTTACACCTCAGCCTAGTATCCACACTCCTGAGCTTCATTTATCTACCAGTGTGTATGCTCATTCCTCTGAGCCTCAATCTCCTGTCCATATAGGTCATATCTCTTCTGCAACTGAGTCTGTCTCTTCATCACCCGTTCCTAGTCCTGAGTCTGTTTCTGTGGATTCTTCTCCACCCATTCATCATGGCCATCATATGCAGACTAGGTCAAAGAGTGGTACTGCAACCATGAATCTCACTTTTGATCTTCTTTCTCCTTATTAAACTTATGCATGAGCTCAAGCCTCCTCCACATTCTCACCAGAACCTACTACAGTGTATGAGGCATTGTCTCAACCTCAATGGTTGAATGCCATGAAATGGGAGTTTGAGGCCCTACAGAAGACTGGAAATTGGGAGCTTGTGCCTGCTCACCAAATCAGAAACTGATTGGCAATAAATGGGTTTTTAAGCTCAAACTTAATCCTTATGGGACAATAAACAAGTACAAGGCCAGATTAGTTGCACAAGGCTTCAAACAGTCCTATGGGGTGGATTTTCATGAGACTTTTAGTCCTGTCATCAAGCCTGCAACTATCAGAATTTTCATGGAAATAGCCGTGAGTCAGAACCGGGACATTCAACAAGTTGATGTGGATAATGCTTTCCTTAATGGAGAGTTACATGAGGATATCTTCATGCCACAGCCTGTTGGTCTTGTTAATACAGCTAAGCCTACATATGTGTGTCACTTAAAGAATGCCTTGTATAGTTTAAAGCAAGCCCCTAGGGCCTGGTTTTCCACCTTGAAGCAACACATGTTAAAGCAGTCCACATCAGATTCTTCCCTATTTATCTTTAAAGATTCTAATGTGACTATGTATGTTTTGATTTATGTGGATGACATTTTAGTGACAAGAAATTCATCATCTACCATACAACTTTTTATCACCAAACTGAATCATAAATTTGCACTTAAGTCTCTGGGATCTATAAGTCATTTTCTTGGTGTGGAAGCCTACAGAAACACTACTAGTCGGTATTTGACTCAAGCTCACTATGTTACACAGCTGATGCATAGATTGGGAATGGACAATTTGAAACCATGTTCCACTCATATGGTCAATCACAAGCTTCTCAGTCTAGATTCTGTACCACTGATGTCAGATCCTACCTTGTATAAGAGTGCAATTGGGGCACTTTAATATCTGACATTAACCAGACCTGATATTGCATATAGTGTTAACACTTTGAGTCAATTTATATATGGCTGCTCCTACTGAGGTTCACTGGCAGACAATTAAGAGGCTGTTAAGATATATAAAGAGGACACTACAACTTGGGATTCATTTCAAAGCCTCATCTGATCTTTCTATTCAGGCCTATTCAGATGCAGATTAGGACACTTCTCCTTATGACAGAAAGTCTATCATTGGATATTGTATCTTCCTGGGCATGCAAGTCCTTGGTATCATGGAGTTCAAAGAAGCAACAAGTAGTTGCCAGATCATCTACAGAGGCATAGTACAAATCCCTTGCTGCTGCTACTGTTGAAATCTTATGGTTGCAATCTCTGTTGGCTGAATTGCAAGTATCAATGCAGCATATACCTCTTTTATGGTGTGATAACACCAGTGCAACCTTCCTAGCTCATAATCCTGTTTTTCATGCTCGTACTAAACGAATTGAAGTGGATGTTCACTTTTAAGACACCAGGTCTTAGCCAAGAAGTTGTTAGTGAGATATGTGCCTTCTGAAGCTCAAATTACTGATACTTCAACTAAGCCACTGGGGAACAAACCATTGCAGCTAGCTCGTAGAAAACTCAACATTGTGGATACAAAGTTTCGTTTGAGGGGGGATGAAAAGTAAATTATATATTTTGATATGTTGTTTAGCTTATCCTGATAAGTGCGCATGTGTACACTTGGTACAATTCTAGATTGTACAAGTGTAATATTTTGTTTTTATCTTAACCCTTGGATTAGACCTTGTATTGAGATGTGTGTATTTGTTATAACAGACTTTTGCATATATGCAAGTCTGGACCTCATCTCTATAATTCACTCAATGAATGATCTATGGAAACATTCCCAATCATTTTTTTAAGTGGGTGGATTTAAGATAGCTGTGTGAGCTGCCTAATGGTAGGGCCAGCCACGGAAAGTACGTCTAAAAGATTGAAAAGGTCAAGAAGTCTATTTCATACATTTTGAACCAAATTCGGGTAGAAAAAAATTAACATTCCACCTAAATTTGTATCAGAATAAATAAGCGAGAAAATATGAAGTATGAAATGAGGGGGAAAAAAGTGTACTAAAATGAAGAGATTTTACCAAAATAAAGATCGGAAGAACGGTATTTTCTCCCAATTGTCCCTTTACTTATTCCCTATTAATTTTCTAACAAACGCACCTAACTTTGCCTCAACAACTTTTAGTGTTGAATGCCTTTTTTTGTCATTATCAATTCAGTTTTAGAAATAGATTAATAAGCTTTTGTATTATTATTAATCTAGCTGAAAAATGAATAATAGAAAAATAGTAGTATATTCAATAATATACATCTTCGAAAAACACTATAAATTGCTGGCCAGTCACTCTTAAGATTCACAGATCAAAAAATATGGCCAAACCAAACCGCATGCTCAACAATAGTGTGCTGCTTTTTGTCGCTCTTTGCCTTACCCTCTTTCGTTTACAATTACATGACTGTACGTATGACTCACTCGAATTAGTTTTAATTATGCTCGATTTCTATTTTAACACTTACTTTAATTTGAGTCTTTCATGAATTTTAGATTGATGCAAATATACGTACGTACATACATAATACAGGTCAGATGACATTAGACACCAGGGTCGGTGACGATTTTCGAGGCGACCACCAAAACAAGGAGGAAGGTGCGTTGGTTTGGTAGTCGAGATCCAGAAAGATTAGTCGCTGCAGGGAGCTGGTTTTAATATTTTTCCTTCCGTACATCATATGTTGATACCGTATGTCTATCTAATAAAAAAGTCACTAGGGGCGTGTAAAAGCAAGTTATTAGAGACGAACACATGTATCCAATTATTTTTTTTATCTCTAACACAAATTTAATAGCAATATTTTACATAAGTAATAAAATAAAAAATTTCATGGTGAACGGCCGCTGTCGATCGGTTCCGCCAGAAGCAGGTTGGCTCCGCCCCAAGCGCCTTATAAAAGCGCGCACACACATGACTTATTTCATTTGCTTACATTTTGTTCAATTAATTAATTAGTACTCCTCCGCCTCACTTTGTTTGGGATTTTGGGGCTCATAAAAAATAAGTGGATGAATTATTATCCTTTTGTGTTCTTCTACATTTTTCATAAATTGTTATATGAGTCATTTTAGGCATTTAAGAGATAAATTTAATTAAACATTAGAAGTGGGACTAATTTTGACACGTAAAAGGAATAAGTCGTTGAGACGGAGGGAGTATTAAAGTGGATGAAATATATGGAGTGCAGGTGATGAGGTTTCATTTGAAAGCAAGAAAGGTGAAGAAGAATACGATGATGATGCTGCTGCTCCTCCTTTAGTGGCTGCGCAACCGCCGAAATCTGGCTGGAAGGAGTTAAATTATCAGCCGGAAATAAAGAATTGGTGCTTCTATTCGGCAGGGTCATGGTGTTGCAATAAGCAACCCGTTACATGCTATGATACTATAGACTACTGTAATAGTTGTTGTTTTAGAAATGCCATTTGTTAATTTAAAATTTAATAACATTTTCATGTATGTTTAAAACTCTTTGTAAAAGCCCGATTTCGCATTGTATCTCTCTTCTCTGTAACAAATTTGGCTTCAAAGAATTGAATAAAACGAATCGTTTCTCAACAACAACAACAACAACAAAAAAAAAAAACTCTATGTAATGGATTTTTAATATATATATAATGATTAAGAATATATTTAAAGAATGTATTAATGATGTATTCGTTTCTAAAATGCTACCTATTTCAAGACAATTTTTATTTTATTCTAAAAAAGGTGACATTTAATAAGGGACAAACAATAGTAGCTTTCGTTTACTTCAATTTTATGAAAATGATATATAATGCACATAACAACATAACAAAAACATACAATGGTGTAACAATGGATTTGAAGAAGTTACTATTGGGGTGGCTATGTACAAGTGACAATCGCCTTAATTAATTACAAACCGAAAACAAGTCTCAATATACGACTCATGAAAAAAAAAATCACTTCTCATAGAAGAAAACAAACTTTCATTAGAAGACAATTGGTAGCAACTAGCAAGTTAATAGTGGAATTAATAAAATAATGGTAAATCGAGTGAATAAAATATGACTTAATGGACTCTGCAGAAGACCAAGACTAAAAAATCTTGGTCTTCCAGAAGAAGAAAAAAATTGATTCCAAAAGAAATATATATAATTAAACTGCTGTGCATTATTAATTATCAATTCAATCTCACATTTCATATTCATATATTACTGTTGGTGATTATATCACCAATGTCATTTAGTGTAATTGGACTTAGTTTTGAGGTTTGGTAAGCTTGAAACAATCGGAAGCGCCCCTTCTTTCAAAGATTTCAAAGAGAGGAGGACGGGTTATTCACATTTCATTTGATGGTCAGAGGCAAATTGAAAGCAAAGCGTTAGAATTCTAAAGATTCCCGGGGAAAGTCTCTACGTTACCCATAATATGTGGAAATATCGACGTAATTTCATAGAGTCATTTGGTGCGAGTGCTACATGAAGAACATAAGCCGGATAACGGAGCAGGAAGACCAGGGATGTAAGTTAGGAGATGCGGGATGCATGCTTATAATTGACATTTGCAAGCTTACGGAAGTGATTAGATCAAGTGTTGAACAAATCGAGGATTAACTGCTTGCTTTGTTTGGGCGGGCGTCCATCTTATATAGACGGGCGTTCACCTTGGCTTCTTTTCAGACGGGCGTCCATCTTCACTGGGGCGGGCGTCGATGTTGAGTTGGCTCTTGGTTTTAATCTCTTTTTTGGGCGGACGTTGATTTCTCAGGCGGGCGTCGATGTGTAGATTTTGAGATACGAGTTCTAAACTTGTTTGGGCGGACGGCGTTTGAAAAGCGGGCGCCCGTCCGATTTGCTTTAAACGGGCGTCGAGAATTCAAACGGGCGTCCAATGGCGATTTTGAAGCGATTTTGGTCGGTTTTGTTGGTATCCTTTCGGTTTTTCGATTGCAATCGATTACGAAAGGTGTAACTTGTGTTTTATCATTGAATGAACACAATAATACACTTAGGAACAAAACAAGATAATAACAAGCAAAGATCAAGAAGAATTATTCAACTTCTTTGAATATTTTGATAAACTTCAAGTTTCAACATACATATTCTACCAAAACTTTTATAGCATCCTTTCATCTTATTGCACGAGATAAAAGGGCGTAGTTTTATCCATAATCATATTCGAGAAAATTCCCGGAGGCAATCAATAGGGATCGAATAATTTTTGCGGGGAAAGAGTCTCACCTCGACTCTACGTTATTGTATCTAGATTTCCTGTTTTGATTTTATTGTTCACTTCATTACAATCTCCCCAACAATCTGCAAAAATTATTGTTGTTTTGAACAATGTCGAGTATCAAGGAGATGACTTCTAATTTCAAAGAAGTTGGAACAATTCAATGGTGAGGATTTCCGAAGGTGGCAAAAGAAAATGCATTTCCTTTTGAGTGCATTGAAGGTTGTGTGCGTGTTAGTCGCCATGCCCTCAGTTGATGATAACGACACCATGGAAGAGTCGAGGAGAAAAAGTAAGTGGGAAAACGATGATGACTATATATGCCGTGGTCACATCACGAGCGGTATGTCTAATAGCTTGTTTGATACCTATCTTGAAATTGAAACATCTAAAGAGTTGTGGGATACTTTGGAGGCTAAGTATGTAAGTGAGGGCAGCGTCTAGTAAGAAATTTCTTGTTGGTAATTTTATGAAGTATGTTATGGTCGATAATCGTCCGGTTATGGATCAATATCATGAATTATTGCGTTTGTTTGGTCGAGTTCTCTATGCATAAAATGGCTATGGATGAGTCCATTTGTGTTTCAAGCATCATTGAAAAGTTGCCTCCTCTTGGAGGATTTTAAAAATTCCTTGAAACATAAGGCGGAAGAACTTTCTTTGATTGAACTTGGTTCTCATCTTAGGATAGAGGAAAGTTTGCGTTTGCAAGAAAGTGGTAAAAATGTTGTAGGTTGCGGTAAGAACATTGCGGGTGGCTCAACTTCAATCAACATGGTTGAAGTTGGGGAAACTTCTAAGAAAAATAATAACATGAGAAAGTTTGATTCCAACAACAACAAAAACAAAGCAAAGTTCAACAAAAAGCCTAAAGGGGCTTGTTGGTATTGCGTAAGGAAGGCCATTTTAGGGCGGATTGTCATGCTAGAAAGCATAACAATGGTAAAGGAACGGTAAAGGTTCGGGACGAGGTCGAAAGATCCGGATCCATCAAAACATCAAGGTACACTTGTTAATGATTGTGGCTTTAATTACGATATGAATTATGTACCACTGATTTCCGAAGCATGTTATTTGCAGGATGATGATGTTAGTTGGTGGATAGACTCGGGAGAGACAAGACATGTATGCAAGGATAGATCGTGGTTCTCAACATATGAAAAAGTTGAAGACGGATCCATTGTGTGCATATGGGAAACGAGTCTAAGTCCTTTGTTGTTGGAAGAGGAATTGTTAATTTGCAATTTAGTTACGGAAAATTTGTAACCTTAAACAATGTTTTACATGTTCCTTTAATCCGAAAAACTTGGTTTCGGTAGTATTTTATGTAAAGAGGGCTATAAACAAGTATATGAGTCCTCTCGTTATGTATTAACTAAACATGGTGTATTTGTAGGATTTGGTTATCTTAACAATGGTATGTTTATGCTTAATATTATTAGTAATGGTTTGTATGAAAATGTTGCTATGAATGTTATGCATGTAAATGTTGATGATTCATACTTGTGGCATGCAAGATTAGGTCATGTGCATTTTAGAAGAATGTTACAAATGTCTAAAAATGATTTAATTCTGTTTGTAATACGACTATGAATAAGTGTGATACTTGTAACTTAACTAAAATAGTAAGACAACCTTTCAAAGGTGTTGAAAGGTAAATCTACTATTTTGGAACTTATTCATAGTGATCTTTGTGAATTTAGTTCTACACCATCTTTTGGAAACAAAAAGTATGTTGTTACATTCATTGATGATTGCACTCATATTTGTTATGTTTACTTGCTTTTTACAAAAGGCGAGGCAATGGAAAAGTTTAAAGTGTTTAAAAGCAGTAGAATTGCAACTTGAAACTAAAATAAAGAAACTTAAATGCGGATAGATGTGGAGAATACTATGATCCACCATTTTTCGAATCTTGTGGGATTATACATGAGCGAACTACACCTATACACCACAACAAAATGGCATAGCCGAAAGAAAGAATCGAACTCTAAAAGAGATGGTGAATGCTATGCTTTCTTACTCGGGATTGAGTGAGGGTTTTTGGGGAGAAGCTATGTTGACAGCTTGTTATTTATTGAATAGGATTCCTAATAAAAAGAGTCCTATTACCCCATATGAGATTTGGTATAAGAAGAAGCCAAACTTGCATTACTTGCGTGTTTGGGGATGTAGGGCAGTCGTAAGACTACCCAATCCCAAGATTAAAACCTTGGGGGAAAGAGGCATTGATTGCATATTTATTGGATATGCTTTGCATTCCAAGGCATATAGATTCTATGTTATAGAACCAAATGATTCAGTTGTGGTTCATTCCGTAATTGAATCAAGGGATGCTCTCTTTGTGAAAGTCGGTTTTCTTCTATATCAAGGCCTAGAGATGTTGTTCCTATGAACATTGGATTTAAAGAAAGTTGTGGTGGTGTAGAGTCACAAGATGAGCCTTTAATGCTTGAAAGAAGCAAAAGGGCAAGGAAAGAAAAATCTTTTGGTCCCGATTTCCAAACATATTTGGTGGAGGGTACAAGAGATGATGTAGGATTTCAATATGCATATTGTTATCATATTGATGATGATCCTAGAACTTATAAAGAGGCTATGGAGTCTCGGGATGTTGCCTTTTGGAAGGAAGCCATTAATGATGAGATGGATTCCATTTTAGGCAATGATACGTGGTTATTAACGGATCTTCCACGTGGTTGTAAACCATTGGGTTGCAAGTGGATCTTCAAAGAAAAATGAAAATTGATGGATCCGTTGAAAGGTATAAAGCCCGGTTGGTGATACAAGGCTTTAGACAAAAGAAGGCATTGATTATTTCGATACTTATGCCCGGTTGCTAGAATCTCCACTATTAGATTGTTGATTGCCTTGGCAGCCATTAACAATCTTGTTATCCATCAAATGGATGTTAAAACAGCCTTCTTGAATGGGGATTTGGATGAGAAATTTATATGAAACAACCGGAGGGTTTTGTGATACCGGAAATGAGCATAAAGTATGTAAGCTTGTTAAATCATTGTATGGATCAAACAAGCTCCCAAACAATGGCATAATAAGTTTGATGAGGTTGTATTGTCTAATGGTTTTAAGCTTAACCAAATGGACAAGTGTTTGTATAGCAAATTTGATGAAACCGAAATGGTGTAATCATTTGCCTATATGTTGATGACATGTTGATCTTTGGTACAAACCAAGATCAAGTTGACCGTTGTAAATCATTTTTGTCATCAAGTTTTTCTATGAAAGATATGGGGAGGCGGATGTTATCCTTGGAATAAAAATCATAAAGAATGACAAAGGGATTACTTTGACACAATCTCACTATATCGAAAAGTGTTGAAGAAATTCAATTGTGAAAATTACATTTCGGCAAGAACCCCATGGATCCTCATGAGAAATTTGAGTTAAATTCGGGTAATCCGGAGTCTCAACCTGAATATGCTCGAGTTATAGGATGTTTGATGTATGCAATGACTAGCACACGTCCGGACATTGCATATGCGGTTGGAAAACTTAGTAGATATACTAGTAATCCAAGTAGTGTTCATTGGCATGCGGTGACACGTGTGTTAAGGTATCTTAAGTTTACCAAAAATTTTGGTTTAACTTATGTTGGACATCCTTCGGTTATAGAAGGCTACTCGGATGCTAGTTGGATATCAAATGAAAATCATTCCTCTACGAGTGGTTGGGTGTTTCTACTTGGAGGTGGTGCCATTTCTTGGGCTTCCAAGAAGCAAACATGTAATGCAAACTCAACAATGGAATCGGAGTTTATTGCCTTGGCCGCCGATTTTAGAGGCGGAATGGCTTAAACATCGATTCTGAGATTCCATTGTGGCCAAAACCGATATCACCAATTTCTATCAATTGTGATAGTGAAAATACATTGGCTAAATGCTATAGTCAAGTGTATAACGGAAATTCGCGACATATTGGAGTTAGGCATAGCTCGATTCGTGAGTTGATCACTCACGGGGTGATATCTGTTGCTTTTGTGAGATCTCAAAAGAATTTAGCCGATCATTTGACCAAGGCATTGGCTAAGGACTTGTTCATCAAGTCAGTTGTCGGGATGGGTCTACAACCCATTGAATCTCTGCATTAGGATACCCAATTCCCTCTGTCGACATTAGGGGCTGAATTCAATGTGGAAGGCCTAGTGACTTGATTTGGCACATGTGTTTTGTCCCGAAGGTATGTCTTTGAACTCTGCATGTGAGGTTGACATTAATCTTAATGAGTCTTATGAAAAAGTGTTGTTGCAGGTACACGATTAATAAGACTCACCTATATGAGTATGAAGTTTGGCCGCTTCAAGAAAGTTAGGGTTGGCTTTCTACATGCTCATGAATTGATATGGACACAAGGCCTGGAAAAAGAGTGTCAAGCAAGCTATAGAAGTTGTTTCTTGATTCATTTGTGTATTATCTTTGAAGTATTCAAATGTGTAAAGGGGTTCAATGCTTAGTCACACCCCAATACTAGAATATTTTGGAATGTGTAATGGATTGCACAAGAGTTTTTCCATTCATTGGAAAAACAAGAATAAAGCGTTACTAGTTAGACAGCATTTGGAACTGATAAACTAGTGGGAGATTAGTTCTAGAGATTTTATAACCTTTGAAACATCATGAACACAGCATTGCTAGTTAGACAGTATTTGGAACTGATAAACTAGTGGGAGCTTAGTTCTAGGTGATGTTCTAATCTTTGAAAAATCATAAATACAAAGTGTTGCTAGTTAGACGGTATTTGGAACCGATAAACTAGTGGGAGCTTTGCTCTTATGATTTGTGGTGTGTCGTTAAACCACCAAAATAAACACCTCCAACCTCTATAACTAGTATAGTGGAAGAAGGGATCGAATCCTCAGGGAACGGAAGATTATTTCTTTTAGAACAAAAAATATAAAAATCCAATTTGTGGTGAATTAACTAAACGTGCAATAACTAAAAATAAACAATTCTAATAATCGAGAAAGTGTGATATAGAGTAGTGAAGAAAATCAGTAATAGGAAGGCTCCACCTGAAGTTGATTATTTCCACCTCGATTTCCTCGACTGATCATAGATGCAAAAATACTCATCGATTTATAGCACCCGAATCAACCAAATAAGACAGCAATTATAAATAAATAACTCAATAATTAAGTCAAACATATAATATGAAGGAAGGAAGGAAATGAAATAAATACTCCCTCCGTTCCACAATAACTGAGGCAGTTGCCAAAATATTTTGTTTCATTTTATGTGAGACAGTACAATTTCCAATGCAATATTTATTGAGTTTTTACTTGATTTACCCTTATTTATTACAGTAGGAGATATAAAAAACAATACCACATTAATTATATCTAAGGACATTTTAGTCATTTCATTGTAAAAGTTAATGCATAACTTACATCTTTAATATGAGTGATTTTGGCACATGGCTCAGATAAATTGGAATGGAGGGAGCAAATAAAAAGAAATTAACAGATCTCTTGATGAGGATTACCACAACAGGACAAACAATAGGGTTTAGTATAATAGCAAATATGGGGAATATGAACCCTAGACCTATCGCTCTGTTGTTGTTTTTTTCTTTTCTTTCTTTCTGTTTAGGTGACTGTCTTGAAGCGGGGTTTGAACCCTAGACCTATCGCTCTAATATCATGTTGAACTACCATTTGAATATATAAATATTAATTATTTATCTTCCCATAAACTTAAGCTTTTGGGAACGATGGTAGTTCAACAACTTCTCATCAAAAGAACATTAATGTTGAACATTGCCTTCAAATTACCCATATTCTTCAGTAAAGGAATACTAGAGTAAGTGATTATGTGAAAAATTAAGTTTCTTATAAAAATATGAGGTAATTAATGATGCATAGAGTTTGAATGAACCGAATGTATCTGTCACATTGTATATATAGGCGGGATCTGCTATGTTTTTTCTTTTTTTGCTTATGAATAAACTTAGCCATATTTAATTTTCTTGGTAAGTAGTTCATATATTTGACTGGTTATTACTTATTTTCTAAAACCAAGTAATTGTTGGGGAGTTTGTAATGAAGTGAACAAAATATCAAAACAGGAAATCTAGATACAATAACGTAGAGTCGAGGTGAGACTCTTTCCTGCAAAAATTATTCGATCCCTATTGATTGCCTCCGGAATTTTCTCGAATATGATTGCGGGATAAAACTACGTCCCCTTTTATCTCAGGCAATAAGATGAAAGGATGCTATAAAAGTTTTGGTAGAATATGTATGTTGAAACTTGAAGTTTACTGAAAATATTCAAAGAAGTTGAATAATTCTTCTTGATCTTTGCTTGTTATTATCTTGTTTTGTTCCCAAGTGTTATATATATGTCCCTTGTGTTCATTCAATGATAAAACACAAGTTACACCCTTTCAGAATCAGTTGCAACTGGAAAAACCCGAAAGGATACCAACAAAACCGACCAAATCGCTTCAAAAAGCGCTTCTTCGGGCGCCGCTTGAATTACGACGCCCGTTTAAAGCAAAGGGGCGCGTCGGTTTCTTCAAACGCTCGTCCGTCCAAACAAGTTTAGAACCTGTATCTAAATCTACACACTGGACGCCCGTCCAGAGAATCTGAACGTCCGTCCAAAAAAAGAGATTAAAACCAGTAGCCAAATCTGAACATCAGACGCCCGTCCAGTGAAGATGGACGCCCGTCTGAAAAGAAGCCAAGGTGAACGCCCGTCTATATAAGATGGACGCCCGTCCAAACAATGAGCAGAATCCTGACTTGTTCAACACTTGATCTAATCACTTCCGTAAGCTTGCAAATGTCAATTATAAGCATGCACCCGCGTCTCCTAACTTATATCGATTGTTTCAAGCTTACAAAACTCAAAACTAAGTCCAATTACACTAAATGACATTGGTGATATAATCACCAACAATCCTCCCCCATTTAGTGTAACCCTTGATTTAGTTAAAACATATCAACATACAACAATTCATCTTTCAATGATAATATCACGCAGATTGAATTACCACCTAGTATATTACACATTCCAAAATATTCTAGTATTGGGGTGTGACTAAGCATTGAACCCCTTTACACATTTGAATACTTCAAAGATAATACACAAATGAATCAAGAAACAACTTCTATAGCTTGCTTGACACTCTTTTTCCAGGCCTTGTGTCCATATCAATTCATGAGCATGTAGAAAGCCAACCCTAACTTTCTTGAAGCGGCCAAACTTCATACTCATATAGGTGAGTCTTATTAATCGTGTACCTGCAACAACACTTTTTCATAAGACTCATTAAGATTAATGTCAACCTCACATGCAGGTTCAACACATACCTTCGGGACAAAACACATGTGCCAAATCAAGTCACTAGGCCTTCCACATTGAATTCAGCCCCTAATGTCGTATTAGGAGGGAATGGGTATCTAATCAGAGAGATTCAATGGGTTGTAGACCCATCCCGACAACTGACTTGATGAACAAGTCCTTAGCCAATGCCTTGGTCAAATGATCGGCTAAATTCTTTTGAGATCTCACAAAAGCAACAGATATCACCCCGTGAGTGATCAACTCACGAATCGAGCTATGCCTAACTCCAATATGTCGCGACTTTCCGTTATACACTTGACTATAGCATTTAGCCAATGTATTTTCACTATCACAATTGATAGAAATTGGTGATATCGGTTTTGGCCACAATGGAATCTCGCCTTCCGGACATCTCGAACACCTAAGTCCTGTACAAAATCATAACAAAAACCACACGTAATCCCTACAGGACACTAGGTTGACCGTGAGTATAGTAAATACACCGAAAAAGACCGAGAATCCTAGACTTTTCGTCCTAGGTCCCGAAATGATAACCAAGGTGTAAATACATCAAAATACAACCAAATGTCCCCAGAAACACATAAAACGAGGCATAAACGGAGTATAATCACATAGTAAATGATAGTCAATTTGACTCCCATCACCTCCCCCATATATTTCATAGAAAAACTTGATGACAAAAATGATTTACAACGGTCAACTTGATCTTGGTTTGTACCAAAGATCAACATGTCATCAACATATAGGCAAATGATTACACCATTTCCGGTTTCATCAAATTTGCTATACAAACACTTGTCCATTTGGTTAAGCTTAAAACCATTAGACAATACAACCTCATCAAACTTATTATGCCATTGTTTGGGAGCTTGTTTCAGTCCATACAATGATTTAACAAGCTTACATACTTTATGCTCATTTCCGGGTATCACAAAACCCTCCGGTTGTTTCATATAAATTTCCTCATCCAAATCCCCATTCAAGAAGGCTGTTTTAACATCCATTTGATGGATAACAAGATTGTTAATGGCTGCCAAGGCAATCAACAATCTAATAGTGGAGATTCTAGCAACCGGGGCATAAGTATCGAAATAATCAATGCCTTCTTTTTGTCTAAAGCCTTGTATCACCAACCGGGCTTTATACCTTTCAACGGATCCATCAATTTTCATTTTTCTTTTGAAGATCCACTTGCAACCCAATGGTTTACAACCACGTGGAAGATCCGTTAATAACCACGTATCATTGCCTAAAATGGAATCCATCTCATCATTAATGGCTTCCTTCCAAAAGGCAACATCTCGAGACTCCATAGCCTCTTTATAAGTTCTAGGATCATCATCAATATGATAACAATATGCATATTGAAATCCTACATCATCTCTTGTACCCTCCACCAAATATGTTTGGAAATCGGGACCAAAAGATTTTTCTTTCCTTGCCCTTTTGCTTCTTCGAAGCATTAAAGGCTCATCTTGTGACTCTACACCACCACAACTTTCTTTAAATCCAATGTTCATAGGAACAACATCTCTAGGCCTTGATATAGAAGAAAACCGACTTTCGTCAAAGAGAGCATCCCTGATTCAATTACGGAATGAACATGCAATCAATCATTTGGTTCTATAACATAGAATCTATATGCCTTGGAATGCAAAGCATATCCAATAAATATGCAATCAATGCCTCTTTCCCCCAAGGTTTTAATCTTGGGATTGGGTAGTCTTACGACTGCCCTACATCCCCAAACACGCAAGTAATGCAAGTTTGGCTTCTTCTTATACCAAAGCTCATATGGGGTAATAGGACTCTTTTTATTAGGAATCCTATTCAATAAATAACAAGCTGTCAACATAGCTTCTCCCCAAAAACCCTCACTCAATCCCGAGTAAGAAAGCATAGCATTCACCATCTCTTTTAGAGTTCGATTCTTTCTTTCAGCTATGACATTTTGTTGTGGTGTATAAGGTGTAGTTCGTTCATGTATAATCCCACAAGATTCGAAAAATGGTGGATCATAGTATTCTCCACCTCTATCCGTACGAAGTTTCTTTATTTTACTTTCAAGTTGCAATTCTACTTCGTTTTTAAACACTTTAAAAGTTTCCATTGCCTCGTCTTTTGTAAAAAGCAAGTAAACATAACAAATACGAGTGCAATCATCAATGAATGTAACAACATACTTTTTGTTTCCAAAAGATGGTGTAGAACTAAATTCACAAAGATCACTATGAATAAGTTCCAAAATAGTAGGCGACCTTTCAACACCTTTGAAAGGTTGTCTTACTATTTTAGTTAAGTTACAAGTATCACACTTATTCATAGTCGTACTACAAACAGGAATTAAATCATTTTTAGACATTTGTAACATTCTTCTAAAATGCACATGACCTAATCTTGCATGCCACAAGTATGAATCATCAACATTTACATGCATAACATTCATAGCAACATTTTCATACAAACCATTACTAATAATATTAAGCATAAACATACCATTGTTAAGATAACCAAATCCTACAAATACACCATGTTTAGTTAATACATAACGAGAGGACTCATATACTTGTTTATAGCCCTCTTTACATAAAATACTACCGGAAACCAAGTTTTCGGATTAAAGGAACATGTAAAACATTGTTTAAGGTTACAAATTTTCGAACTAAATTGCAAATTAACAATTCCTCTTCCAACAACAAAGGACTTAGACTCGTTTCCCATATGCACAATGGATCCGTCTTCAACTTTTTCATATGTTGAGAACCACGATCTATCCTTGCATACATGTCTTGTCGCTCCCGAGCCTATCCACCAACTAACATCATCATCCTGCAAATAACATGCTTCGGAAATCAGTGGTACATAATTCATATCAGAATTAAAGCCACAATCATTAACAAGTGTACCTTGATGTTTTGATGGATCCGGATCTTTCGACCCCTGTCCCGAACCTTTACCGGTTCCTTTACCATTGTTATGCTTTCTAGCATGACAATCCGCCTAAAATGGCCTTCCTTACATAATACCAACAAGCCCTTTTAGGCTTTTTGTTGAACTTTGCTTTGTTTTTGTTGTTGTTGGAATCAAACTTTCTCTTGTTATTATTTTTCTTAGAAGTTTCCCCAACTTCAACCATGTTGATTGAAGTTGAGCCACCTGCAATGTTCTTACCGCAACCTACAACATTTTTACCACTTTCTTGCAAACGCAAACTTTCCTCTATCCTAAGATGAGAACCAAGTTCAATCAAAGAAAGTTCTTCCGTCTTATGTTTCAAGGAATTTTTAAAATCCCTCCAAGAGGGAGGCAACTTTTCAATGATGCTTGAAACACAAATGGACTCATCCATAGCCATTTTATGCATAGAGAACTGACCAAACAAACGCAACAATTCATGATATTGATCCATAACCGGACGATTATCGACCATAACATACTTCATAAAATTACCAACAAGAAATTTCTTACTAGACGCGTCCTCACTTACATACTTAGCCTCCAAAGTATCCCACAACTCTTTAGATGTTTCAATTTCAAGATAGGTATCAAACAAGCTATTAGACATACCGTTCAGGATGTGACCACGGCATATATAGTCATCGTTTTCCCACTTACTTTTTCTCCTCGACTCTTCCATGGTGCTGTTATCATCAATCTGAGGGCATGGCGTACTCAACACGTACACAACCTTCAATGCGATCAAAAGAAATGCATTTTCTTTTGCCACCTTCGGAAATCCTCACCATTGAATTGTTCCAACTTGCTGAAATTAGAAGTCATCTCCTTGATACTCGACATTGTTCAAAACAACAATAATTTTTGCAGATTGTTGGGGAGTTTGTAATGAAGTGAACAAAATATCAAAACAGGAAATCTAGATACAATAACGTAGAGTCGAGGTGAGACTCTTTCCTGCAAAAATTATTCGATCCCTATTGATTGCTCCGGGAATTTTCTCGAATATGATTGCGGGATAAAACTACGTCCCCTTTTATCTCAGGCAATAAGATGAAAGGATGCTATAAAAGTTTTGGTAGAATATGTATGTTGAAACTTGAAGTTTACTGAAAATATTCAAAGAAGTTGAATAATTCTTCTTGATCTTTTTCTTGTTATTATCTTGTTTTGTTCCCAAGTGTTATATATATGTCCCTTGTGTTCATTCAATGATAAAACACAAGTTACACCCTTTCAGAATCAGTTGCAACGGGAAAAACCCGAAAGGATACCAACAAAACCGACCAAACTGCTTCAAAAATGCTTCTATCGGGCGCCCGTTTGAATTACGGGCGCCCGTCTAAAAGCAAATCGGGGCGGGCGTCGATTTCTTCAACGCTTCGTCCGTCCAAACAAGTTTAGAACACATATCTAAATCTACACACTGACGCGCTGGTCGTAAAATCGAGCGTCCGTCGAGAAAATCAACGTCCGTCCGAAAAATGAACGTCCGTCCAAAAAAGAGATTAAAACCGGTGAGCCAAATCCCGAACATCGACGCCCGTCCAGTGAAGATGGGCGCCCGTCTGATAAGAAGCCAAGGTGAACGCCCGTCTATATAAGATGGGCGCCCGTCCAAACAAAGCAGAGAATCTGTTTTGTTCAACACTTGATCTAATCACTTCCGTAAGCTTGCAAATGTCAATTATAAGCATGCACCCCGCATCTCCTAACTTATATCGATTGTTTCAAGCTTACCAAACCTCAAAACTAAGTCCAATTACACTAAATGACATTGGTGATATAATCACCAGCAGCTGACATGTGATGTATATTTGTGTGTGTGTTAGTATACGTGTATATATTTGTATGTACGATTGTACCTTTATTTAATAGCAAGGCCTTTGAAAATGTATGCAGCCGCAAGACCCAAATCACACTAGTAAATATATACTTTATTAGTATTTAATTTTGGAACGGCGATGAAAATTTTATGAAAAAGATAGCTATCAATATGCTAGATAATATTAAAGAGCCATGCAAGTCATGCCATGCAAAGATCATGCAAAGATATTCAAAAAAAACAGCAAACCAGCAAATTAAAAATTAACAGCAGCAAATTCAAGGCTCGAATTATTTTTTGAATCATGATCAAGGAGAGATAAGGTGGATATTGGAGAGATAAGGAAGAGTTTTGATCATGTTTAAAATCATGTTTAAACCGAGTACTTGGTGATCAAGAGTTTGAAAGCCACCCAATCTCTTGTGTAGTGATAAGATAGTTTGTTATGTTTAAATTTTGTTATGTTTAAACTTAATTAGATTATCAGATTATCTTTTTTAGTCTATTTTCGAAATATAGGGCTTAGCATTGTAATAGCTATAAATACTAAGCTTTGTAAGCCAAGAAGGTATCAAGATAACATAATAAGAAAAGTTCAGTTCCATATTATTTCTTCACTTTTTCTACATGGTATCAGAGCTTATTGGTGTTTGATCACCACATAATCCACAGCTCACAATCATGTCTGTTACATCAATCAATGTCAACAGCATCATATCTCTTAAACTCTCATCCAGAAATTACCCTTTATGGCGTGAACAAGCCCTAGCATTTGCAGACAGCCAAGATGTCCCAGGATATCTAACTGGGGATGATCCTGCCCCAAATCAGACACAAATCAGTACAGATGCTACTGCTGCACCAACCACAAATCCAGAATACACTAAATGGAAGAAGGCAGACAGATTATTAAGAGCATGGTTGATCGGATCACTAACAGAAGAATCATTAAGTCTGATGATTGGATTGGACTCTGCAAAAGCTGTGTGGGATGCCCTCAAACGTGCCTATGCCCAAGAATCTCAAGAGAGAGAGTTTAATTTGAAGCAACAAGTAACCTACATGAGGAAAGATGAGTCAAAATCCATCAATGATCATGTCCAGTATTTTAAGGGCCTGTGTGATAGTTTGGCTGCCATTGGAAAGCCAATACCAGATGCTGAAAATGTCTACTTCCTATTAACTAGTTTAGGTCCCCAATATGAGACCTTCACAACAACCATGCTCATGCACAAGCCAACCTATGAAGAATTAGTAGGTCATCTATAGAACTTGGATCAGAGAAGGTCATGGTTTGCTGCAAAAGACTCAGACACCTCTCATCTAGCATTTTATGGACAAAGACCACAACAAAGGAGTGATTCACAACCAAGGTTCAACTCTGCAGGTAGAGGTTTTCAGGCACAACAATCAAGAGGGGCATCAGGACCATCAGATCAGACTAAGAAGGTGTTCAGAAGGATGTCCAGAGCAGAAAGAGATCAATATAAGGCTGAAACATGTGACTTCTGTGGAGTTCAAGGGCATATCTCCAAAATATGTTGGTGGAACAATAAGGCAAAAGAGGAGGTCCTTCCCCAAGCATTATCAGCCTTGACACTGGATAATACAGTTGCAGACACTGAGTGGCTGATGGACACAGGTGCCACCAACCACATGACAGGTAATCCTAAACTTTTGCATAATTTACACACATATTCAGGTTCCCCTTATGTAATTGTTGGAAATTGAACTGCACTTCCCATACAGGGCATTGGAGATATTCATGTCACATATAACAATGAAATTTTAGTCATTACAGATGTCTTGTTGGTGCCGAATATGACCAAAAACCTAATTTCTATTAGGCAACTTACAAAACAATATGATGCTCACTGTTTGTTTACTAATGCTGGTTTCATTCTTAAGGCAAACAAAACAGATCAGATCTTCCTGAAGGGAGGATGTAGAGGGGACCTATATGCTCTTCCAAGTGACCATCATGCCCTTGCAGTCCACAGCACAAAGTCATGCACCACTGAAGTCTGGCATCAGAGATTAGGCCATATTCAGTTTCCCACAGTTCATGCTTTAAAAAATAAAGGATTCATTGATGTTTTAGGCACAAATATGCAGGAGCATTTATGTGAAAGTTGTCAGTTAGGCAAACTTTCAAAGCTCCTTTTTTCTCATTCTGAACATGGTTCTTCCAGTATTTTTGAATTGATCCACTGTGATCTTTGGGGCCCTGCCCCTGTTGAATCCATAGGCAAATTTCATTATTATGCTAGCTTTGTTGATGATTTCTCCAAATATGTTTGGCTTGTTCCTTTAAAGCACAAATCAAATTTCTTCACTGTTTTTATTCACTTTGAAAAATATGCTCAAACTCAGTTTAATAAATCTATAAAACAGTTTCACTCAGATGGAGGGGGATAATTTGTCAATACTCCCCTCACAAACCACCTATTAAAACAAGGCATCACACACTTAATCACTTGCCCTCACACACCTCAACAGAATGGCACTGTTGAAAGAAGGCACAGAACCATCAGGGAACTGGGACTAACCATGCTGTTTCATAGCAGAGCCCCTTTATTTTTGTGGGTTGAAGCTTTTTCCACAACTGTATTTATACTCAATAGAGTTCCCTCTCTCACCAATAAAACTGACTCCCCATACTATCTGCTGCATAACAAACATCCTGACTATACAAGCCTCAGAATCTTTGGTTCTAAATGTTACCCTTATACCTGGGATTCCAAGAAACATAAGTTTGATCCCAAAACCCTACCTTGTGTCTTTGTAGGTTATAGCAACCAACACAAAGGATATAAGTGCTTTCATCCACCTTCCAGAAAATTTTACATTTCCAGACATGTTACTTTTGATGAGACCTTATTGCCCTATAAAACCATGAATACCATTAACAGGCCTTATGTCCTTACCATCTTTGATTCTTTCCTCCCCTCAACAACTCAACAACCTTCAACTAGCATCTCTCCCACTTCCAATACAGAGGAATCTAGCCTATCCAATATACCAGATGTCATAATTGAACAACCCATAGAACTATCAGATCAAGACACATCCTTTACTATCATTACAGACTACACTGATCATTCCCAATCTTCCTCTCCATCTCCACCATCCACTCCAGATGATTTCCCTACTTCATCAGACTCCAACACTCCAGATGACCAAATTAATGATGACCAGTCTATGTCACCCACAGTTGCATCCACTAACTCAGAAAATGCTCCAATTTCTCCACATCTCTCTCCAAGAGCTACTAGGGCACAACATGGCATCTTTAAGCCAAACCCTAAATATGCCCTAACTGCCTCTTATACCACCATCCCAACAGAACCAAAAACAGTCAAAAGTGCCCTAAAACATGAAGGATGGAAAGCAGCAATGCAAGATGAACTGCAGGCCCTCTTAGAAAATCAGACATGGCACCTTGTCCCTAGGACTCCAGATATGCATGTTATAGGATCTAAATGGGTATTTAAGGCCAAACTCAAAGCTGATGGTACCCTAGACAGACTAAAGGCAAGATTAGTTGCCAAAGGGTATGCCCAAGTAGATGGTCTGGATTATGTAGAAACATACTCCCCTGTCGTCAAACCTAGCACCATTAGGATCCTTCTTTCCATTGCTCTATCCAGACAGTGGTCTGTCAGACAGTTGGATGTTAAAAATGCATTCTTACATGGCCATATTTTTGAAACTCTATACATGGAACAGCCTCCAGGTATGTGTGATCCTAAATTCCCACAACATGTCTGCAAGTTAAGCAAAGCACTTTATGGGTTAAAACAAGCCCCAAGGGCTTGGTTTGATAGATTTAGTACTTTCTTACTTTCATATGGTTTTCATTGCAGTTTATCTGACCCCTCTCTATTTTATTATCATGCTAATCAAAGCACCCTAGTGCTCCTTTTGTATGTGGATGATATGCTTGTTACAGGTTCAAATTCTCACCTATTGAGTTCATTCATCAAAGTACTCCATACAGAGTTTTCCATGAAGGATCTTGGCACTATACATCACTTCTTGGGGGTCCAGATCCAACAGACATCACAAGGCATACATCTACATCAATCCCACTATGCTACAACTATCATTCAAAGGGCAACCATGCAAGATTGCAAACCAGCAAACACTCTAATGGCTACTAAACCTCTAGTTCCCCTAAGCTCACGTCCTGCAGATGCTACATTCTACAGAAGTATCATTGGTGCACTCCAGTACCTGACTTTCACCAGGCCAGACATCACATTTGCAGTTAATTATCTGTCCCAATTTATGCAAGCTCCCAATCAGTTCCATATGCAACAAGTTCAAAGACTCCTAAGATATGTCAAATCCACTTTACAACTAGGCATTTCTCTCAAGGCCACATCACACCTCAATCTCTATGCATTCTCAGATGCTGATTGGGCAGGCTGTCCAACAACCAGGAGATCAGTTACAGGGTACTGCACTTTCCTAGGGCCCAACCTCATCTCCTGGTGTGCAAAGAAACAGCCAACGGTCTCCAGGTCAAGCACAGAAGCAGAATACAGAACCATGGCACATACAGCAGCTGAACTCACCTGGATCACTTATATTTTGAAAGAACTTCATGTTACTCTGCCTCAAGTTCCTACATTGCTCTGTGACAACCTAAGCTCCTTATACATGACTATCAACCCTGTTTTTCATGCAAGAAGCAAGCATATTGAACTAGATTATCACTATGTGAGAGAGCAAGTGGCTAGAAAGCTTTTGATCACCAAACATGTCTCAGCACAAGACCAGTTGGCCGACATTTTCACAAAATCACTGCCTAAGTATGTATTTCAACTACTCAGAGACAAACTCGGACTGCTCCCAAGTCCCAGCCTCGTTTGAGGGGGAGTATTAAAGAGCCATGCAAGTCATGCCATGCAAAGATCATGCAAAGATATTCAAAAAAAACAGCAAACCAGCAAATTAAAAATTAACAGCAGCAAATTCAAGGCTCGAATTATTTTTTGAATCATGATCAAGGAGAGATAAGGTGGATATTGGAGAGATAAGGAAGAGTTTTGATCATGTTTAAAATCATGTTTAAACCGAGTACTTGGTGATCAAGAGTTTGAAAGCCACCCAATCTCTTGTGTAGTGATAAGATAGTTTGTTATGTTTAAATTTTGTTATGTTTAAACTTAATTAGATTATCAGATTATCTTTTTTAGTCTATTTTCGAAATACTAAGCTTTGTAAGCCAAGAAGGTATCAAGATAACATAATAAGAAAAGTTCAGTTCCATATTATTTCTTCAGTTTTTCTACAGATAAATTAAAGAAGCAAGATGTATAAAGAACCAAAAACAAAGAGAGGGCAGATCCTCTGTTGTGCTGTCTTCCACAACAACCTGCTATGACGTACCATTGGTGGGAGCTAGAGGTAAAATGGAAAATTTTCATCTAATAAACACTCATTAAAATCATAGCCCGCTTTAGATCGATACAAATGGGGATCCTTAATTGGTGAAAATAAGAAAGATGCAATAGGCAAGTTGTTTATACAAACATTTGAAGGTGTGCATGCGTGGTTGGACGAGTACATATTAAAATTAATGTAAGCCTAAGGGATATAAATAATAAATAAAAGCTCTTTCATATTGGACAAGCTGGTATAACACCGGTACCATCACTCACTGATAGAGTCTTCCAAGCAGAATCCCACATAATACGATCGCCCCCAATTGCACATTGGAATTAAATCTGGAAATATATATATGTAATAATTAGTCAATGACCCTTTTCATTTCAATTTCAATGTTTTTAAATTTCCAACTATAATCAAAGAAGACAACATATGACTTACTTGGAGAAGCAATCTGCTGAGGAATCTAGGTCCACACTTAATATTTGCCATCCTAAATGGATTGAAGCTGCTACCAAAGACGCGTAATATGGCCATCCTTTTTCATATACGTACGTACGGGGATGAGAAAAAACAAAATGTTACTATATATTTCATGCACAATATATATATGATTGTTTACGATACGAGATCCAGGGCGTGAAAAAAAACAAGGAATTGGATTTTAAGGTTGTAGGATGCAAGTAAATGTATGTATACAGTTGTATATTATACCGATACTAGCAAAGGAACCGGTTAATGCTAATGCACCAATGGTTGCTGCGGCAAGACCGGATAACCATTTTTTTGTTGAATTGCCCATTAATAAAGCTGTGGATTTGACACCGATTTTTGCATCATCTACCTTATCCTGTGCCCCCAAATCACAAATGAAACAACGTCAATAGTTAAAAACCAAAACTAATTCTTTTTGACATATATAGTTGTTGGTTGGCAAAGAAACTTGTACGTACCTGATGTGAGTATATAGTATCATAAAATATTGTCCAGAAAAAACCAGAAGTGCACAAAGGGATCAAAATGTGAGGGTCAATAGCACCTTTAACCGCAGCCCAACCGCTAAAATTAATAGAGTTGACCACGAGTCCTAGATAAGCTTGTGGCTGCAACAAGAAATTGTAATAATTACACATGTTGAGAGAAAATTTCTGCTATTTGTTATTTTTATGTGACTTTTTCGCATGTATTTTTTCATTTCAGCCACTCTAGAACAATATTTTTTCCCAAAGATAGTACAATATTTTTCTTTTTCTTTTTTGACGGTAGTACAATTTCAATTTTGTACAAAGAAAACGTTCTATAGCTATTTGGAAAGTTTGAAAAATAAAAAAAATTCAAATTGTACCGTAAATAAAAGAAAAATAAAATGCTAGATGCCTTATAATTCAAGGTAAAGAATGTTACCCAAAAAGTGACTCTTTTCATAAGAGGATAAGTGAATCCGAGCACCAAAGATGCTACCCACAAGTTACGGCTGTACATATATTTAGACAAAGGCATAGGTCAGCAATCATACATATATTTCGTTTTTCATTTTAATATTTTGGACCACAAGATGATTCATTTACCCCCAAAAAAAAATGACAAATTTTATAATCTGACCAGTTGTTGCGAGTTTCAGCAAAGTGGCATACATTCTGACCATTCATTTTAACCTCTCGCATTACCGATAAAAGTGTATTATGTGAAAGAGAGTAAAAATAAGAGAGCCTAATGTATGTCGCTTGCTAACTAACCTTTACAACAACAGGCTGCACTATAAAAGTCTCTCAAAAAAATATCTCTATAAGACTATAACGTTTACATAAACATATCTCACCATCTAAATTTTCATTGCTAAAAAGATTTTGAGAAAATGTTTAGATATATCTCTCAAAAAAAAATCTGTTTACGTATAAACTATGACTTATATCCGAGGATTTATTTATTCCATTTGGAACACAGATTCAAAATGAAGATCCACTATGGCCCCAACAACCGTCGTCCTCGTCAGGATCCCGGATTCGTCTCTATCGGAGGACTTTAGAGTCTGTCGTGAATTTAATTAATTGCGGTAGTCGGTTTGATACTGCAATCAGAATGCTCTCTAAACCCTCGGTGCAGTAGCGTGGCAGTGAATATAAATGATCCGGTGATCAATCGCTAGACCGTCGTCTTCGTTTGCTTTGTGCAAAAAAAGCTAAACCAAAGATAATATATTTATGTCTCACACTTATAAGAAAGTCGTGTGTTTCTCCCATATTCAATATGTAATATCACAAGTTTGGATCGGTCGGCCTCCATGTGTAAATATTATAATTTTTCCTTTTAGGTGTGTACTTAATATTATCCTAAAAAAGAAGAAGAGAACAGCACAAACCTTAAAGCGTTCACAGGGAGAAGAAGGCCGTAACATAAGAGCGTTTGAAGACCGAGGCAAGAAAGCCCTTGAAATAGTGTTAATGCACCGGAAGCCAGAGGCCTATATGACGTTCTTTTAACCTGTTTAATTTGTTGGATAAAAAAGAATTAACGATCAAACATCCTATAGCAATAGCAGTAAGGACAATTATTGAGATTGTATTAAAAGTGACCGAGCTTGGTTTCGAAGAAGGCATTCATTGAAGTTCAATATTCATATCAAATTGGTGCTCGAAGAACTCAAGCTCAAGCCCAAATCCGATTTAACTCGACTCATTTACTCGTCAAGGGTAAATTGGTGCCCCCTTCTACATGTGCATGGGATTGCATTTCCTGTTTTAGCCCTTATAATAAACCATAATCGTGTGTGTGTTTGTTGTGACTTGTGAATGTGTTGTAAAGAATAACATGAATGTGTATTATTACTATATTACAATATTATGATTATGATGTATATTATATTTTTGTAATATCGTAATATGTATATCAAACAACATAAGACATATATAACAAGGCATATGTCTCACCCTGGTGGAAAAGCTGTCCGATACCATGCCAAATTAAATGGTGGAAAAGTTGTTTTCCATTGATTGAATATGGTTTGCTACACACACGCATGTATACACTCATACGGAAGGCCTAACTACAAGTATAATTACAAATATAGACAAATACAAAATAATAATTAGATAAATCTAATTATCCTAATACATATATATATTATATAATCACGCCGCGGCCGGTCTTTATACATTACGTGTAATTTATGAGATCGATGTTTTGTTATTCGTTATTCATATTATAATGACATTTTAATATGATTTTTCTGTCTTTGTAATAATTTTTTTTTTTTTTTTACCGTTTTTATAGTCTGACCATTTCAATTGGATATTATTAGAAAATTCCCCCACCATCCTTCACTCTTTTGTTTATATTACTGTATACTTTACTTTTTGAAGGTTTTATTTCTTACTATTATGGTTGACATTTAGTGTCGGTTCCTTATCCATGTGCAGTGTTTACAAATCTCAAACAAGAGAAAATGTATTTATCTAATTTTCAGATCACAAGAATTCTAATAAAGAAAAAAATATTTACCTATAAAAAATATTTCAAACCATGTGAAAAAATTATTTATTTTGAAAAAAAAATCTGATGAACAAAATTTCTAGATTATCCGCTGGTCCCTGTTTATTAAAAAAAAAATAATAAAAATTTGGTCCTTCATCGATTGATCTAAAGTGTTTGATTGCTGAAACAAGGATAATATATATGCGACTCATCACTCAGGCCACCATAAAAAGTAATTAATGGACGGTGACATATATACTATACGTAAAAAGATCCCCGACGGTACAACCCCAAATTGTATCGAACAGTACATCTGTAAAGCTGGGCGTCGTTTAGGTCGAAAGCAGCTTATTTTGATTATGTTTTTTTTTTTTTTTTAGGTCGGAACCAAACGGTGTCGTTTCGGGTCGATATGATGTCGTTTTGATGCACAGCCGGACGAGCTGTGCATCGTGTACCGGCGGGGATCGGGGTCCTATAATATACATAGTAGAACTAGCTAGTGCATAGAGTGAGTACTCTTCCCTATGTGATGGATTTTCCTACTCTGGGTTTGCCACACATAGGGTTTAAGGAGGCCATGCTATGCACTATATCACGTAAATTTGGGACGGGCCGGGATATGGCAATGACCTTTGTTGCTTTTTATTACACTCAATATAAATAAAGTTTCTTTTATAAAAAAAAAAAAAAACTAGCTAGTGCAAGCATGGAACTGAAAAATCACTACGTATGTACCATTGGCGGATCCAGCATACCCAAGGGGGGTCACTTGACCCCACTCAATTTCTAATTTTTTTTTAATATTAAAATTATGTAATTTTGTTATTAAAAAATGTCATTTTGTCGATAAAAATTGATGTTTAGACTTCGGTAACCACACTGGAATTTTTTTTGGATAAAAGATATAGTTTTAGACTCCGATAACAGCACTGAAATATATTCCTGGATCCGCCAACCAAGCGCATGCAGCCGGAAAATGGAAAATATAGATCGAGAGTATGAATTATCAACATCATGCATATATTATATATAAATATAATATAATCACGTAGGTAGGTAGGTACCTTGGCATCAAAATCCCGATCAAGAATATCGTTAATGGTGCAAAGTATTCCGCGATTAACGATGCCGACCAATAAGAAGAGTGCTAGCATTTTGGCATCACCAATACTGCCTGGCTGTGTTGTGAATGCAATTGACCATAGACAAGGCATAGTGATAAGGGGGCCTGCTGTAAATTTGTGCAATCGCATCAGATATGCGTATGGACGTGCCTTCTCCGGTATGTATGTCTCAACCCAAGACGATGGTGGTACTGGTACTGCTACTGCTACTGCTGCTGCTGGTACATCTGTTGTTGTTGTTGTTGTTGTTGCTGATATTGAGCATGCTGCTATTAATCTCGGAGATATCATCTTTCGCCGCCGGGTTTGAATTTCAAACGATGATGATGATGATCTACACCTTTGGTTGATGATGAGAAATGGCAACTCCATCGCGCCGCCGGAGCCGGTTGTCTTCATGGTGGAAGAAGGAGTGGATGATCTCAACTTGGGATATGTGTGAAGTAGAAGATTTAATTGAGTGGCCATTCTTTTCTGATCACTATTATTCTCTCGATCGATCTGCAAATTTATGGGTAATATGATCGATCAACCCTTTAATTTCTTGGAATATATATATGGATCGTGGTTTCCAAGTTTCACATATCCCCTTTATTTATATAATGAGGAGAAGAAGGACATAAATATTTAAATCAATCGAGTAGAAGGGACGCTTTTTGAAGCTTTTTAGTAAAGAAAAACTATTTATTCATTGTCGAAATTCACTTGTGTTCGAAATTCATTGCTTTAAATTAACTGCAAAATTATTAATTTAAATTCACTAATTTTCAAAATTCATTGTCGAGATTACTGATTTTCGGGATTCATTATCAAAATTCATTTATCGAAATTCACTGATTTTGGGATTCACTAGGAAGATTCACCGATTTTCGGGATTATTGTTTGTCATTCTCGCTATAAAAATTATGCGGTTGTCATTCTCCCTATAAAAAATATGTAGTTGTCCTGTTACTTAAAAATATTCTAGATTGTGTCCTTATCCCTAATTTTCCATTATTTATAACGCTCATCAGTCATCATCATGCGCGCTACTCTCTCTTAATTTATTAATTAACCGGCTTCTCTTCTCTTATGTTATTTTGTGGGATATGATCCTCTTAAGTAACTTGAGGAATATTCTCTCAAGTATGCATGATCCAACTACACACTCTAAAAGTGTAAAAGATCTAGTAATTGATTAACTTTTTTCAAAATACGTAATTTAGTTCATTATATGTAAAAACTCTAACTTTACTTTTAAGTTACTTGAGAAGATCTTGGTCCTTGTGTTGTGCTACGACTACCATGCACCGATCGACCCGACACAACATATTTATTATTATTATTATTATTATTATTATTATTATTATTATTACTATTACTACTATTCTTTTTTTTTTATGGAAAATTAGGGATAATCTAAAATATTTTTAAGTAATGGACAACTACATATTTTTATAGGGAGAAGAATGACAACTGCGTAATTTTTATAGCGAGAAGACAAACAAATAATCCCAAAATCGGTGAATCTCCCGGTGAATCCTAAAATCGGTGAATTTCAACGATGAATTTCGACGAATGAATCACGAAAATTAGTGAATTTCGACGATGAATTTTGAAAATTAGTGAATTTCGACGATGAATTTACAATAATTTAAACAATGAATTTGAACACAAGTGAATTTAAACGATGAATAAATAGTTTTGTCTTTATGCAAAAGTTTCAAAAAACTGTCATTCTACTCAATTGATGAATTATTTTTGTCCTTCTCCCTCATTCCCCCTTTTTTTTATTAAACCGTTATGTTGGCACGGTGTTACATCTTGCCTAGTTTTTGGGTCTACAATTTAGAATAAAAGTGTCGTTATTCGTTATATCACGGCCGTTGTCATTCGTAGTAACATTTCTCTATTTATTATAATTTTCTTTCTGAAAAGCCTATTTATTATAATTGAAGTGTAATCATAATATGCGAAAGTGGTACATTCACAAATGATAAATATCGTAATATGCTGCAGTTGTGAGACGTTTGATGATGTGACATTTATCTAATTAAAAAAAATGGTTCTATCGCCGAATTACATGTTGTCCAACTAACTTAAATTGTACTCCCTCCGTTTCTATTTATACGTCACAGAGACAAGAATCACACAGATTAATAAAGTAATTAATATGTATAAAATATAGTGTTGAAAATGTATTTTTTATTAGAGATATAAATACTTTAAAGAGAAAAATAATAATAAATGATGCATTGAAAATATAAAATGATAAAATATAAAAAAAGAACAAATTCTGAAATATGACAGATAAACAAAACGGAAGGAGTAGTATTTATTGTATTTGTGAAGATTACTAGCCAGACTTTTAAGTTTGTCGCTTCTGATTCATTACAAGTGTCATATAATCAGAATGTAAGGATTGTTGTATTTTAGAAGACGGTTGCGAGAACCATTAGTACGAATTCGGCGCAAATTTGTTTCATTAACACTCGCTTCAAACCGTAAGTTTTTCAATAGTACATGCATGTACCAATAAATATTGTTAACTAAACCAATAAATAAATAAATAAATAAAAGGGAGAAGTAAACCAAATTTCTACTGGTACCACTATTCTCCGTTGCCAACATGAGAAAAAAGGGTTGGGATGCATGGGTCGCCATGAGAATATGACACATTTTTCCAGTCTGGGGGTTTGTACAATTTTGAATCATAAGCAAATTTATTGTCTTTTTTCTTGTGGAAATAATTATAAGAAGACTTTGAACCAAATAGTACTAATATATATAAATATAAGAGAACATTGACCAAGCGGATGAAACGGAAAGGGTATTATAGAAAATGAAGCACGCATCTAACGTATATTTAACAAAATGTCACATTAGATAGTGGTTTTAAAGCGCGAAAAAAAAAAAAAAAAAAACTAGTGAATATCAAATAATACTCCCATTTAATATTTTCTTGATTTCTTTTAACCAATATTAATTATGATTTAATGCTGTCAAATTTTTGTTGAGAAGATAGTGCTGTTGAATGAATGGCCCGAAAATCTGCTACAAGAATCTCCAAAATAAAAAATAATCTACAAAGAATCGTGTTTAACCACCATATCAATAAACCATCTTGCAGTTTTTCCCACTACATGCTTCAATTTTCATTTCTAAGCCATTATTATTTTTATTTTAATAATATTTATATTTTATTGATCTATAGATATAGTGACATATTGATATTGTGGATGCAGTAACAACTATATATGAATAAAGTTTCGATGACGATGTAGCGACGTGTAATATCCCGACCTTTCATAAAAGGGAAGACGTGTCTTTTTACAAAAACGGAATATTATATTTAATATTTTGGATTTTATGTATGATTTAAGATTAAAAGAAAAAGAAAAGAAAAGGATTTATTGGGATTAATTGGTAATTAGGAGAATTGATGAGGACTTAAGCGGTAATAACTCCTTGGGGGAGTTATTTTCTACAAGTAAACCTCCCACTTAATTGAGGGAGTTATCAGGATTGGATTTAGCAAGAACGTTCGAACTCCTCTGAAGAAAAATAGAAAAGAAAAGCAAAAGAAGACTTCTTCCGAATTCTCTCAAGTTCTTGGTCGGTTTTCAGAAGCAATTGAAGATTTGGAATCAGCGGGAAGAGGACTTCCTTTTGACGGCAAGATCATCAAGTTCGGAATAAGGTTAGTTTTGCCTCAATTTTGGATTCATCAAGAGATGATCAAGTTTTGTAGTTTCAGTTGGTTGAATTCGTAGTTCCTTTTGTTTAGAAGCTTTGATCACCGTTATTTCTTGTTCAATTGGTTGATCAAATAGGTTTCTAGTTGAAGTCTTAGAGTTTGCTGCAGTTTTCTGAAGGTTTTAGTTTGGAATTGCTTGCTAATGAGGTAAGAGGCTCTTCCTAATGTTTAATTAAGGTCTTATGTTGTTAATGTTGTGTTTTGGGTAAATTTGTGGTGTTTTAATGCTAGAATCATGCCTACTTGTGTTAAAGAAGTATGTGATTTTTAGTTATGTAAAAGTGATACTTTTCTGCTGTTTTGTTGTGCCTATTGATGATAAACTTGTTTGGAATCGAGTGGAGATCGTTTAGATGCATAAAACTGAGTTTTTGGAGTTTCTACGCTTGGTGCGGGCGCACCAGATGCCGGTGCGGGCGCACAAGGAGGCAGAAAGTTTGTTTTTACGTACTGGGCTTGGTGCAAGTGCACCAGAAGCCGGTACAAGCACACTGAGGCCAGTGCGGGCGCACCGGAGCCAAGTACAAGCGCACCAGCCTGGCAGAAAGAGTCTCTGTTTGGCCAGTGCAAGCGCACTGAATCCAGTGCGGGCACACTGCCCTTGTTTTTTTTGTGTTTAGTTAGTCTTGAGCCCCGAGTCTAGTTTTAAATGTTGTTTCTTGATCTAATAACATTAAATGAACTTGAACAAGCCTTGATTATGCTTCTGATGCGTTTAGTTCCGGCACCGGATGTACTCTTCCATGGAGTTGAAGTTTGGGACCTTCAGAAGAGTATGATAGGCTTGTGTTTTGAGGAATTAACATTCCTCAATGTCTATGTATGTGCTAGGTCTTGTCCGTGTCTAGTGGTCTAGGAAAGAGAGTAGTAGAGGTGAGGGAGCTTACTTGAAAATACTTAGGTGGCTAGTTAATAACTAATAACAAGCGTACTTGTGTAGTTAAAAGACTAAACATCAATCCATTCTTGGTAAAACACAGATTTATATCTGCGATGTGTGGCGGTCGGACTAAGTGAATAACGCTGCTGGCTCGACAAGGCACCAGGAGTAGAGAATATCTCTATTGGCCTCGAAGGAGCACTAGAAGTAGAGGACTTCACCGAACGTGTATGCATACCAGGGGAACCCGGGGCTATCGGTGTAACCCATCGTAGTCGACAAGGATATCTTCGTGGTGGATTTTCATCATGCGTAGTGCCCTTGAATGATGATGAAACAAAGATAAGCTAAACTAGAAATAGTTAGTCACGACATGTTGATGTATGTCGACCAGATGGTGTATTTTGCTATATTTTAATCCCATTTCTTAAGTTTAAGCGACATTTTCGTAGAAATATATAATAAATGTCGTAATAATATCGTTTATTTCTGTAAATAATAGAAATAATAAAATCTCAGTATTTTTGAATCATTTTGAGGCTTATCAGCCTATTTTAATTATCAGAATTACACGTGGTTTTTCTTGTTTTTGTTTTATTACAGATATCACGTGGTGACACCTTGGGGTCATGACATAAAGCTCAATGGATACGGAAAAATAATCATCGGAACAAATTTTATAGAAATTCCGTTACATCCCCTTAGATTTGACAAGACCCGGCGCAGACCGGGTGTATACCGGTCTACGCCGGAAAGATATGCAAAATCTATCAAGATTAGCAAATATTGGCGCATTTAATGACTCTGACACATAACTGATTGCCAAGATGCCGGCGCAAACCAGAGAAATACCGGCGCACTCCGAGAAGGGACCCAGCCTGAATTATTTTGAGTTCACTATTCACATGCAGAGACCAATTTATATATATATATATATATATATATATATATATATACATAAGAATGAAAAGAAGGAGAACTTAGCCAATTCTTCCTCTTCCTCCTTGAAGGCAACTTCCCAAAAAGCTCTTATAGCCAAATATAGTAACTCCACTTTAGACAAGTCCTCATCACAAGTAATATTTAGAATGTAGCATAAATTGTGGATAATTGATAAGGAGAAGCTAAGCTTTTGAGACAAAGTCAATCGATGATCATCGGAGGTGAAAGCGAGCTATTCTTACAATAATTCTACGGTCATAATCGATAACATTCTAGTTATATTTTGTAATGACAATCTGATTACCATGAATGCTAAATTAAATATGTTAGTATTCGTAGTAATGAGTGGCTAGTCTTGTAACTAGCCATGACATGTAATTAAACTATTTTGATCTCTTTTGGTTTAATGGATGATGATTATGTAATGTATATTTTAATTTCGATTGTGTTGAAGTTTTTTTACTTAAATTGATTGATAGCTCGTGTTGGAGTAATTAACCAATATTAGCACACACACTTAATTGATACCGAACGGAGATATTAGGTGTGAGAACGAGGTAGAAAAACCGGAAGGTAAAGTTGACCGTTATCGGAGTTCAATTTCTTATCCGGGGAATGAACTAGTTGTACTCGTGATTTTATCATGTCAAATCATTAGGTTTAGGGCTCTTAAACCAAGGAGGAGGCATAGAACAATTTCGTACACTCGTATGAGGGGAAATTGTTAGAATAGGAGTACATCGTTTCACACAGTTGAATATCCTCAATAGGTCAAATTAATCACATCCTCAAAACTAAAAAAGACTGTAGTTCAGTGAAGTTGCCTTGGTTAGTATCTTTATTATTAATCGTTAATTTTATTAGTAGCGTAAAAGTTGCACTTTTATGTTAAAACTGTGACTTAGATCAAGATAATAAAAGCTAATTAGTGTTTAACCACACTTTAAATTGTATCATGTTCCCTGAGGAGACGACCTTGTTCACTAGACTAGACTACAATTTGACCCGGTACACTGCCGGTTAGATTGGAACTGTAGGAAAGTCCACATCACATGTTGATAAGCATGAAGTGAACCCTAGAGTTTGAGTCAGTCTCACAAAGATAATTTAATAATAACTAATGAACATTTCGTTGTAAGACTTAATTATACTTTAGCTTCTCGCTCTTGCTAAGTACTTTGTACTTACCTTCTTCGCATTTTTTTTGTATGCATTGTGGGGTGAGAAGACGAACATGTTGATCTTGAGATCCATGAGGAGTTTGATAATGATACGTGATGATGATGCCTTGTTGACGCTGGATGATGTTTCAATTTCTTTTAGCATATGATGTATTAGACTAAGTTGTGTCTTGTTTCAAAGAATATGTTGTACTTTTATTTTCTTGTTGTAAGACAGGTTTGTAAGTTCTTTCTTTGAGATTTCGTATGTTGTAAGTTTCTTTTCGTTGTTGTAAGGATAACCTTCTATCTTTAGTCAGTTTGTATCTATTCTTAGTAGCATTTATGATGCTTGCCGAGTCTTTTTAGCATCCGTGTGCTAAACTTGATACGACGTAGTAGAGGCTTACGTATAATATTGAATTTATTTAATATTATGCATGCCGGGCGTTTCTTTTCCGGATAAAGACTCGGTATCCAGGAACAGGGTGTTACAATTGGTGTTGGAAATAATATCTGTGTTTTGATGATGATTCGTCACGTAATTAGTAAGATCACTTACAACCCATGATGATGAAGTCATAACTAACTGTTGTAGTGCAAAATGAAAGAAGAAGCAAGAAATGGTCTAGAGAAAATGTATAAGTTCTATCTAGAGTCTAAACCTTGTATAGGTTGTTTCAGACAAGCATTGTAATAAATAGGAACTAGGCGAACAGCTGAGTCATAATAAGCAAACTGAGTATACTTATGGAAAACTGAGGGATCAGACTCAGTTATGAGAAAACTGAAGAAGATGAGTTCGCTGAGGGACACAGACTCAGTTGGCTTATCTAGAAGACTGAAGAACTGAGGGAAACAGACTCAGTTATCGAAGACTGAAGAACTGAGGTGGCAAACTCAGTTAGAAGCTGATTAAGTCGTGACTATAAGTCAGGATTAAGGCAAGTCTGTGGTGACCTGAAACTGAACTATAGATCATGTAAAACTGAATAATCTTAAGGACAAAGATTATCAGTTACCAGAAAAAGAAGAAACTGAATGGTGTACTCTGACTCAGTCAATTAAAGTCGGATGTCAAATATATGAGGTACTCAATTTTGAAGAAGTGTAGAAAACTGAGTTAAGGCCTTGTTAAATTTGAATTGACAATACGACAAAAGGTCGTACAGAAGAACGTTGGCTAAACAACAAATGTAACGGCTACAAGAGCTAGTGACCGTTACATCACCCCTATAAATACACAAAGGAAAACACTAAAGAGAGGCGATCTGAAAAAGGTTTTAATAGCATATATCTAAAGATCCAGATCCAGAAAATCAGATTTCTTATCTAGAAAAGGGAAAGCCAACAGAATTGCCTTGAAGATAAAAAAGAAAGATCCAGTAACCCATTAAGGGGGAAAAAGGCATCTTGGAGCTGCAAAGTCATATCCAGAAGAAGCAAACAGCTCACTGAATTAATCTCTTGATTAATTCTAAACCTAACCTTTGTGAAAAAGGGTTGGTTGTGCATAGTTTGAGGAGAGCAACTCCACCTTTCCTCATACGGTTGCAACTTGGTTGCCACAGCTGTTGGTGCAGTTTCCGGACTGTGTTTGTGTTAGTGGTGAGCTGGTGAAGGAGCCATTCCACCTCCAAAAGATCAGTGTGCAGAGTGAAGGGAGCAATCTTACCTTTCTTCATTATGTGTAGACAGTGAAACTAGGGTGTCGTGAAGGATTGTCATCAGGCTAGGATTTTGTAACAGTTATCTCAAGATTCTAGTGATACCTCCTACACCGCAGGAGAATGGGAGACGTACGAGATTACTCCACCCGGAACTTCCATAAACAAACTCCGTGTTGATTTAATTTATGCATTTATATTTGTGATATGATTGTTTTACTTATTGCATAATCATCTCATCACTTCACTCAGCAAACACTAGATACCGAGTCATCACAAAACTGATACATAGGAGGTTTAGATCTTTATTGACATATCTATTGCACAAAAGGCTTAATCTTATCCGCTGCAAGATAATCCAGTTATTGCATTAGCAAAATTGAATTAACTAACTCCTTACAAGTTTAAAGGACATGAACAAAACTGAGCTGAGCATCAGTTTGAGTTTGGCAAAAACTCAGTCCCTGGGGTACTTTCAGTTTTGGGAAAGTTTTTGGTGACAAGTTTATTCACCCCCCCTCTAAACTTGTGTTAGCCTTTCCAATGGACCAACAATTGATATCGGAACAGTGCTTCTGTTACGAAGAGATCCAGAACTGAGTTTAAATATCAGTTGTTTGCTTAGAGCAATTGTTGATATCTTACAAACCAGTTGTTGGAAACCCCTCACTGTATCAATTATAAGAACACTTAATTGAAATAGTTACATCCAGAATTATAAGTTGGCTTATTCACCCCCTGACTAACTGTTTGCTAAATGTATCTGATTTTCAGGATCAGATATTTTAGAGGTTTAATGCTACAAATTCTCAGAAAAATCCAGAACCTCAACTCAGTGATGATGTGGATAGCAATCTAAATGTATATGTTGACGAATCCAGAGGAGTTCCATCACTAAGAAATCTCTCAGAAAAAGAAGAAATTAAGTTGTTGCAAGTAACTGTTGATATTGAAGATTCATTATAGCAACAAGAGAATGTACAGTCAAACATTAAAGCTGTAACAAACAATCAAGGAATGGTACATTTCTCAACTCAGTTATCTTCCGCTGAACTCAGTCAGAGAAACTCTGAGCTCGCCAAGTTGACAGAAAAACTCACTCTGGAGTTAAAACTAAAAGATATAGAACTTGGCAAAGCAAAAGATTGGAATGATTTTCTTGAAACTGAGATGTCAAATCTAGCTGAAAGGCTATTATCTAGTAAATTTGACAACAGCAATAATAATTTCCCACCCTTACCAGTCTTAAGATTTCAAGGAGTACAAACTCTAGACATCAAAATACTGGAAGACCTAATGGATTACACAAAGAAAATAAAGATGATAAATTTAAAGGAATCCTTGTGAAATCAACTAAGGTTAAGCGTAATGGTTTATCTAGAAAAGAGATGAGAAAGCTTAATTCTCTCATCAAAGAAACTGAAGTGTGTACTTCAATAACTAATCCAGCCGGACCCAAAAATATATGGGTACCAAAGAAAACTTAAAACTGTTTTGCAGGCTAAGTCAGTTCTCATATTGCTGAATCCTGAGAAAACTGACTTCTACATAGCAACGAAGCTGAAAAGGCAAAAGCTGATGAATGGCAAATTGGTCAAAAGCAGAAAACTTTCTAGCTACCATCTGACGCATGAACTGAGAAGACAAATCACCTAAAGCCACGTGTCAATCAAGGAGAAAAAGTAGATGTACATCCCTACAAATCTCATTGATTGCGACACGACTCTTATTTGAAAACGATTGAAAGACTCAATCTTGACAAAATCTTGCTCAATCAATTTCAAAACATTCAAGTTCCCCCAAGAATTCTTAACCTAGATCCACGGAGCGATACAACATTGATGAAGGGATTACCATGAGTCTGGATTACTTCAGTCAAAAATTCTCAAACTCCACTCTATCAACTCAGATTGTAGACAAAATCAAAAGGGTTTGAGGACTTGAAAATCTGATTGATACAAAGGTCAATTCTTTGCACCCAGAAAGTATCAAAGATTTCTACAGAAAAGCTGTAATCACCAATGATGGAAAAAGCTTCAGGACAGCAGTTCAAGATAAAAGCATTGCTGTTGATGAACATTTGCTTTCCCTAGTCTTTGGTTTGGACATATATGGAGGATCTTCATCTCTCACTTTTGGAAATGAAGAAAAAGGCAAACTTTGGAATGTTACAACACTCAACAAAGACAAGAAGAATTTCATCGGATCCATTCATCAACAGAAACAAGAATTCGCATTCTTGACAATTCTTCTGACCAGAAACGTCATTGGTCACACCTGAAATCTGTACACTCTGTCAATAGAAAAACTGAAGCTTATCTATGCCATTTGGTTTGAAGAAAGACTGGACTGGAACAAGTTTGTTCTCAAGCAATTGATCAAACAAATTTCAGATGAAAAAGAGAAAGCTCAAGGAAGAAAGGCTGTTGGAGAAAAATTCTTATTGAAAAAGGGATTCACTTATCTAGTTCAAAGAATTCTAGACTATTTCTCCATCTCAAAATCCACAGAAACAGAAGTGAAACAGAAATCAGCGTTCAGTGGAGCAAAGAAAAGAAAAATCGTTGAAGAAGAAAAGAGAGAAACTTCAGACTCTAGCTCAAGAGAAACTGTAAGTTTGGATGACAGAACCTTGAGGAGACAAAGAAGGATGTGGAACAAACATCTATCAAAAAAATTGAAACTGAACATACTATTGTAATTGAAGATGACACTGAAGAAAGTGATCTTCCGACTGAAATGCATGAAGAATTTACTGAAGAGCAAAGAGAAGCCTTGGAAGATGCTGAATTTTGCGCGACTGAGTATGAGAGAGAATTATCAAGACATGAATTTCATTTTCATTATCATGAAGCCAGCTCCTCATCTCAAGTTCATGAAGCGTATACAAGCAAATCTGCAACTGAAGGATCTCAGCGGCAATTAACTGAAATTGAAGAAATATTGGAAGGATTAAAAGAGATCATCGAAAGCCTGATACAGACTTTACAGCAGAAACTTTACAATTTACATGAATTAATTGGAAAAGCACATTACTCAGGTCTAAACAAATACTCCAACATCATCACCTTGCGTAAGTTATTTGAAGAAAGCTTCTGCATATCTTCAAACAAGGGGGAAAATAAAACTAAAGGTGATGAAGCTGAAGATGATGCTGATGTTGACAAAGCTGAAGAGGTCTATGCCAGACTGTTGGTTGAAGAATAAGACAGACAAGCAGATGCTGATCTACTTGCAATTCAACAAAATGGAGAAGCAGTTGATAATCTGATTGAAGAGCTAATTGCAGAAGAAACCTTTGAAGAAACAAGAACTGAGGAAGATGAAAAAGCCTCAGTTAAAGTTGTGTTGAACATCAGGAATAACCTTGCAATTTGTGCCAGATTGAAGGAAAATTTAAAGGCAGATGGAGGCAAAGAGACAAAAACCAAGGGGGAAGATATCCTGAAGCCAAAAGAAAAGAAGATTGATCTTATATCAAAAGAAGTGAAGGTAATGAAGGAGGAGATTAAGGAAATTTTGGTAAAGCTCAAAAACCAAGAAAAGGAAGAAGCAAATCGGCTGATCAATGAGTATCTGGATATCAAACCCAGAGATAATGAATCAACAGAAGAAGGAAAAGCAAGGAGGCTTCCAGAAACAAAAAGAAGCATTTTTCTTGGTGAAAAGATGATGATTTTGGAAAAAGGAAAATTGTAATGAATCCAGTTATTCAGTTTGCTATGTAATGAACTCAGTTGTTTTTAGTTTGTTATTTTAATTTGTTGTGATTTCTTGCATTATTATTTTATTATTGCTTTTAGGGAGGGTTATGATACAACATCAAAAAGGGGTAAATTGTTGGAAATAATATATGTGTTTTGATGATGATTCGTCACGTAATTAGTATGATCACTTACAACCCATGATGATGAAGTCATAACTAACTGTCATAGTGAAAAATGAAAGAAGAAGCAAGAAATGATCTAGAGAATGTATAAGTTCTATCTAGAGTCTGAACCTTGTATAGGTTGTTTCAGACAAGCATTGTAATAAATAGGAACTAGGCGAACAACTGAGTCATAATAAGCAAACTGAGTATACTTATGGAAAACTAAGGGATCAGACTCAGTTATGAGAAAACTGAAGAAGATGAGTTCGCTGAGGGACACAGACTCAGTTGGCTTATCTAGAAGATCAAGAACCGAGGACACACAGACTTGGTTATCGAAGATCAAGAATCGAGGTGGCAAACTCGCTAGAAGTCGATTAAGTCGTGACTATAAGTCGATTCGAGCAAGTCTGTGGTGACTGGCGAACTATAGATCATGTAAAATCGAATAATCTTAAGGACAAAGATTATCAGTTACCAGAAAAAGAAGAAACTGAATGGTGTACTCTGACTTAGTCAATTAAAGTCGGATGTCAAATATATGAGGTGCTCAGTTTTGAAGAAGAGTAGAAAACTGTGTTAAGGCCTTGTTAAATTTGAATTGACAATACGACAAAAGTTCGTACAGATGGACGTTGGCTAAACAAAAAATGTAACGGCTACAAGAGCTAGTGACCGTTACATCACCCCTATAAATACACAAAAGAAAACACTAAAGAGAGGCGATCTGAAAAAGGTTTTAATAGCATATATCTAAAGATCCAGATCCAGAAAATCAGATTTCTTATCTAGAAAAGGGGAAGCCAACAGAATTGCTTTGAAGATCAAAAAGAAAGATCCAATAACCCATTAAGGGGGAAATAGGCATCTTGGAGCTGCAAAGTCATATCCAGAGAAGCAAACAACTCACTGAATTAATCACTTGATTAATTTTAAACCTAACCTTTGTGAAAAATGGTTGGCTGTGCATAGTTTGAGGAGAGCAACCCCACCTTTCCTCATACGGTTGCAACTTGGTTGCCACGGCTGTTGGTGCAGTTTGAGGACTGTATTTGTGTTAGAGGTGAGCTGGTGAAGGAGCCATTCCACCTCCGAAAGATCAGTGTGCAGAGTGAAGGGAGCAATCTTACCTTTCTTCATTATGTGTAGACAGTGAAACTAGGGTGTCGTGAAGGACTGTCATCAGGCTAGGATTTTGTAACAGTTATCTCAAGATTCTAGTGATACCTCCTACACCACAGGAGAAGGGGAGACGTACGGGATTACACCACCCATAACTTCCATAAACAAACTCTGTGTTGATTTACTTTATGCATTTATATTTGTGATATGATTGTTTTACTTATTGCATAATCATCTCATCACTTCACTCAGCAAACACTAGATACTGAGTCATCACAAAACTGATACATAGGAGGTTTAGATCTTTATTGACACATCTATTGCACAAAAGGCTTAATCTTATCCGCTGTAATATAATCCAGTTATTGCATTAGCAAAATTGAATTAACTAACTCCTTACAAGTTTAAAGGACAGGAACAAAACTGAGCTGAGCATCAGTTTGAGTTTGGCAAAAACTCAGTCCCTGGGGTACTTTCAGTTTTGGGAAAGTTTTTGGTGACAAGTTTATTCACCCCCCCCTCTAAACTTGTGTTAGTCTTTCCAAGGGACCAACAATTTGTATCAGAGAGAAGCGTTTCTTGCTTTTCTAGGTTTCCTTCCTTAAAATAAGATCTCTTTAGACCACTTAGAACCGTTCTGACCCTCCATTGATCTTTCATAATGGTAGGTAACTTCAGAGATACTCGTGTTGGTAAGTTTGGAACTGGAAGTTCTAGGGCTCAGCAAGAAACGAGAGGTTTGGTTCAAGATGGGGGTCAGATAATTGAGTTGTGGTTCATCTAGGAAATGTTGATGATCGTGTTGGAACCTACTGTGGTAAATAGGTCTTAAAGTTTTGAATTCTATGGACCATAAAATGATTATTGGTATAGGTCAGTCATTCAAGAACTTTGTCTACTTGGACTGTAAACCTAAGGAAGTATCTTCCGGTGATGGATGTACCGAGTAGAATTGTGGCTAGCACAATTTCAGCGGTTCAAGTTGTAGTTGGTTAGTTTGGGTTTCGTCTACAAGGGTTTAAACGGTTTTAGGGAATTCGTAGAGCTTTGGTTCTTTGGTTAGCAAGATCAGAGTTGTTGTTTGCAATCCAAGTGTGAACAAGTGAAGCTTCGAGTTTTGTTTCATTTTGAGAAAGCGTGCTAGAGCAAGATCTACAGTTTGAGCACGTTCGAGTTTCGAGGATGAAACTCCTCTTAAGGGGGAAGGAATGTAATATCCCGACCTTTCGTAAAAGGGCAGACGTGTCTTTTTACGGAAACGGAATAATATATTTAATATTTGGATTTTAAGTACGATTTAAATAATATATTTATTTTAAGACGATACTTGCTCTATTTGTGATACATACACAGAATCTACCCTGCACGCCATTAGAGACTGTAATTGGGCTTCTTCTATCTGGCGCAGGCTGGTCCACCAGAAATTTTGGACGCTCTTCTTTTCAGTGCATGAGACTCCTACATGGCTGCTAGAAGCTGCCTCAAAGTTCATATGCACAAACATGATACTATTGTGTACTGGAGATTTCTCTTTCGTGAGGTTGTGCTGGGCCTTTGGTACTAGCACAATCAGGAGTACCACCACACGGAGCAGAGACGCCCCCCCAAGAATATCTTTATCTCTGAAGCAATATGGAGGGCTAGAGAACTTAGACTGGCCTGGTCTTAATTTTGCTTTTTGCTTTAGATAGAGCTGATGTATAGTTTGTAGAGTTTTTTCTCTTGTACAGTTTTACGCAATTTTAATAAAATATCCGGTTTCGACCAAAAAAAAAGAAAAAAAAAGAGTTTGCTGGGATTAATTGGTAATTAGGAGAATTGATGAGGACTTAAGCGGTAAAACTCCTTGGGGAGTTATTTTCTACAAGTAAATCTCCCACTTAATTGACGGAGTTATAGAATTCGATTTAGCAAGAATGTTCGAACTCCTCTGAAGAAAAATAGAAAAGAAAAGCAAAAGAAGACTTCTTCCAAATTCTCTCAAGTTCTTGGTCGGTTTTTAGAAGCAATTGAAGATTTGGAATCAGCGTGAAGAGGGCTTCCTTTTGATAGCAAGATCATCAAGGTTAGTTTTGCCTCAGTTTTGGATTCATCAAGAGATTTTGTAGTTTTGGTTGGTTGAATTCGTAGTTCCTTTTGTTTAGAAACTTTGATCACAATTGTTTCTTGTTCAATTGGTTGATCAAATAGGTTTCTGGTTGAAGTCTTAGAGTTTGATGCAGTTTTCTGAAGGTTTTGGTTTGGAATTGCTTGCTAATAAGGTAAGAGGCTCTTCCTAATGTTTAATTAAGGTCATATGTTGTTAATGTTGTGTTTTGGGTAAAATTTGTGGTGTTTTAATGTTAGAAATCATGCCTACTTGTGTTAGAGAAGTATGTGATGTTTAGTTATGTGAAAGTTATGCTTTTCTGCAGTTTTGTTGTGCCTATTGATGTTAAACTTGTTTGGAATCGAGTGGAGATCGTTTAGATGCATAAAACTGAGTTTTTTGGGTGTTTCTACGCTTGGTGCGGGCGCACCAGATGCCGGTGCGGGAGCACTAGGAGGCATAACCACGTTTGACGTCCCAAAAACCCATTAAGTGACTAGTCTCTACAAAACGTTCCCATGCACCTCAAACCCTCAACGACTTCAAACCGCACGTAGTTTTATAAAAAACATATCACATATGAGATGAACAAGAATAAATTTCACATGGCTGATTTGTATGGTGTGATAGTTAATGATTGTGTATACTGGAGGTGGAAGATGGGTAATTGAAAGAAATACAACAACAGCATTTGTTTTGCTCAATATTTCTCGTTAGCAAACTACTAGTGCTTTTATAAGAAGTTGCAACAGACAGATAGTGCAGAGAGTAATTTAATCCATCTAGTCTAATTTAATTCAAATAAATGCATATCAGTTTGGTCAGTTGAGGAAATAATTGATTGTCCATTAAGTGATTCTTTCAAAACTGATACACATGACTGTTTCAAATGTTAATATTCTATCAACTCCAAAATAATAAACTTGATTTAATCCTATTAAGCAATAATTATATTACTAAAAGAAAATTACTATTATCAAAATATACTTATGTGACCAAATATGCATGGACGATAATTACTAATTGTGTGTATATATATTTAAAGTACATGCAAATATATGAATCAATTTGTACAAAAAGTTAACCAAATAAACACGTTTATGTTTATCATGGTTTACAATTCTCACGTAATGTACTATTATTTTTGAAATTAGCATATTTATCCAACAATATAATCATATTTAACGTAGTCACAAAAATTGAAGAAGGTGTATATTTTGATTTACTAATAGAGAATATAACAATATATTCGTATATAGCTAAAAGTGACCATATTAACAATAATAATGATGAATGGAAATGTGGGAAAGAAGAATAAATGCAATACTTTAATCGTTACAACAATTTATAATAAAAGCAAAGAAGTAAAGTGACGGTTTTCAAAAGATGAATTTAAGTGATCATTTACTTATCTAACATTAAGTATATTAATATGTGGATATTAGTTATAAGGTCATCGTTAGAGAATTAATGATCATTTAGGACATTCCGAAATCTTATTTGGCTTCTCAAAAAAAAAATCTTATTTGGTTATAAGGACATTCTAATTTTAAGAAGGAAACTTATTTAGTTATAAGGACATTCTAATTTCAAGTGGATAAAGAATAAGAAGAAACAAAAAAGGAAGGAAGAAAGAAAAAAAAAAAAAAAAAAGAAGCGCTGGATGGAGGAAAAAAAAATGCGCTGATGTTTGTTTGTTTGTTTGTTTGTTTTTTTAATTTATTTAAATTCACCATATTTCTAAAGGTTATATATTTTGATCTAAAACTCGGATCGTCAAAATTCTAAAGGATACGGTTTGATGTCTGATGCAGGGACATTGATGACTTATGCAGTGACATTGATGTCTGATGTAGAGACATTGATGACTTATGCAGTGACATTGATGTCTGATACAAGGACATTGATGACTTATGCTGTGACATTGATGTCTGATGCAGTGACATTGATGTCCGATCGCAGTGACATTGATGAATGATCACGAGGGACATTAAGCTAAACAAGATCGTCAAATGATTCAAGACCGTGTTAAAGAATTGAGGATTCCACAATGAATCCAATTATCGGAGGCACAAACAACGTGTGGTCATTACAAGAGTCATAGTGAAGAGTCTTTGTAGTTTCACCAAACTTGTACTTATCCATATTAAAAGCTCCACATTTGGAGAAATGCAAAACAAGAGCAGAAGTCGATCGATGCAGATTGTTAGGTTTTATGCGAAGGACATTGACGACTTATGCGAAGGACATTGATGTCTGATGCAGAGACATTGATGACTTATGCAGTGACACTGATGTCTGAAGTAGTGACATTGATGACTGTATTTACAATTAGATAACTGATGCAATGATATTGATGTCACTCGCATATCAACTTGATACACACATTTGATAACTTTGTAAAGTAACTTTATTTCTTTGTTATCTTTAAATATTTGATTGATGTTGGTTTATTTGATTAGTGTTGGTTTAAATTTTTGATAACTTTATAAAATAACTGTATTTCTTTTGTTTGTTTTTTTGGTTTAAATGCATATTTTTACAACCAAAGGTATGCATAAATTGTTACAATAACACGTCACTGCATAAATCGTTACAATAACACGTCAGTGCATAATTCGATACAATATGACATCAACGCATAGATCGCTATAATAAAAGTCAGTTTCATCATCAAATCGCTACAATGAGACGTCATTGCATAAATCGCTACAATGAGATGTCATTGATCAAGGTTGTCAATGGATCGCGGCGGTCAATACATCATGGTAGCCAATGAATCGCGGCGGTCAATGCATCGGGGTGGTTATTGGATCCCGGTGGCCAATGCATCCGGGTAGCTAGGTGGTCAATGCATGACGGTGATCAATACGTCACGTCGATTTTTATGAAGAAAAAAATTGATTTTATGAAATTTATTCGGAAAAATATCAAATTTGATTTTAGAATAAAGAAGACGAAAAAATATGAATATTAGTGAAAAAATTATGATGATCCGAGTTTTAGATCAAAATATATGACCTTTAATTTTTATTTATTTATTTATTTATTTATTTATTATTATTTTTTTTAATACTTTGCACTCTTTTTTTTTTTTTTTTTTTTTTTTTTTTTCCTTCTTCCTCTTTATCCACTTGAAATTAGAATATCTTTATAACTAAATAAGTTTCCTTCTTAAAATTAGAATGTCCTTATAACTAAATAAGATTTCGAAGTGTCCTATTACCCATAATAAGTTGAAAATCAGTCTTTTTAAATAATTGGCTCTAATAATATATATACCAGAAAATTATAGCTATCAAATTAGTTGCCCAAACACATAATCACAAGTATATCAATATATAAAATGTATATTCAACAACAATTATTCATATACGAAAAATTCATATGATCCCCACCACAAATTTATACTTAGGTCTTAAATTTTAGGATGAAATAATATTGTTTTCATAACGAAAATATTTTCACTTTAGGACATTGTCACGACGGGATCATTAAAAAAAAAATCCTAACCTTCCGCAAATTAGTCAATATTATGGGAATGACATGTATCATGAAATCTTAATGAATAGAAAATAAAATAAAAATTATATAGACGATTATTTAAAAATGCCTATAAAGTCTTTTATAAACAAAATGTCAAAAATCGGGGTGTTACACAGAAAGTCTCTGTTTGGCGGTGCAAGCAAGATCAATCTTGATGCGCCTTTGCCTTTGTTTCTTTTGTGTTTAGTCACTCTTGAGCCCCGAGTCTAGTTTTAAATGTTGTTTCTTGATCTAATAACATTAAATGAACATAAACAAGCCTCCATTATGCTTCTGATGCGTTTAGTTCTGGCACCGGATGTACTCCTCCATTGAGTTGAAATTCGGGACCGTCGGAAGAGTATGGTAGGCTTGTACTTTGAGGAATTAGCATTTCTCAATATCTGTGTATGTGCTAGGACTTGTCCGTGTCTAGTGGTCTAAGAAAGAGAGTAGTAGAGGTGAGGGGCTTACTTGAAAATACTTGGGTAGCTAGTTAATAATTAATAACAAACGTACTTGTGTAGTTAAAGGACTAAACATCAATCCATTTGGGTAAGGCACAGATTTATATCGGCGATATGTGGCGGTCGGACTAAGTGAATAACTCTGCTGGCCTCGACGAGGCACCAGGAGTAGAGAATATCTCTACTGGCCTCGAAGGAGCACTAGGAGTAGAGGACTTCACCGAACGTGTATGCATACCGGGGGATCCCGAGGCTATCGGTGTAACCCATCGTAGTCGGCAAAGATATCTTCATGGTGGATTTTCATCATGCGTAGTGCCCTTGAATTATGATGTAACAAAGATAAGTTAAGCTAGAAACAGTTAGTAATGAGAATGAAGTGAACCCTTGAGTTTGAGTCAGTCTCACAAAGATAATTTAATAACAACTAATGAACCTTTCGTTGTAAGACTTAATTGTACTTTAGCTTCTCACTCTTGCTAAGTACTTTGTACTTACCTCATTTGCATTTTATTTTGTATGCATTGTGGGGTGAGAAGACGAATATGTTGATCTTGAGCTCAATGAGGAGTTTGATAATGATACGTGATGATGATGCCTTGTTGACGCTAGATGATGTTTCAGTTTCTTTTAGCATATGATGTATTAGATTATGTTGTATCTTGTTTCAAAGAATATGTTGTACTTTTATTTTCATGTTGTAAGACAAGTTTGTAAGTTCTTTCTTTGAGATTTCGTATGTTATAAGTTTCTTTTTGTTGTTGTAAGGATAACCTTCTATCTTTAGTCGGTTTGTATCTATTCTTAGTAGCATTTATGATGTTTGCCGAGTCTTTTTAGCATCCGTTTGCTAAACTCGATACGATGTAGTTGAGACTTATGTATAATATTGAATTTATTTAATATTATACGTGCCGAATGTTTCTTTTCCGGATAAGGACTCGGTATCCGGCGACGGCAACGAGGAAGAAGAGAAATGGAGATGCAATGACACTATAGATGTAGTAACACTGTAGATGCAGTAACAAATGATTTTGTATTGATAAAGTGTCAATGAAAATGTAGCGTCGACACCTGATTTGTGCTTCATAAAGTGTTAATAAACATGTTGTAACATCTAATTTGGTCTTTACAAAGTGAATGAAGATGTAGTGGCGCATGATTTGCAATAATTTGGTCTTTATAACATGGTTATAAAACATTGTAACTCTTTTCAATAAATAAAATAATCTTTGTATCTAGAAAGTTATGGATATATCATTGTTGTTAAGCCATGCAATAGCTTTTCACTTAAGAGTAATTTGCAATTGGTTATCATGATAACAAGTATCATTTGGAGTTAAATGACAAAAGTAGCGATAGTGTCACAACAAAATGGACACAATAAAATGCACAACACACTTTTAGATCTTTGATTACGACTTGTGACCTATTGATTTAAATGAATTCCATAAAAATCAATAGTAAAAAATGTTGTTATGGCACAAGCATTTCTCAAATGACAAATGGGATTTAAGGATAAAATTATGAACGTTTATAATTGGAATAATTAATATCAACCTACTTAATTTTATTTTATTTTAAATTCTGCGGTTAAAAGATTGAATAAATGTGACAAGATGGTTCATAACCACGGTAAAGTTAATGAAATCATTCATTCGATTAGCTTGACAAGTCAAATTAGATGGCCGAAATTAAATGTATTGAAAAGCAAGCTTGTGGTCATATTTTTGTATATGTATGTAAGGACCCCATTTGTTGTTATGCTATATGTGTGATGTCCTGATGCGCGCATATATATATTTGATTAACTCGAAGAAGAGCCGGATGTGAACTTAATTGGTGTTGCTTACCGTAAGTACGTTGCGGTTCTAGTTCCCTTTGGATCGAATTTGTCCTTAATTACTTCATGTTTGATTAATTGAAGGTTTAAAAGACACATACATGCATGTAGTACTTGGATCATGTACGTGTGAATAATTTGAAGGTTGTTGTCGCGTATATATTTCATGGGATATCTTCCTATACTAATACTAGATTGATTTAGGCCTTGCACCGCAAGGCCCTCGCAAGGCCCCTGATTTATGAGAGGCTTCATTATATTTGTTTGAAACATGTTCCAGCGGTTGTAGCCAGAGGAGAAAGGACACTAAGGCAAGGGGCTGAATGTATTTGGAATGAACACAAAAGCAGTAAAGGAGTAAAGGCAAGGTAGTAGAAGTAGTTGAGATGTCATAAGTTCATATTACATGCATCATCAACACATATAAACAAAGCTAACTGATTTGATAACTATGCAAGCATTGTTATCAAACCTCCATCAACATCTTTTGGTCAAGATCGTGATGGATGCAAAAGAGCAAAATAAAGCAAGGCATAGAGTGTCTTGGCATGCAGAATATATTACAAGCAAAAGGCATTCATATCAAATCAGCATTAATTAAGCAGGCTGAACATTCTTCTCTTCTCCCTTGTTCTTTTTCTTTGGTGTTCCGGCAAATTAATCCTGTGAGGGTGAGCATAAATTAAAGTTAACACATTAAACCGACAATATCAAGCTGCATATGACATTTAAGATGAAATGTATTCTTTAAATTACTTAATCTCCATCGGTGAAACCACTCCACATCCAGCACATTTGACATTCCAATCCAACCCAGCCTCAACAGTGATTCCACAGCTTCTACAAACGATGTGGTAAAGAGAACTACGTGTAACACATAAACGAAGCTTGCCTTTTATCCAACATGTCTTGGTCTGCACATTAACCACAAGGTAGGAAAATATTGTGGAAGTAAGTAGTAAGTAAGCAGTAAACGTGTAATATTGCTTTAACAACTTACATTTTCAAAAGCTGATATCGCAGTCGCCAAATCTAGAATCTGTTCTGCTTTTGGCGGGGCAAAGAACCATTTTGTATCCTCGTAAGCTTTCTTCAACCAACCAGCAACGTTTCCTTTGTTTGCAGCATACCTTTAAAATGACAAAGGAACGGTACAGGTCAACAGTGCCTTAGAACACATATGAGGAACTTTGAAGAAGAGCATCGTAGCAGTTTTAGGCCAAGATCTTTGGGGACTGGTGGATTTTCAATCAAATAAGTGTTGGTTCGTGTTGCTAGAGGCAGCCCTGTAGCAGTGAAGTGCTTAATATCAGTAAAAGAGAGATAAGAATGTAATGTGCAGTTAAAATTTAAAATCAGACGTACCATGGAATGTCTTGACCTCAAGATTCGAGGCAATTATAGTGACAGGTTCCTTGTGAAAGGTATCTACGTGGATCATAAGCAGCCAACATGTCCTTCCAAAGTTGCAGGACAATCGGGATTTCCCTATTATACCTAACATATTTTGTTAGTTTCGTTGTGCATGGCATGAAAAGAATAGCAGAAATTCTATGAATAATCTTACTCTTAATTAACCACCACATAATCTTTCACACATTTGGTATTTGAAATGTGAAGCACTGGAAATTGATGGACAACTAATTCTCTAATAGCTGTAAAATGACAATGAATCTGTGTTTGTTAGCCAACTAAGAGAAGCTAATGTTTACAGGTTGAAGAATAATTCTGTAATAATTCCATGTGAACATGTTTGTTTCTTACTGCAAAATTAGAAGCCATGCATATACATGTATTTTCATATTTACCTATGTTTGCATCTGTTTCTGTAAACTTGTGCAGGTCGGCATACTTACAGACCTCAAATTTGCACGGCAAGATATACGGTTTATCGTCAAGTATTGGTTCCACAGGTATCTTGGAGGTAATAATCCACGAGTATTTGTAGTCATCCCGCTGATACCTATCAGCAGGGACCGTGACATCAGCGTTTGAAATTTTATATCTTTTAAATGGCTGCCAAGAACACTCGAAAAAGTTGATGTCATTATCGAACATTACAGCTTCGATTTTTGTTCCCAGCTTTCACAAACAGAATAGTTAGAAGTTAGTATGTGTCTGAATTGTTTCAGTTGAAATGTGTGAAAGTAAATGCAAATGTTTCCAACCTTCATATCAGTCAGTAGATAATGTCTATATCTCTTCTGGAAAGGGTAGACGGGTAAACTCTTATAAAAGACAGGGTGTCGTTCAATAACCTAGACAATGCAAGTCCAACCCTTTTTACCGGATACTATTAAAACATCATCAAGCATTTGTCTTGACAAGTTTCTCTAAAAGCAAAAGTCTTTTTGAGCAAAGAAATCATGAGATCTATTTTTAAAGTAACTAAGTGTGACGACATGCTGCAGTAGGAAATGAATGCTCATACAAAATAATAATATTCATTGAAGCATAATAAGAGCTCTTACATATTTAATAAAGCAATAAAGAATGTGTTGCAAAAGAATATACGTGTAACACAAAGCATTAAAATCAATAACCTAATGATATTTTCATTTGAGGTAAATGTAATACCTAATCATTGGCAGCCTATGTATCATCGCTGAACCTGTTGAAGTATTATTCAGGTGTGTAAGAATGTGTTTGTACACAACATTTTTTGTGTGGTGAGGATTAGCTAATGATATGTCAGTGACAGACCTAAACCTAACCTTGGAAACGCGGCGCTTAAAGTCGACGGACATTACCTAGGCTATCTGAGATCCTAACCGCGAATGTACCGGGTCAAATTGTAGTGCTAGTCCATGAGTCAGTCGTATTCCTCAGGAAAACATGGTAATTCTTTTAAGTGGGGTTAAACACCAAGAAGCTATTATTAACTCGATCTAAGTCGCAGTTTTATCAGTTTTATCGGGTTAGATCGTTAGATTAGTTAGATTGTTAGTAGTGCATAAAGTAAAATAAGTAAATAAATACTAATATATATATTTTTGGAATCTAGCCAAGAATACGTTACTGAATTACAATCTCTTTTTAGTAGAAATAAATGAGACAGATCTTCCTTTATTCAAGGTGTAAATTATATATGAATCGGTGTACTCCTAAACTAGACAACTCCTCCTCACACGAGCGTATGAAATTGTCATATGTCCATTGCATCGAGTCAAGGTCCACAATCATACGGTTTTTCTCGAGCAGTCCCGAGTACAAATCTACCTTTAGATAAAAGGAGTCATTCCGTTAAATCAACGGTCAATTTTATTTAAAAGGCTCCGGTTGTCAAAGCCGGACGATTCAACTTTCCGGTTTAAGTTTCAATTAAACTGATGATTTAACATTATTACGATCTCGAGTACAAATGTCAAGAAAATTTATCTTTCCCAAGACAAATCTGCGCCTCGGTAGAAAGCGGGTTCCGTTGTCACGTTTTCACTCGCCAATTTTTTACCTCCGGTCTTTCAATTTTAACGTTTCATTAAGCGCAGAAAGAAAGAGATTCATCATAATTGATTTTAATCATTATTACCGAGTCGATCATTCATTTTACCAAAAGATTAACTAATTGATTCATATCTTGGCTTAGATATATTTTTAGTTTAATATCATATATAAATAGAAATAGAAATAATAAACATAACAATTTTAGAATATATTACCAGGTTATGACTATCGAATCGGGGTTGTTTCCAATGCGGATCTAACATGCCAAAGCTTCAAATCAACAATCTTCGATAATTATTAATTCATTACAACGATCTATAACCATTTTATTTATATATGTGAAAAACATATATACATACATACCTTGACATATATATGTATATATATACAGTAGAAAATAAAATAAAAGAAGAAATGAGATGAAATAGAAATCAGATCTCAGATCTATATATATATATATAGATAGATCTATCACACATATATTCATATATAGAATATATATATATACATGAAGGGTGTTTGTATATATATATATATATCATATATGTATATATATATATATATATATATATATATGATCTTCAAAGCAAAAAAAAAAGAAAGAAAGACGAGGTGAAGAAAAGAAAGGAGAAAGAAAGAAGAAAAGGGGCAAAGTTGCTCATGAATGGCTGCTGTATATATAGCCACAAATTGAAGTGCCGGATCGATCCGGCTTTTCACCGGATTGATCCGGCCTTTCTTTTAAATTCGTATCTTCAAATCGACTTCAATCTTCATTTCGTTCCACAAGAAATTTTAATTTTTCTGCACGATCTCATAGAAACGAACCACGTGCAAATCTGACACCAAAAGTTTTAACAGAAAATCCTTGGGCTCCAAGTATCGGACATAACTCGCCTCGTTATTCAAGATTCGGGCCTACGCTTCGCAGAAATCTTATCTTTTGTACGAACACAAAGAAAAGCGAACCACGAGTAATTACGACAATAAAAGTCCAAAAGCACATGATTTGCATTGTGGGAATTTATTTTATTAATATAAATAAAATACAATAAAAATACCATAATTTATATAAAAATTACTACTTTCAAGATCTACAACTTTCATGCAGACTCTCTTCTTGAAAATGTCGTTTTGATGAGCCATTTGTTCGTCGAAGATATATTTCGATTTCCACTAATACGAATCGATTGTCCACTGACCACTTAAGCTCACAAGACACTCTTATATCCCTAAAAACACCTCTTTTAGCCTCAAAGCGTGTCGTCACTCGGGTTTTGGTCATCCTAAAGTTCTCGCAATAAATTACCAAAATACCAAGCGTAGATCCGATATTTATTACTCAAGTTACTAAACCGGTACAAAATTATAAAAACTTATAAAAATACGATAATTTATATAATAACTACTACTTATACATTTGAATAAAACTTAGTATTTTTGACTTGATTTGATACAATAATGTTCAAAATGGTATCAAAAGTGGGGTGAAATGTCATAATAATGATCATAAATTTATCTCTCATCACAACCCCTACTTAGCTTTTGGTCGTCCTCGAAAGCAAAAAATGATAAAACAAAATGAATGAGAGATAAATTCATGAAGATATAAGATATAAGGGACAACCAGATAATACAACCATTAAATTACAACCAGGCATTAACCTCAATATAAATGTATAACGTGCCGTGTGTGTGTGACAAGCCTTTTCAATTTCCACTATCCTCTCTTGAATAATTCAAGCAAACACACAAATATCCATTCGACAGTCCTAATGACTTTCCTAGGTATAGGCAGTAGCCGTTCCACACAAAGTCCTCCCGTGTACTTATTAGGATTTTCCCTAAAGCATATCATTCAGTTTATACTGGGGATAGTCAGAAGATAGCTAAGTTTTCAACCACGCTTAAATAAAAAAAAAATATTCCTTTTTTTGATGAGCTTAATTTCACATGTGTAGCATATGCCTTCATTCCCAGCAATAGGATGTTTCGTGATAACACCCTAGCTGGACTACTATCATCAGGCAGTCGGGAGCTTTTAAACCTCATAGTGATATAGGACGTTTCGTGATAACGCCCTACTGCACTCAAATCATTGGTAGCTACAACCGACATATATATAGTTCATCTCTTTCTTTTTTTTTTCTTCTTTTTTTTTTCATAAACTTAACTTATATCCTTTCTATCACATTCAAACCTTGGATATTCACGATTACACGCTCAAAAGTTAGTACTAATTCTTTGCTATTATCTAGAATAACCACTAGGATCTTGAATGGATCTGATTTAAAATTTTCGTTTCAATATCAAAGGCTTACGTGAAGGAATTCATGTTACACAAATATATTTGGAATTACAATGCACTTACGGTTCACATTGGTTATACACATCCAAATTGATCATTATATCTTCAAATCCATGAACTATATACCTTATACAATTTATTTTAATCAACTAAATAATGTTCGAAAAAGATCGAAAACTAAGAGATTTATTGATACAAAATAAACATTAATGCCATTGCTAGACCAACGACTCCACTCCCCACTTACGAACTTACATTGTCCTCAATGTAAAGTGAGTGTAAATAAGTTGTTGGGAAAGCAATGGTGCACTAAAACAAGTCAAAACAAATACTCAGATGATATTAAAGGGTGGGTGGGTGGGTTAAAGTTATGACCTCCTCACTTCCATAGTATTTGAACTAATACATGTCACACGTTATTTGAAATTTAAAACAGACTAGATCATGAAATGTAACGTATAGCAAAGTATTAACTCTGAGTCTTTTATACCCAGATCCTCAAGGGTTATTTCAAATTGTTCTAACAACCTAAGTCTAAGAAATGATGCATTTGAATTTTTCTCTTTTTTCTCCATCGGGATTTTCGGATAACCACCTAATCGTTCCCGTTTTAATGACATTCAAATATTCATCCTGAGACTTGGTAAAACAAAATGAAAATCAATCCGAAGTATTAGCAAAGTATCATCCAAAGTATGAGTAATTATTATATTTAACATTTTTATGGTCGCCTCCCGTAGCGCTTTTAGTTAACGTCGTTTGCTCGACCAAAATGATAAGGATTAACTAATATAATATACTAAACAAAACGGGATACTTCTAACAATTACTCACAAAAGCACGTAACAATTAAGCACATAATCCACTAAAAATAAATGCTTAAGGAGTAAAAAGGAAGGATAGTACCCGTCATTGACTACATTTATAGTCTATAGCCGACTTTACCGTGCTTGATTTTTAAGGCCTTTGGTGGTGGGTCATCCTCACGCACCGCATCCTTCTTCAATACCGGTTTCCAACATAGAGCAGACCATTTCCACCAATCCAAGCGATTCTTGACCTTTTCCTTTGATTTTCGAGCTTTGGGTTTGCGAGCTTTCACATTATTGCTGAAGTCATCTTCTTCAATTACCTGCATGTTAGTACGATCCAAAACAAAAGAACACAAAGTGTCTACACAAGAACTAGATTCTAGTGTAATGTATGGATATTTTAATGAATTGTAAGTGTTGAAGACAACGCTCTCATGATTAACTCTCAAACTAAACTCTCCCTTACAAACATCGATGAAAGGGATATTAATATTTAAGCACCTAAAAGTGTCGAGAAAATATGCATACTTATTATCCAACTTCATCTTTTTCATTTCATTTCTCGGGGAATGGGGAGTAATTCAAGATCAAGTAGGGTTAGAATGAATACCTCCCTTACCCTTGTCGTTAGATGAAGATGGTAAAGCTTCCTTGAATGATTGTGCCTTTTGAAGACATAGTGTGTCATCATTGAAGACCTTTTTCTTCAAAATATGCAAAGTGGATGTGGTGATGCCCTTCCAGGTTGAACCGATGTGAATTTAGGTTGAGCGGATAAGGTTCGGTTTGAAATGGCCCTTTAGATTCCATATTCTTCTTATATTTACCATCTAAATCATCATCTACTACATTAATTCTCATGTTTTCTAATCCATTACTTCCACGAGATCCTTCCACTTCAGTAATAACAACATTTACCCCACTCAGTTTCTTTCGATATTACTTGGCAATCCTTCCGAGGGTTTCTTGCTTTTACTTCTACTTCTACTCAAGTGATATTCCATTCCTCAATGAAGCTTCTACAATTCTCATTCAGGTATCATGTCCACTTATAGATGTTTTCAACGTGCTCATATCCTTAGTGACTGCACTCTATAGAAGTCATCATGGTTTCCATATTTTGAGCTTGAGTTGACATCATACCCATCGATTTTCGATTAATTTCTCCCATTTATCAACTCCTTCAAAGTTGAGTTGAACTTTGGGTGACTGGTATGCTTTGAGTGGTATATTGTGGATATGGTCTGGTAATGATTGTAGATTCTGATTCGAGGTATCTCCTTGATAAACTAGATTTGGATTCTTATATTGGATTGGATACGGTGGTTGTCCTTGCTTACTAGGGGTTTCAGACCAATGAAAAGTAGGGTGATCTCTTCTTATAGCATTAAACGAGTTTGAATACGCGTTGTTCAAATTCATATGCTGTAAAAAACTCACCTTTTCCCTTGAATAGCCTTCTGGTTCTTCCATCCCTAATGACACATTATCATGACTTGAGTATTCATTTGGTATGATATTTTCTGAGTTTATCGTTTTACTGGTTAATAAGCCGTCAAATTTCCTACTCAAATTCTCCAAGTGTGCTAGGACTTCTGTATTCGATGTACTTTCTCCTGCAAAAGCTACTTTTCTTGTGCTAGAGCCGGTTTCCCACATACGATTATTTTTGGAAATCTTTTCTATAGCATCGTAAACTATTTGTGCTTCACTCATAATTAACGAACCACCACATGCATGATCTACATCTGCACGTGAGTCTCTCCTTAATTTACGACAGAAAAGTTGGATTTGCATATCTAAGGAATAACCATGATCGGGACAAGCTCTTAATAACTTTTTAAATCTTTCCCAAGCATTCCCAAGCATTTCTTCAGATCCTTGTCCAAAGTTGGCAATTTCGACTATTAATTCCAATTTTCTACCAGGAGTAAAATACTGCTTTAAAAACTCGGTTTGAATATCCTCCCAACTTGTCAATGAATGATGTGGGAGTGACAAAACCAATCTCGTGCTCTTCCTTTTAAAGAAAAAAAAACAAAGACATCCTCGTTAATTCCCGATGAGCACCATGACTTTTGGTCAGATATTACACAACTCTTGAAAAGATAGAGGTGATGATGTGGATCCTCATCATCTTCTCCTAGAAATTGGGCTCTTGTGTCAATTAAACCAAAAGATGAGATTTTATTTCAAATTATTTGCTCCTTTATTGGGTAAACGAATTGGATTATTAATCTGGTACCTTCTACGGTCGATCATCACATATAGGTATCGGGTTAAATGGTTTCGATTATTACGATTATGCTTATTCCGATTCGATTATTACGATTACGTTATTGGTTGAGGTAAATTACGATTAAGGTTTTGGCCATACCTTGAGCATGAGCAATCCTTTGTTCGGTGTTTCACCAACGGTTTCGCCATTTTCGTAACTCGATTTGACAATTCTTGTGGAATAGAAAATATCGAATAGAAAATAACACAAAATCGATAAAAAACCACATTTTTTTCCTCGGTAATTACGAATCCACTCGATATTTACCGAGTAGTTTTTTTTTTTTTTTTTTCGGTTTTTTTTTCTCTCTCTCGGTAATTACCGAAGCCACTCGGTATTTATTGAGTATTTTTATAAAAAAATTGATATCTTACCAAATAGGTAGGTACCAATGAAAATAAAAATACAAATGAGATTGAGAAATGTATTGACTTATCCTCGGTTGTTATGACCACGCGTTTACTTTCTACTATCGAAAATGAAAATAACTCGAATTTGGTAGAAGAAGAAAATTGGTAACTAAAAGAAGGTAGATACCAACGGAAAATAAAAATAGAAATGTGATAAGAAGAGTGTTGACTTATCGCCCTAGAATTTTGAGCTAATACAAGTAGTAACCCTAGACACAAAGAAAGAAATTAGCGACGTTTTCCCCGGCAACGGCGCCAAAAAGCTGACAGACCTAAACCTAACCTTGGAAACGGCGCCAGAAAGCTGACGGACATTACCTAGGCTATCTGATCCTAACCGGCGAGTGTGCGGTCAAATTGTAGTGCTAGTCTGGTGAGTCAGTCGTATTCCTCGAGGAAAACATGGTAATTCTTTTAAGTGGGGTTAAACACCAAGAAGCTATTATTAACTCGATCTAAGTCGCAGTTTTATCAGTTTTATCGGGTTAGATCGTTAGATTAGTTAGATTGTTAGTAGTGCATAAAGTAAAATAAGTAAATAAATACTAATATATATATTTTTGGAATCTGGCAAGAATACGTTCTTGAATTACAATCTCTTTTTAGTAGAAATAAATGAGATGTGATCTTCCTTTATTCAAGGTGTAAATTATATATGAATCGGTGTCTTCCTAAACTAGACAACTCCTCCTCACACGGCGTATGAAATTGTCATATGTCCATTGCATCGAGTCCAAGGTCCACAATCATTACGGTTTTTACGAATGAGTCCCGAAAGTACAAATCTACCTTTAGATAAAAGGAGTCATTCCGTTCAATCAAACGGTCAATTTTATTTAAAAGGCTCCGGTTGTCAAAGCCGGACGATTCAACTTTCCGGTTTAAGTTTCAATTAAACTGATGATTTAACATTATTACGATCTCGAGTACAAATGTCAAGAAAATTTATCTTTCCCAAGACAAATCGCCCCGGGTAGAAAGCGGTTCGTTTGTCACGCTTTCACTCGGCCAATTTTACCCTCCGGTCTTTCAATTTTAACGTTTCATTAAGCGCTTGAAAGAAAGAGATTCATCATAATTGATTTTAATCATTATTACCAGAGTCGATCATTCATTTTACCAAAAGATTAACTAATTGATTCATATCTTGGCTAGATATATTTTTAGTTTAATATCATATATAAATAGAAATAGAAATAATAAACATAACAATTTTAGAATATATTACCGGTTATATTGTATCGAATCGGGGTTGTTTCCAATGGATCTAACATGCCAAAGCTTTCAAATCAACAATCTTCGATAATTATTCCGCCATTCTGAACGATCTTATAACCATTTTATTTATATATGTGAAAACATATATACATACATACTGCAGACATATATATGTATATACAGTAAAATAAAATAAAGAGAAGAAATGAGATGAAATAGAAATCAGATCTAGATCATATATATATATATAGATAGATCTATCACACATATATTCATATATAGAATATATATATATACATGAAGGGTGTTTGTATATATATATATATATCATATATGTATATATATATATATATATGATCTTCAAAGCAAAAAAAAAGAAAGAAAGACGAGGTGAAGAAAAGAAAGGAGAAAGAAAGAAGAAAAGGGGCAAAGTTGCTCATGAATGGCTGCTGTATATATAGCCACAAATTGAAGTGCCGGATCGATCCGGCTTTTCACCGGATTGATCCGCCCTGCTTTTAAATTCGTATCTTACGCGTCGACTTCAATCTTCGATTTAGTTCAAATCAGATAAATTTTAATTTTTCTGCACGATCTCATAGAAACGAACCGAAGCGCAATCGACACCAAAAGTTTTAATGAAAATCCTTGGGCTCCAAGTATCGACATAACTCTCGTCTCGTTATTCAAGATTCGATTCTGCTTCGCAGATAAATCTTATCTTTTGTACCGAACACAAAAAACGAACCACGCAGTAATTACGACAATAAAAGTCCAAAAGCACAGATTTGCCTTTGTGGGAATTTATTTTATTAATATAAATAAAATACAATAAAAATACCATAATTTATATAAAAATTACTACTTTCAAGATCTACAACTTTCATGAAGGACTCTTCTTCAGAAAATGTCGTTTTGATGAGTAATTTGTTAAATCGAAGATATATTTCGATTTCCATCAATCTGAATCGATTGTCAACTAGACGGCTTAAGCATGACACAGCACTCTTATATCCCTAAAAACACCTCTTTTAGGCCTCAAAACGTGTCGTCACTCGGGGTTTTGGTCATCCTAAAGTTCTGCAATAAATTACCAAAATACCAAGCGTAGATCCGATACGACACTCCGGTTACTAAACCGGTACAAAAATTATAAAAACTTATAAAAATACGATAATTTATATAATAACTACTACTTATACATTTGAATAAAACTTAGTATTTTTGACTTGATTTGATACAATAATGTTCAAAATGGTATCAAAAGTGGGGTGAAATGTCATAATAATGATCATAAATTTATCTCTCATCACAGCCTGCCCATCAACTGCCAGCGGCGATAAGTGTAGGAACCTCTGTTTTTCTTGGTTCTCTAAGGCATGTCGACTAGCCAGTTCAACACTCATGTTACCGTAGGGTAACATAACATCCACCAGAAGAACACATGTTAGGTGTCTCGCGTTTAAGTTTGTTAGGGTTAACATTAGAAGATTTCTTTTGTTCTTTGAGTTCAACCACTGGAGCATCAACGTTATCTACGAACTCTCTACCCTTGTTTATTGTGAATTGCGGAACAAACCCTTTATATGTTTTTTTTATTTGTAGATGTTTTTGCTTTCCATCATAAAATAGCTGCTTGTCTATATTTTTTCTTGTCCCTAATCTGCGAGGGACAGGGTAGTGTTTCAAGTGGATCATCCATAGACACACCAGCCTCTCCCTCAGCACACAAAGGGGACACATTAAAGAATTTCCTTTTTTTGGGTTGTCTAAGGCATGTTGAGTGGGCTGTTGATGACTTAGAATGTCATGAACATGATGTACAGGCACGTATCCAGACGCAGGCTTTACGGTTCCTTTAGGACGCATAACACTGTAAAAGAAGCAGCTGTAACTACAAGGTATGATTTATCTTATATATGCATCAAGAAAGGGAGAGAACATAATTTATTTTCCCAACATTCAGATCATACCAGCAGTTAGAAAAGGCAGAATACATTATAAAGGAACACACAACTGAACACGGAAGCAATGTATTTAAAGACAGCAACAAAGGGGAAGCTGCAAACCATAGAAAAGCAAGCACATACCGAAAGCGAAGGAAGAATATGTCCTGCATGTCTGTCTTCTGTAGAACCTGTTAAAAAAAGGGGGAATTTTTTTAGCTGACCAATGACTTAAATATAATTCATTATCAAGATTTTATATTGTAAACTTGACGTACATAAGACCATAACAAAGTAACAGTAGCAAGAAATAAAGTATTGAGTAAAAAAGCAAGCAACACAGGAAGGTCAAAAAGCAGCCCAGAAGTTAACAATTGAGCAAGTGTAAACGTCATCATTCATAATACAAAGACACAAGTAGCAAAGGCTGTCAAGATATATATAAGATCAGAACAAAGCCATATCAGCAATGAAGCAACTATTGGTTAAAAAAGCAAGCAACACAACATGAGAAGAGAAACACTCCATAAGATGACAACAAAGCGAGTTTGAACATCATCCATAAGGAACAGCACAAGCAGAAAGGGTTGCATACATCATTGGAAAGCTGTATACATTTCCTTGCAGCAAAACCAACCAGCTAACCTGCTAATGAATATTGACATTCAAGAAATTGATCCAGTGTAAACCGACTTACATTTTTCATCCATTATTTTATGTGTTTCATACAACAAATTTTCAAATTTCAAAAAGAAACCATTTTAAATTTGATAACCGTGAATCTAATTGAAAGTGACCATGGGTGTTATTATCTTAGCCCGTAGCAGGATGAGAAAGCATAGGAAAAAAGGTTTGTTTTAATTAACATGAGCAGAACATCAGAGAGGCTTGAAACCAAAGCCTAAGGTAAGAGCTATATATACACATAACCATTGAAGAAGACAAAGACAGAGCATTTATGGCAGAATAAAAAGGAAGAAAGCAACAATCTACCTCCCAATTTCTTGCACAGAGATACCGTAACTACTCTGTGTTGATTGTTAAAGGCGGTAGAAAAGCCAATGAAGAAGGCAAAAGTTCTATTGAAGGAAATGATATAGCTTCATAGGTCATCATCAGATTTGAGAGAATAGAGTAAAGGTACCTACGAAATCTGCAGCATCCATTGAATATAACTGAGCCTCCATCCTCCATCGTACAAATCTGCACGTCAAAGGGCATTCGGGTGGTTTTCTTCTAACAAAGAACCGACACCACCACTTGAGTGTTGACAATAATGGACAAACCGGAAGCGCCGAAAGAGGATGAGGACGAAAACCTAAAGGAATGGTTGTATAGTCATCAGTATACAACTGGGGATGGCAACGGGCTTCACTTTCACGGGTTTTTTTTTTCCAAAGAGGCTGGACCACAGTGTATATTAAAAGGGCTGGGCTGGAATTCATTTTTGTTAGCATTAAAATACCGGTAGAATAATTATGTGAACAAATTTCGTTTGTTTCATGCGGCCACGTGGAAGGAAGGGGTTGAAAGCCTTCCTTCTTCTAAGATAGAAGGAAGAAGGGAAAAGTTGTCTTTTATTGACACTTGTTTTTTTTTATTGGTTCTCTTTTTCTTGCTCATCTAAGACAAAAATCCTAGCCAATCTCTTTTTTTTTTTTTTTTGTTCGTTAGTGCACCCAAAAAAAATTTTTTTTTTTTGAAGGAAGTTTGAGTTAAATTGTTCCATTTAGAGACTCAATTGTATTTTTAATCTACACATTAGCTTTAATTTATTCTTAATCTTATTATGTGTGTTGTCTTAAGATGTATCCGATTCCAATTTAATTACATATTATTTTGCTTTCCATCGAGATCTCTTTTTTTTTTTTTTATCTTATCCTAATACGATCACGATCTGTGCGTGATATTTCAATATCTTATTTTGTTTGTGTGTGTGTTCTTTTCCTTTTTTGCGTATATATATTTTACATTGTGTGTCTACGCCGTTTTTTTTGAAAAGTCGTTTTTGGGGTCTTCACGTATTGATTATTTTTTCCGTCTTCGTTTTTTACTTCTATATATTGTGTGTGTCGGTTTTTTTTCTTTGGTCAATGGTTTAGTAGTTAATCGAAAGTGTCGATTTTGTGTCGTGAGTGTTGATAGTGTGTTAGATTTTAATTAAAATTTTAATTAATATTCATTTGATCAACCGACAACCGTTGGATATGGCGTCGGGGTGTATCGAAGCGTGTCGTGTCGTGTTTTAGGTAGAACACGTGTTGTTGTAGATAATGTCGAAGATAGCTTCATTTTTTCGGTTAAAATTGATTTAAGTAGAAATTGAAAAAAAATTTATTCGGTAGTGTCGAAAAGTATCCATACGATGTCGGGAGATGTCGAAGATGTGTCGGATATTCATTTCATACGCACTTGTATTATTCTTCTATGAACATGTTTTGATGCCACCCTAAAAGGTGTGAGGGGTGGGTTGGGTTAGGGTGGTGGGAAGGGCAGGGTATATTAAGATGGGTGGTGGGAAGGGTAGGGTATAGTAAGATGGGTGGTGGGCACGGTAGGGTAGGGAGTTGTAGGGTAGAGTAGGATGGGGTGGTGGGTAGGGTAAGGTAGGGTGGGATAGATAAAATAGGGTGTAATAGGCTTAGCTAGGATAGTGAATTAATATGTAGGTTGGGAGGTAGGTTAAGGTTTGTAGGTAGGTAGAGAGGTAGGGTGCGGTAGGGTGTGCTGATGTAGGTGAGGCGAGGTATGAGATGTAATGCGGTGATGTATGGTAGGGTAGGATGGTATGGTTAGATGATGTGGCGTAAGTTAAGTAAAGTTTGGTAGGTTGAATAAAGTACGTAATATAGGGTAGTGTGGTAAGATAATATGTGGTAAGATAATGTGGTGTAGGGCATGGTGATGTAGGATTGGATAGGTGAGTGTTAAAAAATGTTGGGATAGGGGGTTGGGGTGGTGGGAAGGGTAGGGTATAGTAAGATGGGTGGTGGGCACGGTAGGGTAGGGAGTTGTAGGGTAGAGTAGGATGGGGTGGTGGGTAGGGTAAGGTAGGGTGAGATGAGATAAAATAGGGTGTAATAGGCTTTGCTTAGGATAGTGAATTAATATGTAGGTTGTGAGTAGTAGTTAAGGTTTGTAGGTATGTAGAGAGGTAGGGTGCGGTAGGGTGTGCTAATGTAGGTGAGGCGAGGTATGAGATGTAATGCGGTGATGTATGGTAGGGTAGGATGGTATGGTTGGATGATGTGGCGTAAGTTAAGTAAAGTTTGGTAGGTTGAATAAAGCACGTAATATAGGGTAGTGTGGTAAGATAATATGTGGTAAAATAATGTGGTGTAGGGCATGGTGAGGTAGGATTGGATAGGTGTGTGTTAAAAAATGTTGGGATAGGGTGCGGTTGGGTGATTGATAATGTGTGTAGTAGATAAGAAATAGTGTGTTGACTAGAGTAGAGTTGTGTGGTAGGTTGTGGTATCCGAAAGGAAATCGACGTAAAATGTTTTATTTTTCATTGTTGCGCTTAAAAATTGCGTTCTGAACGGTTCGTTACATGCTACATTTCTTCGTATTTAATATCGTCAAATAAGTTAAAACTTATAGCATGGGCACTCCGTGCGTTGCACGGAGTCCCGTTTTCACTAGTAATAATAAAACTTTGTTATAATTAATGGGGTCGGGTGCACGCGTAATGCAATGCAGTGAGTGATCGATGATGAGTCTGATCGATGACGGATCGATGGTGATGGGGTATATGTTGATGCGCAGGGTACCGTGATGGCGAGATATATATATACATATACTCTATTCCGTCATATATCTAAAACAACAGAAATTTTATGGTGGTCCTGGACCAAGTATGACTTGGTGATCCAGGACCAATAGAAATCCAGAAAAACACACGGAACCCAACCGTGTAAAATATAAATACCATGTTTTTACAAATTTGCCCATCTTTTATGAATTCCTATTGGAGGACCAAGTATAACATGGTGGTCCTGGACCACCATAAAACTACAGCTAAAACAGGGCGAAAATAATGATCGGTGGAATAAATAAATATAAAAAAGCAATTAATGTACGTACTATATATATTTTGTTTTTGCAATTCAAACAGTGACATAAGAATTTACGAGCCCAATCATGATATATATATATACTAGGTACGCACGCACGCACATTTAGCTAGCCTATACAGCTAATGAATTAGATCAAATTAATTTCATTAAGAAAAGCTAGCTATATAGGTTTTTGATGATTTAATTAATTTGATGTATACAGCTAATTATAATTAAGCTAGTGAAATATAAACAGATGATGATGATGATGATGATGATGATGAACCGTACGTACCATGCAGCTGGCAGCTGGTTTAATAATAATAAGTTGAAGGATGCATGGGAGGAGGATCGGAGGAGGTAATATTAATTATTAATTATTAAATATTAATTATTAATTATTAATGGTAGTGATTAATGAGAAAAGCAGAAAAGAGAGAAGTAAAAGCAAAAGCAAAGAAAGCCATAAAGGAGAGCCAAATAGAAGCGTTAGCCATCTGCGTGAATGCATCTTTCCCCCAATTTGATACCCAATCACCCGTACGTGTTGCTGCTGCTGATGATGCTGACATTAATAGATATGCCACGATCTGCATATATACAATTCAAGCAAATTAATTAACATCGATTTACTTTACAACGTGTACATATATATATACATAGCTACTCGATCGATCGTATATATGATCGAATAATTAATATATTACACAAGATCGAATGGGAAAAAAAGAAAACCAGGCTTGCCTGATCAATAAAGAAATCCATGTAATAGCGGAGGTGGCAGCCGCAGGAGATTACATGTTTTCCGGTGAGGAGACAATAGGCCATATCACATGCTTCTACTCCAGAATGTATACATCCTATTATGTTCACACCTACCAAGTACCTGCACTACATACTCAAATCAATGCCATCACATTCCATCTTCAATTCCTATATATGTAATTATATATATTCTCGATTAATCAATATATCTACTATAACTTTAACTAGCTAGCTACTAGGTCAAGCCTCATCGGTGCATTGCTGGATCAATGTAAATCATCTGGACAACAAAAATTTTACACTAAAAAAATCTATGTAGTCCACTTCGATCTATAAAAAAAACTCTGCCCTTGAGTGCAGTAATAAGGAATGAAATGTTGATCAAGTGAAAACTAGCCTGTATTCCCGGTAGCGGTAGTAAGAGTCGCCGCTCCAGCCTCGCGTTTTATCGGAGACCATAATGAAGAAAGACAGCAAGCACAATATCACTTGACAAATCCTTAAACCCAGAGCAGCCTGCTTAATTACCTTTACCTTCACCACCACCCTTTCCGACGAGGACGGCGGCTGCCTGAATGTAGCCGACGACGACTTTGACCTCTTCCTCCGCTCTCCACCACCACCCACCTCTACCTCCACATCAACACCATTATTACTTTCCACTACTCCTCCTCCTCCTCCTATAGGCACCCCTTCATTCCAGCTCAACATCATCAAATCCGCTGATGGAGGAGGAGGTGGTGGCGGTAGAGCAGGAGGAGTAGCTAGATAGCTCAAGTTTTGCGTGGAGGAAACTTTTTTCTTTTTGCTTACAGCTGGGGGGACGGTGGTTGTGGTGGTCTTCATGGAACTATGAGTGGAGTCTGGTCGTCTAAAAACAGCCAGGTCATGATCAGCTGGCTGCTGTGACTGTGAGGAGGGTGAATCGAATGGGTAGGGAGAGTAAAAAAAATCCTGTGACTCGGTGGTGGTGGTGTCAGACGACATCCCCGAGCTATTATTTCTGTTGCTGTTGCTGCTGTTGTTCCTAAAACTTCTTTTAGCGGTAGCGTGATTGATTTTGGTGTTTGAAGCTCAACTTTGATTTGAATTTTCCATCCATCTGCTGGTACTACATACAAAGTGCTTCTTTAGCTTTTAATTAATTAGCTAGCTTTACGAGTAATAGTACGTACGTAGCTAGAGATCGAGGACATTTAACAAGTGGAAACTAACACATTTAATTAAAAATTACAAGATAATAATGCATGGAATGGAAAAGTGAAAGAAAAAGTATATAATAAAGATAAAAAGGAAGGAAGGAAGGGGAACATGAGTGCTATTTTACGTTGGAAAAGCTAAAAAGGTAACATCCATCAAAATTTTATTGATTAATTAAAGTAGATCGATGAATTGAAGATGGCGGAGGAAAAGAAGAAGAAGAAGAAAGCCTATAACGTTGTCTTTTACACATAAAATACATAATAACATTAAGAATTATGCCTGAAAAGTAGTTGTTTGGGAAAAATATCTTGACGATATCACGGTGTCGTCGTCGTCACGTATCTGGCACGCATGCGTCATGACTGTCTCCTCGGCAGACGCGTGCGGCCTCATGGCGTATTTTCCAAATAAATTCTTTTCGAAAGATATTTTTCCCAAGCAACTACTTTTCGAGCATATTTGTTCAAGTTTCCCTACTTTCAAATGGTATATCCCCGTCGAGATATATAACCCAAAGCCCTTAAAAATATATATATATATATATATATATATATATATATATATGTAACCCAAAAGTTTTCCACCCAAAATATATTGTTAGGATTATAATTAATGTATTCACACTATTATAATTATGGATTATAATTATAATAGTGTGAATACATTAATTAGGTGTGAATACATTAATTATAATTATAATCCTAACATATATATAGGGCTTTTAAATGGTTTATTCGCGTCCGGTCCGGATATACTCATGTAAGCAAGTTAGCAGTAGCATGGTAAATTGGCAATTCAACCATGCACCACGCAAAACTAAAATAGTCTGCGTGCATGCCTTCATCATCCATCGTCAAAGATAGTCTGCGTGCCTTCCTATTGCCCTCTTACCCTAGATCCTGCGTCCGCCACTGATTTAAGAGATGTTTTGTGGAACCCATGTATAAAAACAAACATCCAATCACATGCAATTTCTCAAAATTATGACGTGGTGGTTTTGACCACCCTAAAATCCCTGGAATTATTCAATAAAAATAATCAATACAGAGTCTTTCTATATATAACTAGTGATATTATTTGCCGTGCAAAGCACGGCATGCCCACTACAGTACGTGCATTTTTAATAAATAGTTTAAAGTATTGAACTAACACAGAAGGGAATAAGTGAGAAAAACAACACACGGTACTACATACAGTAGATAATTGCCTAGATTAACCAGCTTGCTAGCTATCATATCTATGATATGACATAGTTTACAGAAATACATAAAATAATACATGTCTGATGAGGATTTGATAACAAAATAAGCAAGGTTTTTAACCATGTAGGCCAAAAGTTATGTATATTATTGAACCATTATGTACTATATGGTGCAAGTACTAATGGCTATAATATACCAACTGGACTATTAAGCAAAACAGAATACAAAACAACATTAATTATAGTCATAAATGACACAACTTGAGTCAGTTATCCTTCTCTCCTCCCTTATTCTTGAATTTCTTGATTGGACTTTCACCCACGAACTATGACACCATGTTCTTCATTTACTCGGAATGGCTAAACTGCTTGCATCATCATTAATTTCCTTGGCTGAATTCTCACCAAACAACAAGGTCCTCTTTGTGACCGGAGGCTACACATCAAGCACAACTTTGTCAGTAGATTCGTCCTCAATTTCCTGAAGAATTTCTTTTGTTAATGGGGTTTGAAAAGTCGCTCGTCTCTCTCACTTTGTTCCAACACCCGAACCAATAGTAACTCGAGAGGAGCACCGGTTTCGGTGAATGCACCAACTGCAACTTGCCTTGCTTTAATGACTTCCTCTTCGGTGTAAAGCTTTAGTATGGGATATTTCCTCATAGGATTGCCACGGAATTCACTTTCAAAGTATTTGACAAAGCAAAACACTTGTTTCCCGTGCAAGAGAGCTTCAATCACACATTGCTTCAGTAAAATATTGAAGTTAATATTTACCTATATATATAGTAACTTCAGTATTTGACAAAGCAAAACACTGGGAACTTTAAAGAATAAATAAAGAAATGAAAATCTGCAGGAATTTGCCTTTTTGACCATCATCCTTGAAGTCTACAACGTTACTTTCATTCTTGATATTATCCTCTCCGATGCCAGGTTAGAATTTGTTGTAAGATCATAGTAGCCCCCGTTCCACTGCAAGAGTGAAAGTATCAAACTTGATTTACCTGATAAGATACAATTTGTTATTCAGTGGGACCCTAAAAGACATCAATAGTTCAGTCTACAAACACACACACACAAAAAAAAAAAAGAAATGTAAGATAGTTGTTGTACTTCAAGCACTAATAGCTGATATGAGGGAGTTCAAGGCTCTTATAAAGACTTTTTGCATAACATATATGATTATAAAGGTCTGCATCGAGTACGCCTAAATGGCCCAACCTTTTTCATGGACTCAACATACATGATATGAATCAACGTGCTCCAAGTATTTTCTGTATTCTTGACAACTCTACGAAAATTAAAAGGCTGAGATGAAACAAAAACTAATTGTAAACGAAAAGTGCGGTGCAGCTAAAACTAATTGCAAAAGTATCTGAACCCAAAAGAACCAGTACCATAGTAGTTAAATACATCAAAGGGTTACAAAATTAAGTCATTCTCAAGTAATATGATCAATAGACATTAGCAAGACTAATCAACAATAACCACAATGTGCAAACCAGAAACAACATAATTGCACTTTAAGAAATACCAAATTGTGTGTCTTCTGATCAAGAATATTTATATAAAGACGGCAATCCATAAAGTAAAAGGCCCGTGGAACCAGCAAAATATAATTACAATGTCAATTATCTAGCTTTTGTCAGGCAATTACCTCCACAACAAGAACTAATAAATAGCTAAATTTGAAATGCAAACTTTGAAACATGATCTTAAGCTGCCACCGATTGGAGTAATGTCTAAAGCTTTGCTAACACACTTATCACTTAATCCGAACAAATTAGGTGGTAGTTACATTCAGACAATCCCTTTTAAGTGCAAACGAATTTTGTAGGCAATGGATTGTATCACTCGATGAGATAAGTGGCAACCATTTTATGTTTAGATTCACTAAAACATTATATTTTGTATGTATTAATATCAACAGCTTGTTATCTGCTCCTATTATTAACTTTATAACTTTAGCATTCTATCTTCAGACATAGTCAATATTCAACACTTAATTCATTCAGACAATTAATCGATTCAGACCTCAGAAACAAACCTACAGTCACATAATTTCAAAATGGATGCTACACCTGCTCCTAATCCCGTTACACACAATCTCGTTTTTTTTCCCGCGAAATCTTGAACATGCATATGCTTAAGACTTAGGACTAAGGTATATATATGCAGTACAAATATTATGAGCAAAGAGTGGAAAAAGGCAATGAGAGAAATGTATCGAGTAATTCTGAACATCTTTCCTTCAATAAACTTTCCGGCATTAGCAACTGCCAAAAGAACATAGGAAATGAGAGAAATGTTCTTACACTGCTAAATCATTACTGACTACTGTGTAATGCACTCAAAAAGCCTTTCAGATCATAAAAAGAACATTTTACTGCATTGCATATGGTTATTTTCACGGTTAGCCTGAAATTTATCAATTACTAAAAAGGGGAAAAAGAAGGATGCACATAGATAAAGCATGAACTGAATTGAAGCGAGAAAATAAGTCATATTGGTTGACATCATCCAGAAATCATATACCGGAAATTCTATTATGCAGCCTCTCCATTGCACATCAAAGTGCTAACATGTTAAGTGTGCAAGAAGATAGAATGCCTCCGATAAAGCAATGGCGCCTTTAGTGGCACAACACCGTTTTTGGCAAGGCTTCACACTCAAAATAATCAAAAGCGAAAACTTGATTCTAGAGCTAAGAATCGATCACGGAAAAAGTAGACTCACTTCTAGAATCGATTGCGTTGCACTCTTGTGGTGCCCAAAATGGTGGATTTGGAGTGAAACCACTAAAGACGCCATTGTCTTCTTACATACTTAGTCATGCATCTAACCGTTCGAGTTCGGTGCTATAAACGCGATTCTACAATAAATTTCCATTTTCAAGAGAAATACAATACATGCAAAAGGATGATTTTGACGAAATCGAAAAATTCATCTCATGAAAGCGACCAAAGAGAACCTTAGCAACCCTATCAAACATAATTACCACAAACACCTTTGTATCTGTAGAGCTGAGATGTCTGTGAGAATAACAGAACCATCAAAATTAAATAATAATAATGATGATAAGAAACAAGAAACACATGTTCAATAATATACTTGCAATGTAAAGTTCTTCATTGTGCTTTTACAAAGACTTTTTCGAAGCAATGCATACGAACAAAACAAAAATCGATTAACTAACAAGGACTCGGAAGAGGCGTGCACTGAAGTATAAAATTGGAGCAAATGCTTTTATTGTTCATGAGAAGAGTCATGGTGCATGACAGTTTGGCATTTGAACTATAATGGAGCAAATGCTTAGTTCTCTTGGCATGTGTTTACCAAGTGAAAAGAAAATAAAGATTCAAAAGGAAGAGAAATTTTACATATTACACAAAGACATCGCAGCTTACCCGGTAATTAGGCCTTGAAAGTGAGATTCAAACCGCAATTCCCATATATCCATCGTGTAATTTCGATTTTATGCTTGGATTAATGAACCTTGCTTGATTGATGCTTGATTAGATGGCCCTCACCAATAAAGATATTCATTCTATTACCAAATGATTTACCTTCGGACCTCATCAACAAAAGGACGAAAGGTCGAATTTTTCTTCATGATGTGAAAACCTAAGGGATAGGTAAAAGGTGAGACGAAAGTGCAGCAGAGGCGGACCGACGGCGTATGGCAAGAACGAAGCTTCCCGATATGCTTTGATTTTTATTTTTTTTGAGAAAGAAGATAAGATATTGATATTGAAAAAAAAAAAAAAAAAAGAGAATGGAATGACCACGTGTCGAGAGAGCAGAAATTTTGCCTAAGGAAAGAAAAAGGCTGTCGTGGCTCATTCCTAGGGCTGGGTTTTTTGCTCTTACTAATAGTAAGATATATATTGAGTCTAGTATTCTTTTCATCTGATGATTTTTCGGGTTTGGAGGTGGAAGTCGGCAATACTCATCAGTGCTACAGGTGCAGCTGGGGTCTGCAAGCTGCTTGTTTCACTAGCTTCAATCTAGTAGCTGCTACTAGTAGTAGTAGTAGTAAACATGATCGAGTTTCCTTGATTTCATATGATCACCACCACCACCTCTTACCTGTTGCACCTTCTTACCATTTGCTTTCATTCCAACATCGACTTCGTACGTTCGTACAAATTAATTAAAAAACATCAAATTCATGTAACACCCAACTGACTTCATCAGATGAGGTGGGTAACCTAGGTTATGACATTGATGAGATGAGGGAAGTCCATCTCTTAATATGATGAGTGATACAATATCAAGTGCCCAATGTGGGACAACTGTAATACGCCTCCTCAAGTGTGGGCCTAGTGCACTTTTAAGGCCAACAAAGAGGCGCAACACTTGCACAATAAATGGGTGTGGCTCAAACTCATATAAGAAGAGGGGTCGCATCCCCAAAACCAATGTTATGAGGTGAGGGAATTCCATCTCTTAATATGGTGAGTGGTAAAATCACTACAACAAATTGAGTTTTTAGAGACCGTATCTTTAATTAGGGACGACATTTGTCGTCCCAAAATAAAGCTTATTAGGGACGACATGTCGTCCCTAAAGATAGGTCAACGTTCGATTAATTAAATATGAGAAATTTAAATCTTTCGGGACGATTATTTATTTGTAGGGACGACAATGTCGTCCCTAATAATCATCTCATTTCCCGCCATTCCACGTGGATTCCAGAGTGGCAAATTTAACCCGGGAAACTCTTTAGGGACGACAAATGTCGTCCCTAAAAATGATTTAATGAAATTTTTTCCGCCCAAATGATTTTTTTTCCGCCCAAAATTTCATGAAATAATTTGAAATTTTATTTATTTAATAGGGACGACAAAAGTCGTCTCTAAGCATCAAATTTTTATTAAAAATGATTTTTTTTTATTAAATGAAATAATTTAAAATTTTATTTTTTGTAGGGACGACATTTGTCGTCCCTAAAAATCCAATTTTTATTAAAAATGATTTTTTTATTAAAAATTATATTTAATATTTAAAATTCAAAATTTTAACCTAAAAATTTTATTTAATATTTAATAATTATATTTTTGTATCTAAAAATTATATTTAATATTTTAAATTCACTACTCGTTAATCAATATCGAGTTTGAAATCAACATTTGACTTATTATTATCGAGCATAAGGGTTTGAAAATCAATATTGATTAATCAATCTCGAGTTTGAAATCAACATTTGACTTATAAGTATCGAGCCTAAGGGTTTTGAAAATCAATAATCATTAATCAATCTCGAGTTTGAAATCAACATTTGACATATAAGCTAGTAACGATCCTCGGGATTGAAGACCAGTACTCGTTAATGAATCTCGAGTTTGAAATCAACATTTGACTTATTATTATCGAGCATAAGGGTTTGAAAATCAATATTGATTAATCAATCTCGAGTTTGAAATCAACATTTGACTTATAAGTATCGAGCCTAAGGGTTTTGAAAACCAGTAATCATTAATCAATCTCGAGTTTGAAATCAACATTTGACATATAAGCTAGTAACGATCCTCGGGATTGAAGACCAGTACTCGTTAATCAATCTCGAGACCGTAATGAACAATGGACTTATAAGTAACGAGCATTGAGTTTGAATTTACTACTTATTAATCAATCTCGAGTTTGAAATCAACATTTGACTTATAAGTATCGAGCCTAAGGGTTTTGAAAACCAGTAATCATTAATCAATCTCGAGTTTGAAATCAACATTTGACTTATAAGTATCGAGCCTAAGGGTTTTGAAAACCAGTAATCATTAATCAATCTCGAGTTTGAAATCAACATTTGACATATAAGCTAGTAACGATCCTCGGGATTGAAGACCAGTACTCGTTAATCAATCTCGAGGTTGAAATGAACAATGGACTTATAAGTAACGAGCATTGAAATTTGGAGTTGAAATGAACAATGGACTCATTTACATACAAGGCAATCAGAAAATATCTAGAAATGTATGAAAGAAAGAAGACAATAAACAAAAAAACTGATTAAAATGAATGGAAACAACTCTGAAGTAGAAATGCTCATGTGTAGTACTAGTAATTATCATTTCAACTTCAAATTCCAAAGCGAATAAATTTGGAGTTGTCATCTCATGTAGTCTTATACTAGTTGTCTTTCGCTAGCTATATGTAGCTCTAGGTGGTCTTTTAAATCTTATTTTTCTTTTGATTTCAATAATGATCAATCAATATCGTGTTTGAAATTAATATGTGTAGTACTAGGGCTTGAATTCAATAATGATCAATCAATATCGTGTTTGAAATCAACATTTCACTAAGTAACGAGCATCAGGCTTGAATTAAATACTGATCAATCAATCTCGAGTTTGAAATCAACAATTGCCTAAGTAACGAGCATCGGAATAATAATAACAATACTAGTCAATCAATATCGAGTTGAAATCATCATTTCACTAAGTAAAGAGTCTCGGGCTTGAATTCACGAATGTTCGTTATCACAATGTTTGTTATCGAGCGAATGAGTTACATCGTTATCGTTATCGATCATTGTGATAGTAGTATCGACTATGGTTTGATCGATCGTTATCAGGCGAATGAGTTAAGAGTCGCGGTTCGTTATTGAACGATCGTTTTGAATTTTGGGGTTCGTTATCGAGTAATCGATTTGAATCTAATGGTTTGTTATCGAGCGAATGAGTTACATCGTTATCGATCATTGTGAGAGTACTATCTACTATGTCTCGATGAATCTTTATCGAGCGAATGAGTTAAGAGTCGGGATCGTTATTAAGAGATTGGTTTGAATCTCGGGGATCGTTATCATGTCAATGAGTTAGATCGTAATCGATCATTGCGATAGTAGTATCTACTATGGCTCGATCGAGCGAATGAGTTAACAGTCGCGGTTCGTTATTGAGCGATCGATTTGAATCTCGAGGTTCGTTATCGAGCAATCGATTTGAATCTAATGAGTTAGATTGTTATCGTTATCGTTATCGATCATTGTGATAGTAGTATCTACTATGGCTCGATCGATCGTTTTCGAGCGAATGAGTTAAGAGTTGGGGTTCGTTAATGAACAATCGATTTGAATTTCGGGGTCGATTTGAACTTAAAGGTTCGTTATCGAGCGAATGAGTTAGATCATTATCGTTATCGATCATGTTTTTATAAAATTTTATTTAAACGAGAAATAAAATTTTTTATAACTCGAAGCTCGTTAATTAGTCTTAAAACCCGAGTTTCGTTATAATGTTTAATTTTTTAAAAAAAATCTAAATTGTGATAAAATTTGGGGGGAAATGTGTGGCGCCAAATTTTTTTTGATTTTTAGGGAACCTCTTCTCTTCTCTTCTTCATTCGCCTAATTTCAGTCCTGCTCTGCTCCTCCGCCGCTAGCTGCTCCTCTGCCGCTGTTCCTCCACTCTCCTCCTCTCCTCCTCTCCTCCGTATAACAATAGAATTCAAACATCTCATTCCTCATTACAATCCGCTGTGAAGTTCCAACCGGCTGCCACTTCAGTTCCAACCGGCTGCCACTTCTGAAGGTAAGGAAATTAACCGACTTTTGAGGATTATCAGTTCAATTGTTATGCATATGATTTGGGTTTTATCTTGAGTCTATTATGTAGTGTTTCTTTTACTTTTCTTTAAGGTATATTTTAGTACAATTTCTCATCATAGTTTTAATTTTCTAATGAAATTTATGCTGTTTATTTATCATTTCTTTTTTCTGGGCTCTGTGGTTTGCTTGGGGAAATTAAAATCAGGTTGAGGATTTTAGATTGTTATACCGACCCATTAGGATGGAAAAGCCAGCTCCTAAAAACTGTAATGAGCAGCAATGATGGTTTGCAGACTTCGATGTCAATTGATTCAACTTTGTGCAGAAATGTGAAGGACTTGGATGTGTTGTTTTCATCCATTGTTGAACTTGGAAGAGGTATGGTAGCATTGTATTCATTAAGTTGAAGTGATAGAACTTTGGGGTCTTTTTCATTATCTATTTAGCTTAGAGTGTCCTGCTGATGATTTGCTGCTTTTGCAGAATTAACTGGGGGAGCAAAACGCTTCATTTTTTTCTCTCCATATTTTCTATATATTTAATATTTGTAATCTTCACTACGAGCTTATTCTTTTTGCTTCATCCTGAAATGTTAAACTTTTTAATGTGTAGAAATGTTACATTGTTCATCAATGAAGAATGTTTGTATGCTTAAAGACTTTGATAAGGCATTGTGTATGTAGCATTGTTTTGCCACTTTTGATAAAAAGGGCTTGGAAACCATATATTTTGGTTTATGATGTGAATTTGATGCTTATGATATGTGTTTAGTAGATACTTGATGGGTTGACAGGTTGTCTAGTGTTGGACTTAGTTAATGTCATTTTGGTATCACTTTATCATTTTGGAACAACCGGAGTTTGGGTTATTGTTCGTTGATTTTGGATTGAAATTGATTGTTATTTTAGGCTAGAAACCGGAGTTTGGGTTATAGTTTGTTGATTTTGGATTGAAATGGTTTACAATCTGTGTTGAAAATTAAGGGTCCTCAAAGGGTGCTGTTCCTACCCAAATGGAAAAATGGTACTGGGTGGTCTTTGTGATCAAAGACCATCGATTAGTTATTATGAGCGTTGAACTTTTGACCGTGTGTTTTTTTTTTGACAATGAGGACAAGCTGCAGATCAAGTTTCAATTTATGCGACATATCATTGCAAGCAAGGTGAATTAGTGGTTTTGGTTTTGCTGTTTGTTACGGAAATCATTGCAATTTTGGTTGGTAGATAAAGTTGTTTCACTTTCTGTATTTTGTAAATTGATCAGTTAAACACTTTACCTGCTGTAGTATCAGTTTTGTTTATTCAAAATATTTGCATCAACGAGTAGCTTTATACTTGCACGTAATCATTTAGTACTACTTCTTGTCTTTATCTCTAGTATAGATAGATAGATCACACTTGAAATTTGTCTGATTTATTGCTTCGATTTTCCAAATATCGTTTGGGAATTTATCCTCACGTATAAAGTAGCTAAGGATTGATGAATTTCTGTGGTTCATCTTCTTCTTTTTTTCCTCAGAGATATGTTATGGGATAAATGATGTTGTTCTTGTTCTGTTTTGCATATATTATTTGGGCCTTTTGATACTCATAGTGGAGATGAGGCATTGAGTTATTTCCAAGAAGATCCGGCATTGTTTAATGTGGTAAGATTTACTAGCTCTGTTAAAAGCTCTCTTGTTGTGGATATTCATATGCCAACTTCTTCAAATGATCATGCTTTATTCACTTGATCTTGTCTCAAAGGATCCATCGGTGATTGCTTGTGATATGTCAAAGGTAAGTCCAGAGTGATGCCATTTGAATTTGATAGATGCCTCTCAGTCTTTTCCAAGTGATGATACCTACAAATGTCTTTTTTTTGCCATTGTTTTTGAAGTTCAATCTTTATACTGCAGACCCCTCTTGTTTCGTCATCCATTGATGTGGCCATTTTTTGCCTTTCATTGATGGGAATTAACTATGCAAATTACATTCAAGAAGCACATAGAGTTCTCAAGCCAGAGTATGCTTTCCTCCAACATATTTTTTTATTTTACTATATAGAGAACTTTAAAATGTATAGAAAGTGAAAGCTAATGACAGTGGCCTTGTGCAGCAGTGGGTGGCTTTTGATAGCAGAAGTGAAAAGCCGGTTTGACCCTGGTAAAGGTGGAGCAGACCTTGTTAAGTTTTCGGATGCCATATCAGATCTAGGGTTTACACATGTATCAAAGGTATGTATGCTCCTGTATCTCTAGAAAAAAACGGTGAAGCTTGAGAACTAGCAATAGAGAGTGGTTACTGGGAAATAATGTGATTTTTTTGCAGAATTTCTCTGACAAGATGTTTATGGTGTTTCATTTCAGAAAAAAAGTTGAGTTTATGAATGGTTGAGTTTTTTTTTTAAACATTACAGTGTTGGATTTGTTTATTTTCTTAAGGTTGTGTATGATAAAGTTACGGATAGGAGTCGTGGCTTTGCATTAGCAACAATGGGCAGTGTGAAAGAAGCTGAAAAGGCTATACGAATATTTGACGGATCTGTAAGTGTCTTCACCATTTCTCAAGTTGTCATTTATTTCTCTAGTGTAATTTGTGTTGCTAAATTACTTCTATAAAATTCATTGTAAATTGGTGCTTAAGTTTATCTTCAAAAGTTAAGAAATATAATTAAATGGTGCTAAATTACTTCTTTCTTGTTTTGAATCCCCTATTTTAATATATATATATATATTTTTTCTATTTTAAAATATATTTTATGGGTTCATACAATATTTTTTTTCCTATTTTAAAATATATTGTTTTCGGTTTTCAAATGAATTTCTAGAATTTTTATAATTTTTTTCCCAATATATATTTTTAGGGACGACATATGTCGTCCCTTTAAATGGTTTTTAAAAAAAAATAAAATATTTTTCTCGTATTAAATTTTATTATAAGAATTAAATGAAAAAAAGTTTTTAGGGACGACATATGTCGTCCCTTTAAATAACAAAATTATTTTTCTCCTATTAAATTTTATTATAAGAATTAAATGTTAAAAAAAGGTTTTTAGGGACGACATATGTCGTCCCAAAAAATCACGCCACGTCAGCGTTGAATAAAAAAATTGCCACGTCAGCGATGTACCTTTAGGGACAACATGTCGTCCCAAACAAAAAACCTCCGATTTTTTGAGACCAGCCTTTAGGGACGACATATTAGGGACGACATGTCGTCCCTAAAAGTAAAAAAGGGACGACTTTTGATCATTAGGGACGACATTTTGTCGTCCCAAAAGAGTGAAATTGTTGTAGTGAATATCAAGTGTCCAATGTGGGACAACTTTAAGAAAGCAAGTAATCCTGCACTTGCTCATAATTAGCCATATATATATATATATGGATAATTAAGCAGCTGCCAGCAAATTAAACTAAACGTACGTACAACTAGCTAGGCGAAAACCAACCGGAAATTCTATCGTGACTCTCAGCTAGCTAGTTAGTTAATTTCTCCTATACATGCAATTACAATGACTTCATACCAAGCACTTTATAGTGATTTGAGGACCGGCTGGCTTATGTTGTGTGGAAATTAAGACAATATTCAAATGAATCAGCTGAAGAAACATTAATTCTGTCATTCAAAGGGTTATGCGGCTATATCCATAACAAACGAAATACATCGAAACAATAATAAACATTAGTGATTTTAAAATAAGTCACGATAGGATGTACAAAAAGACTCTTAATTCTAATTTTAAAATAATCAAGGATAACGCTAGCTACTAAGATAGTCACCCGGTCAAAACGAGTAACATTACATCATTGATTATTATGTATGACTTATTGATTGATGTAGGACTGAGAAAAAAAATCAAGTTTCTTATAGATGATTGATATCGTTTAATAAGACGGGAAAAAATGGAAAAATGCAACACAAGCCAAAAGGCTTATGAAGAAATGAACTTTAGAATCTTATTGATCCAAAACATGTTGATTTATTACACTGAGAGTTCTGATTAACGGATCTGAATTACGAACGGGCAGATTATTGATATCGTTATGAGTTAAATTACCATCTCCCAAAATATTAAGCTGGGGAGGTATATAATTAAAATTATATCTCCATACGCCACCCTCAAGTATGTGTGGGCCTATAAGAGGGTGTGAAAGACCCGTTTGAGCATATAAGAAGGGAGAGAGACAAGAGAAGATAGGCCTAGCACTTGTAAATATTGTGTCCCCTCAAGTGTGTGTGGGCCTATAAGAGGGTGTGGGATGCCCGTTTGAACCTATAAAAAAAGAGAGAGACGAGAGAAGATAGGCTCAGCACTTATAAATATAGTGTTATAAGAAGAGAGAGAGATGAGAGAAGATAATCCCAACACTTGTAAATATAGTCTCCCCTCAAGGAGGCCCGTTTGAGCATATAAGAATGGAGAGAGACGATAGAAGATAGACTCAACATTTGTAAATATAGTGTTTGCTTTTGTTGGAAAAATCAGCACTTGTAAATAAATTGCTTTTTTTGGTAAAATTATGGGGTTTGAAATCAGGCCCGCTTGTAAATATAGTGTTTTTTTTCTTTGAAAAATTATGCTTGGAGCGGAGTTTGAACTCAGGCCCGTTTGAGCGTAATTATGCTTGGAGCAGGGTTTCAACTCAGGCCCGTTTGAGCTTATAGTGTTTTTTTTTGTGGAAAAATTATGCTTATGGCAGGGTTTGAACTCAAGCTTTTGGAAAAAATATGCTTGGAGCAGAGTTTGAACTCAGCCTGCTTGGAGCGGGGTTTTAACTCAGGCCCGTTTGAGCTTATAGTGTTTTTTTTTGGAAAAATTATGCTTGTAGCGGGGTTTGAACTCAAGCCCGTTTTTTTGGAAAAATTATGCTTGGAGCAGGGTTAGAACTCAGACCGGTTTGAGCATATAAGAAGGGAGAGAGACGAGGGAAGAAGGGGTTTGTAAATACACTGTTTTTTGGGGAAAATAATACTTGGAGCGGGGTTTGACTTAGGACCTATCCAAATAATACTTTCGCCCCTGTAATCGCTTATTCGGGAATGAGTTTGACCGACCAACCAACCTAATGTTAGGAAATCTACGCGGGAACGCAGCGGAATTCAAAAATTTGATTTCCTTTTACCCAAGATCGAATTTGTTTAAGTAATAAACCATTTAAGCAATAAACAAATAAGCTAAAGACGGTGGTTACCTTGTTTGATCTAAAAGATCGACGATTTGACCGTCTAAGGAGAGTAGTTCTGCATAGAGCCGCCCAAGTGTTCGGCCTCTACCGGTGATCCACACGAATAGCCCGCCGGAATCCCATCATGGATTGCTACCAGAAAAACTCGGCTGCTGGACCGAATTTTTATCTCTCTCAAAACCCTCTCTAAGAAGCTCTCTATTTTCACAAGAACTCTTAGCTCTTGGAATTATGGTGTACAAAAGAGCTAGCCAACCCCTCCTTTAAATAGAGTGTGGTGCACCCATTGTAATTCCCAATCTGATTGAGATTAGCCTCCTAGTAGATTGGGGAGAAAGAAAACATTTTTCTAATAAAATAAAGAAAATAGATTTGATTGATTTATCTCATTAATATGCAATATCTTATATTAAATATTTCCAATATATTGTTAATATCTTATATTGACTATATTTATCTGTTACCATAAATCTATTTGTTTTCAAAATCAATTAATAGTTAATATTAATATTATGGTAATCTTTATTAATTAAATTGCACAATTCAAAAGTTTCCTATACACTTGTAAATGGCGTGAATATGGCGACCCTCTACAAAACATTTGGCAACTAGAATATTCTTTAATTAATATAATACTAATTAATTTGCAAAATCCATGTGTATCAATATACACAATAAATTTCGACACACATACATTATGTGTATATATTTAATTAATCAACATAATTAATATATTGTATTTAATTTATTCATAATAAATAAATACCACCATATTAATTTACCACTATAACCTTTATAGTCGTGAGATAAAACTTTCCTTATTTGGTTATCATCTATAACCACATTTTAATCCGGCAAGATGTTCATATGTGTGTGACCTGATAGGCTTCCGAATATGTTGGCCGTAGACACAAAGTGCAAATTACGAAAATGCCCTTCATGCCTAACGATCACGGGATAGCGTCTAGCAACACACCGTGACCTCCAATCATCGGAAAAGTCAATGCAATGACTGCTACCTTTTATGTGAAACAGTTACCGTGTAATTTACAATCCTATCGCTGTAATAATATCCATACAGTCGTACGTCGAGTGTCAAACATTAACGACTGTATCTTATAATTTGGATATCATGCTCTCTCGAAGCAACTCATTTACTTCCACTTTGCAAAGATTCGAGAGTATGGCATTCCTTATAAGAAGGCCCTTTCGGATATTCACCCTGCTGATAGGGTACGCGATTTCCAGAAGACCAAACATGTATACTCTGCATGCTTCAGTATCACACCAATCACTACCGCATGATCGTCCCGTGGCTAGGGGAAACCTCAATAGTGTCAAAGCATGACAATCCACACCGTGATGCCATGTAGACTGTTAAGGGCTGATTTATAGTGATTTTTACATATATTTTCTATATCAATTTCCCCTACATTCGTATGATTTTCATAGATTTTGAGCTATATATGTAAATATTGAGTAAATGGTGTTTTTAATGGTTAAATATGAAAACGTATTGATTTATGTGCTTAAATGATTATTTTATGTTATTTTGGAAATTATTACGTTTTGGTATGTTTTGATATTCGTAGATACTCATTGATGATGGAAAAGGTGATCCTAAAGAGCTAAAATTCGAGTTGAGGAAGGATCAATCGATTTATGGAAGATTTGAGGAGATAAGGAAAGAAATCAATCAAGATAAAGATGGAAAAATCAATAAATTCGATGTCAATGCTAAGTGGGCGGCGTCCATTATAAGCGACAGCGTCCGAGTCGACGGGCGTGCGAAAGGGTAAATCAAGCGTCCGTGAAAGAATTGGATCGAGAGTTTGGACGGGAAGCAAGCGAGCGTCTACACGGCGTCGAGAAAGTGGGCGGGCGTCCGACTTTCCAGGCGAGCGTCCGTGAGCGCGTTCAATGAGAACCGACCTGAATTCTTTATAGCGGCCGACTTACTCAATCTATAAATACAACAATTTGCGCTAACCCTAATTCATATCATTCAATACACGAAATTTCTCATACACTTTCAAGAGAGCTCACCAAGCATCTTGGAGAGTTGAAGGCCGGTCACCCGAGCCTTGTGCTCGGGTGAACCGAGGTTAGATTAGGAGTAGATGTAGCTTTTCTTTTTCGTTTCCATGGCGTTTCAATCATTGTTCAAGACTATGTGAGTTTGATTTTCAATTTATTCAATTCCAGTTTTTCTTCATGATGTTTGATTTAGTTTGTATTTTTCTATGCGTTCTTTGATGTCATGAGAATAGATCGAAAGATTTGTTTTCTATTGATGTTTATAATACGGAAGTTGCATAAACGCTAGATCACCATAGAAAGATAGGATTTTTAATCATTAATGATGACAAATTAATTGGTTAATCATCTAGGTTGTTAGATTCTTAAAAGACGAGAGTTAACTAGGATCTACACCGAGTTTTGTATGGAAATCAATCTTAACTTACGAGAGAGTAGAGATTGATAAATTGGATTTACTAAGGAATTAGGAATCCGTAGCTTGAGAATAAATTCACTAAGGAATTAGGGGTTTATATCTCGTGGAAGGGTGAAACCACAAATCGAATTAGAATCATGAGATTAACTAGAATTGAAATCACTTAGGTTTGTACTTTGGTTGTTCCCATGTTTCCTTAGATTAGTTTGTTAATTTTGTTCTTAGGTTAGATTTATTTTGATTGTTCTTTTATGGTTTTTCTGTTTTTTATGTTTTGTCGTTCGTTTATTTGTTTTCGTTGAGTAGCAATTGAGAGGATTACTAGGATTAGATTCTACATCCCTTTTCCCTGTGGATCGACCCTGTACTTACCCTACTATGCTATCAACTACCCGATATTTGGTCGGTTAGGAGTTAGTTTGCATGTTAAGTATAGGTTTATAAATTTTCTTTTGTTTTTATGATGCAAAATCCTCCCAACATAGACTCCGGTCCTAATGATAATTACATAACCGCCACATAGTGTGACACTTAACGGTGTAAGTAGGTCAGTCTAACGTACGCATTCTCTAATACACTTCGATAGACGAGATATATCAATGCCCTTAATGACAGAAGACATCTAATACATGCTAGCCTGTTTATACTATCAATGCTCTGTTTAATAGTACATCAGCCTAGAGACATTTAAGTATCAAACTTATTAAAGTGATTAGAGATCTCATCAACCATAATCACCTATCATGGTTTCTCTATCACAGTTTAATACTAAGGACGTTATCACATAACAATTCATAATTGGTTCTTTAAAAGAACATATTTATGACAACAGAAAAGCCATTTAATATATGTATAAACACAAAGAAATAGTAGAAATAATCCGACCCAGTCGGATCCGGTCCAACCCGATTGGCTCTAGGACACTATTTCAACAATCTCCCACTTGGCCTAAAACCAATCACTCGCACACACAAGACCAAATTGAAACACAAGAATCTCATACAATACTCGCAACCATCTCTAGCCGTGAACGGATCGCTATCCAAGGGGACTCAGACTATCTCCATATTCTGTTCCAAATGACCAAGTCAAAGAAACAGCCTCAACACACACACGAATCTCTGACGAGACCCTGGTCATTGCTTCAAGCAATGAATCCACTTACTATATCAGCTATATAAAAAAGGTGGAAGAACCATACAAGGTTCAAGAATGAACCTTCTAGACTCATGTACTGCTCCCGCTGCGCCTCCAAGCCACTACTGTGTGTTGGCCTAGTTGTAGAATTTACAATGACCCATAGCTAAGAACATTTCCAGCTTACTGTATCACTTAATCAAAGTGATTGCAAACTCAGACTGTAGCTCCCACTCGCCTTCACAAGACTCAGGATATACGTCTGTACAACTATATTTATTCGCTTCTAAGTTTCGACAAACTAGGAAAACATCCTTAACTTGTTTAAGGATATTCTCGACATTCACCAGATTTACTTTCAAACTTGCTCATGACTATTCATGGACTATGAACATCCGGCATTACCCATAAGATGGTTCCTATCGCAGTAGCGAAGGAAACCTTCCATAAGCATCATCTTTCACCTTATCTTTAGGACAAACGTCCTTACATAGATAGATCTTGAGAAAACCGTCTAGCAGTATCCCCTATCGTGGTCTATGTTAAACTCCTTTTAGCATCACATCTATATAGGTAAACTATAATCTAACAGTAGTTAAATCTATCGCTATAGATTCCTATTTCTAAAATAAGAACTTCTAATCCAAGTACTTTCGTAAAGACCTTGAACTACCAAACATTAATTGACTGTGACATGGGGTGGCAATTCCTGAGAGAGATATCTAATACCTTACTCAAAAATCATAACACACTTCCACTATCCATCTTGCACATTGGGCATATCCTTCTTTTGACTAAATCAAACTCCTTTGATTATCAAACAAAGAAATTGTCTAGTGAAACTTATTTGAGTCCATAAATGGATCTCGTGGGCTTACATATCATGTCATCGTCTATAAACATCGAGCTTTCTGCCCAACGTCTTCAACACTATCATATAGCCATGATACGAAGTTACAACAAGCATAGTCTGAATAGAAGGGGCTCACTTACAGGACATTCCTCTGTGGTAAGACAGACTAGGTTCATAACCCGGTTGTCACTGATGGAATCTAATTCAGATATTATGGCTCCTGGCCATATCTCTCAATCTTGCCTTTCAAACATTCCTTCATAAGTCGTGAGATATTCATTCTTCAAGATGAACATACCAGCAGCCTTTTCAGGCTTGAGGTTATCCACAGACTTACAGAACTTTTATGTGCACTGATCAGTGTTGTACACCTCATCGCTATGTGGCGTCTGCTCACGTTCCTATGGTTGAATATATCTTTGTGGTTCTCAAACTCTTTTGAGAACTGATTCACTCCCACTGTTTCTTTTGGAAGAACACTTCCTTTAGAAGATAGCATGTTTGGAGCCAAACATTTTACTCCGCGGACAAGTAAATAATATCCAGCGTGCTAGCTAAGACATTCCACAAAGTTGCATATGTCGTACTAGGATCCAAGCATTTCTGACTCTGCCTATGACAACTTCAAATCATCGGTTAAGATAGATTTGACATTATCCTCTTCCATATCTAATATGGAATTTATTCAACCTTTATTCTTCGGAACTCGGTTAAGTATAAGGGCACTATCCCGAAACGGGTAAGGTATACTTCGCATGGCTTGCATCACACCTTTATCATATAAAGTGTTGTTTCCATTTTAGGAACACAGTCTAATTGTGTATCCCAAAGATGGTATCCTTCAAGGGAGAATCTGATTCTATTTCAGACAACTTCTGAAACACCCTTCAGGTATTAATTGCTTCAATCCAATTGAAGATTAATTCCTAAGTAGCTCATCAATCTCATATTCGTACTAGCTCGAACTTTTCAGGCTTTCCGATTGTTGTACTTCACTGAGTACACTTGAATATTTCTAAAAAAATAGTCGTAGAATTAATAGACAATTATTTGTGGCATTAATTGTCACAAGCCAAAAAACATCGGTATGTTTTGGCTTTGGACAACTTTTCTAGATTTTACAACCTTTTCATAAAAGGGTATTTTAGTCATGTTTAGATAAGATACGTATTACCCACATGATTCATAATCATATGGTTCAACATCATCAGAATGACGTTTAATTACACGCTTCCCTTCCAGAGAGACTATGTCTAGAACAACCACAAATATTAAGGATAACAGTCATCAAATATTTAGTTGAGATCTCATCATATATATCAACTATATAGTGACAACAATCTAGCATGTTAGATTCAGTGACCTTCCAACTTTATCGGAATAACATTTATTCTTTACAATTGAATATGTCTACTAAATCCTAACAAATAACTGAAAGTATGTTCTTCATAAGAACTGGAACATAATAACATTTATTTAGTTCCCTTATCAGTTTACTAGATCCAGAATATGGTAAGTGTCACAACGTTTGCTTCACCTTCCATATCTGCATTTAATCTTTCTAATTTAATCACACTCGTAAGATATCATATATCTTAGAGTCGACTTTGAACTTAGATAGATTTATCTCAACTCACTTGCCTACAATAGAGACTTCAATAAGTAAACTATATAAACACACGCCCTAACTTCCTTTTTAATCCTTCAAGCACTTGTAAATATTTCTTAGTGTAATCTTCATAAGACTTAAGAAAGATCACAAGAGCAATGTCTTTGATTTCCTTTCATAAAGAAAATCTAAAGTTTATTAAATAGTTTATTTAACCTTTAAATCATATTCAAAACATTAACTACTTAATTAACCTTTAAGCAATGATAGAATTAAGTAGATACTTAAATCTTACAATTTTGAAAACAACCTTTCCAAAATTAGATGTGGTCATTCTTATCCAACGTTTGAATTAATTGTCATCGTATGACTGAATGATCATCTTGGATCGTATTCAATATTTGACTAATTCGTTGAAACTTATTTCAAATGATTTAATCATATCATGAGCTTCCGATTTCATTAATAATTAAAGTCTTGGAGCCTTGCATCAATTATGTAGTCTCCTTGTCTCTAACTACTATAACGAGGTTGCTCGTGTCATCGCTTATTTAAAAGGATTAAAATTACTTAACCATATTCGAGAACATTTCTCAAAAGGTAACAGTCATAATTTGGTTTTACTAATCGAGAATAAAACATAAATATAAAGTTTTCTAAAACTACAACAAAAATGAAAATAAAAGAGTGTTGTTGTTTATACACGCAAAATCAAAAATGGTCTTTTGGTTTATGATTTTGCTCCCACTAGTCAACTACTCCCAATTGACTTTCAAAAATCTTTCAAAATCCTTTAGTGGCCAAGATCATATCTGGTTACCCCGATTCCCGATGCGGGCCGATCAACCGGAATAATTCGAAAGGTATGTAACACTTACCAATCACATCTCTATGTGACTCTTGGTGATTGACTAGTCAACTCTTTGACAATCCACATCTTTATGTGGTAGTCAACCCCTTGCCTCTAGAATAAGATGGTCCTGACGAGGGCCAATCACCGCAATACTTTAGTCAAGTCGTAACCCAATATTCACGAGATCTCATACGATCATATCTCAATAACGACGATATACCCGTGGTAGGTCAACTTCCGACGAGGGCCGGTCAGTTGGATCCGAACAAGGGCTCTTCACCGATGCTATAATATTGGGAGACAATATTTCGACTTGATTTTTGTTGTGGAAGTATTTACGTAAATTAATTCACTTAATTAATTTAATTACGGTCTCATCAAATATATCTATCTCTATAGACATACATCCTACACATTTATCTAAATCATGCCTAGTCATGCATCTATCGTATCATATAAAATAAATACAAGCACAAAATAAATAAATGCGTAAAGTAACCGGTATGATCATGGACTTTTCCTAGGTGCGGTTTACAAATACAAACTGACGAAACCGCGGCTCACAACCTAAAGGTAACTGCAACCGCCAATAGGATCTTTAATGCTCCATTCTCCAATGGGATCTTTATTTTCTTCTTTCTTTGGTCTTCATCTTCCGCTCCATTCTTGTTACATTTAATCTTAACTAATAAAATAAATACGCCCGCCACAAACGGGGGGAGCTAACGGGAATGGGATAAATGCAGAAATAAACTAGGTCACGTTCTTCATAACGGCCTAGGATAATTTTTAAACCAATAGAAAATTAAATCATTCACATCTATCATATTGGTCGAGTCCATGATCAATCGGGGTCCATATAATCATATTATATCTACTATAGCTAATCCATACAATAACATCTTATGAAAAAGATAAAATTAAAATTTAACTACTTGCGTCATAATTAATCAATTAACATTTAATCTATTAAATAATTTTATCCAATCAATTAACTAATTAACATTTAATTAAATAAATGATTTTAATCGAAATAAAATTAACGATTAATTTTAAACGATTTTAATTTTAATTCTAATTAATTAGAACTATTCCAAAAAAATAAATCAAAATTAAAATTAGGTCTCTTTTGTTTCTTTCCTTTTGATTCCTAATCAAAAGGGATGTCTTTGGTTTCTTAAACCCAAATGCATCTCCCTTGGCCCTTTCCAAAATCAAAATTTTGAAAAGGGCCTACGCCTACGCCTTTTCCAAAATCAAATATTTTGAAAACTGCCTAGGCCTATTCCAAACAAAATTTGGAAAATCCAATATTTTGATTAATATGTCTGGCCACTTTCCAAAATCAAAATTTTGGAAATGACTCAGGCCTAGGCCGTTTCCCAAATCAAATATTTGGAAAGGGCCTAGGCCTATTCCAAATAAAGTTTGGAAAGACCATTATTATTTTAATGCAATGAGGCATCCCAATGGCCTAAACTATTTGAACTATTGGTTAGGCCACATGACACAACTAAGCAAAAGTGGAATTATCAATCACAACTATGAACCATATTGAAACACAAAATACACAAAACAAAAGAAAGAGGCCCGCCAGGCATCCGCCAGCCGCCAGCCCAGCCATAAGGCTGCCGCCAGACGGTGGTGGTGCCGCCTCCGGTCGGCCGAGCACCACCCGATCTCCTTTTTTTCTTTTATTCTTTGTGTATCGTTTTGCGAATCTAAAAATCTTTCATCTTTTAATTACGTGATTAAAACGATAAAATTAACTATGCAAAATAACAGGTTTATTGCTTAAGCTCGAAGCTCGATCTGCTACCACTGTTAGGAAATCTACGCGGGAACGCAGCGGAATTCAAAATTTTGATTTCCTTTTACCCAAGATCGACTTCGTTTAAGCAATAAATAAATAAGCTAAAGACGGTGGTTACCTTGCTTGATCTAAAAAATCGACGTTTTGACCGTCTAAGGAGAGTAGTTCTGCATAGAGCCGCCCAAGTGTTCGGCCTCTACCGGTGATCCACACGAATAGCCCGCCGGAATCCCATCATGGATTGCTACCAGAAAAACTCGGTGACTTTTTCTCTCTCTCAAAACCCTCTCTAAGAAGCTCTCTATTTTTCACAAGAACTATTAGATCTTGAAATTATGGTGTATAAAAGAGCTAGCCAACCCCTCCTTTAAATAGATGGTGGTGCGCCCCTTGTGATTCCCAATCTGATTGGGATTAGCCTTCTAATAGATTGTGGAGAAAGAAAACATTTTTCTAATAAAATAAGGAAAATATTTTTGATTAATTTATCTCATAAATATTCAATATCATATATTAAATATTTCCAATATATTGTCAATATCTTCGGAAATTTTATGATGGTCCTGGACCAAGTATGACTTGGTGATCCAGGACCAATAGAAATCTAGAAAAAAAACATGCGGGACCCACCGTGTAAAATATGAATGTCATACTTTTACAAATTTGCCCCTCTTTTAAGAAATGCTATTAGAGGAAAAGTATGACATGGTGGTCCTGGATCACCATAAAACTACTGCAATATCTTATATTGTCTATATTTATCTTTGTTACCATAAATCTATTTTTTTCAAAATCAAACAATATCTAATATTAATATTATGGTAATCTTTATTAATTAAATTGCACAATTCAAATGTATCATATACACTTGTAAATGGCGTGAATATGACGTCCCTCTACCAAAGATTTGGCATCCGGAATATTCTTTAATTAATATAATACTATGACTAATTAATTTGCAAAATCCATGTGTATCAATATACACAATAAATTTCGACACACATACATTATGTGTATATATTTAATTAATCAACATAATTAATATCTTGTATTTAATTTATTCATAATAAATAAATACCACCATATTAATTTACCACTATAAACTTTATAGTCGTGGGATAAAACTTTCCTTATTTGGTTATCATCTATAACCACATTTTAATCCGGCTAGATGTTCATATGTGTGTGACCCGATAGGCTTCCGAATATGTTGGCCGTAGACACAAAGTGCAAATTACGAAAATGCCCTTCATGCCTAACGATCACGGGATAGTGTCTAGCAACACACCGTGACCCCCAATCATCGGAGGAGTCAAATGCAATGACTACTACCTTTCATGTGAAACAGTTACCGTGTAACTTACAATCCTATCGCTGAAATAATATCAATACGGTCGTACGTCGAGTGTCAAACATTAACGACCGTATCTTATAATCTGGATAGCATGCTCTCTCAAAGCAACTCATTTACTTCCACTTTGCAAAGATTCACGAGAGTATGGCGCTCGTTATAAGAAGGCCCTTTCGGATATTCACCCTGCTGATAGGGTACGTGATTTCCAGATGACCAAATATGTATACACCGCATGCTTCAGTATCACACCCAATCACTACCGCATTATCGCGCCGTGGCTAGGGGAAACCTCAATAGTGTCAAAGCATGACAATCCACACCGTGATGCCATGTAGACTCCGGTCCTAAGGATAATTAACAACCGCCACATAGTGTGACACTTAACGGTGTAAGTGGGTCAATCTAACGTACACATTCTCTAATACACGTCCACATACAGTCCAAGTGTCTCTACACTTCGATAGACGAGATCTATCACTGCCCTTAATGACAGAAGACATCTAATACGTGCTAGCCTGTTTATACTATCAATGCCTGCTTAATAGTACATCGGCTAGAGAGACATTTAAGTATCAAACTTATTAAAGTGATTAGAGATCTCATCAACCATAATCGCCTATCATGGTTTCTCTATCACAGTTTAATACTAAGGACGTTATCACATAACAATTCATAATTGGTTCTTTAAAAGAACATATATATGACAACAGAAAAGCCATTTAATATATGTATAAACACAAAAAAATAGTAGAAATGATCCGACCCGGTCGGATCCGGTCCAACCCGATTGGGTTTAGGACACTATTTCAACATCTAACACTTATACCGACTCATTCGTGGGTGCTAACTCCTAAGATAGTGCTAGACGCCATGCAACAACCTATCCCCCTTTTGCCCGGTTCAACAGTCCGCATTTAATGATTTTACGACCGAAAAAAGATAAAAGCTCTAAAGTCGCTCGATTACTCAACCGATAAAACTCGTTTCCTAATTGAATTTTAACATCTCAGTCAATTATAAATGTATGTTGCGAAGGGGTGTGGGAAAAAGGGTTTTAAGATCGTTTTGAAGTGCTATGGGGCCTACTTGGCGTTTTACGGGGTTCTGTGGGATTCCGGTGGTGCGGGAATGGGAGCATTCATGGGCACTTCTATGCCGTTTACGTGATCGAATGATGCTCTCATGGGTGGTCGCGGTGGATTTCAATGATGTGTTGTTGCGTACAGAATATGAGGGTCTGCACTTGAGGCCGTACCCGCAGATTGCGGCTTTCCAGTGCGCATTGACAGATTGTGATTTATTAGATTTGGGGTTCGTAGGGGTCCCTTATATGTGGTATAAATGAGCGGATGCTACTGCAACTCGGGTACGTTTGAACAGGGGGTGGCCAACTTGGGATGGCGCACCCTTTTCCTGCAGCACTCTATGTATCACTTTTCTAGCTCGCGCTCGGATCATGTCCTTATTTTGATTTCGACGCTTAATCCTTTTGACCAGGGCCGGTCTAGGTGGAGGCCAGTTCCGCGCTATGATCCTTTCAAGATCCAGGATGAGGAGTTTGAGATGTGATTTCGTGCTTCATGGCAGAGGGGTGTGGTTACGGGGCCGTCCTCGTTTGTAAGGCGGGTGACACAGGTTTGTTAGGAACTGAGGCAGTGGAGTTCCAATAGGCACGGGCAGCTGAGGGAAGCGTATTTCGGAGAAAGAGGGAGAGTGACACAAGTTTCAGGAATCCCAGGGCTACACTGTTCAACACGAACGGGTTCTTATATAGCAGATTGATCAATAGCAGACAATGAAGGAGGATTTTTCTAGGGGGACACAGAGACAAGACGACGGGTTCACTGGAAGAGTTGAGAGGAATGTTGTTTGCCAAAAAATATGGGTGGACTGGGTTTTCGGGATTTAGAATGTTTCAATTTAGCCCTTTTGGCAAAACTGGCATGGAGGATCATGTATCACCCGGGGTCATTGGCAGCACAGGTTCTTCATGCGAAGTACTTTGAGGATGGCACCATCTTGTCAGCCGGGCTAGAGGCCCGACCATCGTTTTTGTGACAAAGTATTCTGGAGGGTAGGGACCTATTGTATAGTGGGATGCGATGGCGAGTTGGAGATGGGGAGTCAGTTTTTTTTTTCATGATGCGTGGACGGAGCGGAAGCCATCCTTCCACATACCTTATACGGATCACATGCTTCCGACTGATTCTAAGGTTTCGACTTTGTTCATTCCGCATATGCGAGTCTGGGATGCCCCTCGTATTCGGGGTTTATTCTAGCCCTGGTAATCTGACGTCAATCTGTCCACTTCTATAGCCTCAGGGACTCATCCGGATCGATGGATTTTTGGCTACGACCGCACAGGCATTTATACGGTCATCTCTGGCAGCAGGGCCAGCGACTTCAAGTGGGATTGATCGGGTTTGGCGGCGATGTTGGAAGCTTCCGGTTCAACCTCGTATTCAGCACTTCTGTGGCGGTGCCTTCGTGATTGTCTAGCCATTGGGCATGGCCTTATGCGACGTAATATGGGGACAGGCATATGCTTGGCATGCGGAGAGACAGTCGAGACTCAGTGGCATGTGTTTGAGTGTAAAATGGCAGACATAATTCGGATGGCCCCTCCTTACTACGGTTTATTGGAGCATCTCCGCTCGTCCTCCTTTGTGGATTTCTTTATGCGCCTATTGGACGAACGAGGAGTGCAGGATGCAGTGAGAGTTGTTGGGCTCATGTGGGGGATATGAAAAGCGCGTTGTTCTGCGGTGTTTGATGGTTAGGCTATATATGTTTCGGCGGTGTGCAAGCGTTCTTTGGCAGCGACGGAGGAATTTATGGAGGCTTTGGCGGCCTTCCGGGTGCAGAGGGTGTCACAAACCTTGCCGGATTCGTGGGCTAGACCACCTCAAGGGGGTAGTGAAATGTATTTTGGATGTCGTTGTACGAGAAGTTAGGGCGGGAGTTGGGCTGGTTTTTCGGGATTCGACAGGGGCAGTCATGCACTCAATGAGTTACCTCTTTGACGGGGGAGGTCGGCCGGAATATATTGAGCTTCGGGCTATTTATCTTGCACTGGAGGAGGCGCAATGTTTGTATGTGTTCCGATTGAAGGTGGAAAGTGATTGCTTCGCAGTGTGTATCGGCTTCGGCAGCCTATGAAAGACATCACTGCTCATGGTTGTTTACTGCGGGATTGTTTGGCTTTACTCCCTAGTATTACTTCTATTTCTTTTTCATTTGTCCGTCGGACTGGCATTGTACCTGTGCACTTTCTAGCGCGATATGCTTTGCTTTTAGATTCTGCAACTTGTTGGGGCAATTCGCCTCTTATAGATGTTTTGGCCGCATTTTTTCTGGATTTTGATTAATAAAGTTCTTTGGTTTCTAAAAAAAAAGTATCCTATACAATAATTTTATTGTAAAAATTGACATTATCTATATGCCTGATCAAAGATGTGACACAAAATAGTGTATATATAGTCTATAAACCTATAAACTCGATTCTCACTTTAAAAATTATTCCAGCTCTAAGCCACAGTTTGTTGACTTTGGCAATAAACAAATAATTCCAATATGCCGAGCCTCTCCAACTTTGACGGCTTATCTACTAACTTAATATATAATTTTTTTATGGAAAATTAGGGATAAGAACACAATATGAAATATTTTTAAGAATATGACAATTACATATTTTTATAGGAGAAGGACAATCGCGTAATTTTATATAAGCGAAGAATGAAGCAATGAATCCCGAAAATCGGTGAATCTCATAGTGAATCCCGAAATCGGTGAATTTAGATAGTGAATTTCGACGATGAATCCCTCCAAAATTAGTAATTTAAATTGATGAATTTTGAAAAATAGTGAATTTAAACGATGAATTTACATCGAATTTAAACAATGAATTTGACACAAAGTGAATTTAAACGATGAATAAATAGTTTTGTCTTTATCAAAAGTTTTAAAACTGTCCTTCTACTCGATTGATGAAATATTTACGTCTTCTCCTCATTCCCTTTTTTATAATATATATATATAATTTGTTGTTTAAAAAAAATCGAATATTCAAGATTGGTGGACTTGCGAAAGGTTTTTTTATTACATGAGTTTTGACCCATTAATACCAGTATAAAAACTTACTAATTCACCTTATGATATGATATAACAATGAGTAATGCTACAACTACAAGTACTTGACCAAATCGAATATTGTAACTTGTTTTACCATCTTTGATTGTGATACTATGATTGTTAGAATGCTATCAGACAAAATTATCGGTGTATCATAAATTGTGAGCTAGCCGGTCTATGAATAGAAATTAATCGAATTGAATCAAGAAAACAGGCTTGCTTGATCAATTATGTTAACACCTACAAGTACCTCTGCCATCAAACAAAATTTCATTAAAAGTTAGTTTGAATGCTGCCATCATAATAAAATTGATATAATGAATGATACAACACATTTTTTTCAACAAAATGCGGTGTTGAAGCATTTTCATTAAAAAAATTCCAACATCTCAATAAACCAAATGTAAATCTCAAAGTGGGTAAATAGAACCTCCAGCGCAATAACAACAAGTTCTTGAATTTTTAATCAAAAGAGCCAAGAGTCGGTAGCTAAAAGCCGTAGGTGTCAAGAAAATCTATCATCTTTTCCGTAGAGAGAACAAACGTTGCCTCAAACCCCGGAACATTTGAGGCAAGAAGAAATAAAGATGATATATGCCAATTTTCAAATTTTAATTCACCCGTGCATATTGCCACACGGCCGGCCTTTACATATACCTCCGTATATAACAAAACAGACATAGTAAATATACATAACAAATATTACATTATTTATTTATTTATGATGATGTAAGACCCATTGATAGATAAATGTCATCACTACACCATAATCAATATATACTCTAAGACTTGTTAGAGCATTTGCATCAGATCATATTAACAAATTCTATATATGTTAAAAATGGTGATTGAACACCACAAACTAATGAACACAACTAAACACAATAGGATTGAATCCAGAAACAAGAACAATGAATCTTCATTGAAGATTTTCAAATGTACATTTGGCGGGAAAGTTTTCTAGATGAAGAAGATGGAAATTAGCTTTGATTACAAGTTGTTTCTTACTTCTAGAACTCCTACCGAGCATCCTAGATGTATATATACATTATGGAACCAATTAACCGCTGTGTAACAGACTTCTAACTAACTAACTAATTCCTCTAAGTTGGGTGCTCGATGTATTGCCTATGAGAACAATCAAACTCTCATCTTGTGCGTCTTATAGCTTCAACAACCCTCTCAAGCTGAAATGGAGGATCCATTTCTCATCTTGTGCTTATTTATCTTGATCTGTATAGATGTTTTTTATGGGAAATCCGGGTAAAAGTCTGTATAGGGTGATCATGTCCACATGCTTAGTTAGGACATCATCCAAATTGTCCTCAGTCTTGATTGGCATGGGTTTCAAGACTTTAGCTTGATATTTCTCTCGTTCAAAGTGACAATCAATTTCTATATGCTTAGTACGTTCATGGAAAACTGGATTTTCCACTATGTACATTGCACTTTTGTTGTCACGGAATAGGGGAACAACATGTGAATGTGTGATATGAAAATCTGCTAGAAGGTATAGCAACCACTGTATTTCACAAGCAGTGACTGTCATATTCAGCCTCTAAAGAGCTTCTAATAACCAATTCTTGCTTCTTGCATTTCCATGAAACCAAAGCATCTCCCAAGAAAAGAACTTACCATGTGACAGATCTTCTTGTAGTATAGCATCTGCCCCAATCAGAGTCTGAAAGGCTGTCAAAGTAGGTGATCCCGTAGCTGGAAATAGGATACCTTGATCAGGGGCCTTTTTCAAATATCTTAGGAGTTTATGAGCTGCTGCAAGATGTTTTTCTATAGGATGATCCCAAAATTGACCTGTTGAATGGCATATGCTATGTCTGGTCTAGTATTCCCTAGATAAATGTGCTTGCCTACTAGACTTCTGTAGTATGTGTTGTTGGTAAGAGGTGGCGAGTCTTCTTTTTCAAGAGTTATAGTAGGATCCATTGGTACAGAGGAGGGTTTTTCCCCTAAGTATCCAAATTTGTGAGTAAATCTTGACAGTACTTCCTCTGATTCATCACAATTCCTTGTCTTGATCTTGCAACTTCAAAACCTAGAAAATACTTGAGTTCTCCCAAGTCATTAATTGTGAATGCCTTGTATAGTAGATTTTTAAGATCTTGTATAGCTTGCAAATTCAGGCTTCCCACTCTGATATCATCCACATAGACTAATAATGCCATAGAATCAACTCATGTTCCTTTTGTAAACAGACTATGGTCATTCCTAGATTGAGTATAGCCAGCTTGTACCAAGGTTTGTGTCAGTTTGGCATTCCACTATCTATTGGCATGTCTTAGACCATATAAGGACTTATTAAGTTTACAAACTGAGTATGGATGATGTGCTTGTAATCCCGGAGGTAATGTCATATATACCTCTTCATCTAAATCTTCGTGTAAGAAGGCTGTGTTTACATCAAGTTGATGCAAGTTCCAATTCTTCATTGTTGCTAGGCTCATAAACAGTCTTATTGTAGGCATTTTGTCCACTAGTGAAAAAGTCTCAATAAAATCAATGCTTTCAGTCTGACTGTACCCTTTTGCTACTAACCTTGCTTTGTATCTCTCAATAGAACCATCTGATTCCCTTTTTATCTTTGAAACCCACTTGCATCCTATGGGGACCTTGCCTTTAAGTAAGGGTACTATTTTCCATGTATTAGTGTTATGTAGAGCATCCAGTTCATTCTCCAGGCTTCCTGCCATTCTGTAAATTGAGCAGCTTTCTTGTGGGTTGTAGGTTCATTGTCTTTGTCAAGTTCAGTGGTAAAAGTCTTGTATGTGATAGAGATCTTGTCATAGAAGACTATATTTTAGATCAGATGAGGTGTAGTATGCCTAGTATTTTGATCATGCTGATAATCCTTTAAGTATGTTGGTGCTGTCCTAGTTCTGGAAGATCTCCTTGTTGGTTCCATGTTTGTACCAGGATGTTGAGATTCATGTGGAGTAGGAATCTGCACATCCTATGTATGAGCATCTGATGCAACATCTTGTGTTGTGTTGGAAATGTCTGGAAAACATTCCTCATTTAATAATATCTGCACAATAGTCTTGACATGGAGCATTAGGCACAACCATAGATGGATCTGATGTGGCTGGTTTGGTGAAAGGAAAATCAAACTCATGAAATATCACATCCCTGGATATAGTGATCTGTCTAATGGCTAGGTCAATAATTATATAGCCTTTTGTATGAGCTGCATTCCCTAGATACACACACTGCTTACTTCTTGCTTTAAACTTGCCCCTACCTTGCACATTAGTACCAACAAAAGCTAGACAACCAAAAACCTTTAAAGCATGATAATGAGGAGCAATTTTATAAAACATAGAATAAGGGGACTGATTTTTATGCAGTGGTGTGGGAGTGATATTAACTAAATATGCAAAATTTTGGAGGCAAAAACCCCAGTAAATCATCGAAAGATTGGCATGAAATCTCAAGGCCCTAACAGTGGCAGTCAAATGCTGGTGATTCCTCTCTACAACCCCATTTTGTTGGAGGGGTATGGACACAATAAGTTTCATGAACTATTCCTCTCTCATTATAATACCGTGACATCTGAAATTCTAATCCATTATCGGACCTTATGGTTCTGATGTGTCTATTATATTGAGTATGAACCCATTCACAAATTTTTTTAAGTAAAGATCTAGTTTGTGCCTTAGTCTTCATAAGAAACACCCACATATATCTACTAAAATCATCAACTATAGACAAGAAGTAAAATTCACCATTGTGAGTGCCATCTCTATTGGGGCCCCATATATCAACATGAATTAAATCAAACACATCAGAACTGGTAGAAATACTATGGGGAAAACACAATCTCTTCTGTTTAGCTAGAGGTCAAACGTTACATTCATTGTCTGCAGGCAAAATAACATTTGGAACATCTAATTGTTTATGATTTTTAGTCTTTGAGTAGACAAATGCCCTAACATATTGTGCCATAACAGAGAATTAGACATAGAATTACAACCTATAGAACCAGTATGATCATGTGAAGTAGATTTAGCTCTCTCAAAATGTACAGGACTCTGACAAGATTAGTTTAACCAATCATCTTCTGTGTGATTCTATCATGTATCACACAACAAACAACATGAAGTACTAGCAATAAGCCCTCTAACAGATAACAGGTTGTATGAAAAGCAGGTACACACAGTACATTCTTGAGTGTCAAATGATCATTCAAGAATACATCACCAATGTGTGAAAAAACAGCATCAGCACCATTAGGCAAGTTAACAGTCAAATTTTTAACAAAAAAAAACATACTCATCATGTTAACTTCGGAAACCACATGATATGTGGCTCCATAATCAATTATCCAATCATATATGTTACATGTCTTGTCATCACTTAGAAACTGAAAATTAGCAGTTATGACTGTAGGATGTTGAGACTAAGTAAGAACATGACCTGGATCTTGAATCTGTACATTCCTCAACATGCTCAAGATGTGTTCATACTGAGATTTGGTCATGGTGTTGTTAACTGTTTCAGCTACTGATGCATTAGGATTGCCAGAATCACCCTTATCTGCATCTTGATAAAACTCAGGGACAAAACAAGATTCAAACCCTACATTGTTGGCCATAATTGCACCTCTACGTCTACCCCCAGCTCTTGAACCATAAGGGTAGCCATATTTTTAATAACATCTCTCTACTGTGTGACCCTCTTTTCCACAATAGGAACACTGCATTTTCTTACCATTATTCCCGAAATTCCCTCTTGCCATACCTCTGCCAACTCCATTACCAGGAACTTGCCCTATATACTGTCCATTCCTTTTATAATCATTGGTAGTTCTCTGCAAATTGGAACTGACATTCAAGGCTACATTCACACATGATGTTGAGGAGTATGTGATTTGTGTTTCATGTTGTATAGCCATTGAGAAGGCAGTTGCAACATCAGGAAGAGGCTTAGATATAAGAATTTGGGATTTTACATTGCTATAACTATCATTCAAGCCCTTCACAAACCTAATTACACAGTCAGTTTCATTGTAACCTCTATAGATTTCCGAGGCATGACAGGTACATGGAGGAATTGGCCTAACCACCAAGAACTCATCCCACTACGCCTTCAACTTGGTAAAATATTCTATAACAGTCAAGGCACATTGCTTGGTGTTGTATATCTCCTCTTCAAGATTAGAGAGCATGTAAACACTATATGATCCAAACCTCTTATTCAAGTCATCCCAAACTTCTTTTGCAGTTTGTAACCAAAAAACGCTTTGGTAAATAGCAGGATCAACAATATTTATTAATTTAATATCTAAGTGATAACAAGATCATTACATTGGCACCATGCCTCAAAATTTTCATCAGTATCTAATGGTTTAGGTAATGAACCATCAACTAACTTTACCTTCCCTTTCATAGATAGTACCATGCCAACTGCTCGTTTCCAATGATGATAATTTTGTGCTCCCTTCAAAATTGGTTGTACCAACACCATAAAAGTATTCTTAGCTGGATGAATATAGTATGGATCTCTGACTCCTTGAACAGCCATGACTCCAAGAATGAAGAACCAATTCAAGAAAAAGAATATGAATGAAGAACAGAGTATGCGGAAAACCAAGAAAAAACGAATAATCAGAAGTGAATAAAAGCTCTGATACCATGTTAAAAATAGTGATTGAACACCACAAACTAATGAACAACACAACTAAACACAATAGGATTGAATCCAGAAACAAGAACAATGAATCTTCATCGAAGATTTTCAAATGTACATTTGGCGGGAAAGTTTTCTAGATGAAGAAGATGGAAATTAGCTTTGATTACAAGTTGTTTCTTACTTCTAGAACTCCTACTGAGCATCGTAGATGTATATATATACATTATTGAACCAATTAACCGTTGTGTAACAAACTTCTAACTAACTAACTAATTCCTCAAAGTTGGGTGCTTGACGTATTGCCTATGAGAACAATCAAACTCTCATCTATCTTGTGCTTCTTATAGTTTCAACAATATATATATATACAAACATGTCTCTGCATAACCCCGTTCAATTCTCATTGTGTAATATATGCCCGTGGGGCCATATATAATTACATCCATGTTTTTTTAATCAACAAATCAGATTGGGCTAGCTAGTTACAATTACATGGTCCACTTGTTATTGATTAGTTTATTGATTTCACACTACACAAGGCGTTGAGGACTTACTTGTGGAATAGTAGAACAATAATTAATGCAAGATGGATAAGCCATTAATATTAAAAACCAGCGAAGAATATCATCCAATAAATCTTTTACCTTTAATGGCTAAAGAATGATCGTGACAAATTAAAATTCATCTTTTTGTGAATCCACAGCAGTGACAGTGAATTGAAAGTGAAAGATCGAGGGAGATCGAGTTGGAGCATGAAAGAGTGGAGGCCAGTTGTAGCCATGGTTATTCTTGAATTCTTGCTTGTTGGTTTCAGTACCTTAAACAAAGAAGCCCTGTTGAAAGGGATGAGTCCTTTCATCCTTGTTTTCTATTCCAATGCTTTTTCTACTCTCATTATTGCTCCTTTTGCATTCTTTTTTGAGAGGTATATGTGTCGTATCTAGACTATGTATTTCGTTATTATAAATTTCTATACTATACTATGGGTTGTTCTTCATCGATCCCGGCCCGGCCATCTTAATTGCAGGAACAAAAGACCATCACTCAGCTTATCCCTTCTGTGCAAGTTTTTCTTCATGTCCTTAATCGGGTATATATATCTTCTTGGAACAATTCTCAGATTAATTACTCTTTTAATTATGTGTGCATGTGGATGTGGTCCAGATTTATACACATGGTTTAACCTTACAACCCAAAAATGTAGTACCTGAGTGAGTATGTATGTAATTTTTATAGTAGTTTATAAGTGTGATGATGGATATATAGGATGATGCAATATGCAGGATAACACTAGTACAAAACGGGGTTGCTGTGGCTATTGATTACAGCACTCCAACACTAGCATCAGCAATGAAGAATCTGATTCCTGCTTATACTTTCCTGCTTGCTGTTATCTTCAAGTAAATTAAATTAAACTGATCGATGCTTCTTCATTCATATATATGTTACTAATCACTTTTACGCCATTGATTATGCTGTATGCATGATCGATTTTGATCTCGATGTAGTAAACGTACTAGTCTTCATGATCAATGGTGTTAAAATATGTTGTGTGTGACCGTATAAAGTTGTGGCAGTAGCAAGCAATAACAATAATAAATTAATGTGGGTTTATATTTATAATGTATACATATAGCATGGAAAAGCTAAATTGGAGAAGCACAACAAGTCAAATTAAGATCACAGGAGCAGTTTTGTCAGTTTCAGGAGCATTAATAATAGTCCTTTATAAGGGTCCATCAATTGTATCATCATCATCTGGGAACAAATTAATACTACCAATGGCTTCTCTTCAACTTCAATCACCAACAGCATTTCTCTCGGATTACTTGCCCAAAAAGGAAAGCAATTGGACCATTAGTTGCTTGCTTTTTGCATTTTCTTGGTTTTCAGTTGCACTATGGACTACTCTTCAGGTAAACTTTTTACAACGGTTGGTCGTATTCTAAAACAATACGTAACATATATACGTTGGATAACCACCTATTTAATTTAATTACTTTGTTTGTTTACAGAGACCAGTATCTAGAGAGTACCCGTCAAAGCTAAGCTTGGTGTCATTTTATATGTTGTTTGCAAGTATCCAATCAGGTGCACTTTGTTTTCTTGTAAAGAGAAATCAACCAAATGCTTGGAGTCTGATCCCTGGTATGAAGATCAAGCTCATTGCCATTATCTATGGGGTCAGATTCCAAACTCTGCCGTGTATTCCAAGTTCATTGCTTATTAACTCTTTTTTTTTTTTTTAAATGAATACAAATTTTCATTAGACTGTTTTCATGATTGGCATATACATGCTTATCGATCTTTTGTAGGCTGTATTTGGATGTGTGGGACAATTTTGTGTGGAAGTATGGTGCATACGTCGAAAAGGTCCTGTATATGCATCGATGTTTAAGCCCCTCGGTGTTGCTATTGCTGCATTGATGAGCTTTGTCTTCTTTGGTGAAAAACTCCACCTTGGAACGTAAGATGTCTCCAGTCTCCTCATCTTTTGTATCAATTGGATTGGCTAATTAGGCTATGCGACGACGACAGCCCTGCTGAGCTTGGTTCTGAGGCGTTACATTGATAGTCTTTGTGATTCATGTGATTAATTATGTGGGGCTCTATTATTATTATTATTATTATTATTTTTTTTTTTTTTTGTAGGGTTGTTGGAACAGCCATAACAGTGACAGGTTTTTATGGAGTGTTGTGGGCAAAAGCAAAAGAAAACAAAGAAGAAGAGGACTCTCAATTCAATTCTATTTGTTCTTCTCACAATAAGCAACCTTTGTTACAAAATGACATTCTTTCACAAGAGGACAAAAAAAGAACACTACGTTGAAGTGTCTTAGATAATAACTATTATAAGTTGTTTTTGGATGCCTTGTAAATTTACTTTTTATCTTTTTTATTCATTACATAAAAAATGTATTAATTATTAAATGATGCTCCATTCAAAAAAAAATTATTAAATGATGCTGGATTAGCTAGTTCATAAATCTAGATCTGGTTTCTCTTTTTTTATTTATTTATTGAGAGATCTGGTTTCTCTTTGCTGTTTTAATAATGGTGGAATGCAATTGCACCTACCTAAAAGAGACAGGAGTACCTTTGATTCTAAGGGAAAAAAACCAAAAAATAAAACTAGATTCCTTTGTCCGACATTGCTCGGAAAGAGGAATATGCCTTTGTACAATGTTACTACTAGGGATATTTTCCGCTTTCTGTACTTTCTCTAACAAATGTGAGAATCACCACCCAAGCGAAAAATACCAATTTTGATTCGCGATTTTCTCCGTTTTTTTCACCTTGTGTGCGCGATCTTAAGGGACACCCTTCCCACTATTGGGTTCCCTTCCCAATTAGGGTTTAGTTTGCTTAAAACACCTAAAACGCGAAAATGGGAGTGGTATTTCGACAAGAGAGTAGTAGTCGCACAAATGGCCCGGCAAAGTAGTGGTAGATCGGCAAAGCTCCCGTTACTACTATCCCTGGAAAAAAAAAACAGTTAAGTTCAGCTCTACCGCAAAAGGCTGTTAGTGCCCTCCTGTATTTATGACTTCGTGAAACATGTATGCCGATGCTGGAAATCGTCGGGTAATAAATCCGGGGCCTTTTTCTCTAGTGACAACTTGTTCAATGGCAAAACCCTAAAAACGATGTGAAACCGGGGAAGGGGTTGGTGGTGGTTTAGATCGCACTTGAGAAATCAGATCTCAAGTCGCTCTACGTATCCAATGCTTGTATTGGAATCAAGTCTTCGTAGTTCATTAGGGATTATTTATATAGAGAGGCGTTATGCCTTAAGCCGTCGTGGGCCTTGTCCTGGTTGGGCTTGGATTTCATGTTCCCTAAAAAAAGATAATTATGATTTGTTCCCCTTGATTTTAGGAGATAATTATGGACATATTGGAATGTCAGGATCAGTGTAGTTATGACGAAGGATTCTTTCCGTATTTATCAGATTCTGATACGTGCGTAAGAGAGAGACTCAGGCAGACCCGTGAGGTCGGGCATGAGTAAGCTGACCTTGTGCATTGGCCGACCTGGAAAGGTTGGGAGAGAGGATAGCCGTGCTGGGATCAGCTCGGATTCTTGTGTGGGGCTCTTGGCCTTACAATGTTGGCTTTTTCTATCTATATTTATTATTGTGCTGATGTGTGTTAGGAAATCACTAGTTTAACGTAGCGGAATTTAAAATTTGATTTCCTTTTACTAGATCGTTCTTCGTTTAATGCAATAAACACGTTAAGTAGTTTGATGGTTATACCTTGATGATCTATAAGATCGTCGCTTTGATCGTCAACGGAGAGTAGTACAGTACGCAAGCCTGTGTTGTAACAGTAAACGGGGGTAATAGAAAAGAAGATTGTTTTCACCAGCGTCATAGAATATTTGATGATGACGAGGTAGATCAGATGCTGGACAGAGCCAACAAAACAGAGCTTATACCTTCTATCTAACGGAAGCCTCACTTCCGGCGGAGGCTTTACCAAGCTGCTGAGAACGAAAAAGATGCTCTATTGAGCAGACCTAATGCAATATTCTACGAGCTACCTACCAGGAGCCTCAATACAAATCCTGAGGATTAGGCATGACACAACGGATCAGAATGATTCGAAAACACCCTAGGGATGCATGCATTTCTAAGAACCTCATCAGGTCGAGGCGTACCATAGAATAAGTCGGAATTTCATTTTTTTGGAAATTTCAAACAACATTTATTTGTCGTTTGTTTCTCGTTTTTAAATTCAAAATTTAGTCCTTATAAAATTAAGGCATTTTCAATGTGATTGCCCGTAACAATTAAATTATTCGAGTGTTATTTCAAAACTAAAGTTGTATAAACCTACACATTTCAAAATTAACTAAGGCATGGAACGGGCAAGAGATTTATACTACTCAATTTCAAAACAAACTATAACATACCTACAATATGATATAATCGAAATATGTACAAAATCATTTCTACATTATCAATTCTAAAAATAACACTATCACTGTCATATAATACATGCAGTTTATTTAATTCTAAAAATTCCTACAACATCAAATAATAAAAAAATTTACAATATCAAAAAATTATACAACATCAAAATATGTACAAAATCTTTTCCACAATATCACTGTTCTATATCAATTCTAAAAATAACATTGTTCTATACATACATGCATTTCATTTCATTCTAAATAATAAAAAAAATTACAATATCAAATAATAATAAAAATTACAATATCAAGATGTCTACAACATCACAACATGTTCAAAATCATTTCTACAATATCAATTATAAAAATAACAATGTCACTATCATATCATACATGCATTTCATTTTATTTCATTCTAAAAAAATTCTACAATATCAAATAATCAAAAAATTTACAATATCAAAATTTCTACAAACATCAATAACAATGTTTTCCATAAAATATACATAAACTTTCTAATCGAAATTTCCCAAAATAATATATTTGAGATTTTCAATACATTACAATCAACATTTTTACAATAACCAAATTTTTACAATTTGTAGAAATTTGCAACAACAAAAAATACTCACAATTTCGAAAAAATTACAATATCACAATTTCTACAATATCACAATTTCAAATAGATTACAATATCACAATTTTAAATAAACATAAATTCATGAAATTTGGGGAAAAAAATTGATCGAAATTAAATATAATTAAGCTGTAAATTGCTTACTAGAGGGTGCTCGTCTAAATGAATAACGGCCATTGTTGATTGTTGTATGACATGAAGCTTGATTCAATCACCTTCCCTTTCCAAACCCGTTCCAATCACCTTCAACGTTCCTTAATGCTTTTCCCGTGAAATATAATCTCTTCCCCGTTCCAATTTAAGAGATATATGGTGGGGTTATGCTTGTTTTTGTATATGGTGTGGTGGGGCTGCTCTGCGTTTTTTTTTTTTTTTTTTTTTTTTTTTGAATTGAAAAATGAGGAAGTGAGGAAAAAGAAGGAGAAACGGCTCTGTATTTGCTTTCTCGATTCCACGGGATCGTGGTAATTTTCCACGTTGCGTCCCACATTTCCACGGGGATCTCATTTAATTTCCCCCAGGTCATGTGGAATTACAACTTTTGGCACCAGTTGATTTTCCACGTGAATCATTTAAATTGCACGCGATATGGTGGAAATTTATCACGATCTCGTGGAATGCACGACAGCTACTTTCAAAAAAATGTCTGCGAAATAGACGATTAATTATATAGTCACTACAGTGACCTAAATATATATTTTCTCGAAATTTAAACTCAGCTTTCACTTTCCTGCTTGCTGTTATTTTCACGTATAACTTAATTGCAACGGTTTAATGTATCATGTGTAAGACTTATTAATTGATAGAGGTCCAACAATAACATGATAAATATGGGCAAAAGCCATTCTCTACTGCCAGTGGTTAGATTTAGCTTCTACCTGCTTCCGGTTGAAGGAGACTCCTGTTCGATTCCCGTCCCCCGTATAGATTTAGGTATTTCGTCTCAGAAAAAAAAAAAAAAAAAAAAAAAAAAAAAATGATAAATATAGTGTCAAGAGTGTGAGTGTTTCATGGGAGGACGTTTTGGAGTTTCCACGCGGCTATAACGCTTGGAAACATTCATTTATTAACAACTTTGATTAAATAGCATGTAATAATAGTGTTAAAGATCGAAGAGATGAGTGGTGTGTGTATTATATAATATAATTTGGTCGCAGAATGGAAAAACTGAATATGAGAAATTGGACAAGTCAAGTGAAGATAATGGCAACATTGATATCAATTGGTGGAGCATTTTTTGTTTTGATTTTTTCTGGGTTGGCACCAAATTCTGGAACAATTTGTGGATATACCACCCAAGGTAAAAAAAACAATTTTGGGACGCGATTTTCTTCCGTTTTTTTCACCTTTGTGCACGATCTTAAGGTACATCCTTCCCCTATTAGGTTCCCCTTCCCAATTAGGGTTTAGTTTGGTTCCAAAAACACCTAAAACATGAAAATAGGAGTGGTATTTCGACAAGAGAGTGGTAGTCGCACAAGTGGCTCTCCAAAATAGTGGTAGATCGGCAAAGCTCCCCCCTCATAGAGGGTCCTCCATTGGCATTAATTATACTATATACTTGGCTCTAATTCAGCAAAAGAAGAAGAAGGATCATCTTTTGTTTCCACCATTCAAATTTCTGATCATCAAGGCAATTGGGTACTTGGAGGCTTCCTCCTTGCAATTGCTTCTTTATGCATTTCTATTTGGATCACTGCACAGGTACTTTTATACCTTTGAAAATACTCAATTTGTGCTAAACCTTTGAGACTTGCCCAACACAAGCTAGCCAACTCACTCATGTGAACCATGATGATTAATTAACGGTGCTTTCAAACCGGTCCCTGCACATATATAGGCCTCTGCGTAGGGCTCTCGATTTTCTTTTTTTCCAAAATTAATTTAGGGCGTTTTTTTTTTGTACAATGAGTTTTTTTTTATTTTAAACATGTGGCATATCTTTTAAAAGCCGTGTGTTTCTTTCGGAGGGGACCGATTTGATAAATTGGCCTAATTAAGGCCTTTAAAAACTCAGGTATGGGCCTGATTGAGCGCCTTCAGTACATGGCACCACAGAGTTTTCACCATGTCACCGCACAGGGAAGTAAGAGTCTAGAAATGAAATATTATGAAGCTAATGAAAGTGTTTTGGTTGTCTAAAAGGGGACAATAGTGAAAGAGTATCCATCAGAGTTGACCATAGTGACATTCTATTTCTTGTTTGGGAGCATTCAATGTGCAATTCAGCAATTGTTGCTTTATTTGCTGAGAGAAATAACTCAAACGCTTGGAAACTAAGGCCAGATGTTGAGCTTTTATCAGTAGCCTACTCTGTGAGTAAATATTAAATATTGTTGTACGAATTAATTAATATATCATAAGAAATGTTTATATATAATTCATATGTCATCATTCATGACAATGTATGTATGTATGTATGTATGTATTGATCAGGCAGTATTTGCAAGCTTGGGGGTATTTTTTGTGGAAATATGGTGTGTGAAGAAAAAAGGACCTCTCTTTGTGGCATTGTTCTAGCCCCCTGGTGTTGCTATTGCTGCTGCTTTGAATTTCGTCCTCCTCCATGAAAGACTTCACACCGGAACGTACATAAGACATATATATATATATAATCTCTCTCCCTTACTTACTTATATAGCTAGGGAGGAATCAATATGTGCATTTGCAATTAATGACGTGTGTGTGTGTGTGACGCTCAGAGTATGTAACTTATTGAAAATGCATGTGATTGATGTCTTTATCGATCGATCCCCGTATATGTTGCAGAATTGTAGGATAAGTTATAGTTATCATAGGATTTTACGGAGTGATATGGGCAAAGTCTAAAGAAAATGAAGAAGATGTTGATGAGCTTCATTCTCAAGAAAGGCTGCCTTTGCTGCTGGAGAACGGATTCCCTCCTATGAGACCCCTCCTATGACGACGACACTGAGAAAGTAAGCTTATTAATTGTGTGGTTTGTATATCGATTTTAAAATAAGGTATAACTAATGTACTTGAAATAAGTTTACTTTCGATCTGTTGTAATTTCTTTTTAAGGAAAAATCACACGATACCCCTCGTTGAAGAGGGTCCAGAGTCCTTTTTCTATGACTATATGATCAATATATATAGTTCAAGTGGATTGTTAACTGTAGCTTATAAATTAAGTTGTGTCACAAAGGAGGTTGTGCATTGCATGACAAGCAGGTGGTTTTGCAAAAGTAATGGTTGAATTTACTAAGCGTGTACATCAGCGGCCGATCCAAAAGAATTTTTTTTTTTTTTCAGTGAGAAGCACTTGAGCAAATTTGAAGATCGAACGAAGGTGTTTTTTTTTTTTTTTTTTTTCACAATTCCAGCCTCCCCTAATAGTGTGGATCCGTTGGTGCATGTATATTGTATCGTGTGAAATGCAGAGATTTGTGATATCAAACTGTCGGATGCATTGGAGTGTGTTTCACCAAACAATAATGATATTATTGTACAATGTCAATGATTGATCAATAAATGACACATTAATGCAAAGGAAACAAGGAAAACGATAACAATAATGCGTGCCATTGCCGTATAAAAGATATATCCAATAAATTTGTTGCCGACCTTTTTGCATATATGTGTTGTGTTTTTTCTTTTAACAATAACTGAATGAGAAAGGTTAATGATTAAATAACAAAACACTTAGGGACAAAAAAAAAAAAAAAAAAAAAATAACAACACACTTGGCGCTTGGCTCCTTTTTATTTAACAAAGAAATCTAAACTGATTCTGCAATATTTATTTTTACGTGTGGAACTCCTATTTGAATGATTAAAGTTGCGTTAATAATTAAGCTCATTTAAAGATCTACATCTCTCATGTACATGTCTAGTCCGAATTACACTTCTAAGGTGGATCAACTATCATTTGAAGTCAAGCACCAAACATGTTTGAATTTTGATCCTTAATTTTGGAGTCTTATCGGTTATACGCTCATAAACATCAAAATCAACTTTAAATTTCATTACCGATCTCTCTCTTAATGGGGCTCGGTGAAACTTGTATTCCTACCATTAAATACAAAAAATATCGAGTATAACCCCGAAGACAAACGATAACGACAAAGCATGCTAAATACCGCCAACATGTATATGTATTTTATATAGGTTTCTGAAAGTGGATAAAATATATACGAAATCATGAATATGTTAGAAGTCAATGACTTCTAGATTATTCTACAACTAGTACATGGGAAAAATATAGAAATTATTTCCTTAGAGAATAGTCTAGAATTCTAGAAAATACTTAGATAAATATCTAATGCACACTTTGCCTAGAAACATCTACTGTGTATTTTCTCTAGAAGGATCTACTACTTTTTCTAGGATATTCTTACCTTTCCTATAAGTAGGAGTTGTAACTTAGGCCAAGAACACAACACACACAAGTTGTGAAGTGAGTCTCCCACATCAAACACTTTCTAGTTGCTCTCTTCTTGTATTTTTCAAGTGTCTCATTTTTGTATATTATATGTATCAATAAAATATCGAGTTCTATATTCCAAGTGTTTGGACCTACCACTTACGACACAACAAGTGGTATCAGAGCCTCGTCGATCGGGCGTCGTTTTTTTTGTGGTGGTGATATTTGGTCGGGGACCAACGACGTCGTCACTCTGCCGAAATAAACGGTCGGAGGATATTATTCACCGGTTGAGAAGAATCAATCAAGGAATCTTGTTCGTGCGCAATCCGGGACAGTGGAGCTGTTTGGTCTGGGACCTAGCTTACTTAGTGTTTGACAATGCAACAAAACTAAGTCACGATGGCGGATTTTTCGGTGAGTAATATTAAAAAATTAAATAATCATAATGGAACTACGCCTCATAGCCCTTGCCAATGTCACCGTCAAGACCATTACGAAGATCATAGCGAACCGCTTGCGTCTGATCATTGATAAGATTATCGACCGTAGTCAGAATGCCTTCATACCTAGTAGACAGACTGCAGATAATATTATTGTAACTCAGGAGGCTATACACACTATGAGGAGAAAAACTGGGAGCAAAGGTACTATGATTATAAAAGTCGATCTTGAGAAGGCCTATGACAGAGTTAGTTGGTCCTTCCTTCGCAATTTACTGACTACTATTGGCTTTGCGGAAGATATTATTCAGCTCATCATGTTTTCGCTCTCTAGCACTTCCTTGAAATTTTATGGAATGGCTGCCCACTACAAGGCTTTCGGCCTCGTAGAGGTTTAAAACAAGGCGACCCTCTTGCCCCATACCATTTTGTACTTGTTGAGCTGCCTTATTAATAAATCAGTAAATACAGGAAGATGGAAACCTATTACTGTCTCCCGTGGAGGGCCAAAAATTTCTCACATCTTCTTCGCCGATGACCTCCTACTCTTTGCTGAAGCCACAGTTAACCAAGCTCGAGAGATCGATTGTATCTTATCCTATTTTTGCGGCATTTCAGGCCAGAAAGTAAATACGGAAAAATCAAAGTTTACCACGTCCCCAAACACGGACCCACAAACCATCAGCCATATTGTAGAAGAACTCCACATGACTCACACCCCTCATCGTGAGAAGTATCTTGGAGTCCCTTTACACTATGGCCGGGTCAAAAAAGAAGATTTTCAGGAAGTCATTGACAGGATACGATCTAAGCTCTAGCCTTGGAAAGCTGCTACCCTCTCTAAAGCGGGACGTGCGATTTTAACACAAACGGTCCTCACAACAACACCATACATCATATGCAATCCGTGCGACTACCGGTCTCTGTAACAAATGAAATTGACAAATTGGCAAAACGTGCTTTTTTCTGGGGGCATGATGAAGACAATAGGGGCATCCACCTTGTCTCGTGGAAAGATATATGTCGGCCTAAACTTCATGGGGGATTGGGAATTCGCTCGGCTCAAGGCATGAACAATGCTCTCCTCGCAAAATTAGTGTGGCAAGTCCTGACCGATCAAGGCAAATTATGGGTTCAGCTTCTACGGCACAAATATGGATCCCCTTTTGACGCGCCTAAACCCACCAGCTCATTCATCTGGAGGAACATATGTAGTACTGCAAACCAATTACGAAATGCGATTGGTGAGGATGACCAAGGAAATCCATTATGGCTCCCAATAGCTACAGGCAAATTCTCTGTCAAGTCGGCGTACTTTGCTCTTCAACAACTTCCACCTCTCCCAGCAACCTCGGATAATCCTTGGAGACAAATCTGGGCCATCAAAGGACCTCTACGAGGCAACCTCCTCTTATGGAAGATTCAACATAATTCTTTGCCAACTGCAGCTCTGCTGGCCTCACGTAACATTTTACAAGATGGAACGTGCGCCCTGTGTGGAAACTCTTTGGAAACGTCCCTACACACTTTTCGGGACTGTGGCTGGATCAGCCAAATGTGGAAAAACGTGGTTCATAATCACCATTGGTCTCAGTTCATCTCTGCGACGGATACTTCTACTTGGCTCATGAGATGCTTGAACGTAAATATGTACAAGCACGACAACATAGAATTCTGGAAGTTTCTCTACCGCGAGCTTATTCAAAGTATATGGTATTGGCGGAATCGTTCATACACGATAATAGTATTCAACGTCCCCCGAAGACGGTTTCCATTTCGGATGCGATCCGTAAAGCCCGTGAACTTAAAGTAGCTTGGTTGTAACACGTGTAGTTTTTCTCATGTTTTTTACTCTGATAGTTTTTTAGAAGCTCTACTGAGATGTATTTTCTGTACAGTTAATATTTTCTAATAAAATATCCGGTTTTCGACCAAAAAATAATCATAATTATAGCACATGGCAATCGTGTATGGTGTCATACCTAGAGAGCCAAGATTTGTTGAAGTATGTCACCGGAAGTGACGCAACGCCGCCCGCTTCAACAGATGCCATGGCTTTGCGTAAATGGAAGGTGAAAGCTGCGAAAGCCATGTTTGCTATAAAGACATCGATCGAAGATGAGATGATTGAGCATATCCGGAAAGCCACCACGCTGAAGGAAGCATGGGACACGTTGGCTAGTCATTTTTCGAGGAAGAACATTTCGCGCCTGCAAATACTGGAGAATGAGTTGATGTCGCTTACCCAGGGAAATCTATCAATTAGAGATTATTTCACCAAGGTAAAATCTCTGTGTTATGAGATTTCTGAATTAGATCCGGAGTCCAAAATTGGTGAGTCCCGGATGAGAAGAATATTTATACACGGGTTAAGACCCGAGTATCGTAGTTTCACAACGGCAATACAAGGTTAGGCCACACAACCAACCATTGATGACCTGGAAAATTTATTAGCGGACCAGGAGTCGCTAGCTAAGCAAATGGCAGGCGTAGTTATAAAGTCGGAAGAAGAGGCATTATATGCGAGTCAAGCAAAAGGAAATTCCAACAGATATAACAATAAGGGATTCAAAAGACAATATGATGGAAAACAACAAAAGGACGAAGGACGGGGCTACAAAAGAGGGGGAGCTGAAGAGAAGAGACATGATAATAAGAAAAGTAATGATAGACTTCAAGGAGGTGACAATCGTTTTCACAAGCAACAAAATGCTTGCTTCAATTATGGCAGAAAAGGACATTTTGCAAGAGATTGTAGATTCAAGAAGAGACAAGTCGAAGGAAACGCTGCCACTTCAGATACCCGAGATGACCAAAGTGAAACAGAGTGGGATGTCCAAGCATCTTTCTCAGGGTTGAAGTCCGAGCAAGAAAATATTGACACTACTATGGTGAAAGAAGAAGACCAAGTAAGTTGTGCAGCAACTATGACAAGTGATATTGGGCGTGTTAACTTTCACAATCTGTGGATCGTTGACTCAGGAGCTGGCAATCATATGACCGTTGATAAAGAAAGACTTCAAAGAATTATAGAATACAAAGGAGGTCGTGTTGTCGTAACGGCGGATAGCACCAAGCTTCCAATTAGACACATTGGAGAGACAGTGATCACGCCAAGCTCAAATTCTCAGCCAGTGATACTACAAAATGTGATGCATGTTGATAGAATGAAGAAAAATCTCTTATCAGTAACACAGCTCACAGAGTCAGGTAATTATGTATTGTTCATTCCACAAAATGTGAAGGTTTATCGTGATCTTAGAGTCGTTGGGACTCTAATCCTAGAAGGTGAAAAGAAGGAATCAGTATATGTACTGACTGCTGAAGCAACATATGTAGAGAAAACCAGGAAAAACGACATAGCTAATCTATGGCATGCACGTCTAGAACATGTCAGTTATAAGAGACTTAAGGTCATGATGAAGGAGTCTATGCTCAAAGGACTTCCTAAGTTGGAGTGTCGGGAAGACACGGATTGCGCCGGATGCCAATATGAAAAAGCGCATCAGCTCCCATATAAGGAGTCAAAATACCGAGCAAATGAGCTACTTAAGTTGATTTATTCAGATGTTTTTGGACCAGTAAAGCAACAGTCAATTGAAGGAGCAAAGTATATGATCACCTTCATTGACGATTTCTCAAGATATACGTGGGTGGATTTCATGAAAGAGAAATCCCAAGCTTTGGAGAAATTCATGGAATTCAAATGTAAAGTCGAAGCAGAATTTCCGGAGAGAGTCTGTTGTCTCCGCACGGATAATGGAGGTGAGTATACATCCACCGAGTTCTCGGAATATCTGAAGCAAAATAATATTCGCCGGCAGTTGACTTGTCCGAGAACGCCGCAACAAAATGGGGTTGCTGAAAGAAAGAATCAACATTTAGCTGAGACATGTTGTAGTATGATACATGCAAAGAATGCCCCAGCCCGTTTCTGGGCAGAATGCATGAAGACTGCAGCCCACGTGATCAATCGGCTACCACAAGTAAATCTTGGATTCATCTCACCGTATCAGAAACTTAAAAGAGAAAAATCAACTGTAAGTCATTTCAAAGTATTTGGCTGTGTCTATTGCGTATTCGTCCCAGATGAGCTACGAAGCAAATTTGACAAGAAAGCAATCAGATGCATATTCTTGGGATACGATGAGGGAAAAAAGATGGAAGTGTTGTGACCCAAGAACGAATCGATGTATGGTGTCAAGAAATGTTGTATTCGATGAAGCATCTTCTTGGTGGTCATCTCAAGATGAGGAACTTCCTGACTCACCTATTCTAGAAGAGAAAATAAGAGAAAAGACTGGAGAAGAGTTATGCACTCTGAAAGTAAATGATGATGGTCAAGAGAAATCGGCAGAGACTCAAGAGATGGAATATAGTAGTATCTAAAGTCCAACACCGGAGATGGAGGAAATTGATCATCATGAACAACAACTTAGGAGAAGTATGCTAACATTGCGACAGTTGATGATACTGCAACTATGGAGCCTTCAAGCTATGAGGAGGCGTCTAAAAATGGTGAATGGATCCAGGCGATGAAAGAGGAAATTCAAGCGCTTAAGCAAAACCAGACTTGGGAACTTGTTCCTCTTCCGGAAGGAGTAAAACCAATATCTTGCAAATGGGTTTACAAGGTGAAAACACGACAAGATGGATCCATAGAAAGACATAAAGCTCGATTAGTTGCTCGAGGTTTCTCACAACAATATGGCTTAGACTATGATGAGACGTTTAGCCCGGTGGCGAAGATAACTACAGTACGAGTTTTACTGGCATTAGCAGCTAGTAAGTCTTAGAAACTATGGTAGATTGATGTGAAGAACGCCTTCATACATGGTGAGATTGATCGAGACATATACATGGAGCAACCAAAAGGCTTCGAGAGTACGACTCATCCTAAATACGTGTGCAAGTTAAAAAAGGCGTTATATGGATTGAAACAGGCACCAAGGGCTTGGTACGGAAAAATTGCAGAGTTCTTGACTCATAGTGGATTCTCTATGGCTCCGGCCGACTCAAGTTTGTTCATCAAGCATCAAAATAACAAATTAACAGTCGTGTTGGTATATGTTGATGATCTCATCATCACTGGAGATGATGACAAAGAAGTTCAACAAGTCAAGAGGAACTTATCAGTCCGGTTTCAGATGAAAGAATTAGGAGAGCTTAAGCACTTTCTTGGACTTGAAGTCGAGTACACTAAAGATGGGTTGTTTCTCTGTCAGCAGAAGTATGTTAAGGATCTATTAAAGAAGTCTGGAATGATAGACTGCAAGCCTTCTCCAACACCAATTGAAGTCAATGCTAAGTTGTGCTCAACAGAAGGCAAAGAGTTGGATGATCCTACAAGTTATCGACGACTAGTAGGAAGCCTGAAATACTTGACGTTAACAAGACCATACATTTCCTTTGTAGTTGGCGTCGCAAGCAGATTTATGCAGAGTCCAAGGAAGTCACATTGGCAGTTAGTTCAGAAAATTATGAGGTACGTCAAAGGAACTTATGACTACGGTATTTTGTACCAGAAATGAGTGCCATGTATACTTGTTGGATACTGTGACGCTGATTATGCTGGGGATCATGACACTCTCCGATCAACTACCGGTTACGTGTTCAGCCTTGGTTCTGGAGTAATATCTTGGTGTAGCAAAAGACAGAATATTGTATCTCTATCAACTACCGAGGCAGAGTACCAGGCAGCCGCTGTAGCAAGTCAAGAAGTCACTTGGCTTGTGCAGTTATTGAAGGATTTACACCATCCGGCTGACTATGCAGTGGATTTACATTGCGACAATATATCATCACTTCAACTAGCAGAGAATCCAGTATTTCATGCAAGGACCAAGCACATTGAAGTACACTACCACTTTATTCGAGAGAAGGTTCTTCAAGATGAGATACGAGATGATTCACGTGAAGATCAAGATCAATTAGCGAGATATATTCACAAAAGGATTAAGCGGACGCAAGCTCGAGGAATTCAGAAATGCTGGGGGATGCAAATGAGCTCGTCGTCAAAAGAAAGAAGTCATTGAGGGGGAGTGTTAGAAGTCAACAACTTCTAGATTATTCTACAACTAGTACATGGGAAAAATCTAGAAATTATTTCCTTAAAGAATAGTCTAGAATTCTAGAAAATACTTAGATATATCTAATGCACACTTTGCCTAGAAACATTTAGTGTGCATTTTCTCTAGAAGGATCTACTACTTTTTTTAGGATATCCTTACATTTCCTATAAATAGGAGTTGTAACTTAGGCCAAGAAGACAACACAACACACACAAGTTGTGAAGTGAGTCTCCCACATCATACACTTTCTAATTGTTCTCTTCTTATATTTTTCAAGTGTCCCATTTGTTGTATATTATATGTATCAATAAAATATCGAGTTTTATATTCCAAGTGTTTGGACCTACCGCTTCCCATTTGTTGTATATTATATGTATCAATAAAAAATTCATTTAAGCTCGGAAAAGGGTCGTAATATATACAACGTAGAATTGATCTATATATATATATATATCACTTTCATAAATTTTAAGTATTGGTGCATGTAATATATATATAGACATAACATCGTGGTGCAATAATAATGATCGATTTGGAAAATGATATGAACATTTGGTAATCGGTTTCACCATGATCATGTAATAAGCAACGAATGCGTAGGTAGGTATAATGTTGGGAGATAACACATATTGGTCATATCATTTTTAAAATCAATATAATATGTTACATGTTTTGAGAGGCTTGAAATTAGTATGTATATCATTATTAATCTTATGGATATGATGTCTCACACCAGCTGGTTTGACAGGAGCTGGGACCCAACCATAGGCCATAGTTGATTGTTCCTATATAAGAAAGTGCACAGAAGAGCCATCAACTTTTTGTTTGCAAAAATTGGCCTCAAAATTACTTACTTAATTACTCAGATTGAAAGCAAATCAAGATGGGAAACTGCCAAGCAATCGACAATGCAGTAGTAATGGTACAACATCCAGACGGAAGGAATCACAAGATGTACAACCAAATCTCTGCTAATGAAATTATGAAGATGCATCCTGGTCATTATGTTGCTCTTCTTCTCACCACCACTACCACCTTGCACCACCCCTCCACCACCATCAACCTCCGCCACCATGGTACAAGTCCTCCAAATGATAATAAGAACAATATTGATATTCCAGCAGCTGCAGCTGCAGTCAGGGTTACCAGGATTAAACTTCTTAAGCCAACTGATACTTTACTTGTTGGCCATGTTTATAGGCTCTTAACCAATCAAGGTTTGTTTCTTCGATCACTAGCTTCTTATAAATGAAAAAGAAAATCAAAATATTCAGTAGTATTTTTGTTTATTGAAGTTGAAGCTAGAGATTAAATAAAATAAAGGGGCCGGTTAACTTTGAATTAATTAATTTGCAGAGGTGAAGAAAGGGTTGTGGGCAAAGAAATGTGCAAAGAAGAAGAAGAAGCTGCAACCAGAGTCAGAGTCAGAGTCATCAGTAGAGAAGTTAGAAAACTTAACAATAAAGGAAGTTGCAGAGCTTGAAGAAGCTATTAAAAGATATGAACCTGACAACACCAATCAGGTCTTCAGTCTTGACCTAGCTATTATTATTTTCTTCATTAATTCTTATTACTTAACAATGATAATCATTACATTACATATATGTACGTTGCTTCAAACATCTCTTTTCTGTGTAATTGTTTCACATGCAATGCATATCTTAATCTTAATCTTTTTTTTATTGCAGGCAAAGGATGATGAAGGGCTTAGATCAAGATTCAATTTTGTGGGAGATTCAAGTGGTTCAAAGTCGAGAAATTGGCTTCCTTCATTGCAGAGCATCTCTGAGGCTGCTGGAAATTGACGACTATGATCGATCGACTTTTAATTAATTCTACTTGTGGGTGGTACTTGTGGCAACAAGATAAAAACAAACATACTGTATTTTTACATGCATAGCACACATCCCCCCCCCCCCCCTCCCCTCTTAAAAAAAGAAGAAGAAGGCTTGTTGTATATAAAAGAAAAGGCATTGGCATAAACAGACAGTTTGTGGATGGAGATTTGCTTTGTGGAAAGTATATAGCATATTCCCTCATAATTAAGGGAATCCTGAGAACTGAGCAATGAAAGAGAATAATGACATGGGAAACTTTATTTGGAATAATTAATAGCTCTACTTGAATAAATATCAATGAAATTGTGTTACAAGCATGTATAATTTTTTTTTATTATGATATGATTATATATACTTATTATGTTGTCATTCATTTGTGCATATCTTTTCCTTTTTACAAAAGATGATACAGTTATCAAACACGGTCGGTCGGTGTTGCATCCAATGTCACAAAATTAAGTGTAACATGGACTATATCGAGATCACAACCTCCAACTCGTTCAATTAAAGCATGTCATGCGCATGCGGTGTGCTTCGAATGTAAGATGGTCGATGGACAATTCCCAATGGACAAACCATGCATGAGACTAACCGCAAATCCGTATATGGAAGTCCTTAATTACCTGTGATCGAGATGAGTACTGTATGAGGTATATAGCTATATATAATTCTTCGAAAACTCTATAATTGAGTACTCTCTAGCTAGTTGCACTCCCGCATTGGCACCATATATACCAACTGCACTTGAACCATAACGAATCCCGAAACTACATACGTTCTCCCCTTTAAGAAAGAAGGGTCCTCACAAGGACCTCATTAGAGGATTCTAGAGGTGGCTAGCTCCCGTTATTTCTTATGCTTGTGACACTTAGTTCCGTCTAGTAGTCAACTCTGATACTACTTGTAGCGTCTCATAACTCAGGTCCAGGATGCTACTTGAACTACAATGAACCCAATAACTACTATACGTAAGTTCATTGTCCTTGTCTGGAATGAAATGGTTAACCCAAATTACCAAATTCATTATGCCTCAATCTTATATCCTATTAATGCATGTTTCTTCCACTTATCCAAAATGAGATATTACACCTACTCCAACTTTGGCAGTTTCATCTAGCTAGGTTTAATTGGGGGTGCATTTGATCACAAGAATAAAAATGTATGTCCTACACGTGTCGTCATTGAAACCATCCATCGATAGGCAAGACGGCTCCGACCATTGGACATGTCCGGGAGGCAAATATCTGTCTGACCTCTTCTCAGGATATATAATTTCAACTTCGGGATACTTCTAGCTAGATGTTCTCCACTGCATCAGAACTTGTCAGTATTGAGCCTCGATCACCCGTTGATGTGATGTTACTCTCACGTCGATCACTTTTGCTTTGTATATAATATAAACATATCATAAATTTAAAATGAACATATATAATTTAAAAGAAGACAATTATGGCTAATGGGCATGGTCTCAATCATTTTAAGAATGCCAACAAAAAAAAGGGAAGTGGTTCTTGCGTGGATTTTCCATGTTCCAGCCAGTTTATTCATTAAAAATGTTCACCCGAGTCCACCACATTGCAAAGTTAGATTCCAAAATAATGGTATTTTAAATATATAAAAAAAAAGGAAGTGAAGCAGGGAAAGAAACTTTGGCAGATTTGGAGAAAACAATACCTACCTAATCATGCTTTGAAAACCTTTTGACCTATTGTATGTAATCAAAGCCTTTGCCTTTGCCTTTGCTGCTAAGAAATTATTCAAAGGATTACAAAATATTCTGTCTCATTCTTATGAACATGAAGTCATGACATATATCATTCATATATAATTCTCTTCTTCTTTATTTCCTTACATGTGTGAGATTTTCTTAATTAATTAAGATATAAGCGTGTAAGGATATTCAAAGAAAGAAATAGTTGATATAATATGCAATGAAGGGATTATTTATGCAACATCTGGAAATGAAGGGCAATATTTTATAGGATGAAGGATGTAATCATCAGCTAGCTAGCCTTTTCAATTCTAATGATTATTTGTAATTTTACATGATAAATAGCCTCTGTGTTACGTTATAAACTTCATGTTATATATATATATATATATATATATATATATATATATATACTAGCAAAATGCACATACATTCGCATGTGTTTCATTAAAATAAAACATTAAATTTGATAAATTAACAATATAGTGTTTTTTTAGGAATTAACAATATAGTGTATTAACCATATGATAAATGTATAGGATATGAATATCTTGTAAATTAATAATTGTTAAAAAAACGATCTCATGTTTTTTGGTATGTTTTTTCTTTTTTAAATTGGTGAGAGCATTTTGTTTCTCAATGCTTTGGTAAATCTATGGATCATTGAACCAAACTCTTTATGTCTTTTGTTACCAAGAAAAAGAAGAATATGTTTAACAGAAGTATCTTCTTAATTACTTTTTTGTTTGTCATTCAAAATAAATTTGAACATGTACTTTTTACGACAAGACAATTCACATTATTTTTTGCACTTCAATTATTTTCACCAACTCTAACACTTCGCATAATTTGGACACATGTTATTAGTTCCTTAATAATGGTAATATAATATGAGGTTTTCATTCAAATGCTCATGAGTTCGATGTTTAGTGGCACATGTACATAGAATTCATAGTTTTGAGTACATGAGGTTTTCTGAAAGAATTAATGGTGTGTTTAGTGGCTCCATTTGGTTTCGGACTGGACTGGATCCATTTGAGTCATGAGAGAGAAAATAAAATAAAATAATGTAAAGTAATGATTATAAGGTTGAAATGTTTTATTAAAGTTTGTGTTGATGAAGAAATGATTGGTGAAATGATTGGTGAGAGAAATATTATATTGAAAAAGTAATGGTTAAATAGTGTAATGAGTGTATAAAGTGATGGATTAATATTATTTTATTTGTTGATGTTGATTGATTGATGAAAGAATTTATAATAAAATAATAGAATTAATAAAATAATAATAAATAAGTTAGTGGGGTGAATAAAATATTGGTTTGGGATCCAAATGGATCAACCTAGTCCCAAACCAAACAAGGGAAATGGATGTGCTTGGTACTCTGGCTCTTACATAATGAAAATCAAAAAGTGGAGGAAGGTATTAATTTGATGACGAAGCTTTCAACATAGCGTCAATCTGAGTCCCAATCTGTAATCTTCCTCTGAATTAGGTTGCGGAGGATGCAAAAAGTACATTTGTGGACATATTGGGCATGCATGCAATGCATATGTGGTTTTAGGAGGATGTAAGCATGGTAAGTCTGCTCGATGACTCGTAGACCTTTATGGCTCTAAATCTCTAATTGAGGGTATGGCGATCATCCAAGACAATGTAGAAAGATGAGCTACTTTTAAGTATGAAAATGTTTCTTATTTTTGCTTTTATTGTGTAAAATTAGACATGCATCTAGAGGTTGTTACTCTAAAAATGCTAGACCTAGGAAAGAGAAATCATAAAGATGATTTATTTAGGCCTGATTTATATGCCTACCTATTAAATCTTTGCATGATAATCCTCCTAGAGATAGCTCTTCTGTTAGGTGTGATGCCCGAAAGACAATTTTTGTAATTGTTTTATTTAATAAATGAAATGATATTATTATTCATATTTATTATTCTCATAATCACCGATGTGACAATAGTATTTACACTACAGAAAACCCTGAGTATATCGTTTATGTAATCACTTAACTTTCGATGTATGAGATATATACGGGAGGATTGAGTTAGTGAAGATGTACTTAAAATACAATTAGTCCGTAGTAAAGTTAATCGAGAGTATCGGGTCTCCCTTTAACGTATTATTAATGCGCCCATAACACGATAGGTGTGATCGTCTTATCCGGACTTTTGGTTAAGGAACCTAATGGGGCATTTATATATGATAGATATATCATATAGAAATTTGGACCGATTTGATCTGAGTTCTCAATATAATTCCGTAATTGAGAAGTCTTATCGAATCATTAGATGATCATATTATGGATATATCTTAATCTGAGGTGATCACGATCAACGCTTGAATCGATATGAGGTTTGACTTGACGGTTAAGGATTACACCGAGTCATGATCCGAATTACCCCATCTTGGCATTGTCTTGGATTGAGTGAGTAGTCTGTGTTTATCACGAATCACGAATCCATTCCTTCCATTTATGGAAGTAGATGAAACGATTCCTTTATGAGTTAATCCTGGACATTGATCGATCCATGGGATTCATATTACACCGATTAGCTACCGGTGAGTTATTTGAATTATTGATCACTTTAGGGGTTAACGGTAAGTAAGGACAAGATGTTACGAAAAGGGTTAACGGTAACTTCCCGATTTAGAATGAGCGATCTATGGAGGATTAATCCATATGAAATGATTATATCGGTGGGCGCTTATTACTTTCTCGTGAGGAGATAAATATAATCTTATAATCGGAGGAGTGCGATCACGGGATTATGGTGGCATATTCTCGTGATTGATTTATCGAATATAATTATTACTGCTCATAAGATAATTATTTATTTGATTTATCGGAGCCGTGATTATTAGTCCATGTATTCCCCGACGTGCATCCAATATAGCATGTATATTCTCGGACGTCGAATCCTAATAATATTAATTTAGTTCATGTTGGACTTTATTAAAACGATATGTGAATTAATTGTTTGGTGGACTATTAAATTAGTTGGGCTAAATAATTAAATATGTGGAAAAGACATTTTCCATAATCTTGCTTCCAATTATTGTGTAATGGCAAAATTAATATTGACTAGGTCAATATGTGTTTGTGGCGCCACATGTGTCTTTATTTTGACAAGGAATTAGTTTTCTTTGTGTTAAAAAAAGACATGTGCGTAAAATATTTATTGGATAAATATTTATGGTAAATAATAAAGATAAAAATATTCTTGATTTGTTCTAGAATATTTTGAGATTATCTTTGATTTAATAGGATTATTATAATTAATTTTGTATTAATTATAAAATCCTTGGAGGACAAGGATTACTCTCCTATATAAAAGAGAGTTATCCTGTTCTAAACACACAATAAATTTAAACTTCTCCTCTTAGAGAGAAGAAGTGATAATTTCGGCCAAGGGGTTTAAGGGGAAAATCTTGGAGATTTTCCGGGTAGCATCTCGGAGGGTTCGAGTCGAGAATTCCTTCCACCGGAATTGCTTGGATCACACGTCACGGAAGATCGTGGTGCTCTTCACATCTTCTTGCAATCTTTCCTTTATGGTTCTTCAACTTGGATTTAGAGATCCAAGAGGTATGTTCTACAACCCTTGTAGATGTAGATTCAATGTTTTATTACGTGTATTATATAGATCTAGATCCATAAATCGCTTCCGTTGCGATGATATTTTCCTAACAATGGTATCGATCGCGCAAGGGGATCTATATTTATTCGTATAAAATATTAGATCTAAGGAGTGGAATATGCGTGTGTAGATTGCATTATTTTCGTTTTTAATTTTATTATTTTCAAAATTTTATGATGAATGCTTGCGATTGTTGTGGTTGAAGAGATGGATTGGTGTTGGCATTGTTTACCGTTAGATCTATTGTACACTCATATGAATGATGAAAATTCGTTCATATGAGTATAGAAATTATGTAATTTATATTTATTGCAAGTTTAATTTCCAGCAAATAGATCTAGTTTGTAGCTGTTTAGTATTTTTGCTTTTCCCGTTGATCGAACCGTTGAAAGAAGATCCCTCCGGTCAGAATCAAGATTAGAAGAAGATGATCAACTCCACAAATTTTGGCGTCGATCAGGGTCCGTTTCGATATCCGTTTGATGCTGCGAAGAGGCTGCTGTAACAGAAAAACGCAGGATTACAGATACACTACCTGTGACTTCCTCGATTTTCTGGGAGAGTTTGGACCGTTGAAACGAAAATCCGACCGTTCAGATTGATCAACTTGGAGTTTTGGAGGTACCATAAAATTTCAGGTCGATCGGGATTCATCTCGATTCCCGATCTGCCTTAGGAAGTCCTTGATGCGGTGCAGTCAAAGTTAGATTCAGCAGCAAGTTGGGCGGTTAACTGGAGAAAATTGACAAGTCAAAGCTCCGATCCAACCGTCCATATTGGAGTTTGAGAAGTGAAGAAAAGATCTGGAAAGTTTCGTCCCGATCCGAGTTCGTTTGGTTTCCGATCATCGAAGAGTTCGAACAGCTGCAGTTTTTGTTAGAAAGTAGTAAACCCTAGTTAGGGTTTTTTTTTTTTTATTATCTAATAGATTAATTCACGAAGTGCAAGCGATCGATCCATCTCGGTGTTTAAATTTTCCGCAATTTTATTTTTATGTGTTTGATCATAAAATGACATAAAATCGGAATTGCCATGACATGCATCATATCATAAATCCACTCATGTGCATACATGTAGAATTTTAATTTTGGCAATTAAAATAGGCATGTATACAAACTCGCGTAATTAGTTGAAATTTAATTAATACGTGGTAATTAATTAATTTAGTAACTAATTAAAGATCCGAGGACGGGTTATGAAATCGTTAGCCTTTCGTGTGTGTTCTCGGTGAACCGCCTTAAAGTGAAAGCGAGATCACGTTTTCAATTAAGTAGTGTCTACGAGATTGAATGATGGTAAAAGAACAATAAATCTTGGATAAAAGCGGTTCGCCTTTAGGTTGGGTGGTCAATCGAGCTTCGCTCAAACGACTTAACCCTCCTAGTGTGATGTATGCACGGGGTCCGGCAAGACTAAGCCAAACCGAGGCGGAGGGGTGATTCCTTCTAATCTCAATAGGGCTCTCTTGACCCGATTTCGTCCGGATCATCACATATGTTCCAACGAATAGGAAGGGTAGGCTTGCCTACGTTACCGACACCATTCGGAATCCTTGATTTTATGTGCTTTTATGTTAACATCAAAAGACGTGGTTAGTTAACCCACCACCACTTCCAAAATATTGAGTGGGAGCGGGGAGGCGACAACCAACCGCACGGCCTCTACTATAGATGCAAGTAAGTGAGAGAAGGGTGGCGCCTCGCGGCGCTTTGATTTCCTCCCCTACGGATGGTGTTCACCCCTATCAACATTCATGGCTTGGTCTCCGAAAGGATAGGATTTACGGGTACTCGTCGGGTCACCGACCTATCCTACGACGGCACACTCGGGGCGTACCTAAGAGATCTGATATAGTAGGTCACACTCATCAAGGGTATTTTTTGATAAATACCTAGGCTAAAAAAGGAAGGTAGTCAATGAATAAAGGGATGTTCGATTCTCGTGGGATGTCTGATTCTCACAAGTAATTCATTGATTTAACCGTTGATCTCTTTGACATACCCTACGGCGGCACTGAGATGCAAGGTTAAAACCTTGGAATGGTAGAGTAGACTTACTTTTAGTTTACAATTCCTAAAATAAAATAATATAGTAGTGTTAAACTTGAATTAATATATGTCATTTTATTTACAGCATTATATCCCTTACTAAATTGCTTAAAAAATTATAATTGACTAGTATTGACTTCGTTCAAAAAGTGGAAAGTAACTAGGACGTTGAACTAGTTAATCGATAATGCAATTATTTTTCGAAAGAGATATTTTCTCTTAAGCCTTTTAAAAAAACCAAGAGTGACATATGGGTATGTCACTAGTGTCATTGTGTTAAGCGGAGACAAACTTAGTTTGATCAAAGGTGATTTCGGACTTTGAAATTCTTCTAGTGAATTTTAAGTGTGTAGTAATTACACGAGTAAATTTTCTAATTGAAAAATCGGAAAATCATGAAGTGTTACTAGTTGGACGATATTTGGAATTGATGAACTAGTGGGAGCTTTATGATTTATTGTTTTTCTAGAACATTAGAAAAGTGTAATTGACTACACACATAACCGTTCTAATTGAAAAACCGGAAAGTCATGAAATGTCGCTAGTTGGACGATATTTGGAATCGATGAACTAGTGGGAGTTCTATGATTTGTTGTTTTTCTGGAAACATTAGAAGCTGTGTAAGTGTTTACGAGAGATTTTCAAATTGAAAAATTGGAAAATCATAAAATGAAACATTCTTTGGTTAGGCGGTATTTGGAACCGATAAACTAGTGGGAGCTTTAATGTTATGATTTGTTGTTTTTACGGTATGATAGAAAATCCGAGAAGTCCTAACAAGTAACAATCGAAATAGACATCCCACGGTTCAAGAGTAGTGTCTACTCAAACGAACCGCCGTTCAAGACTGCTTTCCATTCACGGAAAGTCAAGAATGGGAGAATATGTCTAAAAGTGTTAGTCATCTAAAAGCGAGTTGATTTTAAGGCTAAAACGAAAATTAACAAGCTGAAAGTCATAGGATAAGGATAGTGATTTGGATCACCAACCTATGAATCCTTGGTGATTTTCTCTTAGGCTATGTTCTTTGGAAGAACGAGATAGTTGTGCATTAACGATTAATAGACAACGGGCGAGTAATTTTAGCAAAATAGTGGGAGTGATATGAGGAAATGAATCTCGATTCAATCCTTGGATATCGCAGAAGATTTATTTTTACTGCTTAAGATTCGTTGGAACGAATGGATTTACCTTTTATTCGATAATTTGTTTGTCTTATAGAAAGTGAATATACCATTTGTAGTATGCGAATCTAAGACTCGGACTTTTGTTTGATAAAGTCAAAACCACTAAGAAATGCTTTGAAATACGTATATGTACCATCTTAAGAACTATTAAAAGCAATTGGTTTCTATATTTAGATAAACGCTTCTTCATATTCCATAGTTAGTGCATAGTCCCTAAAAGACAAGACTCGAAAGACGGCGCTCAGGTGATTCCTTTCTCCCGATCTGGTTATATTGTCTCAAAGGTTCAATGACTAAGTTTCCTTTCAATCGGGAAAGGATAATGGTTATAAAGAAGTAACATAGCTTGTTCATGACGACCTTCGAGTCGATGAAAGATACAAGCTAGTAGGAGCTTCCGAGTAGTGACTTCTTGTCGATAACTATTCAAACACTCCGGTAAGTTTATCCAAAATATTTTATGGTGTCTCGGATTCTGTCAGAGATGGAGTATTCTATACTCAAAAATGGGCCATCACATAGTCCTAGAGACTGATGTTCGGCCTGCCTCATAGTGAAATGATTTCACTAAGGAAGAAACCATTGAATTGCCTTACATAGTTGTAGATGTGCTACAATACACTGCTTAACTCAATAAAGATATTGGAAGTGAAATAACGGTTTACATTGAAATGTAGAACCGAGAAGTCTACCTAGAATGTGCTTTGGAATTAACGAATAATGAGTGGATTCGGTTCACCCAAATTCCGTCAACATAAGCATTTAGCACATGATGCTTGATGGTAGGGCTGAATTTCACGTACACGCTTCGGTCGATGACCAAATCGTGATATATCTTGAAAAATTGAGGGAAAGTTTCGTTTTCGATTCTTGACATCTGGAAGGGACAGCTATGCTGTTGCATCCTTTTTGATAGAGTCTATGAACAACAAACCTTGAACCTTGAGAGTACGGATACTCAAGGTAGTTACTTCTCGATTAGATCAAACCACATCCAACTTTGGTTGTTGGTGATAACACTAAATACTGCTAAACTAGATCAGAATTTCGATCCACCAAGAAAATAGTGGGAGTATGGTTTATCCATTACCCATTACGGTTTCTGCGGACTTTGTAGTCTGAGGATCGATTGATGACCTATGGCTCTTTTTTGTGAGCGGTATAGGATTACGATAATAGAGGTTGGTTTACAAGCCATAACCACATGAATGGAGTTTGGTACTCGTAGTCGTTCATACTCTTGTAGAACCACCGAGTGTCTCGAGCCCGAGTGGGAGTAATTGGATCTACACGGAAAAGAGTAGAATGAATTCGGTAATTCATGATTTCGTTCAAAAGCAGAAAATAGGGGTGATTCCCTGAGACTTTCTTGCCAAACAAACGGAATCTGGATTCATTCGGAACAGAAGGGTATTGCCTTATGAACTTATGACAGGATGACTGTCAAGGCTTATGTCCTTTGTGGATAAAAAGCAAACCTCTTGGTCATTGGAAGTCATATATTTCTATAATATATGGATTTGACCAGAATATTGATAAGTCTTGTGTAGACTGGATATCAATTTTAGTACAGTAGTGAATATATACATATATATTAGTGTTTGTGAAGGATAACGCTGCACCAGTTGGACTCAACATGGGTGTGTTATCTGAAGTCAGAATCTGACAATGCCACAATTCTCTGCAACAGAGATTTGGACAACATTCTGAAGAGTTTGACTCGGTCGAATTCATTAGAATCAGTCATTGGTTTCCCATCCATCTTATTGGTTAAGATGATGCATCTGTGTATGCAACATTCAACGAGGAAGTTCTACCCTATGCCTCGGGAATGACTCTCAAATCTTCGGATAAAGAGAAATGGGATGGATTCTCTTTGTGACAAGAGATGGTCGAGTTATTGAGCGTCAATTTTGATCGAATCTTAGATTCGGCAGTTAACAAAGCAAGTTTAGTATGTCCTTTAGTATCTTGAGAGAACGAGGAATAATATGCGGACATATTCATGTATGAGCTTGGATATGTGTGATACACTGATTTTGACTTTAAGTCAGATTGAGGATGATCGTTAAAGTCGATCTCGGGCTCAGTGTTTACTCTTGTTGAAGCTATTGCCTGGAGAAATCCAGCAACGCCAACTCGACTTTAACTAGTTGGGTGATTAGCGGCTTCTGTAGTAGCTAGAGAGGCGATATAGCTTAAGGATTTCCTTTCCATATCCTGGGAGTCATTCTAGATTTGGAAGCGGATACCACATCATTGTGCAAACAATGAAGGGGTAGCTTATAAGGATTTCGAAATCATTGGAGTTCAAGAGCATATTGGGTAGGTACCACATGATCGGATGGACCGCGACGTTTCGATTCTACGGATCGCCTCGAGCGAGCCGACAACTGACCGATCATTAAGACCCATGACATTCGGATATAGGTGCTCCCGAGTCACCGACCTATCCTACGACGGCATACTCGGAGTGTACTTTGGAATCAAAATGGTTATGATAAGTTTTGTGGGTACTAAAATACGGGATGAGTCTCCATTGCTTTAGAGCAAGTGGGAGATGTAGTTTCTTTGTAGTTTTAAATAATAGGGTGTGCTCTAAAACAATTAATTACAAGCTTTACGTGCAAGTGGGAGATTGTTAGGTGTGATGCCGAAAGACAATTTTGTAATTGTTTTATTTAATAAATGAAATGATATTATTATTCATATTTATTATTCTCATAATCACCGATGTGACAATAGTATTTACACTACTGAAAACCCTGAGTATATCGTTTATGTAATCACTTAACTCGATGTATGAGATATACACGGAGGATTGAGTTAGTGAAGATGTACTTAAAATACAATTAGTCCGTAGTAAAGTTAATCGAGTATCGGGTCTCCTTTAATGTACTATTAATGCGCCCATAACACGATAGGTGTGATCGTCTTATCCGGACTTTCGGTTAAGGGAACCTAATGGGGCATTTATATATGATAGATATATCATATAGAATTTGGACCGATTTGATCCGGAGTTCTCAATATAATTCCGTAATTGAGAAGTCTTATCGAATCATTAGATGATCATATTATGGATATATCTTAATCATGAGGTGATCACGATCAAGCGCTTGAATCGATTATGAGGTTTGACTTGACGGTTAAGGATTACACCGAGTGCATGTCTGAATTACCCCATCTTGGCATTGTCTTGGATTGAGTGAGTAGTACGTGTTTATCACAGATACGGAATCCATTCCTTCCATTTATGGAAGTAGATGAAACGATTCCTTATGAGTTAATCTGAGACATTGATCGATCCATGGGATTCATATTACACCGATTAGCTACCAAAGTGAGTTATTTGAATTATTGATCACTAGGGGTTAACGGTAAGTAAGACAAGATGTTCGAAAGGGTTAACGGTAACTTCCGATTTAGAATGAATGATCTATGGAGGATTAATCCATATGAAATGATTATATCGGTGGGCGCTTATTACTTTCTCGTGAAGAGATAAATATAATCTTATAATCGGAGGAGTGCGATCACGGATTATGGTGGCATATTCCTGTGATTGATTTATCGAATATAATTATTATGTTCATAAGATAATTATTTATTTGATTTATCGGAGCCACGATTATTAGTCCATAGTCCCGACGCGCCTCCTAATATAGCATGTATATTCTCGGACGTCGAATCCTAATAATATTAATTTAGTTCATGTTGGACTTTATTAAAACGATATGTGAATTAATTGTTTGGTGGACTATTAAATTAGTTGGGCTAAAATAATTAAATATGTGGAAAAGACATTTTCCATAATCTTGGCCCAATTATTGTGTAATGGCAAAATTAATATTACTAGGTCAATATATGTTTGTGGCGCCACATGTGTCTTTATTTTGACAAGGAATTAGTTTTCTTGTGTTTAAAAGACATGTGCATAAAATATTTATTGGATAAATATTTATGGTAAATAATAAAGATAAAAATATTCTTGATTTGTTCTAGAATATTTTGAGATTATCTTTTATTTAATAGGATTATTATAATTGATTTTGTATTAATTATAAAATCCTTGGAGAACAAGATTACTCTCCTATATAAAGAGAGTTCTCCCAAGTCTAAACACACAATAAATTTAAACTTCTCCTCTTAGAGAAGAAGTGATAATTTCGGCCAAGGGGTTTAAGGGAAAATCTTGGAGATTTTCCGGTAGCATATCGGAGGGTTCGAGTCGAAATTCCTTCCACCGGAATTGCTTGGATCACACGTCATGGAAGATCGTGGTGCTCTTCACATCTTCTTGCAATCTTTCCTTTGCGGGTTCTTCAACTTGGATTTAGAGATCCAAGAGGTATGTTCTACAACCCCTTGTAGATGTAGATTCAATGTTTTATTACGTGTATTATATAGATCTAGATCCATAAATCGCTTCCGTTGCGATGATATTTTCCTAACGATGGTATCGATCGCCAAGGGATCTATATTTATTCGTATAAAATATTAGATCTAAGAGTGGAATATCGTGTGTAGATTGCATTATTTTCGTTTTAATTTTATTATTTTCAAAAATTTTATGATGAATGCTTGCGATTGTTGTGGTTGAAGAGATGGATTGGTGTTGGCATTGTTTACTGTTAGATCTATTGTACACTCATATGAATGATGAAAATTCGTTCATATGAGTATAGAAAATATGTAATTTATATTTATTGCAAGTTTAATTTCCAGCAAATAGATCTAGTTTGTAGCTGTTTAGTATTTTTGCTTTTCCCGTTGATCGAACCGTTGAAAAGAAGATCCTCCGGTCAGAATCAAGATTAGAAGAAGATGATCAACTCCACAAATTTTGGCGTCGATCAGGGTCCGTTTCGATATCCGTTTGATGCTGCGAAGAGGCTGCTGTAACAGAAAAACGCAGGATTCACAGATACACTACCTGTGACTTCCTCGATTTTCTGGGAGAGTTTGGACCGTTGAAACGAAAATCCGACCGTTCAGATTGATCAACTTGGAGTTTTGGAGGTACCATAAAAATTTCAGGTCGATCGGGATTCATCTCGATTCCCGATCTGCCTTAGGAAGTCCTTGATGCGGTGCAGTCAAAGTTAGATTCAGCAGCAAGTTGGGCGGTTAACTGGAGAAAATTGACAAGTCAAAGCTCCGATCCAACCGTCCATATTGGAGTTTGAGAAGTGAAGAAAAGATCTGGAAAGTTTCGTCCCGATCCGAGTTCGTTTGGTTTCCCGATCATCGAAGAGTTCGAACAGCTGCAGTTTTTGTTAGAAAGTAGTAAACCCTAGTTAGGGTTTTGTTTTTTTTTTTTTATTATCTAATAGATTAGTTACAAGTGCCAACGATCCATCTCGGTGTTTAAATTTTCCGCAATTTTATTTTTATGTGTTTGATCATAAAATGACATAAAATCGGAATTGCCATGACATGCATCATATCATAAATCCACTCCATGCATACATGTAGAATTTTAATTTTGGCAATTAAAATAGGCATGTATACAAACTCGCGTAATTAGTTGAAATTTAATTAATACGTGGTAATTAATTAATTTAGTAACTAATTAAAGATCCGAGGACGGGTTATGAAATCGTTAGCCTTTCGTGTGTGTTCTCGGTGAACCGCCTTAAAGTTTGAAACGAGATCACGTTTTCAATTCGTAGTGTCTACGAGATTGAATGATGGTAAAAGAACAATAAATCTTGGATAAAAGCGGTTCGCTTTTTAGGTTGGGTGGTCAATCGAGCTTCGCTCAAACGACTTAACCCTCCTAGTGTGATGTATGCACGGGGTCCGGCAAGACTAAGCCAAACCGAGAGCGGAGGGGTGATTCCTTCTAATCTCAATAGGGCTCTCTTGACCCGATTTCGTCCGATCATCACATATGTTCCAACGAATAGGAAGGGTAGGCTTGCCTACGTTACCGACACCATTCGAATCCTTGATTTTATGTGCTTTTATGTTAACATCAAAAGACGTGGTTAGTTAACCCACCACCACTTCCAAAATATTGAGTGGGAGCGGGGAGGCGGCGACCAACCGCACGGCCTCTACTATAGATGCAAGTAAGTGAGAGAAGGGTGGCGCCGCGCGGCGCTTTGATTTCGTCCCCTACGGATGGTGTTCACCCCTATCAACATTCATGGCTTGGTCTCCGAAAGGATAGGATTTACAGGTACTCGTCGGGTCACCGACCTATCCTACGACGGCACACTCGGGCGCACCTAAGAGATCTGATATAGTAGGTCACACTCATCAAGGGTATTTTTGATAAATACCTAGGCTAAAAAAGAAGGTAGTCAATGAATAAAGGGATGTTCGATTCTCGTGGGATGTCTGATTCTCACAAGTAATTCATTGATTTAACCGTTGATCTCTTTGACATACCCTACTAGCGACATCGAGATGCAAGGTTAAAACCTTGGAATGGTAGAGTAGACTTACTTTTAGTTTACAATTCCTAAAATAAAATAATATAGTAGTGTTAAACTTGAATTAATATATGTCATTTTATTTACAGCATTATATCCCTTACTAAATTGCTTAAAAAATTATAATTGACTAGTATTGACTTCGTTCAAAAAGTGGAAAGTAACTAGGACGTTGAACTAGTTAATCGATAATGCAATTATTTTTCGAAAGAGATATTTTCTCTTAAGCCTTTTAAAAAAACCAAGAGTGACATATGGGTATGTCACTAGTGTCATTTGTGTTAAACGGGAGACAAACTTAGTTTGATCAAAGGTGATTTCGGACTTTGAAATTCTTCTAGTGAATTTTAAGTGTGTAGTAATTACACGAGTAAATTTTCTAATTGAAAAATCGGAAAATCATGAAGTGTTACTAGTTGGACGATATTTGGAATTGATGAACTAGTGGGAGCTTTATGATTTATTGTTTTTCTAGAACATTAGAAAAGTGTAATTGACTACACACATAACCGTTCTAATTGAAAAACCGGAAAGTCATGAAATGTCGCTAGTTGGGCGATATTTGGAATCGATGAACTAGTGGGAGTTCTATGATTTGTTGTTTTTCTCGAAACATTAGAATCGTATGGTAAGTGTTTACACGAGAGATTTTCAAATTGAAAAATTGGAAAATCATAAAATAGAGCATTCTTTGGTTAGACGGTATTTGGAACCGATAAACTAGTGGGAGCTTTAATGTTATGATTTGTTGTTTTTACGGTATGATAGAAAATCCGAGAAGTCCTAACAAGTAACAATCGAAATAGACATCCCACGGTTCAAGAGTAGTGTCTACTCAAACGAACATTTGGTTCAAGACTGCTTTCCATTCACGGAAAGTCAAGAATGGGAGAATATGTCTAAAAGTGTTAGTCATCTAAAATCGAGTTGATTTTAAGGCTAAAAACGAAAATTAACAAACCGAAAGTCATAGGATAAGGATAGTGATTTCGGATCACCAACCTATGAATCCTTGGTGATTTTCTCTTAGGCTATGTTCTTTGGAAGAACGAGATAGTTGTGCATTAACGATTAATAGACAACGGGCGTAATTTTAGCAAAATAGTGGGAGTGATATGAGAAATGAATCTCGATTCAATCCTTGGATATCGCAGAAGATTTATTTTTCTGCTTAAGATTCGTTGGAGCGAATGGATTTATCTTTTATTCGATAATTTGTTTGTCTTATAGAAAGTGAATATACCATTTGTAGTACGAATCTAAGACTCGGACTTTTGTTTGATAAAGTCAAAACCACTAAGAAATGCTGAAATACGTATATGTACCATCTTAAGAACTATTAAAAGCAATTGGTTTCTATATTTAGATAAACGCTTCTTCATATTCCATAGTTAGTGCATAGTCCCTAAAAGACAAGACTCAAGGCGGCTCAGGGTGATTCCTTTCTCCCAGTCTGGTTATATTGTCTCAAAGGTTCAATGACTAAGTTTCCTTTCAATCGGGAAAGGATAATGGTTATAAAGAAGTAACATAGCTTGTTCATGACGACCTTCGGGGTCTGATGAAAGATACAAGCTAGTAGGAGCTTCCGAGTAGTGACTTCTTGTCTGATAACTATTCAAACACTCCGGTAAGTTTATCCAAAATATTTTATGGTGTCTCGGATTACGCTGTGGAGATGGAGTATTCTATACTCGAAATGGGCCATCACATAGTCCTGAGACTCGATGTTCGGCCTGCCTCATAGTGAAATGCTTTCACTAAGGAAGAAACCATTGAATTGCCTTACATAGTTGTAGATGTGCTACAATACACTGCTTAACTCAATAAAGATATTGGAAGTGAAATAACGGTTTACATTGAAATGTAGAACCGAGAAGTCTACCTAGAATGTGCTTTGGAATTAACGAATAATGAGTGGATTCGGTTCACCCAAATTCCGTCAACATAAGCATTTAGCACATGATGCTTGATGGTAGGACTGGGAATTTCACGTACACGTTCGGTCAGTGACCAAATCGTGATATATCTTGAAGAATTGAGAGAAAGGTTCGTTATCAGATTCTTGACATCTGGAAGGGACAGCTATGCTGTTGCATCCTTTCTGATAGAGTCTATGAACAACAAACCTTGAACCTTAGAGTACGGATACTCAAGGTAGTTACTTACTGATTAGATCAAACCACATCCAACTTTGGTTGTTGGTGATAACACTAAATACTGCTAAACTAGATCAGAATTTCGATCCACCAAGAAAATAGTGGGAGTATGGTTTATCCATTACCCATTACGGTTTCTGCGGACTTTGTAGTCTGAGGATCGATTGATAACCTATGGCTCTTTTGTGAGCAGTATAGGATTCTGATAATAGAGGTTGGTTTACAAGCCATAACCCTGTGAATGGAGTTTGGTACTCCAGAGCTGTTCATACTCTTGTAGAACCACCTGAGTGTCTCAGGCCCAGTGGGAGTAATTGGATCTACACGGAAAAGAGTAGAATGAATTCGGTAATTCATGATTTCGTTCAAAAGCAGAAAATAGGGGTGATTCCCTGAGACTTTCTTGCCAAACAAACGGAATCTGGATTCATTCGGAACAGAAGGGTATTGCCTTATGAACTTATGACAGGATGACTGTCAAGGCTTATGTCCTTTGTGGATAAAAAGCAAACCTCTTGGTCATTGGAAGTCATATATTTCTATAATATATGGATTTGACCAGAATATTGATAAGTCTTGTGTAGACTGGATATCAATTTTAGTACAGTAGTGAATATATACATATATATTAGTGTTTGTGAAGGATAACGCTGCACCAGTTGGACTCAACATGGGTGTGTTATCTGAAGTCAGAATCTGACAATACCACAATTCTCTCGCAACCAGAGATTTGGACAACATTCTGAAGAGTTTGACTCGGTCGAATTCATTAGAATCAGTCATTGGTTTCCCATCCATCTTATTGGTTAAGATGATGCATCTGTGTATGCAACATTCAACGAGGAAGTTCTACCCTATGCCTCAGGAATGACTCTCTAAATCTTCGGATAAAGAGAAATGGGATGGATTCTCTTTGTGACAAGAGATGGTCGAGGTTATTGAACGTCAATTTTGATCGAATCTTAGATTCGGCGATTAACAAAGCAAGTTTAGTATGTCCTTTAGTATCTTGAGAGAACGAGGAATAATATGCGGACATATTCATGTATGAGCTTGGATATGTGTGATACAATCGATTTTGACTTTAAGTCGATTGAGGATGATCGTTAAAGTCGATCTCGGGCTCGATGTTTACTCTTGTTGAAGCTATTGCCTGGAGAAATCCAAAGAACGCCAACTCGACTTTAACTAGTTGGGTGATTAGCGGCTTCAGTGTAGTAGCTAGAGGCGATATAGCTTAAAGATTTCCTTTCCATATCTGGGAGTCATTCTAGATTTGGAAAGCGGATACTACATCATTGTGCAAACAATGAAGGGGGTAGCTTATAAGGATTTCGAAATCATTGGAGTTCAAGAGCATATTGGGTAGGTACCACATGATCGGATGGACCGCGACGTTTGATTCTACGGATCGCCTCGAGCCGACAACCCGATCGATCATTAAGACCCATGACATTCAGATATAGGTGCTCCCGAGTCACCGACCTATCCTACGACGGCATACTCGGAGTGTACTTTGGAATCAAAATGGTTATGATAAGTTTTGTGGGTACTAAAATACGGGATGAGTCTCCATTGCTTTAGAGCAAGTGGGAGATGTAGTTTCTTTGTAGTTTTAAATAATAGGGTGTGCTCTAAAACAATTAATTACAAGCTTTCGTGCAAGTGGGAGATTGTTAGGTGTGATGCCCGAAAGACAATTTTTGTAATTGTTTTATTTAATAAATGAAATGATATTATTATTCATATTTATTATTCTCATAATCACCGATGTGACAATAGTATTTACACTACTGAAAAAACCCCGAGTATATCGTTTATGTAATCACTTAACTCGGTGTATGAGATATACACGGAGGATTGAGTTAGTGAAGATGTACTTAAAATACAATTAGTCCGTAGTAAAGTTAATCGAGAGTATCGGGTCTCCCTTTAATGTACTATTAATAATGCCATAACACGATAGGTGTGATCGCCTTATCCGGACTTTCGGTTAAGGGAACCTAATGGGGCATTTATATATGATAGATATATCATATAGTATCGGACCGATTTGATCCGAGTTCTCAATATAATTCCGTAATTGAGAAGTCTTATCGAATCATTAGATGATCATATTATGGATATATCTTAATCATGAGGTGATCACGATCAACCGCTTGAATCGCATGAGGTTTGACTTGACGGTTAAGGATTACACTCGAGTCCAGAATCTGAATTACCCCATCTTGGCATTGTAATGGATTGAGTGAGTAGTCTGTGTTATCACAGATACGAATCCATTCCTTCCATTTATGGAAGTAGATAGACAGCCTCCCTTTATGAGTTAATCCTGAGACATTGATCGATCCATGGGATTCATATTACACCGATTAGCTACCAAAGAGTTATTTGAATTATTGATCACTTTGGGGTTAACGGTAAGTAAGGACAAGATGTTCGAAAGGGTTAACGGTAACTTCCCGATTTAGAATGAATAGTCATGGAGGATTAATCCATATGAAATGATTATATCAAATGGGCGCTTATTACTTTCTCGAAGAGATAAATATAATCTTATAATCGGAGGAGTGCGATCACGGGATTATGGTGGCATATTCCTCGTGATTGATTTATCGAATATAATTATTCGCTCATAAGATAATTATTTATTTGATTTATCGGAGCCGATTATTAGTCCATGGTCCCCGACGTGCCTCCTAATATAGCATGTATATTCTCGGACGTCGAATCCTAATAATATTAATTTAGTTCATGTTGGACTTTATTAAAACGATATGTGAATTAATTGTTTGGTGGACTATTAAATTAGTTGGGCTAAATAATTAAATATGTGGAAAAGACATTTTCCATAATCTTGGCCCAATTATTGTGTAATGGCAAAATTAATATTGACTAGGTCAATATATGTTTGTGGCGCCACATGTGTCTTTATTTTGACAAGGAATTAGTTTTCTTGTGTGTTAAAAGACATGTGCATAAAATATTTATTGGATAAATATTTATGGTAAATAATAAAGATAAAAATATTCTTGATTTGTTCTAGAATATTTTGAGATTATCTTTTATTTAATAGGATTATTATAATTGATTTTGTATTAATTATAAAATCCTTGGAGGACAAGGATTACTCTCCTATATAAAGAGAGTTCTCCCAAGTCTAAACACACAATAAATTTAGACTTCTCCTCTTAGAGAGAAGAAGTGATAATTTCGGCCAAGGGTTTAAGGGAAAATCTTGGAGATTTTCCGGGTAGCATATCGGAGGGTTCGAGTCGAGAATTCCTTCCACCGGGAATTGCTTGGATCACACGTCATGGAAGATCGTGGTGCCCTTCACATCTTCTTGCAATCTTTCCTTTGCGGTTCTTCAACTTGGATTTAGAGATCCAAGAGGTATGTTCTACAACCCCCTTGTAGATGTAGATTCAATGTTTTATTACGTGTATTATATAGATCTAGATCCATAAATCGCTTCCGTTGCGATGATATTTTCCTAACATCTTCCAGGTGGCCTATTAATAGAATGGTGGAGCTCTTGGCTAATTTATCTAAAGGGGTTAATGAGGCTGCTATTAGTAGGAAAGTGGAAAAATAATATGTCAGTTTCTGATAATGTTAACGAAGAACAAAAAAGTGATTATAATAATGTGGTTCCTAAGGAAGCTGCCCGTTTCTACAGGGTAATCTCCTCTAGGAATGGTACCCAAAAGAAGGAAAAAGAAGGAAGATGTTGTAGAATCTTCAAGGAGTCAACTTCTACAGGAATCAAATATGACTGCTGCTAAAATTTAACAAGATGGCGTTGCTCTTAAACCAATAAGGAAGAGGAAATTTGTTGCTAAAAAGACTAATGAATTTAAGGTTCCTCTGGATTTTGATACTTCAGAGAGTCGTTTTATAGACAAGAGGAAAACTCTTGAATCAGAGGATCTTCAACCTCATAGTCTTGTTGAACCAATTGATAAAAAGCTATGTATTGGTTAACCAACGTTTTTTTTTTTGTAGTTTTGTAGAGTGAAAGAAGCCAATCCTATGTGGTTTCTACAGGAACAATTAGGATTATGGCGTGGAATTATCATAGGAGGTAAATAGACTCCACTGCCCAAGTATTATCCTTTTAAGTGAAATTAAAAAGAAAGAAAGTAGTTTGGTAAGTACTAGCAAAAGACAGAAGTTTTATCATGTCTGCAGTGTTAATCCTTCTGGTATGATAAGTGAGCTTGCTCGTGGAAAGAAATTTTGAATATTACATATGTTGTCTCAACCAGCTTTACCATCAAAGTTTGCATCAAAGATGACTACTGGTCCGTATTGGTAGTTTGTTGGGGTTTACATGAGCCTCTCACCTTCTCACTGACTGAAGCAGCGATCATTTCTACAAAACATAATGGCTTTTGGGCGGGGGTACTCATTTCATTTTGGGTGGTGATTTTAATGACATCCTTGACCATAAAGAAAAAAGAAGAATGAGCATTCAGGCCTAACAATTGTTGGAATAATTATAGTAGTGTATCGGTTTGCTAATATGCTGAGAGATGAGCAACATGATTTTGTAGAAACATAAATCATAAAGATGAACACATAGCATGAAAACTTTATTCATATATTCATTATACTACAACACATAGAACAAAATATGCGGAAAGCAAAATATAAACGCGAAAACTTATTGTGACTGAGGCGAGTTTAGAACTCTGTCCTTAAGACATAATTGCCCCGCCCATGGTGCACACAGTTTATAGCAATGCATCTCCCAAGATACAACAGTCTATATTTTCGGGTTCTTGCACTTAAATGAGGAAAGCAAGGAACTGATAGGGCCTTTGATTATCTCTGACAATGCAAGTGTTTGTGTTTATTTCTGCAGAGTAATGGTATGAAAAATGTTGTGTTATTTTTATTCAAAAGTGTGGTTTATGTAGGCAGAGATTGGAGGCAATGAACAGAAAGAACTGTTCAAAAATCGCAGGAAGAAAGAGTTACATCTGTTCAGAAATGGAAGTTGAAGCAGTTTTCTGTTCAGAATTATTTTCGTTGAGCTGGTCCAAAAAATTAAAAAATTAATATTGGGCCAAGCCAAGCCCAAAGCCCGTGCATGAACCGAGCCGCCGCCGGCGCGCACGCGAACCAACAAGCATCTAAGTCCTCCCTCCTTCACAAAATTCTCTTGCCCCTTGGGGCTTGCCCTTCTATGAAACTCTCCCACTTATATAGTGAGCATCTTTAGTTTCATTGCCAATGTGGGACAAATGGAGCACACTTCCATTATAACACCCACATAAATTACTCTACCTTTAGGTATTAATTTTTCATTCACCCGATATCGGAATCGAGTGCCTAACATCAACTACTATCTTAGTAGTTTCCAATAATAGTTTTAGCTCCCGGAAAATCATTCCATAAGTAATTAAAAATTGAGCCTAAAGTGGATTGTTCGCCACTTACACTTAGACCCGGTTTGAGCTAAATTACCATTAAAGTTCCAACAACAATTCCTTTTTTGCTTTCAAGAGTTTTGTTGCAGATAATGATTTGTCTGATCCAAGCCTAGTTGGTCATTCTTGAACTCGGAGAAGATCTTTTAGGTTATTGGACTCTAAATCTTAGGCTACTGATTATGATGAGGCTTGTGTATTCTATTTGGACATGGATGCTTCTGATCACTGCATATTATTACTTGACTCATCTCCTATCTTTTTGAGAGGGAAGAAAAAGTTTTACTTTGACAACATGTGGATTTCTAAGCCTGGATTTTTTGAAGTTGTGACTGATGGGTAGTCGAAGAATATTCTGGGCAAATATCAATATTAGTTTTGATGAAAAATCAAAGAGGTTAGAATGAGGCCAAATAATTGAAAGAAAGGTGCTTGTCCCAGCTCTGCTTTGAGGATTCAAGCTATTAAAGATCAAATCCAACAAGCTTTTGATGGAATGAATGTTTATAATCACATTATATAAGTCTTCTAAAAAATAGCTGAAAAATGCTAATTTGGATGAAAAGAGGTTCTGAAGTCGAAATTCTCGCTTAAATGGTTCAAAGAGAAGGATAAAATACTCACTTCTTTCACTCTTATGTGCAAGGCATGAAAAAGCAAAAAAATTTATGTTTGCGGTTTTATGCAAAGCAGTGATAAAATATAATAAATAAAACCGATGTCAACCCCAAGTGCGAAGGTTCGCAGCTATAGTGATGAAACCGGGTCGTATCCGCAGGGACTTGTACGAAAAATAGTGTTTCCGCCTTCGATTTTTGTAAGGTTTATAAATACGATCTTGGATTAAAGAACGAAATAAATGTTTCAAAAGCGAAAAGAACAACTACTACTTATCAAATCTTTTTCTAACAACTATGATTAAAACAACTAGAACACACCTTTGATCCACCACCCCACTGAAATTAACAAGAAAATCGCATATTCATTCGTAAGTCTTGGATTATTATCTACTAAAGCGGCGTTTCCTCTCTCGATTCTACACCTTTAATTAGTACACCTCTCGGTTTGACTAAAGCTCTACTTAAACAAAGATATGGATATAAAATCCTAATCTAACAATATTCTCCCTCAACTTTCGTTTGTTAGAAGAAATATTATCACTCTCCTTCACGGCAATCTATGAATTTATCAACTATCGTATGTCTAAATTCAATCAGCATGCAACACAAGTATAGTCATACACATTGCACATAAACAATTCAAAACATGAAGGAAGAACAAGAAACTTACTAGAACGAATAAATGCAAAATCCTTGTTTAAATCCGGTGATGGTGGCTTCACATGGTGGTCCTAGCCTCAGGCCTTTAGCCACTCATCTTCATAATAAAAACCATAATTGCTGAATCGAAATTGAAAAGAAAAATAAAAACCTAATTATGAATCTAATTTATGCTAATGTATTCTTGTGAATATTTTTGGACGTCCGTTTCTGCTCGAATGGATGCTGCTTATATAGGAGTTTGTGGCCGACATAGGGAAGGATCTAGAAAACGCGTCGAATTAAATTCTGCAGCCTCGGTAGACCGAACCTCTTGGCTCGGTCGACCGAGCGTGCCACTTCTCTGCGTTCACACTGTGCTTCGTAAAACGTGTTCCCCACTCCACTCTTTCGCTCTGATCTGATTTATTCTTCAAATGCTGATCCGATTTTCTCCTTTATTTTGAAATCCTTGATTGAATGACATAAATCTTCTCAATAAATAATATCCCCTTGCATTTCTTTATTTTCTACAAAATTATTGTTACACCAAGTCATCGAGTAATAATAATAATAAAATGTGTAACAAAATAACATTTAATCCCAATATTTCCTCCTAATTAAATTATAAACCCTCAATGAACATTATATGAATTTATTGGTTAAAAACATGCTTTTCTCATTTATTTCCTTTAAAAACAAGGTAAATTGTTTAGGATTAAGCCCGAAAATATAGTAAAATATACCCTAAACAACTCCCCCACACTTAGCTTTTTGCTTGTCCCCGAGCAAAACAAACAACGACAAACTATCAAAAACCCACATAATTTGACACGAGATGTAGTCATGCTCACATCAAGCTAGTATCTAGCAAATCGAACTCACTCAGTGATTGTGTGTGTTGAACCCGCTAAACTTCCACCGATCCTCTCTTGATGTATTAAATCAAGCACTAACAGTCATCCGGTTAAATAAACGAAGTTCGTTCTGTCTACAGCACTTACCCTACAAAAACTATTTATCAAGAACAAAGTAACCAACTCACATTTAAATTCCTTTACTTGGTGCCAAGAAAATACCTTCCAGGTCTCTACTGGGTTTAGATCAACTCGACTCAGAGTTCCAAAAGGCCTATATTTTCTTCCATCGTCGCGTCTCAAAAGTATAACACTCTCCCCACTTTTTAGGCAAATCACCCCGAGATCACTCAAACCTATATCTTTGTCCAAGGTAAACCACGCTCCCAATTGGGGCGGATCCAAGTGGACTCGAGGTGACGGTCGCAAACAACTTCCATAATTTAATTTTTCAAAATTTTCCTTTTTTTTTCAAACTCTTTGGAAACTCCCGGTCAGGTATCATTTCTAACACATTCAAGACTTTTAAGGTTCTCAAGACACTAAGGTACTTAGATTCTAACTGTGAGTATAGTACGAGTTCTTAACTTTCATCAGTGCTAAGTAAGTGGTTATCTGCAGCTAGAATTGGCTATCCCTTAACTAACCGGAGACTATTAAATTTTTGGTTCCTCATCTAACAGGTTCGTGTACTGAGGTTGAAGTGAGTATCTGATCTACCAAACCTATTCTTAGAACATGATATGACTACTGATAACAATTAAAGGTGCCAAGTTACAAAACTAGCATGTCATTGAAGTTACTCGGGACTCACAAATTTTCAAAAATTTTATCAAATTTTTCAAAGGAGCAAAACTAGATAACATGTAAAACAAACCAGTAAAACAAACCAATAAACCCTCCCCCACACTTAAGTTACATGATGTCCTCAGCATGTGCAAAATAAGAAAACTTAGCTGGTTGTAATTCGAAAGTTGCAATTCTGGAAGTGGTCGCGAGTCAGATCCATAAATGCTTGAAGAAATCAGTAGACTGTGGACCATCCACCGGTAAACTGATATCATCTGAAAGCTCACAATCGCTATCGCAAATATCCTGCACACATGGGGAAACAAGACGTACCTCGGGGGTAGGGGCACAAAAGATGATAGACAAGGCAATATCATGGAACAAAGCAGAAGCAATGCAAAAATTGATAATAACCAAATCTATGTGAAATGTAGTGCACAAATGTAATATCGAGAGTACTGGGGTACATGAGGAAATAAAAAGAAACAAACAGGGGTCATGATGTGGGCAATCGTCCAAGTCTGAGATCCATAGTCGAAATCGCTAGGTGGAAAACATTAGCAACCAACAAGAGAAACAAAGTAAAAATAAACTACAAACAAAAAGAAAAAGATATCTAGGTTACCGTCCTAGTAGGGCTTAATTATAGTCGGGAGCTCGACTAACCAATAAAAACTCAACCGGGGTCAGGCCAGTGAAACCTCATCCCGGAATTATTCTCGACCTTCTCGGGGTCAACAGGCTGGAATCCACAGGAACAAAGTCTCGCCAACGTCTTGGCCATATCATCAAACTTCTGTATCCACTTCGTACCTATGATTCTTCTCTTCTTCTTCTTAGGTTTCTGTTTCACAAGCCGAGGTGCAACATCAGGGAGCACAACTTCATCAAAGAACTCACAGAGATGTAAATCATCGGTGCCGAAGGATCGGAGCCGGTTTGACTAGGGACGTCATTCAGATAGAAAACCACCGGTCGTTCCTTTTGTTGACCAATATAGTGTTTTAACCGATGACCATTTACTCTGAACAACCCGCCCTGCTTATCTTTCAAATCGACTGCTCCACTAGGGAATACCTGAAAGATTTCAAAGGGGCCAGACCAACGGCTGCGTAGCTTACCAGGAAACAGATGTAACCTGGTATTATACAGTAAAACCCACTCGCCCGCTTTGAATTCCCTAATCTTGATTTTCTTGTCGTGAAAGCGCTTTAGTCCTTTCCTTCTTGATTCTCGAGCTCTCGTGAGCACGGAGTCTGAACTCATCAAGCTCCTCGCAATCGCAATAATCGCTTTCTCTGCATAATCGGCTATCGAAATTCAAGAATTTAATAGCCCGAGCGCTCTGTGCTCAAGCTCGATTGGCGGTGGCGAGCCTTGCCATAAACCATCTCAAACGGAGACGTGCCAATAGGAGTCTTGAAAGGCATCCCAGTAGGCCCAGAGCACATCATCCATTTACGACTCAGATCCGTCTATTAGAATTCACCGTCTTCTCAAGAATGCTCTTGAGGCTTGATTTACTCACTTCAACTTGTCCACTCGTCTGCGAGGGTGATAGGGGGTAGCGATTTTGTGTTTTACCCCATATCGTTCTAAAATCTTGTCTAGTGGGGTATTGCAAAAGTGAGTTCCTCAAATCAGCGATGAGGGCTCGTGGACGACCAAACGCGTGAAAATATTTTTCTTCAGGAAGTTCTTGACCACCTTGTGGTCGCTCCAGCGATGTTGCTATCGCCTCCACCCACTTTGATACGTAGTCGACGCATGAGACGAGAATGTACTTGTTCCCATCACGAAGATGGAAACGGTCCCATGAAATCAATACCCCATCGTCGAAAACCTCGCATTCTTGGATGGGGTGGAGGGCATGTCCATTCGCCGAGAAAGTTTACCGGTCGTTGGCACACGGTCACACCACACAAAGTTCTCAGTATCCTTAAAAATTGTTGGCCAATAGAAACCGGATGAAAAATCTTCGCAGCTAGTCTTCCCGACTCCATAATGACCTCCCACGGAGTCCACCATGGCATTGCTCCATAATGTCCTCTGCTCCGAACTCGGGGACACACCTACGGAGCAATCCATCCTTGCAACGCTTGAAGAGAATGGGATCGTCCCACACATAATAGTTCAAATCCGAAAAGAATTTCTTCTTTTGCCGATAAGTCGTCGGGTCCGGATATACTGCGCTCAAGAAGTTTGCAAAGGTGCAAACCAAGGAGAACCTTTTCGAGATGGGCGGGAGCAACCTCGCACACATCAATGGTCATGAGTTGCTCGGTTGGAAAATCAATTCCAATCTCATCCGACTCTACACGAGGATCGTCGGTCACCGAGACACATGTGGTCGGCTACCACATTCTCGCTACCCTTCTTGTCCCGGATATGAACATCAAACTCTTGTAAAATCAAGATCCATCTCAACAAACGAGGCTTGGCATCGGCCTTGTTCAATGAGATATTTCAATGCGAGAATGGTCTCGTCCGGACCGTGACCTCCGACCCAAGCAAGTAGCTTCTAAATTTATCCATGGCAAAAACCACGCCAACAACTCCTTCTCGGTTGTTGCATAATTTACTTATTTGGGTTTAAAGTGTGACTAAGCGTAGTAGATGGGTCGGAACCTTCCGTCCCACTCTCGACCTAGCACCGCGCCCATTGCATAATTAGAAGCATCACACATAAGCTCGAAGGAGCTTTCGGTGGGTGCTATAAGAATTGGCGAGGTAACCAACTTGTCTTTTAGTTCTGTAAACGCTCTTTCACACTCAGGGGTGAAAATAAATTTCACACCTTCTCTTAAGAGAGATGACAAAGGCTTGGCTATTTTAGAAAAGTCTTTGATGAATCGCCTATAGAAGCCGACATGACCCAAGAATCCTCTTACTTCTCTTGCATTTTTGGGGTATGTCATTTTTTCAATAGCTTCTACCTTCGCTTTGTCGACCTCAATACCTTCTTTGGACACCTTGTGTCCCAGAACAATTCCCTCTTCCACCATCAGGTGGCACTTCTCCCAATTTAAGACTAAGTCTTTTTCTATGCACCGGGACAAAACTTTATCAAGATTGTGTAAACAGTGGTCGAAACTGTCCCCAAACACAGAGAAGTCATCCATAAAAATCTCCATCACCTTCTCCACTAAACCATCAAAGATAGCCAGCATACATCTTTGAAATGTAGCCGGTGCGTTGCAAAGACCAAATGGCATTCTTCGATGGCGAAGGTGCCTGAGGGACAGGTGAAGGTAGTCTTTTCTTGATCAGTGGGGTCGATAGCTATCTGAAAGTATCCTGAATAGCCATCCAGAAAACAATAATATTGCTTGCCACTAAGCCTCTCAAGGAGCTGGTCAATGAATGGCAAGGGAAGTGGTCTTTTAGAGTTACCTCATTTAGTCTTCCTGTAATCAATGCAAACTCTGTACCCAGTGGACTTGCCGTAGGGCAATCTCTCCCCCTTTTCATTCTTCTCGATGGTGATCCCTCCTTTCTTTGGCACCACCTGAGTGGGGCTCACCCATTCACTATCGGCTATTGGGTAGATGATACCCATGTCAAGCAATTTGATGATTTCCTTCTTAACGACCTCCTGCATGTGAGGGTTTAGCCTTCTCTCGAGTCAGCGCACTTTCTTCGATCCTCAACAGTCCTGATCTTGTGCATACTGAGATATCGTGGCTTATCCCTGATATCTCCCACTTGCCAACCAAAGGCTAGGATATTATCTTGCAAAGACTTTGATAAGCTTTTCTTCCTCCTTTGGTTCTAACTTAGATGAAATAATCAAAGGAGCTTATCACCGTCCCTCGAGAAAAATGTATTTCAAGTGTTGAGGCAAGGGTTTCAACACTAAATCGACGGTGGCTCCTCCACACTTGGTCTTAATTTATCGCCCTTAAGCTCCAGATCTCCAAGCTTATCATAAGGGCTCAAGCATCATGGCCTCCCGGCCAGGCAGGGGTTTCATCCCCTTTTTCAAATCTGGCCATGTCACCATGCCTCTTCCTCATTTTCTTTCTTACCATCTCCTGGTAATCGTAACTTTCCTTTTCCTCCTTCTCAATCTCTTCTAAAAATTATTCCACTCCTCATCACCCAAGTTGCAGTTGTTTATTGAATTCTTCCTCATCCCAACGCCCATGAACACTTGTTCATCATACTCATCAGTGAAATCGTCCTCAATAGCTAAACAAGTGTCACTTTGGATCGTGCTTCAACGCATTGCCCACATTGAACTTTACACTCTCATCCTCCAAATGTAGGGTTATCTCGCCACCTGTGTAGGAATCTAGTAAGGCACGGGCGGTTGCAAGAAAAGGTCTTCCAAGGATCAAGGGTGTTTTCTCATCATTGGTCATGTCCATGATTACCCAATCAATTTGGGTATATGAAGTTCTCAACCTTGACCAACACATCTTCTACGCCCCCTTGCATACTTCACACTTCTATCTGCAAGTTGAAGAGAAATGGGTCTAAGAGTAATAGATTGATCCAATCCAAGAGATTGGAAGATTGAAGTAGACATCAGATTGATTGATGCCCCCGAATCGCATAAAACATTATGGAAGTCCATGTTCCCGATAGTACACGAAATCGTGAATTTACGAGTCGGGACACTTCACGAGAAGTTTAGTCTGACCGATTGCGGAGCATTCTTCATTCAACACTATGTGCTCGAGCTCTTGAAGCTTCTTCTTCGAACTCACTGCGTCCTTTATAAACTTTGTATACTTTGGCATCCCTACCAAAAGATCAACTAATGGAATGTTTGCCTCAATATTCTTGAGCAAATCGATAACCTTCTTATACTCCTTATCGACTGTTAATGACAGCTTGTTCTTGCTAGGTGGGTAAGGGAGATCAGCAAAGTCCTCCTCAGTGAAGTTCTTCTTTGCCGTCTTATGATTGATTGCTTTGTCTTCCCTATCTTTCCACCTCACATGCTTCCTAACTCAACTTAGAATCCGACTTCTTTTGGCCCGAGATTCTCAACTCTCACATTTCTTTGAATTTCCTTTTTCACTTGGCTCAACGGCCGTCCCAAGATCCTCATACGAGGAGAAAGAAGATCTTCCCTCCCCGCCTCTCTGCTCGCGCAGAGGGGCTATTCGTTTCCTGGTTGGCCTGACCGCCCGACCGCTTTCCTACTCCTCGATTTACGACATTCAACTCATCTTGACCATAGTTCCATGGTGCAGCCAGGTCGGTGCAAGTATTCTGGTCATTCTCGACCACGTTAACCCCTCGGGGGTTCTTCTCAGTAAAACTCGGCAGCTGACCTTGAGGTCGACTTGCTTGCTGCCCCGAAATCTGTCCCATTTGCACCTCTAGATTTCTCACTGTACTGGTCAAAGTACTCAATGCATTTGCCAACTGAGTGTTGGCCGTGGCTTGCTCACTCAACTTTTGTTCTAAGATCTGAAATGATTGATTATGATTTTGATTTTGATTGACCGGTGGATTATTGTTCCATGCCGGTCGAGAGTTGGTTTGAAAATTGCTCAGATTAGGCCTAGGGGCTGGAAATCGATGGGGATTTGCTACCTGAAGGTCACTCCGATGAATTAAACCCTTGAGTGTTCTCGATTCGACCCAAAGGTCGATAATTTTGAGAATCCGAATGCATTCACCTCCTCTCGAATGCGGCAATAGAGGACATTGATGGAACGTGTGCCCAATAGTATCGCAATTTTGGCAGACAACGTTGTTTTGCACAGCTTTGACCTGAGGGATCGGGTCAAGCTGGCACTGATTACTGCGATGGCCTTGGCCATGGCAGTTGTCACATACAAGACTTTGAACATTCATTGCCGCCACTTGCTTCTGTAGTGCGGCTAACTGAGCCTTTAGAAGTGTGGTCTCATCTACCTCATACTTCCACTGAGTCGAGCTCTTACATTGGATGCACCTTTATAGGTAGGGGCATAATTATACTGCAAATATCTTCAAACAACGTCCATCCTCTTCGGTGTCTTTCTCGAGAAAATGCACCTCCAGTGAGAACTATTCACCATTCCCTTGGTCAATTCAGTCAAACCACTATAGAAAGTGTTGACCAACCTTTGTTTATCCAGCCCATGGTGGGGGCACTTTCTCAAGAGAGACTTAAATCGTTTCCATGCATCGCAAAATGATTCCCTCTCGGTTTGCACAAAAGTGAATATCTGATTCAGAAGATGAGCCGTCTTTGCAGGTGGAAAGTACTGGCTCAGAAATTCTTTCTCCAACTCCTCCCACGAAGTAATGGAGTCGACTGGTAAAGATTTATACCATTCTTTCGCTTCTCCCTTCAGTGAGAAGGGAAAAAGTTTCATCCTCAGGGCGTCCTCAGTGACCCCTTTGATTAAAGTAGTCCCGTACGATTCTAGAAATGAGTGAATGTGATCGTGTGGGTCCTCAGTGGAGAAGCCATGGAATGTGGAACCTCTCACCAAGTTGATTAAAGAAGTTTTGAGTTCGAAATTATCAGCCGTGATTTCAGGAATCACGACTGCAGGATTTACTTTCACAGTAGATGGCATGGCATAGTCTGCCAATGTCCTTTGATCTGCCATTTCCTCAACTTGGGCTTCTTCCTCAACGTATTCTTCAGGGTCGTTTGCCTCGTCCGTCGATCCGGCGAGTCGAGCCAAACGTCTATTCGGTCGAACGATGGTTCGCTCTAGCTCCGGGTTATATAAAAGTGGTCCCCCGTGAGTTCGAGTTTGCATAAACCACGTTCGAACCAAATGTTAGGTCAAAATAAATTTTTTTTTTTATTTTATTCTTTAATTTTTTTTTATTTTTTTATAAAATTAAGTATAATCCTTTAATTAGACTCAACAACTAAAAACTAAACTAAAACAGGACTCAAAGCAGGCTCAAAAACGCAAATAAAATGAATGAATCTTTGTAAGACTATCACGAGCGAAGCAGAGAAAGAAAAATTAAAAATAACTCTCGGTCGACCGAGAGAGAGGTGAGTTCGATCGACCAATTTGAATTTTTTTTTTTTTTTTTTTTTTTTTTAAGATTAGTACGCACTGAATTAGCGACCGTCCGAAATTACAGACCGAAACGAAAACTTTCCGTGCCAAGTCCCAAACGGCGCCAAAAACTTGTTTGCGGTTTTATGCAAAGCAGTGATAAAATATAATAAATAAAACCGATGTCAACCCCAAGTGCGAAGGTTCGCAGCTATAGTGATGAAACCGGGTCGTATCCGCAGGGACTTGTACGAAAAATAGTGTTTCCGCCTTCGATTTTTGTAAGGTTTATAAATACGATCTTGGATTAAAGAACGAAATAAATGTTTCAAAAGCGAAAAGAACAACTACTACTTATCAAATCTTTTTCTAACAACTATGATTAAAACAACTAGAACACACCTTTGATCCACCACCCCACTGAAATTAACAAGAAAATCGCATATTCATTCGTAAGTCTTGGATTATTATCTACTAAAGCGGCGTTTCCTCTCTCGATTCTACACCTTTAATTAGTACACCTCTCGGTTTGACTAAAGCTCTACGAAACAAAGATATGGATATAAAATCCTAATCTAACAATATTCTCCCTCAACTTTCGTTTGTTAGAAGAAATATTATCACTCTCCTTCACGGCAATCTATGAATTTATCAACTATCGTATGTCTAAATTCAATCAGCATGCAACACAAGTATAGTCATACACATTGCACATAAACAATTCAAAACATGAAGGAAGAACAAGAAACTTACTAGAACGAATAAATGCAAAATCCTTGTTTAAATCCGGTGATGGTGGCTTCACATAGTGGTCCTAGCCTCGTGCCTTTAGCCACTCATCTTCATAATAAAAACCATAATTGCTGAATCGAAATTGAAAAGAAAAATAAAAACCTAATTATGAATCTAATTTATGCTAATGTATTCTTGTGAATATTTTTGGGCGTCCGTTTACGCTCGAATGGATCTTTGCTTATATAGGAGTTTGTGGCCGACATAGGGGAAGGATCTAGAAAGCGCGTCGAATTAAATTCTGCGACCTCGGTAGACCGAACCTCTTGGCTCGGTCGACCGAATAGAACGGCTTTCGGTCGACCGAGCGTGCCACTTCTCTGCGTTCACACTTTGTGCTTCAGTAAACGTGTTCCCCACTCCACTCTTTCGCTCGATCGATTTATTCTTCAAATCTTGATCCGATTTTCTCCTTTATTTTGAAATCCTTGATTGAATGACATAAATCTTCTCAATAAATAATATCCCTTGCATTTCTTTATTTTCTACAAAATTATTGTTACACCAAGTCATCGAGTAATAATAATAATAAAATGTGTAACAAAATAACATTTAATCCCAATATTTCCTCCTAATTAAATTATAAACCCTCAATGAACATTATATGAATTTATTGGTTAAAAACATGCTTTTCTCATTTATTTCCTTTAAAAACAAGGTAAATTGTTTAGGGATTAAGCCCGAAAATATAGTAAAATATACCCTAAACAACTTATCACCAATAATATGGATCAAAGCTCTAGAGGCTGGTGCGTCTCTTCCAATGAAATTGGCAAGCAGTTTCAAAGCCTTTGCATGAACTTATCCAAAGACTCTGGTAACAAATTTTCCTCTCTTAATGTTTTTAATGATATACAACCGTTGATAACCTTATGTATGAATCAGCAATTATTGAAAGAAGTCTCAAAAGCCTAAATTAGGAAAGCTATTTTTCAAAAGAAATCAAATCCAGCCCCAGGACTGATTGCTATGTCCTCAACATTTTTTAGAAATTGCTATCACATTATTAAAAATGGCGTTGTCAATTCTTTCAAAGATTTCTTAATCCTGGGAAGCTCCAAAAAAAGATAATCATTCATGTATTGCCTTGTTTCCCAAAGTTTCTTCTTCAATTGAAGTCACCCGTTATAGACCTATTAGTCTTTGCAATGTTATTTAGTTATTTATAATAATATTTCTCCAAAGTCCTTGCCAATGGGGTGAAAAATGTTAAATATTTTTGTATAGTGACAATCAAGGCGCTTTTTCTCTTGGCAAACAATTTTTTGATACTTACATTATTGCTCATTAATCATTGCATTAAGATTAACAAGTGAAAAGGTAAGTATCTTATATGGCCTTAAAGTTGGATATCTCTATAGCCTTTACATATTTGAATGATTTTTCTTAACTTTTATCAAGAAAATTTTGGGTTTCTCTCTTAAATTGGTTGACCTGATTTTGGAATGCATTTCTTTTGTATCCTATTCTTTCTTCATTGATGGAGACAAAATTGGTTTTGTTAAGCCTACTCTTTTATCATTAATGGTCACAAAATTGGTTTTGTTAAGCCCTCAAGAGTTGTTAGGCAAGGAGATTCTTTATTTATCAATTGCTAAAGGCTTTTGATTTAGATGAAAACATCTTAGGTATTAAAAGTTGATTTGATACCTATTTATCAATTCCTAAAGGTTTCTGATTTAGTTGGAAGCATCATAGGTATTAAAATCTATCTTAGGAGTCCAGTTATTAATCATCTTTTCTTTATAGACGATCCTCTCTCATTTTGACTACTCCTAAAAAGTCTGCAATCTCTATGTTGGAAGATTTTTCTAACTATGAATCTGTCTCTAGACATGCTATTAACATCTCTAAGTCTCCATTCTTCTTTAGCAAAAATGTCATTATTACAAAAAATGAGTCTATTAATTTGTTATTAAAAAAATGAAGGAATAAGGTTAGAAACTGGAAAAATAAATTTCTTAATTAGGATGGAAAAGTTGTTATTGCTTTCCTTTGTTCTTACTATCTAGCCTAATTTCGTTATGTCCCTCCAAAGCTGTTTGTATGTTGTCATATGATAAAAACATAAATACTTTTGATTATGTAGTTAATAGTTATAATGTAAATGTAATAGTTATATTTTAATTACAATTTGTATAAGGATCAAGATATATTTTTACGTACTATTTTTTTGAATATTTAATAAGGTATGTTATTTACGAAATGATGGGTGAAGATCAACATATATTGTTGATTAAGAACTTATTTACAAAGATAAAGTGGAGTGTAATTGATAAATAAAGGAGAAACACTTGAGAAATAAATTCTATTAAAAACTAAATTAGAACTAAAATAAATTCAAAAACTTTTTTCACCTCATATCAGAACTAAAACACTAAGGGCGTTGTTAATGGAATCACGGAGAAAATACTGTGACATTACACTTCGGGTTGAATTAGGTTTAAAATGGATATCCGACATTTGCAAAGTCAAATTGTCCCGGATTTAATCAATACAAAACAACAAGTAATAAACCGGTTAACCTCAAGTGCAAGGATCGTAGTATGGAGGCTAATGCCGGGTCGATCTTACGGGGAACTAGACGAATGTTAACCCTAGCTTTTGTTTTTAACTCACTATTGCCACGATTACTAACCTAACGAATAACTAGCTAAACAAATATGCAGAAAATAACTAGACAGAGGAGATTAATCCAATGCTAGGAAAGATTGAAAGCGATAAAAATAAACTAAAAGTGCAGGAAAATAAATTAACTAATCTAAACTAAGCTATGAGGATTGTAAATCAAGTTTATAAAAGACAAACGAGGATTGATCCACCTATCAACATGCATTGATCTATTATCTCGATTTTACGTGGTATTTACTTAGGTTGTGATTCACCTTACCTAAACATGAATTCCTAATTCCTTAGGCAATCCATCTATTAACCTAGTATCTTCCAATACTAATTTAACACGTTAAAAGATCAAAGGTGTCAACTTTCACGTTAACGATCTAGTTTTTAGACTTACTAACTTCCGTTAATATAAATCTAATGAACTATTCTTATCTATGGTGATCTATGCTATTCAAGATTTCCATCAAACAATAACATATCAAGCATACAACATATCTCCCAATATAATTGCATTAAAACAAGAATATGCATAGATAAGAAACAACCGTAGTAAATACTCACAGTAAAAGTCGAAATAAATAGATCAATTCAATGCTGATGGCTTCACAATTCTCGTTTGAAGGAGGTTCTAGCCTCTGAGCATCCTCAGCAACCCAGAAAAGCAGAAAAATAACATACTACTAGCCTACTTTGATCGAATTTAAAGTTGCATAAAACTGGAAATAAAAAGTGTAAAATCGCGACCAAAGCCGCCTTAGAAATTTAGGGTTCGAATTGTATGTTTAGGGTTTGGGAAATCGCGCCTATTTATAGATTTTTAGGTCGGTTTCGCTGAGTCGGTGCCGTGGACGCCCGTCCACTATCTTGGACGCTCGTCCAGCCTCTATGAACGGAGAATGAACGCTCGTTCAGAACGCGTCTGAACTCTCTGAATGTAAAATACGATTCTGGACGCCAGTTCACTTTTATGGACGCCCGTCCACTACCTTGCTCCAGTATTTTGCTCATAACTTCACTTCTAGGGCTCCAAATGAGGTGATTCAACATGCGTTGGAAAGCTATTTCAATCCTCTACAACTTTCATCAAGACAACTTTCCCTGAAAGTGCCTACAGGTGTGGACAAAATCCCCATGAAGTGCCTGGTTCCGGTTTCTTCAATGATTCTTCACTTAAACATCTTTCAACTCTTCCATCTTCATGTGATCATCGTTTAAGCTCCTTACTCATCATGAAAACGTACCTAACAACATGATAGAAACATGCAAAATGTAACATCATACGAATAAACATAAAACACCGATAAAATCACGTAAATATCTCGATTTTGCATTTAAACACATTTAAAACTCGTTTGCTCAATAAATCTAATAAGCACTTACTTTTCTATGCAATTTATCAGATTATGGGAGAAATCGTTACGAAATATAACGGTATAAATCATATAAAATCACCCTTAACAACTCCCCCACACTTAAACCTTGCTCGTCCCGAGCAAAACAAAACAAAATCAAGCTCGAGATAGTGTAGACATATCAACAAATATAACATATATTCAATAACTTAGAAGTTCACCATCGTGTGTGTGCATAGCCATAGAAAACTTCCACTAAATCCAAACTTGAAAAACTCAAAGCAAAACTAGCTAATACCCCCTCGTAGACTAGTAATAAGTGACACTCATAAGGTGCACCCTACAAACGTGACATATCCCGAAAAGAATGATCGAATGAATCTAGGGCCTTTCTGAAATACTCAGAGGATAATCCCTACAACATATCCATCGGTTTATACTGGGGATAAGATTAACGACAACTAAGTCTTATATTCATTCCATACCAATTATTAAGTTGATTTAACTCTTTCACTTTAAACACACATTAGAAGAAGCTATTGCCCTCATAGCAGAATAGGACATTTCGAGATAATACCCTACCTTACTCCAATCATAAGGCAGCTTTTCCTAACTGTCGTGAGCTTTTAGTCATCATAGTGGTATAGGACATACGTGGTATACCCTACCTCACTCAAATCATCGACTAGCTTTCGACACACCCTTTTTTAATCAACTATTAACTTATCCTTTTAATTGACATTAGCCCCGTGTTACTTATCACATTCAAACTTCTAGATATTCACAGTACATCGTACTCGGAGCTAAATACAGACTATCATAAATCTCAAGATATATACGTAGCACTAAGCACATGACTTATAAGGAAATCAAAAATTACTAATCCAAACGGGGTATAGCTTTATAAATTAGCTCATCATTCACTATGGCACGTGGAAAATAAATCTTGGTGAAACAACTAACTCACTAAAAATATGGTATACAGCATCAATGACTATTAAGCAAATGGTAGATACATAGCGATCATTCCCCTCCCCCACACTTAAATAACAACATGTCCTCATGTTGTGGAGAAAATAAAAGGAAAGGAAAAACTTAGTTGTTCAGATGTCGAAAGAGGCAATTCTGAAATGGTCCGGAGCCAGTCCAAAAATGTTGAGGAAATCAATGAGGCGTGGACCATCCACCGGAAAACCGACTTCATCCGAAACTCACAAACGCTACCGAAAATACCACCGCACACTTGAAAAGCAAAGAAATACCTCGGGGGATACAAGGGACTAAACCATATCGCGCAAAAGTGATAGAGATAAAGATAAGAGGAAATCGTAAGCAAAACCACACTTCGACCCTGTATAAGATGAGGACGGCTGACTGATAAAAACAACACAATCCTAATAAGAGTAAAACAACTAGAACAAGGAAAAATAACTAAAGAAAGAAACTAATATAATAAGGGATATCTAGGATGCCTCCTAGTAGCGCTAATGGTTATCGTCGTTAGCTCGACACATTTGAAGCTCAGCCTGGATCAGGCCATTTAACCTTTCTGCCAGCCACTACCTCGTTTAAGCTCCGGTCCGTAGTGTGGCTGCAGAAACAACATCTAACACATGGGGTAAAATCTTTTATAGCCTTCCAAACTCGTTTAATCTTCCCCATGGCTGATTTCTTTCTTCTCTGATTCCTCTGATGACGTTTAAGCTTTTGCTCTCTTTCATACTCCTCCATATCCCAACTACCTGCTAGAACTTCTGCTGATGAACCAATACCGTCATTCTCGGAGAATAAATCGGATGAAAACTCATCAAATTCATTGACCTCTGGAACACCACATCCGAGAATATCAAGAAATTTAACAATCAAAGGTTTTTCTTTAGGTTCACCAATGTAGTGCTTGCACCTTTGACCATTAACTCGAAACGGTTGGTCTGGATAACCGCGTAGTTCTAGAACACCTCCAGGAATGATTTGGAGAATCTCAAAAGGACCGGACCAACGTGTTCTCAACTTCCCAGAAACAAATGTAACTTAGAATTGTATAAGAGAACTTGCTCACCGACACGGAATTCTCTCTTCTTTATCTTGGCGTCATGGAGTAGTTTCATCTTCTCTTTCTTGATCCTGGCACTTTCATATGCCTGAAGTCCGAACTCGTCCACTCATATAGCTATCTGGGAAGTCGATCTTGTCCACAAGTTTGGGCATCAAAGTTTAAAAACTTTGTGGCCCAATAAGCTCTATGCTCTAGCTCGACAGTGCGATGACATGGTTTCCGTAGACCATTTGATATGGCGATGTACCCATAGGGTCTTATAGGCGATCCTATATGCCCAAAGTACATCGTCCAACTTCAAACTCCGAGTCTTTTCTATGACTATTCACCGTCTTCTCCAGATTTTCTTAAGACTCACGGTTGCTTCGCTCAACGACCACTAGTCATCGGATGATATGGTGTGCCGCTTTATGGCGAACACCATACTTCTCGAGGACTTTTTCCAAAGGTCGGTTGCAGAAGTGTGTCCCTTCATCACTGATCAAGGCACGTGGACATCCAAACCTCACAAAGATGTTCTTCTTTAGAAATTTCATGACCGTTTTATGATCATTGTGAGGAGTGGCAATTGCCTCCACCCATTTCGAAACATAGTCAACGCAGACTAAGATGTATTTGTTGCCACACGATGATAGGAAAGGTCCCATAAAATCGATGCCCCAAACATCAAAGACTTCGCACTCTAAGATGGGTTTTAAAGGCATGTCGAAACGCCTTGTCAGAGTTCCGGTCCTTTGACATCTATCGCAAGCTTTACAGAAGGCTTCTGTATCCTTAAAGATTGTAGGCCAATAGAAACCGGACTGGAAGATCTTAGCAACCGTCTTCCAAGGACCAAAGTGACCACCAGTGGGTCCACTATGGCATTGCTCGATTATATCGCGTTGCTCGGATTACGGAACACATCTCCTAAGCAAACCATCTTTCTGAGATCTTGAAAAGATAAGGTTCATCCCAAACGAAATATTTCATATCGTAGAAGAACTTCTTCTTCTCTTGATAAGACATTTCGAGATCGAGATAACGGGCATGAAGGTAGTTTACAATGGAGGAATACCATGGAACATCGGGAGGACAACCGTCTATCAACATAATGTTCTCTGAGAGGAAAGTAAAGATCTATATCATCCGGTTCATCCTTTTCCTCACTTAACACCCTAGAAACATGATCCGCCACTACTCGTTCTCACGCCTTCTTATCTTTGATTTGAACGTCAAACTCTTGGAGGTCGATATCCAACGCATAGGCGCGGTTTAGCTTCCTTTTTGGTCATGAGATATCGCATAAGCGGCGTGGTCACCCACACAATCACTTGAGCACCCGAAGAAGTAACTACGAAACTTATCCATAGCAAAGACTACGGCTAATAGTTCCTTTTCGGTTGTCGTGTAGTTAACTTGAGAAGGATTCGATGTGTGGATCGGCATAATAGATAGGTGGAACTTTCCATTAAGCTTTTGCCCTAAGACTGCACTCAACAAAGATAGTTGGTTGCATCACACATAAGCTCAAGGGTAGGTTCCATCGGCGATATAAGAATTGGAGCGGAGATCGCCTACTCTTAAGCTCCTCAAACGCGCTTGCAATTCTCATCAAAATCAAAAGTAACGTCTTCTTTGAGTAAAGTAGACAGGGGCTTGGCAATCTTTGAAAAGTCCTGGATGAACCTCCTATAGAAGCCGACATGTCCGAGAAAACCTCGGACTTCCCGAACATTCTTAGGATAACTCATCTTCTCAATAGCTTCTACCTTAGCCCTATCTACTTCTATACCTTTGGCTGATACTTTGTGGCCAAGGACTATGCCTTCATCTACCATGAAATGGCATTTTTCCCAATTAAGCACTAAGTTCTTTTCCACACATCTAGATAACACCTGATCAAGATTATTGAGGCAATCATCGAAGGATTGACCAAAGACCGAGAAATCATCCATAAAAATCTCCATGCACTTTTCAACTAGCCCAAAGATTGCCATCATACACCTTTGAAAGGTGGTGGGGGCATTCTGAGAGACAAACGGCATCCGCTTTGTGGCGGCGAATGTTCCATAAGGCGGTGAAAGTGGTCTTCTCTTGGTCAGCAGGATCGATGGGTATCTGGAAGTATCCTGAATATCCATCGAGGAAACAGTAGAATGCATGCCCCGCCAGACGCTCAAGCATCTGGTCAATGAAAGGAAGGGGGAAATGATCTTTCATTGTTACCTCATTGAGCTTTCGATAATCGATACATACTCTGTATCCAGTAACGAGCCTCAATGCTATCTCTTCTCCCTTCTCATTCTTCTCAATAGTAATTCCACCTTTTTTGGGAACTACTTGAGTTGGGGACACCCACTCACTGTCTGCAATGGCGTAAATGATACCCATATCTAGAAGCTTGATAATTTCCTTCTTGACTACCTCTTGCATGTGAGGGTTGAGCCTTCTCTGAGGCTGTCTAACTTGTTTTGCACCCTCCTCCGTCTTGATTTTGTGCATACAGATGTCGGGAGATATCCCTCGGATATCTCCCACCTGCCATCCAAAGGCTTTTTCATTTTTGTGCAAGACGTTTAACAATTTAAGCTCTTCTATACGAGATAGCTTGGCAGAGATGATCAAAGGAAGCTTGTCACCTTCTCTTAAAAACACATACTTAAGATGTTTAGGCAACGGCTTTAGTACCAAATCTACGGGAGGATCCTCTAAACTTGATTTAAGATCACCACTCTTCAACTCAACATCGCTGAGCTTACTCAGTGGTCCTACTGCCAAGGCTTCTTCTCTTAGCTCATCCTCAAACTCAGCTGCTAACTGGTCTAGATTGACCAGACCATGATTATTCAGATTATCGATCAATCGCTCATATTCCGCCTCTGACCCAGACTTGGTTATCCATGAAGTCATTGAAGTCATCAGACGTCTCAACAATGGAACGACCGGTTGGAGATCCGAAAGGTACTTTGATAGATTTCAAACACTATAGCTCACCTCCTGGTCACCAACTCGAATGGTGACATGCCCACCATCACAATCGATGATGGGCTCTAGGCGTAGATAGAAAAGGTCTTCCGAGAATCAAAGGGACACTTTCACTTTTCTCAATATCCAAGACGTGCCAGTCAACTGGAAAGGTAAACCTATCTATTTGAACCAATACGTCCCTCGGGATCCTGAAGCTTTCTTAGAGGACCTATCAATGACTGCGAGTTCATGGTAGTGGGTTCTAGAAGATTACGCAAACCAAGGCGATTGCAAACGGATAATGGCATCAAGGCGATGGATGCACCCAGTCACATAAGGAATTCGGGAAGACTAGGCCTCCCATCTGCAATGTGAGCACAAATTTGCCTGGGTCGCTTCTCTTGTTGGTAAGTCTTGATAATTGACCATAGAACACTCCTTACCAATTGCTTGATCCATTCCTTGCTAACTTCTTCTTGGAAGATACAACATCCTTGATGAACTTTGTATACCTAGGCATCTCGACCAAGACCTCGGATAATGGCGATTTACGAGTATTTTTCGTATGCGTTTAGCACCTTCTCATACTTTTTGTCTTCAACCAATGGAATGTTGCTCTTCCTCGGTGGAAACGGAAGCTTCTTTAGATCACTCTCCGAAAAGACTTTCTTTGAGGATGCGCTGATAGCTTGATCTTCCAAATCTTTCCACCGAACTGTCTTCTCATTCTTTTGATTAGTCGGGGATCAGCCACCTGACTATCATTTAACTCATCAGTCCTCAGGGGATCAGCCACCTGAGGATCCTCAATTATTTCACTTCTCGTGAACGAATGCACCGAGGATATCCGATCGATTCTTTATTCCTCGAGGATCAGCCACTTGAGGATCTCAACTCTTTCTTCTATCGGGATCACCACGATTTGCCTTCTGCGACCAAGGGGACGATGGGTGCTCAACTTCCCTCCCGCCTTATCGGTGGCGGGAGGGGCTAGTGGTTTCCTGGAAGCCGGGGGACCACTAACTTGAGAACCACTTCTCAAATTCATTGCACCGCCTCTTCTACCGCGTGCGGAGGTGAAGGAACCAGTCGATGCATTGACTCTTTACGCTTAAATCGGCTTGAGCGACGTGCCCGCCTCTTGGATTCTTTTCCGTGAAGTCGAAACCGCCTCGACGGTCTAGAGGCTAACCGCTCGACCAATTGCCCGATTTGCCTCTCAAGACTTTTCATCGTCTGCTTTGCTCCTCCCGAAATGAATTCCATTCGGCTTTTATATCGTCTGGTGGGAGGTGCCTTGAGAGTTTTGGAAGTTACGGGGAAATGGTGGCTTGGCCGACTTTGGAATGCGAAATTAGAATTGGCGGGCCAATTCGATTGAACCTTGGCGTGGATTGGAAGAATTATAGCTTGGGTTCGATTAATACCAGGGTTTCTATTGAAGTTCGAATTAGATTAAATCCGAAGATTGATTAAACCCTTGGTTTTGGAAGCTGATCGGCGGAGAATTGGTTATTGAATCTCGATTTGTCCGGCCAGAAAGCATTGACTTCCGCGATTCGCCCAATCATGGGATGAAGCGAAGCGATATGCCCTATCTTTGTCACATACTTGGCATGTGATTGGATTATCTTTGTCCATAGTCATGAACAGCATTGACTTGCCGAAAGCGGAGGGAAGAAAATTGACATTGGCGATCATATGGCGGTCCTGGCAACATGCTTCAATCTGAACTTGAGAGTTACGTGAAAGTGAAGGAGCCTGATAACTCGGGTAGGGGCCGGTGTGAGAGGTCATCGGTTGAGAAGGTGCCATCTGCTTTGCGATGGCAACAAGACTTTGCATAGTTACCTCTTCGACCTTGGGAGGAGGAGGAGGTGCTTGGATGGCTTGATAAGAGGCGTAGTTATATTTGGCAATGTCCTCGAACAATGCCCACCCTCATCAGTGTTTTCTTGAGAAATGCCCCACCAGAGGAACTATTGACCATGCCCTTGGTGAGCTCGGTCAATCCATTGAAGAAAGTATGGACTTGCCTTTGCTTTGGCAAGCCATGATGGGGACACTTTCGCGAGAGAGACTTAAACCTTTTCCACGCCTCAAAGAATGATTCATTTTCCAAATGACGGAATGTGAAGATTTCGTTCGCATAGATGGTTGTTTTTGAAGGAGGAAAGTATTGACTTAGAAATTCCTTCTCGAGCTCCGCCCACGTAGTGATGGATTCGAGAGGAGAGAGTGATACCACTCGAGTGCCTCCCCGTAAGGAAAATGGAAATAGTTTAAGCTTGATGGCGTCCTCACTTACACCTTGGATACGGGTAGTACCGCATATTTGCAAGAATGTGTGTAAGTGAGTGTGGGGGTTTTCGGATGGGAAACCATGGAAAATTGATGCATCTTTGCATCATCTCAGTATAAGTCCGGGTTTAAGCTCGAAGTTTGGAGCGATAATGGTAGGCATGACGATAGCCGGGTTGATGGTGATCGTACCGGGCATGGCATAGTCGGCCCACGTCCGTCTATCTTCCGCCGCCATTATTACTACTCTTTCGATTTCTCTGAAAGATATTGCTCAAATTCTTGATCTAGAGCGTTTCCTTCGTCGAAACGAAGTCTCCGCCTATTAGGTCGGACTATGGTCCGCTTCGGTCGAGGGAATAGATTAGTGGTCCCTTATGACTACGAGTTTGCATAAACCGAACACCAACTCAAGGTGTTGAGCAAGAAAGGATAGAAAGTGACGAAAGGACGGTCGAGGCAGAGGAAAGGATAACTAAACCTAGAGGAATCAAAAACTACGAAACTTAACTACGAAAATTTAAAAAAAAAAACAGAAAAAACAGGAAACACCAAAAACGTGTTGAAATCTTCTGAGCCCAAAATGGAAGGGAAAACAGTGGATTTTGACCTCGAAAACGGTGTCGGACGGCCTCCGGCGGTTTGCCACGTCGTCGGCGTCGGAACGAGCTTTCCGAATTGGGGTCCTGCGCGCCAATCCGACACTCGAGCCGAAAGTTATGGCCAAAATACTATCAAGTGCTAAAACGGACCCTTTTATCCTAAAATTTGATCGTGAAAGGTGTGGAGTCAGATGATTCAACCTAAGAAACCTACCTACGACACTTACTACGAAAAAAAACAAAACCTAATTGAAATAAAGATAAAAGCGATGGCGAGGCAGATGGGCGGGCGGCGTCCAATTAATCGGGCGTTAAATCTGACTAGTTTTCGAAATGGACGGGCGTTCAAAATATGAGCGCTCGTCCGTTTTTTTTTCGAACTCCTTTGGGCGGCGCGTCGGAGGTATGAACGCTTCGTCCGACTAGAGCAAGAAGCTGGGCGGGCGTCTAGTACAACGGACGCCGTCCAAGCTGGCGTAAACGATTAGAAAGCAGTACAAACACGAAAAAGCAGTCTAGACTAGAAGCAAAAAATTTTATATTAACTACTCACAGAAATACAAATAAAACGACAGATAAACAAACAACTAAACTACTAACAACAAACAGAGACTGAAAAGATCTAACCTAAAAACAAGAATTTAAAACAAACTAAAAAAAACAAAAACAAAAACTAGGCAACCGTCCGGTTCCCCGGCAACGGCGCCAAAAACTTGTCCCGGATTTAATCAATACAAAACAACAAGTAATAAACCGGTTAACCTCAAGTGCAAGGATCGTAGTATGGAGGCTAATGCCGGGTCGATCTTACGGGGAACTAGACGAATGTTAACCCTAGCTTTTGTTTTTAACTCACTATTGCCACGATTACTAACCTAACGAATAACTAGCTAAACAAATATGCGAAAAATAACTAGACAGAGGAGATTAATCCAATGCTAGGAAAGATTGAAAGCGATAAAAATAAACTAAAAGTGCAGGAAAATAAATTAACTAATCTAAACTAAGCTATGAGGATTGTAAATCAAGTTTATAAAAGACAAACGAGGATTGATCCACCTATCAACATGCATTGATCTATTATCTCGATTTTACGTGGTATTTACTTAGGTTGTGATTCACCTTACCTAAACATGAATTCCTAATTCCTTAGGCAATCCATCTATTAACCTAGTATCTTCCAATACTAATTTAACACGTTAAAAGATCAAAGGTGTCAACTTTCACGTTAACGATCTAGTTTTTAGACTTACTAACTTCCGTTAATATAAATCTAATGAACTATTCTTATCTATGGTGATCTATGCTATTCAAGATTTCCATCAAACAATAACATATCAAGCATACAACATATCTCCCAATATAATTGCATTAAAACAAGAATATGCATAGATAAGAAACAATCGTAGTAAATACTCACAAAGTAAAAGTCGAAATAAATAGATCAATTCAATGCGATGGCTTCACAATTCTCGTTTGAAGGAGGTTCTAGCCTCTGAGCATCCTCAAACAACCCGAAAAGCGAGAAAAATAACATACTACTAGCCTACTTTGATCGAATTTAAAGTTGCATAAAACTGAAATAAAAAGTGTAAAATCGCGACCAAAGCGCCTTAGAAATTTAGGGTTCGAATTGTATGTTTAGGGTTTGGGAAATCGCGCTATTTATAGATTTTTAGGTCGGTTTCATTGAGTCGGTGCCGTGGGCGCCCGTCCACTATCTTGGGCGCTCGTCCAGCCTCTATGAACGGAGAATGAACGCTCGTTGAGCGTCTGAACTCTCTCTCGAATGTAAAATACGATTACGGACGCTTGATTCACTTTTATGGACGCCCGTCCACTACCTTGCTCCAGTATTTTGCTCATAACTTCACTTCTAGGGCTCCAAATGAGGTGATTCAACATGCGTTGGAAAGCTATTTCAATCCTCTACAACTTTCATCAAGACAACTTTCCCTGAAAGTGCCTCCAGGTGTGGACAAAATCCCCATGAAGTGCCTGGTTCCGGTTTCTTCAATGATTCTTCACTTAAACATCTTTCAACTCTTCCATCTTCATGTGATCATCGTTTAAGCTCCTTACTCATCATGAAAACGTACCTAACAACATGATAGAAACATGCAAAATGTAACATCATACGAATAAACATAAAACACCGATAAAATCACGTAAATATCTCGATTTTGCATTTAAACACATTTAAAACTCGTTTGCTCAATAAATCTAATAAGCACTTACTTTTCTATGCAATTTATCAGATTATGGGAGAAATCGTTACGAAATATAACGGTATAAATCATATAAAATCACCCTTAACACAAATATATTGAGCTAGCTTCTATTCGTCTTTCCGGAGGTCAAATATCAATGATGGCCCAATATAGATTCGCTCTGGTGACATTAACATTCTCAAATACATATAGGACACCAACAAGACATTAGCATTGCTAATATAACATATAGCTCAAAATTATTTAAAAAAATGTTGTAAATTTAATTTTGGGTATTATAAAAGTAATAATAAAATTATTCGCTATCTTAGTGTTAATTTTTAATTTTTTAGAAATATACAGTATTTAATAACTTAATGATTTAATGTTAATTGGTCAAAATGATTTAATTTTAATTAATTATATTAGGTAATTAGTTTAATTCACAAAGTTTCTCATAAAAAAAAGTTTAATTCACAAAGAAAATTGTCGACCTTTAAGATAACCGTAAAGAAACATGGTTGAAGTTCATCCCAAAGTTTTTTTGCGGTTATGTGATTTTTTGGATAACCTATGGTAGCACATATTATATCGACGTACAAGTCTTTTTTAATATTCTTTCATTATATAAATAAAATAATAACAGAGAAAGGGAGAAACACCAAGGGTAGGAAACACTTTTTGGGAGAAACACCGATGGTAGGAAACATTTTTTAAGAGAAACATCTCATCGCACTTTTATTATGAGTACAGATATAGATATATCGTTTTTGAAGTGCTTATGGTTATTCTGGCCCCTGTGGGTATAGCTCAGTTTTTCAAGATCGAGCTTGGTGATTGAATAACAATCTTGTCTTGATCGAGTTAGAGTGTGGGGATTTGAATCCTACTTGGGGACGGGACCGGACGACCCCTTCAAGTTAAAAAGGTGTATAGACGACCTAGCAGCCACTTAATTAGACACATCCCTCATTTTACATTATTCACACTGACACAGTCGTACGTCTCAGGATCAGAACGGTGGAGGCCTATTGGGCCGGGTTGGGGACCAATCCTCTTTCTTTGTTCTTTATTTCTTTTGAATAAATATGCGGCGGGGGCGGGGGCGGGGGGCTATTCTGCAGTAAAAGTGGAGTTAAAATTGGTGCAAAAGGAGCTTATGCTTGCTTTAAAAGTAGCCGCCTTTAACTTTTCCTCTTCAAAAATTCAAACATGACCCCTCAAAAATAAAAAAAATAAAAAAAATCAAACATGTAAGAATAAAGAAAGGCGATCAATGAGTCCAAATATATATACTACTAGTGGCTATACTGTGCGTTGCACAGTATGCCCTGGTTTTATATATAATAGTGGTCATATGGCCGTAAATAATGCGTTGTAGATTACCAGAATATGCATAATTATATTACATTAAGATAGCGTACTATTGTTGATTATAGATTTACATATTACCATCTAATAAAAGAGTACGCCGACGGGTAAGAAGAGATTGTTTGTCGCTCTGATTCATACTTGCATTGATACTAAGAATTTAACCGTTCCTAATGTAGTCAATAAACATAGTCATCCTAATACGCATGCAGCATACAGGCGTAGCAAAAGTACTCGCAACAGATTGAAATAACCCAAAAAAAAGCACAACAGATAAAGCTTTGTATAACAAAGACAAACCTAAATATTCGATCTTGCCTAGGATATAAAAATACCAAAATAGATACCTACAGTAAGATAGCTGGATACCTAAAGTATAGGTGGGTCCTACAATATCACTTTCAAATAAAGGAAAACCTATATTAGTAACCTATTAACTATAAGGCAAAGTATTGCGTATTGTACATGTGGAAAGAAAGTGAGATTTTCTCAGAGATCTCAGAATTAGCTACGGGGTTTGCAATAGATCCTAACTATTGAGGTTTGCATAGCACCTCTAACTACACTCGACCTCAAGCAATCTCGTTGTTTGCTAAACCAAGTATCCAAAAGACCTTCTTCGAAAACTATAAAAACATCAAAGAAACTAAGTCAAGCTATAAGGTTGAAACATTATATTTGTAATCGCATACAATAAAACCAAAAGTAAAATAGAAAGATCAAAATTTGAATACATCATAGGCGAGAAAAACAATAGAGCACCTGCTTTAAGCAGAAGGAAATCGATTACACATTTAAGTAGAAGAATTTTAAAACAACTACTAACCTGAAATTATTACCTTATCGAAACGCATAATGAAAAACAACAACAAAACCAATGTTGATCCAACTAAACTCGCAAAAACAAAAGGAAAATTAGCCTATGAAATCAGATTGCTACTAAGAGTTTAAATTCGATCCTAATCTTGCAACGGCTAATGCACGAAGTAGAGCTTATATCACAAAAGTCAACCAATACGTATATTCACTCAATGTATCACCTCCACATTGATAATGGTAAGACTCTGTATCAATAAATGGGTGCTTACACTTTGATCAATGGCGACAAAAATATGGAACGAATATATCATTTTCCATCACAAGAATGTGGTTCCATCCGACGATTGATAAAACCTTGTCATAATACTACACTAACCTTTCCCACTCACCGGAGATACCACCTCGGCCTTGAATCGAACCTCGACTTCGCTTTGATTTCGCAACTATTGATTGAGTCCGTTTCTCAAATTCTTCCTAAAATTAAACCAAGACACACATGGTAATGAACGGTGAAATGGTCTCGAGATCCAAAGGCAAGAACTTTGCAGCAATAAACAAAAATCAGTAAATGCTCAAATTTGTCCAAGAGAAATGATGATGAAATTTCAATCAACACATGGAAAATGCAAATGTACATGACGCTTTAACCCTTACCCCTACCGATGGAAGAGAAACAGAGGTTTTGTTGAAGCACCAAAGCCTTTCTTCTCCAATTGTTGTTCCCGATCTTGACCCCATACAAGAGGAACCAGAAGAACACCTCTTTTAAAGCTCAATCAAAACCTTTCACCATCCGAATGGCCAATGATACGGTTTCCTTGTTCCCAAATGAAAATAACTCCGCAGTCCACCAAGACATAGAGAATCACATTACTAAAGGGAATAAGAGATACTAAACAAAAATCAAGTCATCTAAAATTGAGAAAAACTTTCAAAAGAAACCGAATACAATTAATCGAGTTATAAGATGTTAGTGTCAAAGTTAAAAGCTTAAACGAGTTAATATGTGACCTTCTTTAAAATGAACACATGAAAGGAAAGATCCAAAACTTATTAGTAATCACATCGCCTAACGGTATCTCGTGAATCGCACAAGCTCAACAACCTCGTTAGTAGAAAGACGCAGAGGAAGTCTCAGAAAGGGTCTCATCACGAGATATCTGTGCTAGTTGCTCTTCTTCTTTCTTGTTGTCCCAAAAGAACAATGCCACAAGAACCGTGATACCTGTTGATTCTTTGATACAAAAGCTTAAATCACTTCAAAAAGCAAGACTTCGACATAGGTAAATTTAAGACTTTTTCAAACAAGTATCAATCAAGCATTAAATAAATTGAAATTAAAACAACATGGCCTTTACTTACCGCCAACATTAATGGTCGCATTTCTGCAGTCTCCCAAAGATCGGAGCGGCGTCACCACCTTGGACCGCATTTAATCAACCTGGTACGGTGAAAAACAATGATATACCAAATTACGCAATAAATGCCGGATAGAAGAATCTCCTAACCCCTCGGAATGGTGCTTGGACCTCACTAATGAGTTTAAGATCTCTATTGAAACTATAGCCTATATCTTCTCCACCGATTCTAGCCTGCAAGTCACAAGTTGGCATAAGTGAATTTTAAATAATTTTTATGCTCATTGAACAGGGACGGAAAGGTATCGAAAAAGAATTTCACTCATATATCATTTATGTGTTGCACTTACGAAGTAAGACTAACACACAGAAAAAGTTGGACCAAGGAATATTATTACGTGTTGAGTAATACCTCGACTTTTGGCAACAAAATTGCTTTATACCGTTTATTCACAAAGATAGGAAAATGTCAATACAAAAGTACGTATTTAATGAATACAAAAGTATGTATCTAATGAATGTGGCACAACTCTTCTTTGATGATTTTTTATGCCTCAAATGGTTTCCCCCAAACTTTCTTGCAAATGCAAGAATCGGATGAGTTCAACCTTCAGTCGAATTCACCGTGGTACACGGCCTCCAATGAAACATTTTTTCTGTTTTTTTTTAATGGTTGAATCGGTTCTATCACTAATGATAACAATTTAGCTCGTACACTTTTAGAATCAACGGCTCCCGAGCGAAATACTAATTTAAAACAAGCACAAATGCTCTAAAACTTTTGCACAACAAGCATCCTACTCCATTAAGCATTTGAATATACTTTGATTCCACTCCAAAAAGTAAAAAAAAAAAAGACTGATATAGCATGGGGACTTCTTCAAGTTTTATGAGGTAAAGGCAAGGGTTGAAAGCTATGAATGAGCTACGACAACGTGCACTTGCAACTCTATTGGGCTCATTCATATTCACACGTAGCTCCATTAAACATATGGTTCGAAATAGAGGTCTAAGAAGAAACATGAGAATACAAGACTCAACCAGTAGATCTATCAACCAACACCTGGCAAATGAAGTATGCTCATGTGCTCCTCTAAGCCATCAAATATCAATTGTATGAAAGCACAAATGCATAGCTCAAGCACAATAACGACCGTGCATGTATAAAAACCCAGAAAGACAACGAGATAAAGTTGTATAAAGCAGGAGAGACCTAAATATCCTGATCTTACCTAGGACATGAAAAGAACAAACAAGGGAAATACATCTACCAAACAACAAAATGGCAAAAGGAAAGGCAAAATGATAAAGGACACCTTGAACCAAATGTCATATAGCTAGTTAATAAATCGTCCAATAAACACGCGAAGAACAAAATCAACAAACCATATATATCGAACAACATACAAAAACCAATACCATCAAACAACCAATTATATATAGTAAGTAGTACTACTTAACAAGGCAATGAAGAAGCACAGAAAAGCGATTTTCATCAAATTAAGCACAAAGAAACAAAAGGAACTTTTGTCTATCAAAGAACTACAAAAAGCATAAATCGAAGTCAATAACAAATAAATTAAAACCAGGTTTAGAAACACAAGCAATATAAAATAACTTGCTATTCTGATCAGTAAAAGTGGAGTTAAAATTGGTGCAAAAAACGGAGCTTATGCTTGCTTTAAATAATCAGCCATCTTTCCGACAACAATCCTCTTCAAAAATTCAAACATGACCCAAACTCAATCAAATAAAAAAAAAAAAGCGAAAATCAAACATGTAAGAATAAAGAAAGCACCAACGATCAATGAGTCCAAATATATATACTATAATATAATGTAGCAGCAGCCGAGCATGCAATAAAGTATAGGCATTTGGATGCTAGCAGCTAGCTGCCTACTGTCCCCTTCTTCTTCTTCCTCTATGTTATGATAATATAATGTAGCGGCAAACCGAGCATTAAAGTATAGGCATTTGGATGCTAGCGACTAGTCGCCCTCTTGTCCCTTCTTCTTCTCTTCTTCTTTCTTTGTGCCCGCTTTTGTATCCCAACTTTACCCAGCTTTTCACTAGATATCCAGGTGGATATCTAGTGAAAAATAAAATTAAAAAAAACGAACACAAATATCCACCTGGATATCTAGTGAAAAGCTGGGTAAAGCTGGGATACAAAAGCAGAGGATCCGCACCCGATTATTATTATTACTTATTATTATTACTTTTGAGATGTCCACTCCTTACTCATATACATACATTAAAATGATTCTATACTCCTTGAATTGTATTTATGTAGGGAAAAAGAAAACAATGATAACAACAACGTATTGAAATATTGCATTAGGGCCGGCCCTATAGTGAGGCTGGCAAGACTCGGGTCTTAAGTCCAACGGTGAGGGCCCAACGTACATGTTCCGCTAAAAGAAAAAAAAATTGTGTAGATTTTATCCGATCCAACCTAATATAATATGTTAATTTTCTTTTTTGATAAAGGCCCAATTTTTTTTTACTCCAATCAATAAAGGTCCCAATAAAAAAATTTACTTGGCCAAAAAAAAAAAAAAAATAGATATACAAACAAGTTTTATTAATTTTTTGTTTGGAAACTATAGAAATTAAAAAGAATATATTATTTTATATCTATATTATATAATTAATTTTTTGTTTGAAAAACTATAGAAATTAAAAAGAATATATTATTTGTTGGAAAAAATGTAGTCTTAGGATTTGTGAGGTAGAAACTCCAAAGCGCGTTAATAACGTTGTCTTTTAAGAGATATTTCGTCATGTGATTTGTCACTAAAGGATCAAACGAAAATCTCTCTCAGGATACAATGGAGGTGTTTGATTTAAACAGTGACTTGTTTGAATCAAATCCGATGACACTCAAAGTTTTTTTGATGATGCTGTCAAACTTAAGAATTTCCGTCTGCATACTTGTGTCATTTATAAATTGCAAGTCTGCATAAATGAATGGAGGTACTTTTGCACGAAAATGGGTAGGGTTATCATTTGTTCAACGGATAAAAGCATGCAACCCTTACACGAAAAGGAATGCGTACATATCGATTCGAAAATGCATGTATCGATAACGATAACATTAATTCAATTTAATTCAGTATGCAAAACGAATATAAAATATTTACTTTATGAATAACATTATTTTATATTATTATTATATATCTATATAAAAAAAACACACAAAGAAAAATAAAAAAGTATGTTTTGTCTATACGTATGAATTGTTTTTGTTTCTAAATATGCTAGAAAAGACTACCTTGTAGGCATGTTTTGAGGCTATCAATAAATTGATTTTTGTATTTACGGATATTAAAAACGCGATCAGTATGTTTTAAAAAAAACTTCAACTAAAAGACACAATTCTGGGACTTGGTCTTAAACCCAAGTAATGTCAGGGCCGGCCTGTGTTGCATGTTTATATTAATCTGTCAAAGGGAACAACATATGATATGAACTATCTCTAAAGAAATTTTTTGAACAAAAAGAGGCAGAGATGTATGCTTTGCCTTGCCTAAGGAAGACAGCAAAAAGGAAAAGCTTAAGAAGGAAAAGAAAATCAAGCATTATATTTCAAGGCAACTTTTATAGGTGCTCAAGACTTCCCGTTCAACATATACACAAAACACAAAAATATAAAAATCTCACACACACAAAAAAAACTCTATCTCATTCTTCAAATTGTGCAAAACCTGAAGATATCTGCGTATGCCTTCTTCAGCTTAGCCACACACAAACAAAAAAAAAACAGACCTTTTTTTTTTTTAAGTGCTTACGAAAAAGAAAAGAAAAGAATAGGAAGACGTTTTCATATATATGGCTAGGTGATCATATTGGTGAACCATTTTCAGAGGGGGTCTTATCAGCAGCAGTAGTAGGAAGAGGAGGTTGTTGATGGTTTTCAAGTTTGCTGAAATTGCCTTTATTCTTAATAAGCTGAGAGTGATGGTGTCTGCAATATAGTTTATGTTCATGTGCTACATAGTTTGATGGACTTATTGTGCAGCCTCCATGTATGCACTTGAAACAACCTCTGTGATACGATTTCCCATCTACTGCCACCTATACCATACAACAAACAAAAACCTATAGTGTCACCGTCGTGCTAGCTAGCTTGTATCGTTGTAATATACTGTAAAAATGAATGTAATGCAATAAAAAGAGATGTATTTCATTACTATGTTTAGGGGGTCCCAGAGTTTTTAGAGGTCACAGGCATATATGTCTAACCAGGGGCCCTTTGAAAGAAACAAACCGTTTTAATTTCAAAAGATTTGGCGCATGTTTAGACTAATAAACTCATTAGACCAAAAATGGATTGAATCCCTAAAATTTGGTCATTTTTTGGGAGCCCTAGACCATGGCATTGTAGGCCTTAGCTATGCCTAGGGACGAGTCAATGTTTAGCACGTATGAAATAAAATATCATTCTATTACATTATATATAGGTGTCAGTTCTAGTCCTCTAGATCCGTTTAGATTGTGTGGTTTAACATCGATCATCAAAGATTCAAGAAAGTTGAATGCTATGAAAGGTATATTTATATAGCTGTTTTACCTTTTCAATGGGGTACACCGTCTTTCCGCAAGCAATGCATTTGTCTTGAGTTCCTGCAAACATGCTTGAAAATCTGTTGTTTGCTTTGCCCTGCAGCTAGTGTATTTCAATGACGCTACGTACTCAAAGCCTTAAGAAAGATTCCTTAATTATTTTGTGTAATAGAATAGAGTTACCTGATTTGTGGATCTTTCAGTTCTAACAGTTTTCGGAGCACCTACAAAATGAAAACAGAATCAGATCTCATCTCATCTCATGTCATCTCAAATAAAGAAACAGCCGCCCACACGCCCAGTACATAGTCATTACCTTCAAAACTCTTGTCCAAGCTGCCAGTCAACTTGAATAGTTGATCAAAATGGGGCTTACAGTACAATACACCTTCAAATGAGTTGTAATTGCTCAGCTGCAGCATTACACAACAACATTTATATTTTACTTAATTTGTTTCAACTTTCAGGTCCCAACAAAGAGTGTAGTCTATATATTAATTATGTATATCTGATTATAAACTGCATTCTAAACATGCCCTCTCTCACATATATATGACATAACAGGGGTGTTGTAACTTGTAAAGGGTACATCACACTTCACGGCACTTGGTGTATACAGTATACCCCTAAAATAACTGTTGTGCGCAGCATGCATAACTCTCCCCACCAAATTACAGTTATAGGGTGAGCAGGTTTTAAGTTGTGTTATTTCACTTTCACTATTTAGAGAGCTAATACAGGCTACCATTGGCTATGCATGATTCATATAATAATCATTCAAAGACTGCAACTTTTCAAAGACAATAATAAACAAAATTCATTGCATTTGCATTTGCAGTTGCAAGGCCAGGATCAACCCAACAGGACAAAACTACCATCTTTATTAATTAGGCCTTATATAATAACAAAAGGGCTCTCAAAAACTAGATCAAGATTTCATATACGTACAAAGCAACTATATATCAACAGTTATCATATTCATTATATACAAAAAAGATTACATATAATAATATGGCATCAGGAAATCACCTTGAGGCCTGATCGAGGGTGCCTTTAATTTAATGGATCAAGATTGTATAATTGTATATACAAGGAGGCAATTTTCAACAGTTAATTATACAACAAAAATTACACACATAAAGCAAGCATCAAGAAATAACCTTGAGGGTGCCTTTGCAATGGTGACATCTGAAACAAGCCTTGTGGTAGACTTTTCCATCAGCTTGAAGTTGATCCACCAAGTATACTGTTTTCTCACATGCTCTACATTTCTGTGTTGTCCCTCCATATGTTGCCATTAATTATTATTGAATCTTGTAGAAATTTATCCAATTATTATTATATATCACAAAATTTTTTTTGCTTTTTTGTTTGAACAAATTAAGTTGAAAGAGTCTGCTCTCAAGTATTCAGTGAATGTTTTGAAAAGTTTAATTGCTCCAGCTAAGAAAGTCAGAGATACATGTTAGTGGAGGCGTTACTAACTTACTATATGTTCGACATTAAAGTTGTTTCTTTTCTTTTCTTTTTTTTTTTTTTTTGAGCAAATTCAATTTTTTATAATAAAGTTGAGTCTTTGTTGACGAATAGGAACAAAAAATTTAGCTGTCCACATTACAGGGGTGTTTTTTTGATTTGGCTTAGTTCTTTATTCTTTTTGGCTCTATTGGTTTACCAATCAATAAACAATAATAATAAAATAAATATTTGTAGAGAAATATATTTGGTTTAGTGGAAATTCAGGCCCTGATTCTTAATTTTAGTGAAATGATTAGGTGGCAATGTAAGAAACAAACGAACTATGGGTCTTAATAAGCGTTGGGTGGGTCTGTTTTTTTGTGTGAATTTGTAGTATATGGATTTGGTCTGTAAGTTATAAACAGAAGGACATGGAGTGCATTCACTGCATTTATCTATAGCATATATTGTACAACTCATCCTTTACTTAGACCCATTCCTCTTGATATATATATACATTCAAGATAATTTACTTCGTGTTAACCGTGTATCACTCCATACTTTTATCAGCATTAATCAAAATGTACCATTCATTATTTGATATGAGTTACACCATTATCGATTGTGATAAGAGTATGGAGTACGTAATACATAAGTGCTTAGTGACACCATATCAAACTACTTTTGGGGCACGACAGTGAGATTCAATGATTGAAAATCGAACCTCCATAGGTTGAATGTTCATATTCGACCTCTAGAAAGTCGAACCTCACACCTCGGTGTGGTGCCATGCAGGGGCAGTCTGGTAGCTTCGAAACAATGTCATTGGTGTCCTCGGTGGATCATCAATTTTGCTCCGGTATCCCCACTAAACAAATTTTTGGATCCACCAATGATGTCACGGTGGATGTTGTATGATTCTATTAAAAGCTCTAAATACATAATGCGGAGATCCGGAGTGAATGTATCATTTACCCGTATATAAATGACAATATTAAAGACACAAACTTATGGTTAATCATAATCATCATCTCAATACCAAACAACGTTTTAGTGAATTGATTAATGAGTTGCATATATAGCAATCAAAAGTGTCCACTAGCTATCACTAATGGCTATGATGATGGCTTTATTTGAATATATGGTATTAGAATCTTCTATTTTTTTTAATAAAAAAAAAAAGGGATGGAATATGCATAATATGGAGTGAAAATAAACATTCTACAAACAAAAAGATCGAAAATCATATTTCACAAAAACATATATATTCATGAACACAGAGTAACAAACATTTACCTATATTTGTATGACAAACTATGTTTGACACTATAAACAAGCATAGTTTGTAGTGTCAAACTATTGTTGAGGTGGAAGAGTATGATGATGCATGTGTGTCAGTGTTGGCTGCCATGTTTTTCAGAGGTACAACCACGTACTGACGGACCGCAGTAACCACAAATACTGCAACTGCAAGACCGATGTCTGCAATTGGTAGAATCAACATGCATCACAATCATCGTTGGTGTTGCATCTTTATATGATCACACATGCAAACATCGGGAATTAATGTGTGTGAAAGCGACTCTAGAGCTACACCTACACAACCCTCTGTGTTTCCATTTCTAGCGGCTGAACACGTACACCTTCTCTTTGTATATATGCTTCACTATGTATTATTCCGTACAACGTCCACAGAAAACAGCTACAGAGTCTCGTTTTTCCCATGTATAAATCATATATACGCAAGCAATGAACGATCGATCATGTAATAAATAATAATGCTTGATATAAGGTTACGGTTCAGCGGTTATTGGAAGGTTAAAATTGAAGTCCAATTAATTACTTGGAATATAGGCTTTTGGAAGCTTCATCTTGCCAAGAGCTAAATTATAACAAAAATATATGTTTGTGGAATAATCCGGCCCGGGTGACCGACCGACCTTCTGTAGAACGTGAATATATAATGCATGGCAGTCCACAAAAGAAAAAGGAATGATCGATCAAACAGAAGATATAAAGTAATTGCACCTGTAAAATACGAATAGAAGATGGAATAATCCATCAGGTTTTGCTCCTGTTTCTCTGTCAAATGTGTAATGAAATAACAAAAGAAGAAAGAAAAGAAAAAGAAAAAGAAAGTGATTACCTTTCAGAAAGGAAGAAACTGAGTAGTGCGGCGGGGCGGCGTTTCAGTTTCATATGGATGGACACTATATTAGCATGTGGCACTGGCATGCCAGCCACTTTGAATTTTATCATACCAGGAGGATGTCTGTCTGTCTCTCTGTTACAATATAAAAAAAAAAAAAAAAGAAGCAATGATGCTTGTTCAGCCTTTCTTTATCCTCTACGTACCAAATTCTTAGGGACAAAGTAATCTCTTTATTTTTCTCTATCATCATCAGCATATACTGATATACATATACATATATATATCTTCACTTTTTATCTTTAGCTTTTCCTGTTATCTCTCTCGCTCCCCACTTTATCTTTATATCTTGTGCACCTTTTTTTTTTTTTTTTTTTGGTCTCCTCTCCTCTTTCATGACTATATTTACAATTGTGTGTACCTTAATGGGATTTGAAAATCCAATGGTCCACTTCTTAATAATATCTCTCTAATAATATTCACCCCCCCCCCTGCTGATATAATAATAGATCGATCAATATGGCTGCTGCAACAACAACAATAAGGGCATCAATATCTCTGCATCTCTTCTTCCTCTTCTTCTTCGTGATTAATCTTTCTTGTTTTGCCAGCTGCTCTTTTGGTGGTAAGTAAGCGCATTAATTTTCTTTACTGTTTATTTATTGAAAGCTGCATGTTTTAGCAGCTGCTGCTTCTCATCTGGCCTAGCTTCTCTGTCCGGTGTTTTTCATATTTCTCTTTTCTTCCCTGCTGAGGTTTTGCTTTTACACTTGTGTAGTATTATTTACTATTATTTAGAAGCAAACCCCACACATATATGCGCATGTATGTCAATAATAAACCCCGTTATGTGTCAATTGGTTAATTGCTCTTTCCATCTCTTCTCATTTTTCAGCTAATTTTGTGACTGTAGGTAGGTAGGTATATTCTTATACCTATACACTACTAGTATCCATTCTTATACCTATGCCCTCAGCCCTCCTCCTGTTTTCTCCTTTCAATAGTTATTTACTCCTACTCAAATTTATGCAGTTGAATCTACGACTAGGGTGTTTTCATTGAAAAGGAGAGGAGACATCCTAAACATACTTGGACATTATGATTTGTCAAATCAGCCATCTGCCCCTTTATATCCTCCCCTAACTAATCCTGTTACCAACCCCACCCCACCTTTGGAAAATCCAGCTCCAGCAATTCCAGCCACAAACCCCGCCGTTGGGGTTACACCAATTCCTCCTCCTGCTGCTGCTTCCCAAGCCCAAGCCCAAGGCGGGGCCATACCAACCGCAAATCCAGTCACCAATCCAGTTACCACACCAGCGGGTGGAGGGGCACAACCAGTTACCAACCCTGTTACTACTCCAACACCAACCCTTCCTTTGACGACGCCACCTAACCCAAATCCAACGACGGTCAATGCTCCTCCTACTGCTGCACAAGCCCAAGGCGGAGCCATACCAACCGCAAATCCAGTTACTACACCAGCTGCTGGAGGGGCGCAACCGGTTACCAACCCTGTTACTACTCCAACACCAAGCCTTCCTTTGACGACGCCACCTAACCCAAATCCAACGACGGTCAATGCTCCTCCTGCTGCTGCAGTTCCCACCGGACAGAGCTGGTGTGTTGCGAAAAGCGGATTGACACAAACCTCTCTTCAAACAGCCCTTGACTATGCTTGTGGATTAGGAGGTGCGGATTGTTCTGCCATACAGCAGGGTGGAACATGTTACAATCCTATTACTCTTCAAAACCATGCATCATTCGCCTTCAACAGCTATTATCAAAAGAATCCCGTGCAAACTAGCTGTGATTTCGGTGGAACTGCCATGGTAACCAACCAAAATCCTAGTAAGTGTATACATCGATGAAACGACTATATGAATTCACCTTATATACTTTTTTTTTTTTTTTTGGTTTATTATCTTGTCTTGAGTTAGTATACATGTAACTTCATGTGCAGGCACGGGTTCTTGTGTTTACCCAACATCATCAGCGTCAGGAACACCTTCAACAATGCCTACAACAACAACAACAACACCTTCAACTATGCCTACAACAACACCACCACCTTCAAATGGAGCAACAGTACCTGCAGCAGGGTACAGGCCGGATTTCACTAATTAAATATCCTTTTCATTCCTATATACGTGAATCATCATCATCATCTTCTTTTGTCCTGAATTTATTTACTTTTTTTCTTTATCAGCACGGATGCACCTCCGAATGTTCTGAATTCAAGTACTAGTAATTACCCTCCTTTAGGGGGTGGTACCGGCGGCAGCATAATCGGAGCAAGCCCTCCGGCAGATGAATCCTACATATCGTTGTCAAACCATCTTCAAGCTTATGTTGTCTCTATTGCCTTATTGGCATCCATCACAACTACCGTATTAATTAGTCCTTTAACATAGGATCACAGCATGCAATTTGCTTCACTGAAGAATACTATCCAGAAGCTTAAATCAATCTTGCATGGAGATGCCTCATGTACTTTACTCATATCGACATTAATAGGGCAGGCAAAACACTATACATCAGTTTATAGGAGAGAAGAAAGCTGTCAAGAACACACCCCCACCCACCAGAGAGTTTTGGTTCTGTGTAAAGGAGTAGTTAAATGGCTATTATCAGATGTACACTCTCTAGTCTCTAGTATAATGGCTATTATCAGATGTATGTCCATGTTTTAAACTCCATCATACGTACTCAGCTATCAGATGTACTCTCTTTATTTCACCATGCTCAATTGCCTCTTCTCCATTTCCTAGCTCTTAATAAATAAACATATTCATCCATTTTAACAGCATGGAATTAGCATAAAATAAACATTCTATATACAAAAATAAAAAATCTTTGTCATGAAAATAGTTTCCACCTTTTAAAAATGGAAATAAATCATGGCTTTAGTTCAAGTATGTTAAACTAACAAACATATTGAGCCAAGTAAACACATCTGTTCTCTAAACTAACAAATCATGGATTTACCTATATTTGTATGACAAACTATGCCTGATGCTATAAAACCTTTTTTTTTCCTTTCTCGTATTGTTGAGGTCAAAGAGTATGATGAGGGTTGGCCGCCATGTTTGTCAGAGGTAGAGCCACTGACCGCAGTAACCAGCAATACTGCAAGACCGACGTCTACAATTGGTAGAATCAACACCACAATCCTCGTCGGTGTTGCATCTATGATTGGCACGGACATCAGGAATGTGACAAGCACTCTCTAAACAACCCTCCGTGTTTCCATTTCTAGTAGCTGGACACACCTTCATCGTCATTGCACTATCACGTCGTCTACTTCTCTCTGTATTCTGTTTAAAATCCAGAGAAAAAAAGGCTCCAAATTCTCGTTTGTTAACATGTAAAACGTATAAGCAATGATCATGTAACGCTTTATACAAGGTTGTAGTTCAACGGTTATTGGAAGGTTATACCTTAATTGAAGTCCAATTACTTGGAATATAGGCTTCCGGAAGCTTCTCTTGCCAAGAGCTTATAACAGGCAATGGGTGACCTTCTGTTGTGAATATATAATTGCGGTCCACCAAAAACGAATCATCGAACAGAAGATATAAATACTTGCACCTGTTAAACAAATTATGGAATACTCCATCAGGTATCAAGTCAGTAACTTTGCAACTGATTTCTTTATCAAATGTGTAATTAAATAACCAAAAAATAAAGAACGTTACGTTTCAGAAAGGAAGAAACTGTGTTGGTGGTCTTCCAATTCCATGGTTGTAACGTCTCGAATGCTTGCAAAACCTCCTTCGACTTTAGTGTACAAGTTTAGAGAATTCATTATCGATTCCCCCACTTCTATGTACCATGGATCTAACAATAACAAAAAACAAAAAACAAAAAAAACAGCAAAACATGACAAACAAACACTACGTTAGACAAATATATTTGCTATATAAGTGCTTGAAACACGTGATAAATGCTCCGCCTAGACTTTGTCGTGTAACGTATTGATTGTCTATATGTAATGCAAAAGAGAACACGAGTTTGGCATACCTTTTGTGGCTTGGTATAGATAGAATGTGGATTCTGCTAACTCGGGACGCAAAGGATAGTACTTCTCGGTTGGGTGCAACATCTGAACATCCAACAAGTACCTATATATATATATATATATATATATATATATATATATATATATATGGCCATATAAAAATTACATTTAAAACAGACGTTTTGTCTACCGACTTTAACTCGGGGGAAAAATGACAGGAAGTTGAACCATGTTACCTCTCTGGTAGTACTCCGTACTTTTTCCACACATAAAAAAATTCCCGGTGTGATGAATTAGCAGCAGCAACATCGCCAACTAGTACCTGAATCCATGGAAGGAAAACGGATGTAAAGTACGTATATTACGCAAAGTAAGCTCAGCATCTTTCTGCGTTGCAGTACCTGCAAACCGGGCCAAAATGCTTGAAGACTCGTTAGTTGCCAATAAGTAGCTTTTCCAGTTCTCATGTCAGCTTCATGGTACCTGAACCAAAATGAAACTTATCAAAGAGAAAAGAAAATAGGAGATTTGTTCAGGAATAGCAACTACAAAAACCGAAGAATTACATGTATTCGTAACAAATTAAGGACGCACCACGGACCATGTCTGAAGTACTTCTGTACAGCGACATAAGCAGACTGAAACATCCTCCAAAATTCATCTCTTCCGAAAAGAATGTGAGCTTTAAGTAAGTACTCGTAGAAGGAATCAACTCCTAAAATTGACACAATAAAATAGAATCGGCTCCTCAAAACCATGACATACACACAAAAAAGTCTACAAGAAAATGGAGGGGGAGTCACTCAGATAAGGTATAACCTAGCAATCAAAAGAAAAGGCCTACCAGCTCCAATTCCTGATGAATACGATATCCATTCCCCTGATGATATGTCTAACGTAGTTCCAAGTAGATTTAAAGAACTTCGCATGCTCCACAATTTCCTCAAAGCACGCAATGCAGCACTTTCAAATCTTGGGTCACCAGTTAAACGTGATAAAGCACCCATTTCAAGAATCAAGGAACCTGCATAAAGCATTGGTCAACAAGTTCACAGTAAACTCAGGACTACATGTTTTGAATATGTGAGTGTCAGATAGCAACAAAGATTTCTCACCACAACCAGAAGTACTTGTTTCTGTTGTCTCGTTGTCCATTACACCATGCTGCCCACAGGATTACTTGTCACTTTAGTCACATAAACTCTATATTGCAAATGAAAAAAAAATTGTATAATTGAAATTACACCTACTATATTCAAAGTGAAGAGAACAAGATTACGAATAAAACAACATTCCCACACACCCGACCAAGCAATAGCTCTGATAGATTGTCAAAAAGATTGTATACTCGATGTACTAATAAAAAACGGATGAAAAACTTGTGAAACAATTAATAAATGATGTATTAAGGAACAATTAAAACAAGTACATCTGTTCACTCTTCTGATTTACATGTCTGGGAAGCACGATCTATGCAGAAGATATATGAACAAATCCACAAGCCCATATCAGAGCATTTCCAATAGTAGACCTTCTAGCCCAAAATTGATCCAATAAAATAGCCCTAAATAAATCAATGTGTACTTATACTAGTTGTTTGATGAAAAATGGGGAGTATCTTTTATGACGTTCACAAGTACAGCATAAGTTCTAGATTTTGAGCATTCCTATTTATTAAATTTGCATGGAAAATAAAGTGTTTCGCTGTAAAGGAGGCGTGCCTTTAAGTTGATCCAAGCATATGGCAGTCCGGTTGGAGTGTCAAAAGCAGGTAGAAAGCGTCTCCCCAAATCCTCAGCTAACTCAAGGAGCTGATTCTCATAGGTTCCTTGAATCAACCTGTTTGTAGAATCAGTTGCAAGAGAATGAGCAGAAACTAGTCCTCCAAGAAGTCTTATGTTGCACTACACAATAGGAATACATGTTCAAATCAAATACTTCCATTGAAGAACAAAAGCAATTAACCTCCAATTATGAACTTCAATTTGGCTTAAAGATATGAAAAAAACAAGCAACATGTTACCTCAAAAAGATTTATCCGCACATCAACATCAAATGTCATATGTTCTGACAGCCATAGAACAGCCTTTTCAAACTCCGTTCGGTTACCCAGGATCACAAGGCTGAGTCAGGCAGCAGAAGAGATGAATGTGACGTAAACTGGAGACAATAAAGAAAATGAATACTAACACTTCAAGTCTTCAGGACATCTTAATATGTCCAGAAAGAATGTAATGAAACCTGGATAATGATTCTATTAGTGTGAGGGCTGATCCGTTGTACTGATCCGGTAGATGTTCCAACTACAAAAACACGAGGCGGATAAATTAATTGTCTGCTTATGATAGATTTTCTTTGTGAATAAAAACAAAATACCTTCAAATTGCCTAGCTCACTTAGAGAATCTGTAGAAGTTTTGGTTAGAGGTTTCAACTCATCATGCTGCAAAACGATTCACAGGGACTTATTTGATCATAAAAGTCCACAAAAAAACGAAAGAAGGTATGCACCATCAATACAGGAAGAAAAGACTTACGGGGAATGCATACGTCATGTAATTATCATAAGCATGGTAAAACCTGTCAGCAGAAATAAAGATTCTTTTATTATCAACGGCATATTCGCAGAGCATTCAGATTAGTCTATAGTCTTGGACTAAATTCTATAAAGAATCAAGATTTAAAAGCTTTCATTATTATGGAGTGCTATCCAGCGCTTGAGATTAGCAACCGAGTAGAAACAACAAGATATATTTGGTTAAACTAAAACGATTGCCAGTTCAGCAACATTGTAATCTTATTTCCCTGAGGTTTTTTTTTTTTTTTTTTTTTTTTTTTTGCTGTTAATTTTCATTGTGAATAGGAAAAAAAAATTTGGTTTCATGCACTATGCCTCTATATGAGGGGAAACAAATAAAAAAAATAAATCCAGACAAACATAAATCCAGAGGTGAAGATTACCAAACTAAAGGCTTTCAAGGTCTTCAATTGCTCCAGTATATCGTTCAGGACAACAAAAACAAGAAACAAATTGCATATAATAGTATTCATGCAAACCGACAGATGCTATATCAGATGGAAGCATAAGTTTTGACAATTCCGGTAAATCAGCAGTTTCAACTAGTCATACCCAAAAATGATAAAGAAAATAGCAGAAAATAAAAAAGCCCACTTCCAATTCAACCTCCAGCATATATACCGTTGATATAAAAAAAAAATTTAAAGCAATGTAAAATTCAAGAAAGTAGTATGATTTATTTATCTCTGGGGAAGAAAAGGAGCTTACATTTTGCGAGCTTTTAGACTCAATCTCTTCCTTTTCGCAGCTAAAGAGCTATTAGGGTCAGACTTGCAATGAGATTGATTGAAAATAATGGGACATAACAGCACAAATATAAGAAAACATTTCCAGATTTTGCTTCGCATCATTGGTTTGGTTGTGTTTTGCGAGGCGGGTATGAAGATTCACTTTGTGCTTGAGAAATCGACAAACATGGAGGATAAAAAAGTTTGTTGTTTTATATAAGATAGATTGATTGATCATTGATGAGGAGAGTGTTTGAGATCTTTTACATTACAGCAAAGTGATGCTGACATGGTCCAATCATATTTCCTTTAGTCTCTACTAAACTTTTTCTTTTCTTTTCATTTTCTGGGCAAATTTGCCATGTGTACAACATCCATATTTTGTTGTGGTAAATGATGAAGACCCATAGTTTTCATTCATAGCCACACCACACCCCCAACATTTTTTTCCTTGGAATATTACCGACACAAAGAGTGATACTACACGCTTATATGACTCATTGATTATCATGTATCCTCATCATCATAATCAAGAGTTCAGAAATAAGTTATACCATCATGTACCACTTAAGTTATACGACTTAAGAGGAATATTACCCTCTCTTTTTCTTTTTCTTTTTCTTTTTCTTTTTTCCTTTTAGGGAAATGAGATAGTCAGTGTCACAATGTTGTACTCTGTTGAGATACGTATCTCAATAATCTGGTATCACCATGATTAATGATGTACAATTAGGGATTGTTATTGCAGATATTACATGTTGAAATTGCTGGATTTTCATTATTGAAAGGGTAGATGTGTCATTACACTAAGTTACTAACCAATAAGGGGTGTAGGCATGATCACCAACAAAGTTGATGTTGATTGTGATTCATTGAAGTCAAATAGTTGTCATAAAAGGCAATAAGCATAACAAAATACAATTCATTTTACTGACGCATCGTCTAGAGTCATTGATTGATTTACAGTGGTCTTCACAAAGCAAGCACAAAGATTCATATTATGACACATCAAAGACACCTCCTCATCCTAGAGTCATTGATCACATTGGTCTTCATAAAGCACCGATGATCCATGCTGCCCTTTTCAATTCACATCCGCACATCTGCTGCTGATTCATTCAACCCGATCATCAAGTAAACATCACTTCTTCTTTTTTTTGGCTAAGTATTCATTTCATTGTCTCATTTAGCTAGCATCTATGGAATTCTTGCAGTAGATAAGCAACGGGCAAGGATTTTCACAAGGTTCCTTTTTCGGCATATGATTATCAGCTCTTTTTGAACATTGTCGACAGGCCTTACCATGAGTGTACAAAAGACAGTTCAAGTCAAACTTTAGATGATCTGGAATACGCGAATTTAGATGAAGATACGCCTTTTTCACGTCAGCCATCTTAGGTAACCACCCAATGCTCTTTGAGATCTGAAGTACCTGTATACACGTTCGTTAAGGCCTGTCTTTGAGCAAGAATATGGAGATGTATATTATACTCACATGAGTGTCCACTGGGAAATCATCTTGCTGCAAATGAAACATCAAGACACATGCCACCTGTCAAGACAATAATGTCCTTAAACTCTGCAAAAATATTCATCGTCTAATCAATTCGGTTTAGATCATAAACATGCAGGATGCTATCAATAAAGCCAATTACCGTTTTAGGGCCAATGCCTTTGAATAGGGAGAGCTCTGCTTTAATTTGCTCAACGGACAAGTCGCGTAGATACTCCAAACACAACTTTCCTCTTTTCTTAAACATGCTATCCAATAAATTTTTCAAACAGGCAGTTTTAGAAGGTGCCAAACCTCCGCATCTTATAGCATCCTCTACATGCTTTGACTCAGCAGCAAGAACCTTCATAAATATAATAGTTCCATGGCATAAACAATAATCAAGGGCAAGAGGAAACTCAATGATTATACCTCAAATGTACGATTTGAATTAGACCGATGGCTTTAACAAAATACAAACGTATTCGTCCCACCATAAAAAACCATTTGCATGGCAAATTTATAATTGAATCATGCATCTCACTCAGATAATGCACCTCATTCTTGCTACAACATGCAATGACAATACATGACAGTAATTTAGAAAGAGTTTGGCCTCAATGCAGCCAATTGACAATGTACCATATCAACTTAGAGCCAAAAGGATCCTATGCACCAACAGGGCAAGATATACAAAATATTACTTATCAAAGAAAACTTGTTTCTCTCCAACAAATCAATTAGGGAAAAGATCAACCACAGCAAAATTAGAAGCAACAATAGCATATTGAAGCAAAAATAATAAGAAGCTTACATCTTCCCAGGTGGGAAAAGCAGACTTGAGAGAAGAAAAGGCCCTTTGAGAATTAGCTTCATTAGTATTCTGTGACAAGATTATGCTGACTAACCCATCAAGCACACTCTCTTTTGAGCCACCATTCTCCTCATTGAACTCGGAATCGATTTCACTGGTAAAGCTTCCATTTTTATCGTCAAGCAGGAGTCTTTGTCGGCGATACTTGATGAATTCTTTGGGAAAACCATGGTGAGCCAGGAGGATGTCCCTTATAGCTCGGCATTCATCTGGGTTGGGTTGTAGGTGGTCCGGATATGGGTTCTTGGTGTTGACGATTTTGGGTCTGTTGTTTGATGATGAAGACAACAAGGAATTGCTTTCCCGCTGTTTTCTTTTGCTACCTTTCTTCATCTCCTACGATTCAGTCACCAGAACAAGGGATTTCTAATCTATCTAATTAGTTAATGCTGGAGAAATGGTTGCGAAGCAATAAATGGAAATGGAGGGGATGACCTTATTTATTTATTTATATATAATATTTAGTATTTATTTTTGTAATTTAAAAATTAAAAAATTAATAATAAAAAAAACTAATTTCCCCTATTCGAATTGGGTAAGAAATTTGTCAGCTTGTGTACGCTATATTTCTGCCAACCGAAACTGTGCACGTTCCTTTCTCATCAGAATACTCCCCCCACAAATCAGCCGGCCTTCAGAATACTCCCAAACGACAAACCGGCATTTGTTTTACTCAATACTACGTTAGAATATATATCAGCATCAAGTCAACAACTAATAATGCACTGAGTGGCTTCTCCTACTTCTCTCATCAATTTCCATCATCCAAGAAAACCCATGCCTATTTTTGAATGGAATTCTGTTTCTTGTTTATGTTTTTTGGTAATCTTATCAGCTGGGTTGTCACTGTGTGAGTCTACAACAGTTGGAGTGAAGCACATATCGAGAGTTCTTGAAATTCAAGACCAAGAGAGAGCACCTGCTTCTGTTCAACTTGCTGCTGCTTATGATGTTCTCAAACGCCTCATCCCTTCTCATGTTTCCAGCTTTCAATTCAAGATTGTATCCAAGGTATGATGCCCACCTGTGAAAATGATGAAAAAGTAGCAAACATTCTTCTTGTTTTTTTTCTTGTTAGCATCTGTTGGGTACTAGCAATCACTACTGTGATGGATTCAGTACATGTTTTAAAAGTAGTGGTTTGAGCTTAAAGCCGGTTTCATGTTGATTGAATGATTAGTATCTGAAATTTGTTCTATCCCTGTAATTTCTGACATACTAGATTCAAATTGGTAGTAAGCAGTGGAAAACAGATTTTGATCGAGTTCATATTCTAAAACTCGTGCATTGTTCCTTTTGGCAGGAGGAAAGCAGTGGGGAACTTTTTTTCAATATTAGCAACCGTCCTGACTCCAGTGCTGATAATCCAGCTGAGATTTTGTATGAATCTTCACTTTTTACTATTTACATGGGTCTGAACTGATTGTAAACCATGTTACTAAATTAGTGTTTACCTACTAGAATGGATAGCAATTTTTAAGGTACTCCATTCTGGACATGCTACTATTGGCAGTGGTGAGATAGCATAACTTAGTGCAGATGAATGTAAGAGTATTGTTTTATGGGTCTACAACATTCGTTTCAAATTGAAAGCTTTCATGAGTCGCAGAATTGTACTTTGATTGGAAATAATTGTTCTTCCACCTTACGTTAGGCTATGATACGCAATATATGTGTTGCTATGTTTTTATGAATGTTTGATCATGCAAAAAAACAGAATCAGTGGAACCACGGGTGTGGAGCTTTTATCTGGTCTTCATTGGTACTTGAAGTATTGGTGTGGAGCTCATATATCATGGACTAAAACTGGCGGAGCACAGCTCGGTTCAGTTCCAAAGCAAGGCTTACTTCCACATGTTCAAGATGATGGGGTGCTAGTTAAGAGACCTACTCCTTGGAGCTATTACCAGAATGCTGTTACGTCTAGTTGTATGTCATGGTCATAGTTTTGATTCATCAATGTTATTTATTCCAATAGCTTTACCGAAAACAGAAATACTTGATTAATTAGTCGAGCATATCATGTGGAAGATTCTTTTGCTTGGTGGGACTGGAAAAGATGGGAGCAAGAGATCGATTGGATGGCCCTCCATGGTATCAATTTGCCGCTCGCATTCACCGGGCAAGAAGCTATTTGGCAAAAAGTCTTCAAGGTACTTTTCTTCCTGTTTGTTATTTCACTCATCTCTTTTTCTACTTGTATCAAATACCGATGTTGATTGTCGGTATCCTTCGATGTATGGCAATAAATTGTGTACTATTATAAGAATTTGTTTTCTTTGCATGGGTGGCTTTATCATTCGTGTAATCAACCCAACTCAACTCTGTTCAGATCTGAAATATTGGGAAATAATCATCTCTTTTCATGCAGGACTTCAATATCACTACTTCTGATTTGGATGATTTCTTTGGAGGCCCGGCATTTCTTGCCTGGTCACGTATGGCAAATTTACATGGGTGAGCATTAAGGTGCTAAATATTATATGTATTTATTCAGCATGCTTTTCGAACTCACTATCTAATTATCTATATATATAATCAAAACCCAAATACGAGGCTCGTATTTTCAACAATGGAAATATCTTTTTTAAGGGTAACAATGGAAATATAAGTGGACACTTTTCAAGTAATTATTCCTCCTCTTGCTCCAAATGACAATTTCGAAGTGTTGGGAAACATTGCCCCCAAAAGTCTTGCTGTTTGCGTGAGTATACATTCTCTGCTTTTAACCCATTAATGCTTGAAAAAATTGTTGTAATAGATGGGGAGGGCCACTGCCTCAAAGTTGGTTGGATCAGCAGCTTCTACTGCAAAAGGAGATTCTTGCTAGAATGTATGAACTAGGAATGAGCCCAGGTGCATTTATCGAACATATTGTGCTTTAAAATTTAGTTTTGTTTGAAAAGAAAAAAAAAAGGTGAAGATTAAAATAGCAGTATTTGATTTGATTAGATTATCTTATCTTGATGCCAATATAATGCAGCATCGACAGTAATATTGTTTCTAAAGTTGGTGACATTTGTTTGCATGTTTCAGTGCTTCCAGCATTTTCAGGAAATGTTCCTGCTGCCCTAAAAAAGGCATACCCGTCTGCAAAGATAACCCAATTAGCCAATTGGTGAGTACCTGTCTCCATATCTGATTGAGTATCAGTTGTTACTTGGAAAATCTGCTGTTTCTTTGTCATTTTATTGTATAGTTTTGGAGCCCTGAAAATAGGCAGTCACTTTTGAGGGCATGTTTTCTAGGATTGAATAATATCTTGTAGCATTTGGTTATATGTCTCGGTAATTACTTCTTAGTTTCCCTGATAACTGCATTAGGTTCACTGTTCATGGTGATCCCAGATGGTGCTGCACGTATCTTCTTGACGCAACTGATCCGTTGTTCATTGACATCGGAAAAGCATTTGTTAAACAACAAATTAAAGGTATCATATGTATGCTAATAATTCTTCTTCTTCTTATGTATAGCTAAAAGTTCTTTGACGTCCATTCTTATGTCACTCTTTGTCGATAATTCCTGATGTATATGTATAATTTTGTTCAGAATATGGAAGAAGCAGCCACATTTACAACTGGTAAGGCTGCACGCGTTCTACAACTCTTCAGAATATTATTCATTTTAAAAGTTGCTAAAACAAGCACAAGCTTTTACCTTTATTAATGGCTCAGCTCACCTCCGTGGTTTTTAATTGGTTGAAAGGTATTGGATGTTTCTTGTAAATAGTTGGACAAAAAAATATGTCTTTTCTTGTTGTTGCAGCGACACTTTTGATGAGAACACGCCACCTGTAGATGACCCGGAGTATATTTCATCATTAGGTGGCGCCATTTACAGAGGAATGCAAAGCGGTGATGAGAATGCCGTTTGGCTAATGCAGGTTAAAAACAGATTTTTCATCTTTCAATGCAATTCCTTTTAACGTATTATTGATTGGTCTTAATATCGTTCGTTTGACTTTCTTTAGGGATGGCTCTTTTCATATGATCCCTTCTGGCAGCCTCCACAGATGAAGGTATAATCTCAGAATCCCGTTTTCTAAGTTCTCTCTATATGTTATAGCATGTTATTTAGTATTTGATTTGGCTTTTAATTCCAGGCCCTCTTACATTCTGTTCCTGTCGGAAGGATGGTTGTCCTTGATCTATTTGCTGAAGTAAAACCGATTTGGCCTACTTCAGAGCAGTTCTATGGCACTCCGTATATCTGGTAAGTTTGTTTCTTATTATTTTTTGTATTTTTAAAAATCAACTCGTAATTTCAGCGTCATTGGTTTTTTAAATTAATTTCTGTGATTCTTCGATTGATCAGGTGTATGCTGCACAATTTTGCTGGCAATATTGAGATGTATGGTGTATTGGATGCAGTGGGAACTGGCCCTGTTGAAGCGCGTAAAAGTGAAAATTCAACCATGGCAAGTTCAATATCTTCAGTCTTATTGCTTTATGAAATTCTTAAAAGCAATAATATCATCAAGAAGCTCAAGCCCTATTTGCACTATGTAGCATTTCTTCAAATATCTTTACTCTAGATAATTTTCTCTTGAAGGTGGGGGTTGGGATGTCTATGGAAGGCATTGAACAGAATCCGATTGTTTATGATCTTATGTCAGAAATGGCATTTCAGGATGATAATGTTGATGTCAAGGTACTTAAAGTAGCTAGCTATTCTCTATATTTCATTCAATTCATTGTTGCTTGTCATAACTTTGAATTTATAATTTAGATTTACATAAATTTGTTAATGGATTCTGTTTCAGAAATGGGTAGATTTATACGCTAAAAGGCGGTATGGGAGATATGTGCAATCAATGCAAGATGCTTGGAAGATCATGTATCATACTCTCTACAATTGCACTGATGGAGGTCAAGTGAGTGACGCGTCTCTTTTCCCTCTAGAAAAATGGTCAAAATGATTTGATTATCCAAAGAGAAGGAAATCATTACCTTACCTTAGGTGTTCGGCTTAACGTAGTCATATTCCTAGTTTTCGACTTAATCTTGTCTTTGTAGGCAAGTGGATTTCTTGCACTTATGAAAAGAAATCAAATTTCTAACGTTTTTAGATGATGTTTCTGATCCCAAAACAGGACAAGAATAGAGATGTGATTGTGGCCTTCCCAGACGTTGATCCGCACTCAATTTCACTGCCTCAACAGACAATAAGAAAGATTAATCTTCCAGATTATACAATGAGTTTTTCAAGAAGAACCATTTTAGAAGATTTAGCAGATACATTTTACGTGCCACATGTCTGGTATTCAACTTCAGAGGTTGTAGAAGCACTGAAACTATTCATTTCAAGCGGTGATGAACTTTCAGGGATTAACACATACAGGTCCATCAGAAACTCTTCTTCATATTTTTATTTTTTTTGGTTCTCGTGTTCTTTCATGTCCTACGAAGAAAGTCTTTTTCTTTTCTTCAGGTATGATCTCGTTGATCTTACGAGGCAAGCTCTGGCAAAGTATGCGAATGAAGTATTCGTAAAAGTAATAGAAGCTTATCGGTTAGCTGATCTCCATGCTGTTGCTTATTTGAGTAAAGAGTTTGTAGACCTCGTAAATGACATGGACAAACTTCTTGCTTGCCATGAGGGTTTTTTATTAGGACCTTGGTTAGAGGGTGCCAAACAACTAGCTCAAAATGAAGAAGAGGAAAAACAGGTGGTCTTAATCGCGCCAAACCATTCGTCTTGTAATAATATAAATACTACTAGTTGGATATTTTACCTCATTACATTGGTGAACAAAATTACAGTTTGAATGGAACGCAAGAACTCAAATCACAATGTGGTTTGACAACACACAAGTGGAAGCTAGTCTGCTGCGTGACTATGGTAAGCATTCATCTTTTCGAATTTACTAAAGAAAATGTACAAATTAAGGAGAGGTTTGACAGCATACGAATGCTCGTGTTTATATGAGCACTTTCAAGCTGATCATGGGATAATGTAATACGTTTTGCATATCTTTTCCATAATGACAGACAGTTTTCACCCGAAATCTATTATACATTTTTTTGTTACAGTTGACAGATCCTTTTATGTCGTGTAATACGTTTTGCATATCTTTCTAGGAAACAAGTACTGGAGTGGGCTTCTGCGCGAGTATTACGGCCCACGTGCAGCTATTTACTTCAAGTTTCTAAAACAGAGTTTAGAGAAGGGTGATGGTTTCCGTTTAACCAACTGGAGGAAGGAGTGGATCAAACTTACAAATGATTGGCAAAATAGCAGGAATATCTTTCCTTTGAAAAGCAATGGTGATGCCCTTAATGTATCCAGGTGGCTCTATCAGAAATACTTTCAAGATACACTCCAGCTGGTTGATCTCTCTCTAGAAAAGTGAATGCAACGTTTATGTTTTCTTTTGAATCGTTAGCTAGAAGAATCAGAAAACAGGGACCAAGTTGCGTTAAATATTGCATTGATCTTTACCCTACCCTTTTCTGATCATTTTGGGGGTAGAATAGGGTTCATCATCATCACACTGCATTTGTACTTGAAAAAACGTTTATCTTTTCATCAGAGTATGAAGCCATTGCGATTCATGTTAAGCAGTTTTGTGTGATTTAACTTCAATTTTTGCATCATTGTCACCGGTGACTACAATCACAAATCCAAAAAAGATGGTCATCAAGGCAAATTATACACAAAAACTTACCTCATTTTCCTCGCTTACCAACACTACTACATGTTCAATGTATCGAAAACGTGTTCTTCATGGAAACAAGAAAAGAATATTTTCATTTGCACACTTCAGCATTTATGGATCATTTGTGTAAACTTGTGAAAGAAAACTACAGTTCATGCTCAAGTCCACATCTTTTAGCCCTTCGGTATATGTTTTCTTAACTGCATGTCTCATTCATATAATAACTAGCCACATCAGCTTGAGTGTATATTTGATGAAACTCGTAATTGCATGTACCATTTTCGTTTACAGATAATTGGTGTTTCTCCAAATCTTTCTCTGAACTGCATGGTGATTTTGGAATATTGTCATGCTATTCATAAGAGCTTAAAGCTGGCTCAAAGAATCAAGTAATTGTCAAGAAAAAACAAGACAATGAGCACAAATGCATTCAAGTTGCTAGTAAACCGAAGGAACACTCTACCCAGAAGTTGTATATTCCACAACAAATGATAGAGATAGAATTTTGCTAAGATCGTCTTTAAGGTTGATGATGCATTGAGAATATGCATAAAAATCTATTTTAACAAGAAAATCTGAAAGATCTAGCTTCTTCTCTTTGTATTATTCCGTAGCACCTATACATACAAGCTTCTCTGCAACTTCACCATGCCAAGACTTCCATGCTTCCACATAATGACCAAAGAGATCTCTCAGAGCTGAAATCAACATCAATATCAAAGTCTCATTAGTATGAAACTTTTGGATAAACTATACATTTTCACCCCAGATGTTATATGATGATTAAAGATTGAATCTTTAATGATTGTAGGCTAAGTACCTTGATTGTGATACTGAGGGCGATAAGTGGCAGTTAGTTTTTCCCAATCATGAACATATTGCTTGTTATTATCCTCCGAGGTTACTGGATACCGCACATTAAAGGGAGGAGCAAAAGGGCCAAACGTAAAACTCTTCATGTCACTTCTTGAATCAAGCTTTTCTTTGGACATATGATCTTCAGTCTCTATGGACTCAGATTTTACCTGCATGTGTAGTTTTACATTCTTACCCATGTTTAAGTCTTCTTCAGCCTTTGGCATAACCTTAATCCTCTTGATACTGGTATTAGTAAGATCGGTCCCAAACGACCTTTTCATTGACTCGCTAGGAGCCGAATGACCAGCACCAGTTTCTGGTTTTTCTTTAAACCAAAGCCACCTGAAAGCAGGTTTTCTTGTCTCTGGATGATTCATCTGCGCACATATGCAGTAAACAGCCAAATTAGAAGAAGAAAATACATTATTTCTCTTTTTTTTTTTCTCACCTTGCTACACTGCTCTATGAAAAGAAAATTCATATATCATGCATCAACAAAATATAACACAGCCTACAAAATTTGGATATAGGGAGTTCAGATTTGAAGCTATCGTCGTTACATATAAAATGTATTCATGTGTTACGTGTATGACCATCTCTACGATAATGTCTTACCTTCTCTATGAATTTCATGGAAGCTAACACATTGGCAATGTCATAGAGCCTTCTCACTTTACCTGAGACACAAAAAGATAAGATTACCCCAAATGATATCATACATTCATGTCAACCATGACAAGTATTTCAATTGTCACGATTCAAGAAGACAAGTTAGGTGATTACTTCTTGCAGTTGCCGGATCCCCTCTATTCTTAAGTAGGAGCTTTGCAGCATCGTCTAGGGAAACCATGTCCATCTGAATGCCATTTTAGAACAGAAAAAAAAATGTAACATTCATGATACATTGGTGGAAATAAAAAATTCCAGATTGAGATTTGAGAAGTTTCATTTACATCGAGGCAAACGAAAAGCTTTACGAAATTTTGGGTTAGCAAAGCCAAGGACTTCTCTTTCCTGTTTTCTGCATAAGTTTACAGGGTTAGACCATTACCTCCATATAAATTAGTGGAAAACATAGCAATGCCATAGAGTAGGATATACCAAATCTTGAAGAGACTGAATTTTTCACATTTGAACTCGAAATTGCATTTTCGTCCGGGTTGGAGTACCCATCATCCTCATCGTCATCAGAATTCTGCAAAATTGCTTGTAAATTAACAGAGGGAAACACAAGAAACAGACATTTTTTGCTTCTTCATTTGTATCTTTGAGAGGGTTGAAAGTCATTCTCCATTTCAGGAAACTTATAGTATTACCTTAGTTGAAGAACTTCCATCATCAGAATTTGGATCAATCTTCAAGCCTTCTTTCTAGATTATTATCAACATGATAAATTAAATTATGCAAATGGAAATTGCATTTCTATGTTATCAACATAAAGAAACCAAAAAGCAATAAAATCACCTTCAGAGCTTCCAAAGTAGCAGGAATTGCCTTAAATCCGTTCCAAGTATACCGGTTTTTTGCTTTCCTTGTCAGGACCTGAAACAAATCCATAGCTAAATTTCACATCTTTATCCAGTTCACATTCCAAAAAAAGGTAGAAGATTACAAAATAAATAAATTTCTTACACCAACACTCTCCAAGACATTCACTATGTCATAGATCCGCCTTCTCTCCACACCTACATTACTCCCACATTTAATCAACCAATATAATTTACTATAAACAGAAACACCAATATCAAGTTAACAAAATCAAACACCTACCTAATCGTGATGCGGCATCGTCCAACCCTATTGATTCCACACCTTCTTTATCATACAAACTCAGGAAACTGCAAAATTGTGAAATCAGAATATACTCAAAGCAATTGTCAATTAAGAAGAAAAAGAAAAGAAAAGAAAAAAAACAGGTCCATCTAAGCATAGATAAAGGTAATCACTTGGAGCATAAGAGGCCGAGAGACTTCTGTTTCCGGTTGTAAGTCTTTCTAGATCCAGCTTCCTGTGAACCCATACTGGGAAATTCCTTCGCCCTTTTTATTTTCTTGCTTGAATTTCACAAGCTATACATGAAAATGAAAGAGTTGAGCAAAAAAATCCGAAACGTTGGGGGTAAAGATAGATGAATGGCTTAGAAAAAAAGAGCCGGTAAGAGACGGGTTTATGGAATAAGTTGTTTTTCATATGCAATAGTTTAGCAATAAAGACATGAAAGTAGGTTATTTTTACACACACAAAAACAAGAAACAGAGTATATTGTACATCATACTTACATTGAATGACTTAGAAAGCAATGACTAATAACTTAAATATAGTTTGTGAGCGCACCGCAAAGGGCCCTGAAACAAAGAAAACAAATATGCGCTTCATAAATTTCATAACTATAGAAAATTCACAAGTAAATGCCAAATGATATAAGCATCTGAAAGGATCGATCGTAACCAATTCACAAGAAATTCATACCCCTCATGAAACAAATTGAAATTTTTACTGAAATGCAAAGAAGCTTTTTCAACAACAACAGAAAACATAAGAAAGAGTATCGATTTCGACCGAAAAGTCGACATAATTTATACATTCTTTTAAGAATGCTTCATCAAAGTAAAAGTTCAAAATCCATTGCAGCTTGAAGAATGAAAGGAAGAAACACGAAAATTGTACGATCAACCCTAAATCGACTATTAAAACCCGAAATGGAAAATTAAGCCCTAAATTCACAACAAAACCTTAAATTCACAGCTGCTCTTTAAATAGTTTCATAAACGCAAGATTAGCCCTAAACTTTAAATGTGGAAATCAGTTAACAAAACATACCTCTTCCATAGTTGTTGTGGTATCTCGATTGAAATTCGTATGTGAAGGCCTGCTACAATGCAAACCAGCTATGGAGAGGACTGGGAGCAAATCTCAGGATGATGGAGTAGCCGCATTTGTGCTCCTTCGTCCTCGATGTAGATAAAGAGGGGGGAAATGAACGGAAAAAAAAAGCGGGAAAAGGAAAGATGTGTTAAAACTTAAAAGGCCGTGGGAAAAAAATAAATGGCTCAGATCAGTTTTGTACACGTGTCAGCAGGAGAATATTCATACAGCTTGGATTCCAAGCTTACAGCAGACGATCCGAACCCAACTTTGGCAGGGGTGGAGAGTTTTGAAAGTTGGAAAGAGCGGGATTTTGAATTATTTTCTGTTTTCTGGTACGAGGTTCGCCGCGCACTTTTTTTTTTTTTTTTTTTTTGTTGTGAATTAAAGTACTCAGTTTGGAACTTTGGAGCAAAGGCCCATGGGCCATGGGTCATTTCGATAGTTCGTATAATTGAGCCATATATCCACACTTTTGTCGTTTACACTACCGATTATTATTATTATTATTAGTGTTAATATACTCCATCTTCAAACACACTCACTCTCATGTCAAACATTTTGTGGGTGGCGTGGTTAAATTTGAATTGACTTTTTGCTCGAATAATTAATTTAGTTCGATACGATTTTAGATTTTTTTTTAGACAAATGATGAAACATAAATGATAATGTTAAAATTATCTCGGTTGTTTAGCTGTGGTATATGTGATAGATATCTAGCTGTGATAATGAGAGATCACCGGTGGTGGTGGTGGTGGTGGTGCATAACATACAACTTGGCAGAGAAATGAAAAGAACACAAAGAAGGCAAATGGGACTTTTCCAAAATTCTCACAAGTCTGTGAGCGGTTTTCAGAAACGTTTGAAGATTTGGAATCAGCGGGACAAGAGGATCATTTCGGTAGAAAAAAATTGGAGTTTTGAGAAAGGTTAGTTTTGCCCTAGTGTTGGTAATCTTCAAGTTTGGCCTTGTTTGGTTGCTTAGAATCCTTCAATTCATAGTTCTTGTTGTTTAGATGCGTTTGATCACAATTGTTTCTTGTTCAATTGGTTGATCAACTAGGTTTGGGTGGAAGTTCTAGATGTGCTGCAGTCTTTTTGAAGGTTTTGCTTTGCTTTTGGCTTGCTAAAATGTAAGGGGCTCTTCCTAATGTGTAATTAGGTTTATGATGTTTAAGGTTGAGTGATTGTGGTGTTTTAATGCTAGAAATCATGTCTACTTGTTAGAGAAGTATGTGATGTTTAGTTATGTAAAAGTGATGTTTTTCTGTTGTTTTGTTGTGCCTAATGGTGTTAAACTTGTTTGGAATCGAGTGAAGGTCGTTAAAGTGCAGAAAACTGAGTGTTTGGGAGTTACTGCGCTTGGTGCAAGCACACCAGAAGCTAGTGCGGGCGCACCGAGGAGGCAGAGAGTATGTTTTTGAATTCTGATGCCTGGTCCAAGCGCACCAGAGGCCAGTGCATGCGCACTGGCTCAGCAGAAAGTTATGGGGAGTTGTTGGTTGCTCGGTCTGGCGCTTGATCGAGTATGGTGCGTCTTGCGGCGACTCTGCTTTCTTGGTGTTTAGCTTGTTTTTAGCCCTAAATCTAGTTTTAAAGGTTGTTTCTTGATCTAATAACAATATATAAACATGAACAAGCCATGATTAAGCTTCTGATGCGTATAGTTCCGGCACCGGATGAATACTTCCTAAGAGTTGAAGTTAGGGACCGTCGGAAAAGTATGAATGGTCTGTGCTTTGATGAATTAGAATTCATCAATGTTTGTGTATGTGCTAGGATTTGTCCATTTCTAATGGTCTAGGTGAGAGATTAGGAGTTGTGAGGGAGCTTATTTGAAAATACTTAGGTGGCTAGTTAACAACATAATAACTAACATACTTGTATAGTAAAAAGATTAAATATCAATCCATTCTTGGTAAGACACAAGTCTATATCGCGATGTGTGGGCGGTAAGATAAAGTGAATAACTCCGTTATTATCCTAGACTCCATGTGCGGAGGAACTTAACCTCGTAAGTCTATTAGACTCAAGGTGCGGAGGGACTTCGCCGAACGTGTACACTATCGGGGCTAGCCCGTGGCTATTGGTGTGGTCCACCAATAGGTTGCACCCAAATACTTCATGGTGAGTAGCACCATACGTAGTGCCCTTGAATGCTGATGTGACAAAGATAAGCTAAGCTAAAAACAGTTAGTCACGACATGTTGATGAGCATGAAGTGAACTCTAGAATTGAGTCGGTCTCACAAAGATAACTTAAGAATAGTAAAGTAAACCTTTCGTTATAAACTCTAATTATTCATTTGCTTCTTACTCTTGCTAAGTACTTACCGCAATTGCATGTTTGTTGTATGCTTTTGGGGTGAGAAAACGAACATGTTAGCCTTGAGCTCGTTGAGGAGTTTGATGATGATATGTGACAGAGATGCTTGATGATGTTTTCTTGTTGTTTTAGTTATAAACATTGTACTAGATTATGTTGTTTTTTTGATTTAAAGAACATGTTGTACTTTTATTTCAAGTTTGTAAGATAAAGTTGTTGTATCTTTTCTTTGGACATTGTATTTTTGTAAGACTGGGGGAAATTCGTTGTTGCAAGTTTACCTTTCTACCTTTGGTCGGTTTGTAATATATTTTTAGCAGCATTTATGATGTTTGCCGAGTCTTTTTTTTAGCTTCCGTTTGCTAAATTCGATACGACGTAGTAGAAACTTACGTATAATATTGGATTTATTTAATATTAAGGTTAAAGGTTGTGAATGACAGTTTTAATCTAAAATGGTTGAGAATGACAGTTACTACATGTGTTACTACATTTTTGTACATATGTTACTATATTTTGTCCTTCTAAACCATTTTGTATCTTATCTTGTCATTCTGGCCTCTGGCCTCTTAATATTATACGTGCCGAACGTTTATTTTTCCGAATAAAGACTCGGTATCCGGAAAAGAAAAAATAAATTCCCACCATCCATGTTATATAATGTAGTAGTAGAATAATTATTAATTTTGCTATGGGGAGAAATTTCACATGGGGAGTATGGAGATCTGAGGAACCAACACATGTTCCGATGCTATGTGCTATTCATATTTTATTTGTTGTATTTTGGAGTTAATGAAAGTATGGACATTTGGAATTGTGGGTACATTATTTGTATCATATTCTCATTCCTGCATTCCCATGTGAATGATGTGAATATGTGATGATGCACCCCTCTATAGTCTATAGTCTATTCTGCCCACCTCCCACCCCCCATCATTCATTTAGTTGCATTTTTCTTTTCTATTTTTAAACTAGTATTTTCCTTTTTTTTACTAGTATTTTCCTTTTTTTTTTTTATAGTACTGCACTAACCCCCTAAACACAAAGTTGACCTCTGGCTTTGATTATCTCAATTGTTGTCTTCTTATACCTTCCTCCATTACATGGATCACAACAAATTGAGGTTGCATTGCATGATAGCGGGGGCGGCTTCAGGAATTTAATGAAACGGGTCAGAAATTTATCATATTTTATAATTACTAAACGTAATGTTATATATTATAATTCAATACGGGTCAACAGGGATCAATATATAAAAATAAGAGGGTCGGTACACATATAAAATGTGTATATTTATTGATAGTGCAGTATTATATACAGAGTGTTATCTTTAGATTTAGAAACATATATAGTTCAATCGTTAAAGAGATTGATTATTAATTGTTATATTTTCAAGGCCGGAAGATCCCTTTCAATAAATTAACGTTTAAAGACGGTCTCGGAGTTAATATGCTAAACCATTAATAATACATATTCCTCCATTAACATTGTCTTCCTGAAAAGGTGATGGATGAGTAAATTTTTAGATTGTGGTTCAGGTTTTTCTTACTTATACTAGTAAACGTGAGTCGTGCAAGGCACGACGGGCCAACATAAATCGTTATCAATGATAACATCAAAGAATAGATATCCAACGTGAAATAAATCGTGTAAGCTTAAATTGTAATAATTCAAGGCACAAGACAAATAGAGCAACCGAAACATATCACATTCTCTGCAAGAGGTAACTCTTTTTTTTAGAGACGTGAATATTGTGAATCATTTCTCTTCTAGCCCTATCAGGAGTTTTCCCCTGCAAAATAAACCACAATATGATGTATCGGAGAACAATGTTATAAAATCTATCCCTTTACTTTCGTCTTTACGTAATGAAACATTATAGAAAAATAATCCCGGGACGCCTTAGCTTCCAGATCATTAATATGCTTGAAAATGCGTTTCATTCATTTTCTATACGACATTTCTCTTTCTTCTCATTAATGAATACGTCATTGATCTCATGTTCATTCATTTGGTGGAAAAAAAAACACGTGTCAAACGATCCGAAGAATATTAAAAGTGATTTTGTATTCCAACGTCAATTTTAGTGACGTTCGTACTGCAAACGGCCATCGGTTCCACCGACGTTATGTTGTTCAAAATAATAAAAACATTTAATGTGGTGTCCACGTGGTAACATGCGGGCATACCTTCTTGACGCGGATATTTGTTTGCCCTTATTTTTTTGTTGTTGTATTTTATAGCTAAAATTGACTCATCTTCTATCGTACACTACACAATAGAATTTCAAATCCGCTGGTCTTTCCGTTTTTTTCTTCTTTTCTGCACAAACTACTAACGGTACACGTTTGGTAAAAAAATTTACACGATTTTATTCAATTGTTGTGCCGAAATCGAATCGAAATTTTTCGGTTGATTGAAATTTAAAACTGAATCCGCACTATCTGTTGGAGATACTAAAAATGAATCGTATCGAAATATACACTTTGTTGTGTATATTCAATTGTTTTGTCAATCTTGAATCGAGAAATCGAAAATTTTCGGTTGATTGTAATTTAAAATCGAATCCATGACTGGTCATTGGGTGTACTAAAAATGAAACGTATCGAAATATACACTTTGGTTCGATTTATGTAGCGGAGAGTCGAAAAAGAAATCGGTTCATATATAACCGAAATTCTGGTTTTTACCGAGGGAAAAAAAGAAACCGCTGTAAAAAAAAAGGGACAAATGAATCGAAAAGTTACAGATTTGATAAATTAGAAAAAAAAAACACGGTTTTATTCAATTGTTGTGTCGAAATCGAATCAAAATCGAAAATTTTCGGTTGATTGAAATTTAAAACTTGATCCGCAATGTCTGTTGGAGGTAATAAAAATGAACCGTATCGAAATATACACTTTGTTGTGTATATTCCATTGTTGTGTCGAAATCAAATCGAGAAATCGAAAATTTTCGGTTGCTTGAAATTTAAAACTGAATCCGCACTGTCTATTGGATGCACTAAAAATGAACCGTATCGAAATATACACTTTGGTTCGATTTATGTAACGTAGAGTCGAAATAAAAATTTGGTTTATATATAACGCTTACCGAAATTTCGGTTATTATCGAAGGGAAAACAAAAAAAAAATGATGTTTAAAAGAAAATATAAAAAAAGTATTTGATAAAAAAAAAACACGGTTTTATTCAATTGTTGTGTCGAAACCGAATCGAAATCGAAAATTTTCGGTTGAATGAAATTTAAAAATGAATTCGCACTGTCTGTTGGAGGTACTAAAAATGAACCGTATTGAAATATACACTTTGCAGTGTATATTCAATTGTTGTGTCGAAATCGAATCGAGAAATCAAAAAATTTCGGTGGATTGAAATTTATAACTGAATCTGCACTGTCTGTTGGAGGTCCTAAAAATGAACCGTATCTAAATATACACTTTGTTGTGTCGAAATCGAATCGAGAAATCGAAAATTTTCGGTTGATTGGAATGTAAAAATGAATACGCACTGTCTGTTGGAGGCAATAAAAATGAACCGTATCGAAATATACACTTTGGTTCGATTTATAAAACGGCGATTCGGATAAAAAATTGGTTTATATATAACGAGATAACCGAAATCCCGGTTTTTACCGAAGGGGAAAAAAACGAACCGTATCAAAATATACACTTTGTTGTGTATATTCAATTGTTGTGTCGAAATCGAATCGAGAAATCAAAATTTTTCGGTTGATTGAAATGTAAAATCAATCCACACTGCTCTGTTTGAAAGACAAAAAATGAACCACTTTGGTTCGATTTATGTAACGGAGAGTTGGAAAAAAAATCGGTTTATATATAACGAGATAACCGAAATCCCTGGTTTTTACCGAAGGGGAAAAAATGAACCGTATCGAAATATACACTTTGTTGTGTATATTCAATTGTTGTGTCGAAATCGAATCGAGAAATCGAAAATTTTCGGTTGATTGAAATGTAAAACTGAATCCACACTGTCTGTTGGAGGCACTAAAAATGAAGCGTATCGAAATATACACTTTGGTTCGATTTATGTAACGGAGAGTCGAAAAAAAGAAATCGATTTATATATAACGAGATAACCGAAATCACGGTTTTTACCGAAAGAAAAAAATAAAAATAAACTGCTACTGTGAAAATAATAATAATAATAATAATAATAATAATAATAATAATAATAATAATAATAATAATTAAGTGCATGCGTGTGTCACCATACTGATCGCCACGCGTGGCATTGTGGGAAGAATTTCAAATTTTAATAGATATAAGATATAAGATATAGAAGGGTGTTAATTTAGGGTAATAGATTTGGACTATTATTGTTAAATCATTTTAAATAAAGTCATATTTCTTCTTGTTAATATATAAAAGTACGTAGTACATACTATTAGGATCAAGCGCATGTCGTTGTACTAAAACCAATTGGTTGTAGTAAATGTGCAAATTTATTTCCTTTCACACGCCCCCTCAAATGTGGGCCTCTAACAAGGCCGTGCCATCTAGGCACACAAAGGCAAGACCAAACTAGGTCAACAAGACAAAGAGTCCCAACACTTGCACAATAAACTGAGGGAGCCAGGGTTTGATCCCATGACCTTCCGCTCCGATACCATGTTAGGATCAAGCGTTTACCGTTGTACTAAAACCAATTGGTTGTAGTAAAGACGCAACTTTATTTCCTTTAACACATATGAATTATATTTCTCATGCCAGGCAAAACTTTTGTGCTGTTGTTATCAACCCATCCTCTTTTCTATATAATTTTTTGCCTTGTTTTGTTTTTTAAAAAAATAAGAAGAAGGGAATGCCTTGATTTTTAAGGAATTGTAGTTGTACCAGATATATGACTATATTCTCTTCAAGAAAGTGGGACAGGTAAAACCACTACACACTATTGTATTGAGGGTTTGTTCGTCTCTATCTGTTCATGACTGTCATATTTGCTTGACAAATTTTATAATACAACCGTTGTAGCAAGGTTGTACCAAATGACATACATTACAACCATTCATTTCTAACCTCTCACACACGATAAAAGTGTATTATGTGAAAGAGAGTAAAAATGAGAGAACTTTAATGTATCTTACTTTGCATCTGCTTCTTCTTACAACCGATTCTGCACCATAAAGTCTTTCTAATTAAATGTCCACAACTCATTTTTACAATATCTATATATATACATTTTGGAATTCATATCAATCAACGTGTTACAACGCAATCAATGTTATAAAAACGTGTTGTAGTGTCCATTTGTTATGGAACTAACACTATTCAACTTTTTAAGTACCATAGTAAATTATTGATTTTTTTAAAGTGTCCCACATTGGGTACTTGTGATTGTTCACCCACCATATAGCCTTGTGTGCCATGTGGCCCAGGTTCTTTAGAGGACGTGTTAAAGTGTCCCACCATAGAGTACTTATGATTGTTCACCCACCATATGGCCATGTGTGCCATGTGGCCCAGGTTCTTTATAGACCCACACTTGAGGGGACGTGTTAAAGTGTCTCACATTGTGACCCACACTTAATAGAGCGTGTTAAAGTGTCTCACAGTGGATACTTATGATTGTTCACACACCATACTAAGATATGAATTTCCACATTATAATATAAGTTTTGAGGATGAAATCCCTCGTTGTTTGAACTTAGATTTTCTACAAACTAAAATAATTGTTTTTGTTGTTCCTGTTGTTTTAACTTTGTAAGCATAGCCATAGATTTCATCAATTACTTACCCCGAAATAAATCATTCTATTACCTATATATACTCATTTGGAAACGAGACATGTATATGTAAGCGTCTAATACAAAATTATTTACACGATACGCATGACAGATTCGGCGGTATATCTCATTTTTTAGGGCATACGTACAGGCACACACAAAAAAGAAAGGACAGTGATGATGCATAAATCATCACGGTTGTTTTAGTTGTGTTTGTGCTGTAGATATCTGGCTTATTTGGGGGGTGATTAAGTGTATGCTAGCCGGAGATGTGCGGCGGCGATGGGAGGAGGAAAAGAAGTTTTATTTTCACAGAGCTTTGGCCTGTTTTTGCATTAGAATGTATATATGATCCAGGTTACACAAGACTTCCTTTTATAGGAAGAGAAATCTTAGGAGCTAAGTAATAGACAAATGCTGCGAAGCAGCTTAGTCACTAATCTTACTTAATGGCTAAGCAAATATTAAATATCTAATCTGCAAGTGGGTAGAATATCTGGACGGCGACCCTTTATGATTGCACATGCCGCCAATTCCCTTTGTCCTATCTCTGCTCCTTGTTTCTTCTCAAGTAATGTGCAGCCCTTTGAGGGCTATAGGTCCAGGGCCTCTATCCGGCCCCTAGCTCTGGCGACGCTCTAGGAGGGGTCGATGGCAGCGGCCCTTATGTCTCGGATTTTTGCAATGAAAATAAACAAGTAATAAATTTATAAATCCGGTATACCCCAAGTGTAGGGATCGTAGCATAGCGATTAATACCGGAGTCGATCTCAGGGAATCGGGGTATCTAGTTCATGAATTTTCCTAAGTTTGCTACCATTATTATTAAAGCCTAAAATAACAAAACGAAAAGATAAACTGGACAGAGGATTGTCAGTCCAAAGCCAGGAAGACATCGTTGCGAACAACATAAATAAATAAAGCTACAACTACGAAAAACGATAAAACTAACGAATCATGATAATGACTGAAGCAAATCAACATCGAACAAACCATGATCCACCATCCCGCAACCCTTATTCTCCTCTCTGGATTATCTCATGATGATCTAATTAAAGATGTGGTTCACCTCTCATAAGTATGAATTCCTACTCTCGTAGATAATTCGCCTATCAATCTCTCATCTCTCGATATATAAGATTGACGCTCTCAAACCAAGGTGTAAGATCTCTCAATCTAGCAACCTAGATATTCAACCTATCAACTCTCGTTATGTCAAGATTAAAAATCCCATCTTTCCTATGGTGATCTAAGGTTTACACCGACTCTCGTCATACGGTAAACATCAATAAGCAATAATCTCTCGATATGCGTTGCATAACAAATAATCAAAGGAAAGAAACAAGCTTTAATTAAAACACTCACAAAATCATCCAAAGAAAGAATAAAACGCTATTGAAAATCTCCCATGGTCGCTCCAAGTTCACACTTCAGACACGACACCATGGAGTCGAACAAGAACAGAAACGAAAACAAAAACCTAACTAATCTGCAACCCCAAATTCTCCCCCCAGCGGGGGTCAGGGCCGCCTAGGTTTTTCTCTAATGATTTTGTATCAATAGTCTCGATAATATATGTTTAGGGTTGAAATCCGCATCGCTATTTATAGATGTTTAAGTCGGTTGTCTTGATGTCGGTTTAAGGACGCCCGTCCCACTCCTTTGGGCGCTCGTCTATTCTTCCGGGCGGAGGTGAACGCTGCCTAATAAAAATCTGCACATCCTCAGTATCGAATGCAGCTTCTCTTGGGCGCCGGTCCACCCAAACTTCATGTTGAACGCTGCGTTCAAGTCCTTGGACGTCATCCACCATCTTCACTTCAACTTCAAACTTGAGCTCCAATCTTCTTCCTTCTTCTTCTACTTGCATTTAGATCTTCAAATGAACACCATTCAAGCTCGTTCCACCTCATGCAAGCGTCATCGACAGACTCTAAACCTAACCTTGAAACGGCGCCAGAAAGTCGACGGACATTACCTAGGCTATACAGATCCTAACCGGCAGCAGTACCGGGTCAAATTGTAGTGCTAGTCTGGTGAGTCAGTCGTATTCCTCGGGAAAACATGGTAACTCTTTTAAGTGGGGTTAAACACCAAGAAGCTATTATTAACTCGATCTAAGTCGCAGCTTTATCATTTTCCGGGTTAGATTATGTTAGTAGTTAGATTGTTAGTAGTGCATAAAGTAAAATAAGTAAATAAATACTAATATAATATATATATTTTTGAATCTAGCCAAAAATACTTTATCTTGAATCAATATATCTTTTAGTTAATAAATGAGATGAGATCTTTCCTTGATGCAAGGAGGTCAATTATATATGAATCGGTGTACTCTAAACTAGACAACTCCTCCTCACACAAGCGTATGAAATTGTCATATGTCCATTGCATCGACCCAAGGTCCACAATCATATTACGGTTTTTTCAACAATGTCCCGAGTACAAATCTACCTTTAGATAAAAGGAGTCATTCCGTTCACAAACGGTCAATTTTATTTAAAAGGCTCCGGTTGTCAAAGCCGGACGATTCAACTTTCCGGTTTAAGTTTCAATTAAACGATGATTTAACATTATTACGATCTCGAGTACAAATGTCAATAAAATTTATCTTTCCCAAGACAAATCGCCCCGGGTAGGAAATCGGGTTCCGTTGTCACGCTTTCACTCGCCAATTTTACCCTCCGTCTTTCAATTTTAACGTTTCATTAAGCGCAGAAAGAAAGAGATTCATCATAATTGATTTTAATCATTATTACCAGAGTCGATCATTCATTTTACCAAAAGATTAACTAATTCAGATTCATATCTTGGCTAGATATATTTTTTAGTTTAATATCATATATAAATAGAAATAGAAATAATAAACATAACAATTTTAGAATATATTACCGGTTATGACTATCGAATCGGGGTCGTTTCCACCGGATCTAACATGCCAAAGCTTCGATTTTAACAATCTTCGATAATTATTCCGCCATTACAACGATACTATAACCATTTTATTTATATATGTGAAAAACATATATACATACATACATGGACATATATATATATATATACTGTAGAAAATAAAATTAAAAGAGAAAGAGATGAAAAAAAGATCTAGATCTAGATCTATATAAGTATATAGATAGATCTATCACATATATATTCATATATAGAATATATATATATACATGAAGTGTGTGTGTATATATATATATATATATATATATATATATATCATATATATATATATATATGATCCAAAAAAAAAAAGAAAGAAAGAGCAGGGGACGAGAGAAGAGGGAAGAAAGGGGCCAATGATCCAATTGATCTAAGCCTGTATATATAGGCAAATGTTGAGGCCGGATCGATCCGGATTGGTGCCGGATCGATCCGGTGGTGATGATTACAATCATTTCCTCGCATGTGAACCCATGTGCGTATGTATATATAATTATATATTAAACTTAAAATTCATATCTTGAGTTGTAGACCTCCAAAAATTATGATTCAAATGTCAAAATTAAGATCTCGGAAAACTCTTCAACTTTCATGAAGGACTCTTCTCCAGAAAACGCCGTCTTGATAAGCAAATTCATACTCCGAACGCTTTTGCGGATTTTTACTTAAATTGAATCAATTAGCCACTTGACCACCATTTGAGTTGTAGAAGTCCGATTGACTTGATTCAAAATCCATTGGAAAGCTTTCTTGAAGATATACAACTTTTATGAAGGAAACTTCTTCAGAAAATGTCGTTTTGATGAGCCATTCAGTATTACGAAGATATTTCGGATTTCCGCTAATACGAATCGGTTAGTCAATTGACCATAACTTGAGTTGTAGACCTCCAATTGACGTAATTCAAAGTGCGTTGGAAAGCTTATGTGAAGATCTAAAACTTTTATTAAGAAGTCATCCCCTGAAAATGCCTCTAAGCTGGGTCAAATCTCCATCGAAAATAAATTATGGTTTAAGTACTTAGGAAAATTTGCTCCGTTTGAACTCGTAAGCTTGTGGCACCTTCTTCTAACCCTCTAAACACATCTTTTAGACTCAAAACATGTCGTTACGTGGAATCTTGGTCAATATATAATCCTGCAATGAACCACCAAAATACCAAACGTAAATCCGACACGACACTCCGGTTACTAAACCGGTACAAAAACTAATAAAAAACTTATAAAAATACGATAATTTATATAATAACTACTACTTATACATTTGAATAAAACTTAGTAATTTTGACTTGATTTGATACAATAATGCTCAAAATGGTATCAATATTGGGGCGAAATATCATAAAAACGATCATAAATTTATCTCTCATCACAACCCCCTACTTAGCTTTTGGTCGTCCTCGATCAAAACAAGCGATAAAACAAAATGAATAAGAGATAAATTCATGAAGATATAAGGTATAAGAAACAACCAGATGTTGCAACCGTATAGAATTACAACCAGGCGTTAACCTCAATATAAATGTATAACAGAGTGTGTGTGTGACAAGCCTTTTTAATTTCCACTATCCTCTCTTGAATAAATCAAGCAAAACACACAAATATCCATTCAGATGTGATTTCTAATGACTTTCCTAGGTATAGTAGTAACAGTTCCTCACAAAGTTCTCCCGTGTACTTATTAGGATAATCCCTAAAGCATATCATTCAGTTTATACTGGGGATAGTCAGAAGATAACTAAGTTTTCAACCACGCTTAAAAAAAAAACAAAATTCCTTTTTTTGATGAGCTTAATTTCACATGTGTAGCATATGCCTTCATTCCCAGCAATAGGATGTTTCGTGATAACACCCTAGCTGGACTACTATCATCAGGCAGTCGGGAGCTTTTAAACCTCATAGTGATATAGGACGTTTTGTGATAACACCCTACTGCACTCAAATCATTGGTAGCTACAACCAACATATAGATAGTTCATCTTTATTTATTTATTTATTTATTTTTTTTTTTTTTTTTCAAACTTAACTTATATCCTCTCTATCACATTCAAACCTTCAGATATTCACAGTACACATTCAAAAGTTAGGTACTAAGTTACTGCAATTATCTATAGAATAACCACGAGGATACTGAATGGATACAGTTTAAAATTTTCGCTTCAATATCAAAGGCTTACGTGAACAATGAATTCATGTTACACAAATATATTTGGAATTACAATGCACTTACGGTTCACATTGGTTATACACATCCAAATTGATCATTATATCTTCAAATCCATGATATATATACCTTATACAGTTTATTTTAATCAACTAAATAATGTTCGAAAAAGATCGAAAACTAAGGGATTTATTGATATAAAATAAGCATTAATGCCATTGCTAGACCAACAACGACTCTACCCCCTACTAACGAACTTACATTGTCCCCAATGTAAAGTGAGTGTAAATAAGAGAGGTTGGGAAAGCAATGGTGTACTAAAACAAGTCAAAACAAATACTGGATGATATCAAAGGGTGGGTGGGTGGGTTAAAGTTATGACCATTGTGTGTGCAAATAAAATAAAAGTATGTGGAGTGTGACAGTGTAATGCAAAAGGGTAGATAAACACACCACATAAACTTTTATTGATTTAAAACACACAATATTCCACAGTAGTTGAACTAATACATGTCACACATTATTTGAAATTTAAAACAGACTAGATCATGATATGAAATATGTGACAAAGTATTAACTCTGAGTCTTTTATACCCAGATCCTCAAGGGTTATTTCAAATCGTTCTAACAACCTAAGTCTAAGAAATGATGCATTTGAATTTTATCTTTGTTCTCCATCAGGATTTTCGGATAACCACCTAATCATTCCATTTTTTAATGACATTCAAACATTCATCCTAAGACTTGGTGAAACAAAATGAAAATCAATCCGAAGTATTCGCAAAGTATCATCCAAAGTATGAGTAATTATTATATTTAACATTTTACGGGCGCCTCGGTAGCGCTTTTGGTTAACGCTGCTTTGCTCGACCAAAATGATAATGATTAACTAATATAATATACTAAACAAAACGGGATACTTCTAACAATTACTCACAAAAGCACGTAACAATTAAGCACATAATCCACTAAAAATAAATGCTTAAGGAGTAAAAAGGAAGGATAGTACCCGTCATTGACTACATTTATAGTCTATAGCCAGACTTTACCATGCTTCAGTTTTCTAATGTACTGGTGGTGGGTCATCCTCACGCACCGCATCCTTCTTCAATACTGGTTTCCAACAGAGGTTAGACAATTTCCACCAATCCACACGATTCTTGACCTTTTCCTTTGATTTTCGAGCTTTAGGTTTGCGAGCCTTCATATTATTGCTAAAGTCATCTTCTTCAATTACCTGCGTGTTAGTACAATCCACAACAAGGGGACACAAAGTGTCTACACAAGAACTAGATTCTAGTGTAATGCATGGATATTTCAATGAAATGTAAATGTTGAAGACAACGCTCTCATAATTAACTCCCAAACTAAACTCTCCCTTACAAACATCGATGAAAGGGATATTAATATTTAAGCACCGAAAAGTGTCGAAAACATGCATACTTCTCATCGTTAAACGAAGATGGTAAAGCTTCCTTGAATGATTGTGCCTTTTGAGGACATAGTGTGTCATCATTCAAGACCTTTTTCTTCAAAATATGCAAATGATGTGGTGATGCCCTTCCAGTTGAACCGATGTGAATTTAGGTTGAGCCGGATAAAGTTCGGTTTGAAATGGCCCTTTAGATTCCATATTCTTCTTATATTTACCATCTAAATCATCATCTACTACATTAATTCTCATGTTTTCTAATCCATTACTTCCACAGTATCCTTCCACTTCAGTAATAACAAAGATTTACCCCACTCGATTTCTTTCGATATTACTTGGCAATCCTTCCGAGGGTTTACTGCTTTTACGTTCTCTTCTCTACTCAAATGATATTCCAAATTCCGTAATGAAGCTTCTACAATTCTCATTCCGGTATCATGTCCACTTATAGATGTTTTCAACGTACTCATATCCTTAGTGGATCGCACTCAGAAGTCATCATGGTTTCCATATTCGAGCTTGAGTAGATATCATACCTATCAGATTTTCGATTAATTTCTCCCATTTATCAACTCCTTCAGGTTGAGTTGAACCATTGGTGACTGGTATGCTTTGAGTGGTATGTTGTGGATACGGTCTAGGTAATGATTGTAAATTCTGATTAGAGGTATTTCCTTGATAAACTTGATTATTATATGGATTCTTATATTGGATTGGATATGGTGGTTGTCCTTGCTTACTAGGGGTTTCAGACCAATGAAAAGTAGGGTGATCTCTTCTAATAGCATTAAACGAGTTTGAATATGCGTTGTTCAAATTCCTATGCTGTTGAAGAAAACTCACCTCCTCCCTTGAATATCCTTTTGGTTCTTCCATCCCTAATGACACATTATCATGATTTGAGTAGTCATTTGGTATGGTATTTTCTGAGTTTACATTTTTACTGGCTAATAAGCCGTCAAATTTCCTACTCAAATTCTCCAAGTGTGCAAGAACTTCTGCATTCGATGTACATTCTCCTGCAAAGGCTACTTTTCTTGTGCTAGAACCGGTTTCCCACATACGATTATTTTTGGAAATCTTTTCTATAGCATCGTAAACTATTTGGGCTTCACTCATCATTAACGAACCACCACATGCGTGATCTACATCTGCACGTGAGTCTTTCCTTAATTTACGACATAAAAGTTGGATTTGCATATCTAAGGAATAACCATGATCGGGACAAGCTCTTAATAGCTTTTTAAATCTTTCCCACGCATTCCAAAACGTTTCTTCAGATCCTTGTCTAAAGTTGGCAATTTCGACTATTAATTCCAATTTTCTACCAGGAGTAAAATATTGCTTTAAGAACTCGGATTGAATCTCCTCCCAACTAGTCAATGAATGATGTGGAAGTGACAAAAACCAATCTCGTGCTCTTCCTTTTAAAGAAAAAGGAAACATAGACATCCTCGTTAATTCCCGATGAGCACCATGATTTTTGGTCAGATTACACAATTCTTCTAAAAGATAGAGGTGATGATGTGGATCCTCATCATCCTCTCCTAGAAATTGGGCTCTTTGTGTCAATTAAACCAAAAGATGAGATTTTATTTTGAAATTATTTGCTCCTTTATTGGGTAAACGAATTGGATTATTAATCTGTACCTTCTACGGTCCGATCACATATAGTCTCGGGTTAGGGTGGTTTCGATTATTACGATTATGCTTATTCCGATTCCGATTATTTCTATTATTCGATTCGTTATTAGGTTGAGGTAAATTCGATTAAGGTTTTGGCCATACCCTCGAGCATGAGCAATCCCTTGTTCAGTGTTTCACCAACGGTTTCGCTATTTTCGTAACTCGATTTGACAATTCTTGTGGAATAGAAAATATCGAATAGAAAATAACACAAAATCGATAAAAAACCACATTTTTTTCTCCTCGTAATTACCGAATCCACTCGATATTTACCGAGTAGTTTTTTTTTTTTTTTTTTTTTTTTTTTCTCTCTCTCTCTCTCGTAATTACCAAGCCACTCGGTATTTATCGAGTATTTTTATAAAAAATTGATATCTTACCAAATAGGTAGGTACCAATAAAAATAAAAATACAAATGAGATTGAGAAATGTATTGATTTATCCTCGGTCATATATGACCACGTTTACTTTCTACTATCGAAAATAGAAAATAACTCGAATTTGGTAGAAGAAGAAAATTGGTAACTAAAAGAAGGTAGATACCAACGGAAAATAAAAATAGAAATGTGATAAGAAGAGTGTTGACTTATCCTCGAGAATTTTGAGCTAATACAAGTAGTAACCCTAGACACAAAGAAAGAAATTAGCGACGTTTTCCCCGGCAACGGCGCCAAAATTCTGACAGACCTAAACCTAACCTTGGAAACGGCGCCAGAAAGCTGACGGACATTACCTAGGCTATACAGATCCTAACCGGCAGTGTACCGGGTCAAATTGTAGTGCTAGTCTGGTGAGTCAGGTCGTATTCCTCAGGGAAAACATGGTAACTCTTTTAAGTGGGGTTAAACACCAAGAAGCTATTATTAACTCGATCTAAGTCGCAGTTTTATCATTTTCCTGGGTTAGATTATGTTAGTAGTTAGATTGTTAGTAGTGCATAAAGTAAAATAAGTAAATAAATACTAATATAATATATATATTTTTGGAATCTAGCCAAGAATACTTTACTGAATCAATATATCTTTTTAGTTAATAAATGAGACAGATCTTTTCCTTGATGCAAGGAGGTCAATTATATATGAATCGGTGTACTCCTAAACTAGACAACTCCTCCTCACACAAGCGTATGAAATTGTCATATGTCCATTGCATCACCCAAGGTCCACAATCATTACGGTTTTTCCGAATGTGTCCCGAGTACAAATCTACCTTTAGATAAAATGAGTCATTCCGTTCACAAACGGTCAATTTTATTTAAAAGGCTCCGGTTGTCAAAGCCGACGATTCAACTTTCCGGTTTAAGTTTCAATTAAACTGATGATTTAACATTATTACGATCTCGAGTACAAATGTCAATAAAATTTATCTTTCCCAAGACAAATCGCCTCGGTAGAAATCGGGTTCCGCTTGTCACGCTTTCACTCGCCAATTTTACCCTCCGGTCTTTCAATTTTAACGCTTCATTAAGCGCAGAAGAAAGAGATTCATCATAATTGATTTTAATCATTATTACCAGAGTCGATCATTCATTTTACCAAAAGATTAACTAATTCGATTCATATCTTGGCTAGATATATTTTTTAGTTTAATATCATATATAAATAGAAATAGAAATAATAAACATAACAATTTTAGAATATATTACCGGTTATGACTATCGAATCGGGGTCGTTTCCACCGGATCTAACATGCCAAAGCTTCGATTTTAACAATCTTCGATAATTATTCCGCCATTACAACGATACTATAACCATTTTATTTATATATGTGAAAAACATATATACATACATACATGGACATATATATGTATATACGGGCCCGAAAATAAAATTAAAAGAGAAAAGAGATGAAAAGATCTAGATCTAGATCTATATAAGTATATAGATAGATCTATCACATATATATTCATATATAGAATATATATATATACATGAAGTGTGTGTGTATATATATATATATATATATATCATATATGTATATATATATATGATCCAAAAAATAAAAAGAAAGAGCAGAGGGACGAGAGAAGAGGGAAGAAAGGGGCCAATGATCCAATTGATCTAAGCCTGTATATATAGGCAAATGTTGAGGCCGGATCGATCCGGATTGGTGCCGGATCGATCCGGTGGTGATGATTACAATCATTTCCTCGCATGTGAACCCATGTGCGTATGTATATATAATTATATATAATTATATATTAAACTTCTAAAATTCATATCTTGAGTTGTAGACCTCCAAAAATTATGATTCAAACGTCAAAATTAAGATCTCGGAAAACTCTTCAACTTTCATGAAGGACTCTTCTCCAGAAAACGCCGTCTTGATAAGCAAATTCATACTCCGAACGTTTTGCGGGATTTTTACGAAATTGAATCAATTAGCCACTTGACCACCATTTGAGTTGTAGAAGTCCGATTGACTTGATTCAAAATCCATTGGAAAGCTTTCTTGAAGATATACAACTTTTATGAAGGAAACTTCTTCAGAAAATGTCGTTTTGATGAGCCATTCGTATTACGAAGATATTTCGGGATTTCCGCTAATACGAATCGGTTAGTCAATTGACCATAACTTGAGTTGTAGACCTCCAATTGACGTAATTCAAAGTGCGTTGGAAAGCTTATGTGAAGATCTACAACTTTTATTAAGAAGTCATCCCCTGAAAATGCCTCTAAGCTGGGTCAAATCTCCATCGAAAATAAATTATGGTTTAAGTACTTAGGAAAATTTGCTCCGTTTGAACTCGTAAGCTTGTGGCACCTTCTTCTAACCCTCTAAACACATCTTTTAGACTCAAAACATGTCATTACGTGGAATCTTGGTCAATATATAATCCTGCAATGAACCACCAAAATACCAAACGTAAATCCGACACGACACTCCGGTTACTAAACCGGTACAAAAACTAATAAAAAACTTATAAAAATACGATAATTTATATAATAACTACTACTTATACATTTGAATAAAACTTAGTAATTTTGACTTGATTTGATACAATAATGCTCAAAATGGTATCAATATTGGGGCGAAATATCATAAAAACGATCATAAATTTATCTCTCATCACGTACCTACATCACGATAAAAACATGCAAAATGTAACATCTTACATATAAAGATATTTATCCAATAAAATCACATAATTAGCTCGATTTTGCACTTTAATACTTCTAAAACTCATTTGCTCAATATTTCAATATAAAGCTCGATTTCTATGAAAAACATCCAGATATGAGGGAAATTGACATAAAATATATCCTTATAAAACGTATAAAATCACCCTTAACAACTCCCCCACACTTAAACCTTGCTCGTCCCGAGCAAGACAAAACAAAAACTAGGCGTAGGATAACAAAATTCCAACCAAAAATACATACAGTCATTTTCAACAAATACAAAGCATATGTAATAAATCAGGCGTTCACCCCGGTGTGTGTGCATAGCCATATTAAACTTCCACTAAGTCCACACTTGAATTTTTCTCAAGCAACTAGCAAATACCCATCTAAACCAGCAATAACCGACACTTATAACACGCACCCTACAAAACATAACATGTCCCGAAAAGGATAATAAAATGCGTTTAGCCCAAGTGCAGGGATCGTAGAATCAACATCGTAGAAAAATACAACTTTAATCTAAATCACAAAACAAACTTAGATTGAAAATGTAAAAACCTGCTGAAAAGGATTCACATCGTTTGAACAATTGCTCACCCCAAGCACTCGAAGATCAAAACATCAAAGAAACGAAAATAAAAGCGGAAAAGAAACACCTCGGCCGGCCAAGCACCAAGGCTCACCGGCGGTGAGGTGACTTGATCTCAAATTAGGGTTTTCTAAGTGTAAGATGCGATCTAGTATATCCCCTAGGGTTTAAGGAATGCGATATTTATAGGGATTTAAGGCGGCTTTTTGCTAAGTCGGTCTACGGACGCCCGTCCGAAAGCTTGGACGCCCGTTCATCAACTTCCTGAAGACTCTGTACTGTTTTTGCCAACCTGGACGCCCGTTTACTTTGATGGACGCCCGTCCAACCTGGACGGGACTTGAACGAACGTTCAGCTTGCTAAAAATCGATCTTCTCATCTTTATCTTCAATCGATTTCATCTTTATCTCTTCTCCTCTTCATTAATCCGATTGTTAACCTCTTTTAATCCTCTTCTTGGTCGAAATTGTGTATCTACAATACATCAAACACATTGCAAAATGTAGTATCTTCCAAATCAATATAAAACCATCAATTTTACACATAAATCATACAATTTTGCAACTAACCCATTAAAAACATCACTTGCTCAATACTTCAATATAAAGCTCGATTTCTATGAAAAACATGCAGATATGGGGGAAATTGACATAAAATATATCCTTATAAAACGATAAAATCACCCTTAACAACTCCCCATATATTAAACCTTGCTCGTCCCGAGCAAGACAAAACAAAAACTAGGCGTAGGATAACAAAATTCCAACCAAAAATACATACAGTCATTTTCAACAAATACAAAGCATATGTAATAAATCAGACGTTCATCCCGGTGTGTGTGCATAGCCATATTAAACTTCCACTAAGTCCACACTTGAATTTTTCTCAAGCAACTAGCAAATACCCATCTAAACCAGCAATAACCGACACTTATAACACGCACCCTACAAAACATAACATGTCCCGAAAAGGATAATAAAATGCGTTTAGGATCTTTCCAACATACTCAGAGGATAATCCCTACAACATGCCTTTCAGTTTATACTGGGGATAAGGTAGACGATAACTAAGTCATTCTTTTCACTACCTTATGTAAGTTGATTTAATTAAATTTTTAAATTTAGACACAAATCAGAATAAGCTTTTGCCCTCATAGTAGAATAGGATATTCGAGATATACCCTACCTTACTCAAATCATAAGGCAGCTTTTTCTGACTGTCGTGAGCTTTTGGTCATCATAGTGGTATAGGACATTTCGAGATAATGCCCTACCGCACTCAAATCATAAACCAGCTTCCGACATACTCAATCTTGTTATTAAACAACTTTCCAGCACACTTAATAGTTATATCTTGCTTATCACATTCAAACCTAAGACATTCACAGTATATCATACTCCGACTCTAACCACAAACTATTATAATTCTCCGAACATGCATATTAGCACTAAGTACAAAATTATAAGATAATCGAAAATTACTAATCCAAACGGATACAGCTTTATATTTTAGCTCATCATTTAATATGGCTCGTGAAAAATAATATCGGGTGAAACATTCAACCTACTAAACATACATATACAGCATCAATGACTATATAGTATCGTAGTTGAAAATCAAAAACTAGTAAGCCAAGCAAAAGGAATGTACTCGCCGAGACAAAACAAAACTCATTAAAATTTTAAGATTCAAAGACTTTGTAAGCATGGTATAAAAATTAAGTTCTCAAAGATGGTAATCATAATTAAATTGGGCAAATATCATGTAGGTACTAACTAACCAACCAAACCTTCCCCCACACTTAAACCACAACATGTCCTCATGTTGTGCAGAATTAAAGAAAAGATAAAAGAACTTAGCTGATTTGGTAATGATCCGAAGATTGGCTGAAGAAGACAACAATGATGATGTCATATGGAGTCCTTCCCAGCTTCAAATCCAAAGTTAACTTGACAAAACAGCGATAAATGTACCTGCGTCACTTGAAAAACATGGCAGTATCTCGGGGAACATAGGGGGGGTATAACACGGAAAAATTAATCATAAACAAGATAGAAGCACATGATATAATTGCTCAGATGGAACAATCACCACACAGGGAAAACACAGGACACCTAAGCGTCAAACATAAAGCCACAGAAGCTTTACAATACAAATAAGCCCAACATGTGCATACAGAAATAAGGATAGATGACACTACAAAGTAGCGGGGCTAGGTGCACTAAAAAGATAAATAAAAATAAAAAGAAAAAAACAGAATAAAATACAATGCAACTAAATGATATGCAACTATACTAAAAAGGCAAAACGAAAATAAAGAAAATAAACTAGCCCAACTAATTCCATAGATGTCGCCCTAATCTAAGCGAGGTCAAATATATAAACATCTACTCAATAACGCCACGAGCGCAAATAAAATTCGATTATGCAAAGCCACAGAAGCTTGCCATGCGAAGTGTAGACGTGCCTTTAACAACCCTAACACCCTAGATAGACGACAAAAGGAACAGCATAAGTCAAATTGGAACCACATCTAACTAGGTGAGTTACTCAACATGGACTGCAATAGACGGAAAGAAAACCATAACGGTGAAAGAACAGGACATCTACGCATATATACAACGGCCACAGAGGCTCACAATAAAACATCCATGTCAATTAATGAAGCATGTATATAAAAATTAATCAATTATTTAACATGGATTAGTAGATGGAAAGATATAAACATGCAAGTTCAGAACATCTACGCATATATAAAGAGGCCACAGAGGCTCACATAGGAACAACCATGTCAAATAATAGACGTATGTATCAAGATAAAATCTATTCACAAAAAACGATCGGATCGGTGGCGTTCAGTCAAGACCGATGGACGTTTAAAGCATATTCAGGGCGGACAGACGTTCAGGCATGCAGACGCCCGTCCAGAACCACATAGAGCAGACAGGCGTTCGGGGGAAAAGGCAAACGCTCGTCTGACTCTCTAAAAACATAACAGCGTTGATGCGTTTTGGGACGGACGGGCGTTCACTTACTATGGACGCCCGTCTGACTCAGCAGAAAAGCACAGCAGACTCGACCTATATCAGAAGACAGCAGCAACCCCAGAAAAAAAACCTAATATCATATCATTAAAACAGAGACCCTAGTGTTTATTAAAAACGAAAACCAAACTATGAAACCTAAAAACGACAATAGACAACCTATGAAACCTATCAAACCTAAAAAAAGTTCGTGACAAAAATAGAAAAATTAATGAAAACTAAACAACCGTACCGATTCCCCGGCAACGGCGCCAAAAACTTGTCTCGGATTTTTGCAATGAAAATAAACAAGTAATAAATTTATAAATCCGGTATACCCCAAGTGTAGGGATCGTAGCATAGCGATTAATACCGGAGTCGATCTCAGGGAATCGGGGTATCTAGTTCATGAATTTTCCTAAGTTTGCTACCATTATTATTAAAGCCTAAAATAACAAAACGAAAAGATAAATCGACAGAGGATTGTCACCCAAAGCCAGAAGACGCTGTCTATGCGAACAACATAAATAAATAAAGCTACAACTAAGAAAAACGATAAAACTAACGAATCATGATAATGACTGAAGTAAATCAACATCGAACAAACCATGATCCACCATCCCGCAACCCTTATTCTCCTCTCTGGATTATCTCATGATGATCTAATTAAAGATGTGGTTCACCTCTCATAAGTATGAATTCCTACTCTCGTAGATAATTCGCCTATCAATCTCTCATCTCTCGATATATAAGATTGACGCTCTCAAACCAAGGTGTAAGATCTCCCAATCTAGCAACCTAGATATTCAACCTATCAACTCTCGTTATGTCAAGATTAAAAATCCCATCTTTCCTATGGTGATCTAAGGTTTACACCGACTCTCGTCATACAGTAAACATCAATAAGCAATAATCTCTCGATATGCGTTGCATAACAAATAATCAAAGGAAAGAAACAAGCTTTAATTAAAACACTCACAAAATCATCCAAAGAAAGAATAAAAACGCTGCTGGAAAATCTCCCATGGCTGCTCCAAGTTCAGCAAAATCCTCAACATCCTTGAATCGAGATCTTCTCTTGATGGACGCTCGTCCAGCTTCTTAGACGCCCGTCTGGTTGACGGGACAAGCAAACGCTCGTTCAGATGCTGGAACTTCCACCTTCTGAGCACGATTAAACACCTCAAATCAACTTTTTCAGCCGCATTTAACACCTGCACGTCATTGATAGCATACCAAAGTGTAACACAACTCAAATCAACATAAAACCATCATTTTAAGCACGTAATTGGCACGTTTTACACTTTTTATAACTTTAAGACCATTTCTTCCATTTGTTCATTTAATACGTAATTTTCTATAAAAATTACTAAAACACGGGGATTATTGTTATGAAATATTGCAATATAAATCATAAAATTCACCGAGAACACACATCTTCAGGACAGCACCATGGAGTCGAACAAGAACAGAAAACGAAAACAAAAACCTAACTAATCCGCAACCCCACTTCCCCAAAAGGCAGGGCCGCCAGGTTTTTCTCTAATGATTTTGTATCAATAGGCCTCGATAATATATGTTTAGGGTTGAAATCCATACTGCTATTTATAGATGTTTAAGTCGGTTGTCTTGATGTCGGTTTAAGGACGCCCGTCCCACTCTTTGGGCGCTGTCTATTCTTCCGGACGGAGGTGAACGCTGCGTCTAATAAAAATCTGCACATCCTCAGTGACGAATAAATGATAGAAAGATAAACGGCGCCAAAAACTTGTCACGGATTTTATCTAATGAAAAATAAACAAGTAATAAATTTATAAATCCGGTATACCCCAAGTGCAGGGATCGTAGCATAGCGATTAATACCGGAGTCGATCTCAGGGAATCGGGGTATCTAGTTCATTAATTCTTCTAATTTGTTACTACTAAAACAAAACTAAAAACGATAAAATAAACTGGACAGAGGATTGTCAGTCCAAAGCCAGGAAGGATAAAAGCAAAAACGAAATCTAAACTATAAACTATAAAATAAATAGTAAACAAGAAGATGATCATGGTGATTAAACAATGAACAAACAAATATTCCTCCGATCCCGCAACCCTTAATTTCCTCTCTAAAGTTATCTTGTGATGATTTAATTAAAGATGTGGTCCACCTAACGGAGGTATGAATTCCTACTCTCGTAGATAATTCGCCTATCAATCTCTCATCTCTCGATATATAAGATTGACGCTCTCAAACCAAGGTGTAAGATCTCTCAATCTAGCAACCTAGATTTTCAACCTATCAACTCTCATTATGTCAAGATTAAAAATCCCATCTTTCCTATGGTGATCTAAGGTTTACACGGACTCTCGTCATACGGTGAACATCAATAAGCAATACATCTCTCGATATCGATTGCATAACACATAAGCATAAAAAAAAATACAACTTTAATCTAAATCACAAAACAAACTTAGATTGAAAATATAAAAACTCAATGAAAAGGATTCACATCGTTTGAACAATTGCTCACCCCAAAGCACTCAAAGATCAAAACATCAAAGAAACGAAAATAAAAGCGGAAAAAAAAACACCTCGGCCGCCAAGCACCAAGGCTCACCGGCCGAGGTGACTTGATCTCGAAATTAGGGTTTTCTAAGTGTAAGATGCGATCTAGTATATCCCCTAGGGTTTAAGGAATGCGTATATTTATAGGGATTTAAGGCGGCTGCTGCTAAGTCGGTCTACGGACGCCCGTCCGAAAGCTTGGACGCCCGTTCATCAACTTCCTGAAGACTCTGTACTATTTTTGCCAACCTGGACGCCCGTTTACTTTGATGGACGCCCGTCCAACATGGACGGGACTTGAACGAACGTTCAGCTTGCTCAAAAATCGATCGTCTCATCTTTATCTTCAATCGATTTCATCTTTATCTCTTCTCCTCTTCATTAATCCGATTGTTAACCTCTTTTAATCCTCTTCTTGGTCGAAATTGTGTATCTACAATACATCAAACACATTGCAAAATGTAGTATCTTCCAAATCAATATAAAACCATCAATTTTACACATAAATCATACAAGTTTGCAACTAACCCATTAAAAACATCACTTGCTCAATACTTCAATATAAAGCTCGATTTCTATGAAAAACATCCAGATATGAGGGAAATTGACATAAAATATATCATTATAAAACGTATAAAATCACCCTTAACACCTTACTGGATATCATTGACGTCGCCGTCGAGGTGGTCGCGGAGCTGCCTCAGGTATGGTGAACCAGGGGCTATCATCGGGGCTAGACAGTGGCGATATTATTTGTATCATCAATGGCCCCCTACTTCAGGTCTTGATCATTTTTCATGAGAATGTCGAGAATGGAGTAGTGAACTCAGGGACAATGTTTTAGCGGCCTCGTCGTCTGATGCGACTTGTTCACTAAGGACCGTGCTTTCAAAGCAAGCGGCCTTCGAAGCAACTCTGGGCCTGCTTTTTGCGACCTCGTCGTCTGATGCGACTTGTTCACTAAGGACCGTGCTTTCAAAGCAAGCGGCCTTCGAAGTAAGGACCGTGCTTTCAAAGCAAGCGGCCTTCGAAGCAACTCTGGGACTGCTTTTTGCGACCTCGTCGTCTGATGCGAGGCCATATGCTCGTTCATGGATTATCGGGGTAGTTCAATAGTCAGATCGTAGCTGACGTTGGCTCTCTTGATAACCGCAATTACGTGGGTGATGACGCCCTTGGTAATTGCCCAAGCAGGCACGTGGGCAATGATTAGCCTCCATAATGATTGCGGTTTTTGAATTTCGGAATTCGAATCGACCGCACAAATCTCAACCGTTGGATGGATCAACCCCCAGCCGCACGATTGAGCTCCCATTGCCTATATAAGGTTGGCACCCCTCACACCTCCTCACTTTTACTCTTTTCCCTTCCCACACTTTTTCCTCTAGTATTCTAACCTCCTTTTCTGAGGATTAGCAAGGGTTTTCCGGCGAAGGTTTAAATATTCCGACGCGTTTTCGTGGCAGTTTGTTCCAACTCCCTCCTAAAAATAGGTAAATTCTTCCTCCCTTACCCCTCTTTCCTTGTTCGTTCTTGCTGGATTTCGTGCTTTTTAGTGGATTTGATCCCTTGTATGGGAATGTGTCCATATGTAAGATGTTTTTGAGGAAAAATTCGAGGTTTTTTGGGTTGGTGTTCTTGTGGTGGGGGTGGTTTTTCTGGTAATATGAGGGTGGGCCAGCCCAGAAAAAATTATCTTTCCCTGGGCTTGCCTATATTCATATGTGCCTTTCCTTTTCATTGATAATTTGCTTTCCATGTCTCCTGTAAAAATGGAGGGGAAGGCGTCGAGATGGGTGCGATTACCTTCCTGGCTTAATTCTTATTATCCCAGGTCTGAAAGCTCTACCTTTTCCTCTTGTTTTTGCAGGATGTCCGACGGAGAAAACTCTTTGAGAGGCGATTCTGACGAAGGTCAGAAGGCTTTCGATTACGCACAGGAGGAAGAGGATGACAACCCCTCTAGTCCTGACATGTTCGCTAGGGACGACCTGTTTGAAGAGATAACCGGCGGGGAGGCCACAGCTCGAGTAGGCGACGATCCCTTCGACTTAGATTCTATGTTTCCGGACCCCGCCGAGCGACGTAAGAAGAGTCGCAAAGAAATGGCACGAGCCCAAGGGGCGAGCACTAGCGAGGCTGGTGAAAGAGGGATGTCCGATGTCGAAGAACATGCTGCCGATCCCAGTCCTAGTGGTGCCGCTGATCATGACGAGGCGTATATTGAGGACGCCGCTCTTCATGAGCTGATGGGGTCGAGCGAGGATGAGAATGCCCCCTTGCCTCGCAAGATAGTTTGGGAGCTCCCAAAAAAACCGAAGAGGAAAAGGGATCCAAAAATAACGGTGGGAGAGGCCGCTGCTAAAGCAAAGAAACCAACACCCAATAATCCCGAGGCCCTAAGGGAGTTTGCTATCCTGACTGTTAGGAAATCACTAGTTTAACGCAGCGGAATTTAAAATTTTGATTTCCTTTTCTAGATCGTTCTTCGTTTAATGCAATAAACACGTTAAGTAGTTTGACGGTTATACCTCAGATGATCTATAAGATCGTCGCTTTGACCGCCAAAGGAGAGTAGTTCAATGCGCAAGCCATCCACGCGTCCGGCCTCTATCGTTAATCCACACGAACCCCTTGCCGGAATCCTCCTTGGATTGCTACCGGAAAAACTCCGGCTGCTAGATCGGACCTTTTCTTCCCTCACAAACTCACTATGGATAGCTCTCTATTTTACACAAGAACTATGAGCTCTTGCAAATGTGATGTACAAAAGAGCTTGACACCCACCTCTTATTTATAGTCAAAAGTGGCGCCCCATATGTGTGTAGGAGAAGAAAACCTTTTCCCAATAAAATAAGGAAAATCTTCTAGATTGATTTATCTCTTTAATTATAATTTATTTTGCCAATATCTTATATTGATTATAATTATCTTATTACCATAAATCTATTTTTCCAAAATCAATTAATATCTTATATTAATATTATGGCAATCTTATTAATTAAAGTGCACAATCCAAGTGTATCTCATACACTCAATTGTGGCGCCCCATATGCCAATTAATTGGCTTCCGGAATATTCTTTAATTAATATAATTTGTATATACTTAATATCTTGTATTTTATTTATTCATAATAAATAAATACCACCATATTAATTTACCACTATAACCTTTATAGTCTAGAGATAAACTTTCCTTATTTGGTTATCAACTATAACCGCATTTTAATCCGACTCGATGTTCATATGTGTGTGACCCGATAGGCTTCCGAGTATGTTGGCCGTAGACACAAAGTGCAATTTACTAAAATGCCCTTCACACCCAACGATCACGGGATAGCGTCTAACAACACACCGTGACCCCCAATTATCGGAAGAGTCAAAAGCAATGACTACTACCTTTCATGTGAAGCAGTTACCGTTTAACTTACAATCCTATCGCAGTAATAATATCCATACGATCGTATCTCGAGTGTCAATACATTGACGATCGTATCTTATAATCTGGGTATCATGCTCTCTCGGAATAACACATTTACTCTCACTTTGCAAAGATTCTCGAGAGCTAGACATTCCTTATAAGAAGGCCATTTCGGATATTCGATCCCAATCATAGGATATGCGATTCCCGGACGACCAATCATGTATACTCCGCATGCTTCAATATCATACCCAATCACTACCGCATGATCGCCCCGTGGTTAGGAGAAATCTCAATAATGTCAAAGCATGACAATCCACACCGTGATGCCATGAAGACTCCGGTCAAAAGGATAATTACACAACCGTCACATAGTGTGACACTTAATGTAAGTGGGTCAGTCTAACGTACGCATTCTCTAATACACGTCCACGTACAATCCAAGTGTCCCTACACTTCGATAGACGAGATATATCCCTACCTTCTAAAAGATAGAAGACATCCAATACGTGCTAGTCTGATTATACTATCAATGTCCTATTTTATAATACATAAGACTAGAGACATTTAAGTACCAACCTTGTTATGGTGATTAGAGATCTCATCAACCATAATCACTATCATGGTTTCTCTATCACAGATTGATACTAGGGACGTTACTATATATATACAACAAATAATATGAAGATAAACAATAGATAATAACATAAGTGCTTTTATTAATCATAATAAAGTTATTACATGAACTAAATAGATCAGAAATGACCCGACCTACCGGATCCGGTCCAACCCGATTGGGTTTAGGACACCTTTCCAACAATCTCCCACTTGGCCTAAAGCCAATCACCCATATGCCTAAGCCCGTGCAAGTGAACATGTTTCTCATGCTTAGCTTGAGACAATGCCTTGGTTAACGGATCGGCTATGTTATCATCCGTGTGGACTTTCTCTATCTTTACATCTCCTCTATCTACTATCTCTAAATTAAGTGATAGCGCCAGAGCACATGTTTGGACTTCACGAGACCTTGGTTCCTTGATCGAGATATCACTCCATTATTATCACAAAGATGCAGAGCACTTTGACCTTCAATGGAGGAACCACACCAAATTCATGAATGAACTTCTTCATCCAAATCGCTTCATTTGTCGCCTCCGAGGTCGCTATGTATTCGGCTTCCGTTGTAGAGTCTGCAGAGTTTCTGCTTGGAACTCTTCCACCATCGCTCCGCCGTTAACCGTGAAAACAAATCCAGATTGTGACTTAAAGTCGCCCTTGTCGCTTTTGGAATCGGCATCCGTGTAACCTCGTAATACTAAATCATCATTCCCAAAACCAGAACATATCTCTAGTACGCCTCAAGTACTTGAGGATATTCTTGACAAAGAATCCAGGTGACCATCACCTGGATTGACCGTACCCTACTAGTCATACTAAGAGGGTACGAGACATCCGGTCTTGTGCATAACATGGCATACATGATAGACCCGATTGCCGGGCATAAGGGACTTTACTCATTTGTGCCCTTTCTCATCTGTCTTATGACTCATTCCTTCGACAGTAGACCCATGTGACATGGGCGAGAATCCTTTCTTGATCGCTCCATGTTGAATATCTTCAAAGATCTTGTCTATATAGGTGGATTGCGACAGACCAAGCAACCTTTTAGATCTATCTCTATAGATCTTTATTCCTAGAATATAGGCTACCTCACCCAAGTCCTTCATTGAGAAGTTCTTGGATAACCAAGCTTTGACTGACTGTAACATAGGCACATCATTCCCTATGAGCAATATGTCATCTACATAAAGCACTAAGAACACAATGGCACTCCCATTAACCTTCTTGTAAACACATGGCTCATCTTCGTTCTTGATGAAATCAAACTGTTTGATTATCTCATCAAAGAGAAGATTCCAACTCCGAGAAGCTTGCTTTAATCCATAAATGGATCTTTGCAGTTTACACACCATCCTGGTGTCATTGGTTGTGAAACCCTCAGGCTGTGTCATATACACTTCCTCATACAGGTTCCCGTTAAGGAAAGCTGTTTTCACATCCATCTGCCAGATTTCGTAATCATGGTATGCTGCAATAGCGAGCAAAATTCTAATGGATTTTAACATGGCAACAAAGTAGAAGGTTTCGTCATAGTCAACTCCTTGTCTTTGCTTATAACCTTTTGCCACTAACCTAGCCTTGTAGGTAGTCACGTTACCGTCCATGTCGGTCTTTCTCTTAAAGACCCATTTGCACCCTATGGGAACTATTCCCTCAGGTGGATCAACTAAGTTCCAAACTTGGTTGTCTTTCATGGATTCCATTTCAGAATTCATGGCTTCCAGCCATTTCTCTTTGTCATGCCTTAATAGCACTTCTTCATAAGTTCTAGGGTCATCATCTTGCATGAGATACACTCTAGTGTACCTTTCGGGTTCACGGCGTTCCCTGGTGGATCTTCGAGGTGCTAGTGTGTCCACGGTAGAGGCTGGTGTCACATCTATGTGTGGCAAGTCCTCTACTTCCATCAACTGACTGTTATCCGTAAGTGGTTCTCGAATTTCTTCAAGATCAATTTTACTCCCACCGACCCTATCCGTAATAAACTCTTTCTCCGAAGTGGCGACCCCGGCAACAAACACCTTTGTTCCCAGGATGGTAAAATTGGTACCCTTTGGTTTCCTAGATATCCCACAAACAGACATTTGTCGACTGGCTCTAATTTGTCGCATCATCCGCTTCACGTAAGTCGGACAACCCCAAGGTTTTAGATGACCTAGGCTCGGTTTTCTCTTTGTCCATACCTCGTATGGCGTAGAGTCAACCGTCTTTGATGGAACTCGGTTCAGTGTATAGGATGCGGTTTCTAGAGCATACCCCCAAAACGATTTTGGAAGAACTGCGTAGCTCATCATGGATCGTACCATGTCTAACAAATTAAGTACGGTTCCTCCTCTCAGATATGCCATTCATTTGAGGCGTATCTGGAGGGGTCCATTCAGGTAGAATCCCATTCTCCTTCAAATAACTTTGAAAATCTCCATCTAGGTATTCTCCGCCTCGATCGGATCGAAGTGTTTTGATTTCTTTACCTAGTTGTTTCTCCACTTCACTTCTGAATTCCTTGAACTTTTCAAAGGCTTCAGACTTATACTTCATTAAGTATATATAACCATAACGAGAATGGTCATCAGTGAAAGTGATAAAATAAGAGTATCCTCCCTTGGCTTGAATTGACATTGGGCCACATACATCAGTATGTATGAGCTCAAGCAATTCATCGGATCTTATCCCTTTGCCACTAAAAGGTGACTTTGTCATCTTGCCAAGTAAACAAGCTTCGCATGTATCAAACGATTCGTAATCGAATTGATCCAACATTCCATCTTTATGGAGTTTGGAAATGCGATTCTTATTTATATGGCCAAGTCTACAATTCCATAAGTAGGATTCATTCAAGTCATTTGTTTTGGCTTTCTTATTATTTATATTAAGTACGTCAACATTCATTGACCACCAACTGGGAATCGCAGAAAACCTGCACATTTTCGACTTTCATAGCCCTGGCGAGCTCAAGTCCTGCGATGACTGCCTCGTACTCGGCTTGGTTGTTCGATGCAGTGAAGCTAAACTTTAGGGCCTTTTCAATTTCCTCCGAAGTTTCAGGCTCTAGTAAAATGATCCCCGCACCGCAACCTTTGAGGTTGGCGGCGCCATCGACATAGAGTTGCCAACAGTGACTTGGCCGCTGAGGCTCGTCCGCTGTGGTATTCTTGTCGGGGCTATGCTCTGCGCTTGCCTGCTCCAGGATTTCTTCGTTGAAGCTCGTTTCTGCGATGAAATCGGGTAGGGCTTGAGCTTTGATAGCTTTTCGTGGTTCGTAACGAATGTCGAATTCGGTGAGCTCGATGGCCCAGCGTAGCAAACGACCTGACAAATCCGGCTTGTGGAGGACCTGCCGTAGCGGCGCGTCTGACAGTACTATAATTGAATACGATGAAAAGTAAGCCCTTAATTTTCAGGCGGCTATAACAACGCAAAGATGCCAACTTTTCGATATTAAAATAACGACTTTCTCTGGGCTTAGAGCCTTAAAACATAATAAATGTGCTTTTGCGAGGTACCCTCTTCTTTGATAAGTCTTTGCGCGCGACATTTCTATCCGAGGCAGCTAGATATAATAGCAAGACATCTCCAATCACTGGACTGGTTAGCAACGGCGGGTTTGAAAGGTAAGCCTTGAGCTCTTTGAAAGCCTGCGAGCATTCTTCTGTCCATAAAAAGGTTTTATTTCCCTTTAGGATTTTGAAGAAGGGGAGGCTCTTCTCGGCAGATTTTGATATAAACCTTCCCAGGGCTATTACCCTCCCATTCAGCCTTTGAACCTCCTTGACGCTAGTTGGCTTGCTCATGTTTATCAGCGCTTCGATTTTCTCTGGGTTCGCCTCGATCCCCCTTTGGCTTACCATGAAGCCTAATAATTTCCCTGCCTGGACCCCAAAAGTGCATTTTGCAAGGTTTGGCTTCATCGAGTGATTTTTTACGTTTGCGAAGGTTTCGCAGAGGTCCACCAGGTGATCCTGGCGACTTGATTTTACGACCATATCGTCGATGTAAGCCTCCATGTTTTTGCCTATTTGCGTGCTAAAGACTCTGTTCACCATCCTTTGATACGTTGAACCTGCGTTCTTTAGACCAAACGGCATCATCTCGTAGTAATATAGTCCGCCGGCGGCACGGAAGGCGGTCAGCTCTTTATCCTCGTCTGCCATCTTGACTTGGTGATAGCCAGAATAAGCGTCCAGAAAGCTTAGTGTTTCGAAACCAGCGATCCCGTCTACCATTTTGTCAATTCGGGGCAGTGCGTAAGGATCTTTGGGGCAGGCTTTGTTCAAATCAGTGAAATCGACGCACATCCGCCACTTGTCGTTATGCTTCTTCACCATTACCACGTTTTCTAACCAGGTGGGATACTGAAGCTCCTTAATTATGCCTACTGTCAAAAGCTTTTCGACCTCCCTTTTTATTGCGACCTCCTTTTCTGTAGAGAATTGGCGCGCTCTTTGTTGGATCTGTAACGCCCCATTCCCGGACACCGAGTCCTTATCCGGAAAGAGCGTTCGGCACATATATTATCAAATAAATTCAATAATATATGTAAGCCTTACGTCATACATCAGAACCAAACGACGCGGAAGACAAAACGACTCGGGAAAACAAAAGACAAAAGATCGAACACACAATGCTGTAAAACTAAGTCCAATAAAGAATACTAAACATCCAACGTTAAATCCAAGAGAACCAAACAGAACTAATCCAAAGAAAAGCAAAAATGTTTGAATTGAACCAACAACATCGTTGAAAGAATTAAAACTAAAAGAACTAAATCTTCACGAGCTCCGTCTCACACGCCCCTCGCAAAGAACTCATCGGCAAGTAGCAACTTTGTTTCATCTTCTTTGGGGAAGAGAAAGACAAACACAAAGTAACGGGTAAGTACATAAGTACTTAGTAACGCGTAGAAGATCGTATAACCATGTTCTCCTAAAAAAATAAAAGCAACGCCGTCTTTTATTAATTCATTTCCGTTATTAACCCTAGCTAACTATCATATTATGTTCATAGCATAACATGAGGTTCCAAAGTTATCTAGCTTAGCTCAAGTTTGTTACATCATGAATAACAAGGGCACTACGCCTAGTAATAGGATGTACTAGGACAACTGGGTGCAACCTACTTAGAGACACGCTCTAGTAGCCCCGGGAATATCTCGAGTCCCGATAGTGTGATAACCGCGTAATGTACCAGACGCTTTATCTAGCCAATCGATTGACCGGCGTGGGTACAGTCTACTTTGTCTGGTCAGAGAACACATCGCGATATTGTACTATGCCTTACCAAGCATTGCATGATGTTTAAGATTATTAATCTAGCACATATGTTTGATTAGATGGTTAACTAGCCACCTAAGTGATTTCAAGTAAGCTCCCTCACATCTCCTACTCTCTTTCCTAGACCACTAGACACGGACAAGGCCTAGCAATTACACAGACATCGATAAACTCTAGCTTATCGAAGCACAAGGCAAATCCAAAGCTTTCGACAGTCCCACACTTCATCTTTTCAGGGAATCCATATGGTACCGGAACTAAACGCATCAAAAGCTAATTCAGGGCTTTGTCACATAAGGTTAAGCAGTAAATACGCTATCATGAAGCTTGAAACACATAGAAAGGAGGTCACACATTAAAGACTCTATCCGGACGGATAGGCTGTTCCATCCGGACGGATAGGCTGAGCTATCCGTACGGATAGATCTCCACACCACCCTCAACTTGATACTGTGAAATATCCGTACGGATAACTAAATCATCCGTACGGATGACCCTGACTGCACCAAAGAAGACAGTTTTCTGCACTCTGCGTTTTCTACTCAAATCCAACCAAACTTAACATCATTCTAACCCTCCAAACAGCAGAAAAACGTCACATTAACATCTCAGGTCCTCCAACCATAAAAAGGACACAGTACACATTGCTCTACAACTTTACGAAAACTTAATCATACGATAAGAAAACCACGTTACCTTAATTTGCGTGGTACAACGATCCAAACAACCAAAGCTTTGAAAAAGGTTAAACCTTTAACCTCCAACCTACAACGATCAATCCAAAACTGATCACTATGGTGCTTAAACCAAAGAAAACGCTGCTTAACGATGAGGATGAACAAACCCTAAATCAAGAACGAAGAAAACTTACGTCAACGGATCTAGGGATTGTTGGTATCAAAACGATCCTCGTCCCGCGGTGATCCTTTCTCTCTTGAGACGTCTGTTGAAAAGAGCAACGGATTAGCCTCAAAGCGAAAAGCTTCTTCTTCGCTTTTTTTTCTCAAAATCTAGCCCTATTCTGCGCCCCTCTTCTTTTTTTGTCAAAAACAACTAGGTTAAAATTAGGATTAGTTTTCCTTTTATAATCCCAATTATCTAATTATTTTCATTAAAAAGAAAAATCCTTGTTTATCCCTTTTTCTTTTTCTTAAATATTTTAATTAAATAACATAATATTCTGATTTTTGCTAAAAGAGCGAATTACCCTTTTTTCAAAAATCGGGATATTACAGGATCGGCTTGAAGTTGGGATCGACACTTAGATAGTGCAAGGCGACCTCCGACTCCACACCTCTCATATCTGTCACCTCCCAGGCGAAGGCGTCCAAGTTTGCTTTTAGAAGCTCGATCAATCCTTACCTTTCTTTCTCGGTGGTCTGCGACCCTATTTTTATCCTCTGGTCGGGATATTTGTCGTTTATGATGACCTCAGCCAGCTCGTCCTTGGCAGTGAAATCAGGCTCGTCCCGAATTTGCAATGTTTCAACTTCCACTGCTCCCTCCGGGACTTCTTTTACCGTGGCGATCTGATCCGGAGCCATGTTAAATCCTTCCACTCTGGGTCGCTTGGAATCGACCCTGTTCTTGGTCATATAATCGAGGAAAAGTCCGGGTCGGCTAGTGGCGACCCCAATTTCGTCCCCTATGTGGAACTTGACCCTTTGGTGGGGAACAGATGCCACCATTTGAAATTTTTTCATATCCGGAATCCCTAAGATCATGTTGTAGTATGAGGGGATATCGATGACTAAGAATGTGATTATCTCAGTTCTACATGGCTCATAGTCACCCAAAGTGATGTTCAGGTCGACTGTGCCTTTGACCCGCACTGTGTCGTTGGTAAAGCCCTCGAGCACCCCGAGGTAGGGTTTCAACTTAGCCTCTCCAAATCCGATCTGTTTTAAACAGTTGAAATAGATGACGTCGCGGCCAGCCCCGGTGTCGACCATTACTCTGTTGACGCCATGCTTGTCGTTCACCCCGACTTTGAGAATGAGGGGTATTTCCATGGGGCCGTCGACTGTGGTCAACTCACTTTTAGTGAACATGATTCATTTCTCGTTTTCCCCCAACACTATCTGCTTTTCAAAGCCGCGCGTATTGATTTGGTGTATCTGGGATTTCAGCTGATTGTTGCTGGGAATATTCCCATGGATAACTTGAACTTCCCTCTGATAGACGCGGGGTTGGCGACCCTGACTAGGACCGGTGTGCCCATCTCGTTTATACTTAGTCGCTGGTCCTTCGCGGATTAATCTCTCTATTTCTCGCCTCAATGTGAAGCATTCATCTGTGATGTGGCCGTGATCTTTGTGATAGTCACAGTATTTCGATTTATCGCGACTGTCGGGATCGCCCCTCATGGGTTTGGGCTTGTCAAAATGCTCGCGGATTTCGAACAGTATCTGTGATGATTTTGTGTTGAGCGGGGTAAAATTATCCTCGCTGAATTTGTAAGGTTTCTTTACCTCGCGATGATGGTTAGCATCTCGCTTCTTTTCCCTCTTGCGATCCTCCGTGCGATCCTTTTTCTGTGAATGTTGCTCTGTTTTGGGCTTTGCTTTCCCAGAGGATGGCGCTTCGCTGACTCCCATCATTCGGGCTCTCTCCAGCATTTCCCTGAGACCCGCTTTAGGGGGCCGTAGGTTAAATTCTGTCTTCATCGGACCTTTGGCGATCCCCGTGAGAAAGCATGTGACAACTGCCTCATCCAGAATGTTTCTTGTCTGATCATATATTCTGATGAACCGCTCGTAATATTCTTTTCCGGACTCATGCCCTCCCATGCGAACCTCGTATAGGTCCTCTATTGTTTTCTTCGGTCTGCTTGCCGATTCAAACTCTCTGACGAATTTTTTCGATAGATCCTCCCAATTTTTAACTGAGCCGCGGGGAAGCCCGCGTATCCAGGACGTAGCCCTATCCTGCATGGTACCGACTAAAGCGATGCACCAGGCGGATTTATTTTGGGTTGCTAGGGTGATGAGGCCCTGGAAAGCGGTGAGCCAGTCGTTCGGGAAAGAATTCCCATTGTAGTAATTATAGCTGGGGTAGCTAACCTTTTCATTGCTGGCAGGCAATGTCTCGGTGATTTTTTTAGCGAGCACGTCAATTCCTGAGATCGGTGCGGCCCTCTCGGCTGGCCTCGACTTTTTCAACTCTGCGAGCTCATTTTTCATTACCTCCATCTGCTCTGCTAAGTAGGGGTCGAACCTGGGTCGTGACAGCGCTTGAGTGTCAGCCGGCTCTAGCCTACGGCCTGATTCCCGCTGATCTTGCGATCCTTCCTGACGAGCTCTCTTCTCCCTTATAATTACATGAGCGTCCTGTATGTTTCTATCTTGTCGAGGGGTTATTTCCTCCCTTGGAAGGCTGAGACGACTTGGGGCCGAGGCCTTGTCCTTCTCACCTAACCTTCTAAAAGCTGATCCTCTTTCTACTGCCTTTCCTCTCTGATGATCGCGATATGGGAGAAACGAGGTTAACGCAACTTCCTTTCTCAGCCCCTTGCGACCCGACGAGTGTATGCTTTCCTCGACCTCGATTTCCTGGATCTGACTCTAGCGACCATTATCTATGGCCGCGGGGACGATTTCATTTCTGGGAGGATTTGGGGGTCGGATCGACATTGGGACCTGGCCTTTTGCCACCAGACGGGAGTTAGTTAGGTACATAGTTTCCGCATACCTCGCATATTCCCTCATTTATGCGATCTCAGGATCCTCCAGGAAGGCTGGTCTTGTCTCGGGGGTCGACCTTTGGCTTTGTTGTGACCTTGCTCTTTCTTTACGAGCCCCATCTAAAGCAGCAATGGCCTCCTTCGACTTAGCTTTTTGGTTAATGACATTCCGGGCGTCGCTAGGTGCTAGGACTCCTCTCTACGACCCTTCTCCCATTGCGGGGAGATTGTCAAGTGTTTCTTCTACGCCCTCTCCACGAGCCTGAGGCTGCATGCCCCCCTTTGCAGGGGTTTTGGGTGTCAGCCGTCCTTTACTTCCTGTCATCACTTATAGGGTGGCTTTCAGGGGGCAGTGATGATTTGTACGTAATAACCCCGGAAAAGAGTGACTATTTTTAGGAGTGTGCTTTGTATTGGTGAGGGTTTTTCTGGGTATATGCTTTTGTGGTATAAAGGCAGTTTGAGGGTTGAGGGTTTTCTTTGTAAGATTACCTCCTTTTTTCGGCGTAAACTTAGACGAGGGGACACAACCGGACGCTTCCGAATCGGCTGAAGAGAGATTCCTTCGAGTTGATGCGTGTTATCAATCTTTAGATGACTTTGCTTTGGAACGAGCGCATGCTGTTCAGCGGATTCCCGGTAACGGAGCCAACTGATGATGCATAAATCATCACGGTTGTTTTAGTTGTGTTTGTGCTGTAGATATCTGGCTTATTTGGGGGGGTGATTAAGTGTATGCTAGCCGGAGATGTGCGGCGGCGATGGGAGGAGGAAAAGAAGTTTTATTTTCACAAAGCTTTGACCTGTTTTTGCATTAGAATGTATATATGATCCAGGTTACACAAGACTTCCTTTTATAGGAAGAGAAATCTTAGGAGCTAAGTAATAGACAAATGCTGCGAAGCAGCTTAGTCACTAATCTTACTTAATGGCTAAGCAAATATTAAATATCTAATCTGCAAGTGGGTAGAATATCTGGACGGCGACCCTTTATGATTGCACATGCCGCCAATTCCCTTTGTCCTATCTCTGCTCCTTGTTTCTTCTCAAGTAATGTGCGGCCTTTTGAGGGCTATAGGTCCAGGGCCTCTATCCGGCCCCCTAGCTCTGGCGACGCTCTAGGAGGGGTCGATGGCAGCGGCCCTTACTGGATATCATTGACGTCGCCGTCGAGGTGGTCGCGGAGCTGCCTCAGGTATGGTGAACCAGGGGCTATCACCGGGGCTAGACGGTGGCGATATTATTTGTATCATCAGACAGATAGACATCATTGTTGCGTATGCAAAGACACGCACAAAAGAAAAGGAAAAATACGTACAATTGTTTGTTACATTACATATGTTTCGATCGTTTATTAAAGATAATGTAACGCTACTAATTAAACACACTAAAGTTGTTTGGTTTTGAATCTGAACCTACATGATATAAGACGTTGTAGTAAAAAATAAAATAAAAAAACAAAAAAAAAACAAGACGTTGTAGTAAGAAAAACATAAATTTTTGATTGAAAACTATAAGATATATAATTGAACAATTCGATTGATTGACCGATTCTTTTCAATGGTTAGAATTTTGAAATCATAGTCGATAATCATAAGATCCAGAAAACAGAATAAATAATAGAATCGTGAATATTTATCCTCACAGAGGGTTAAATGACGATCAGCAGAACACCATTCCTTTGACTGATTTCAGCAGTCAAGTCAATGTTTTCCTGGGTAATCACAAAATGAAGACAATAATAATACGAATGTTATACTCGCTACGTCCCAAATTATTTGAGACTTATTCCTTTTATGGATGTTCTAGAAAAAGTCACATAACTAAATTTAGACTAGAAGATTCTTTTTAAATTCCCAAAATACCCACATAACTACATTTATTAAAAAGTTTAAGGACAATAAAAGAATGATATAATTATAAAGTAATTATATTTTTAATGACTAGACAAACTAATAAATGATGTCCTTTTAAATATTTAAAATATACCAAATAAAATGGAACTGAGGGAGTAAGAGATTTGGATTAATTTTTGGAATCAACTACTCCCTCCGTCCCATTTTATTTGTCCTGTTTGAATTTTCAAATAGTAATGCTTTGAATCACATTAAATGATCCAATATTTTTACACTTATGCCTTTTAAGTTGTTGTTGGAGAATTTAATGCTACACACTTTTTATTGTAAATATTGTAAAGAGAGAAAGGTATTTGAAGAAATTTAACAATTAATACACAAAATGGACACTTATTTTAGAACAAACCATAAAAAAAATATAGACAAATAAAATGAGACGGAGGGAGTAATCTAATCTACATTATAAAAGAAAAGTAAACCGGCCTAGGCGCGCCAAATGGCGCGACGTTAAGTTCAAGAAACAGTCAATGACGTCCGTCATTTAAACCGCGAAAAGAATTAACGGTTTTTATACTTCCTTCTTTATTTTTATTTTTTTTAAATTTTTTTTCCTTCCTTCTTTAAAGAGCACAGTTTCAGAGAAAATAAATTTCCGAATTATTAAACACAACACAAAGCCCCTTCGCCACAGCCACCTCCCCTTCGCCACATCCAGTTCCACATCGACCTCCCCTTCGCCACCATCAACAACCTCCTCCGCTACAATATCGGCGTGAATACCGGCTGGACCGCCATCTTTACCACCCTAACTAACTCCTCCACACTCGATCAAAATTGTTCTCAGAATGATATTGTTGCCAAACCCAAGCCAGAACCAAGCAGCTGCGGCGGTGGCGGCGGAACGTGACTTGAAACAGAGAGTCCTCACGTGCCTTCACAAGCTCTCCGACAGAGACACCCATGCCACGGCGGCAAAAGAGCTCGAAGCCCTTGCGAAGTCGCTTTCTGCCAACACGATTCCTTCTTTTATATCTTCCATTACCGCCACCGACTCTTCCGATAAATCGGTGGTCCGGAAACAATGCATTAACTTAATATCGGTGCTTGCTTTTCATCACGGGGATTCACTTTCTCCTTACCTATCTAAACTGCTCTCCGCTGTCCTCCGCCGTCTTCGTGACAGGGATTCCGCCATTCGCGCTGCCTGCATCTCCGCTGTTTCCTCCATTGCGTCGCATGTCACCAAACCTTCATTTTCGACTCTCTGTAAGCCTTTTCTGGAAGCTCTTTTTACGGAGCAAGACCTTAACTCTCAGGTCGGCACGGCTACGTGTTTGTCGGCGCTGATTGAGGCGGCTGCTGAGCCTGACTTGTCCTTATTAAGGAAGGCGATGTTGAGGTTTGAGAAGCTGGTTAAATGTGAGTCGTTCAAAGCTAAATCGGCAGTATTGGTGTTGATTGGGAGTGTTATTGAGATTGGCGTGGTCGCCGGAAGTAAGCAGATTTTGGGAAATTTAGTGCCATGTTTGGTAGAGTTTTTGAGTAGTGAAGATTGGGCAGTTAGGAAGGCTGCTGCAGAAGCATTGATTAAAATTGGTCTTGTGGAAAATGCGGCATTGCTTGATTTCAAAGCGCCATGCTTGAAGACCTTTGAAGCCAAGAAATTTGATAAGGTTATTAGGTTTCTGGAATTCCAACAATTATAAGTCTGTGGTCATTTATCTTTTAATACAGTATATTGTGTCTTTGTTTACCATTGATTTGTGTATCTGTTCCTGAATTAATATTTTGTTGAATCAATTTGTTTGTGAAGGTCAAGGCAGTGAGAGAGACTATGAATCAGATGGTGGAGGTGTGGAAGGACATTCCTGATTCATTTGATGGGGCCTCTGTATCCCCTGCTCCACAATCTTATTCTAATGGTATCATCAACCCCAAGCCCAACCCCGACTTCCTCTTTTGCTTTCTTTCATTATATATATTCTTTTTGCATGTTAGTAAAATATACGATATATTGGTGTTACTTTATGCAAGACTTTTGTTGAAGACAAGCATGCTGTCCTTTTTGGATCTTATTGCTTGATTGTCTGTATATTCAGCTTATTGGTTGAATTGGTGACCTGTTTTTGTATTTTTTAAAATTATGATATGATGTGTAGTTGTTATTCATGAGCCTTTTTATCTAAGTATATCTGGTTTTTAGTAGCTGTAATGATCAGCTTACTTGTTGACCAACTGAATATTCTTAACCTCTTAATTTGAACAGATGGTGCTAATGATGGTCCTTATCCACTTGGCTCCAAAACTTGTTGCACATTTACTTCCACTCCACCTTTAGTAAGGAAGAAGAATCTTAGTTACAAGTCACGTTTACATGATTGTTCTCCTCTGTCTGTCACCGATAGGAAGATTAGTCCTCTTAGTACAGACAAAAGAACAGATCCAGCAGCAATGTTCCGGAAACTGGATAGAAAAAAGTCTGCTGACTTGAAAGCGGATATTTCTACGGCCAGGGTCAGGAGTCACAGTGCATTGAATCATGTGCATAAAATGCAGGGCTCACCTGAAGAAGATGCCTTTGAGAAAGGAGAGAATGAAAATAGACTGACAAGGTCAGGGGTAATGCGGACCGTTTCTCCTATGGCTGATTCTCACGTGGCTCAATATCATGATGAGAAATCTGTATTTACTGTTTCTTATAGTAATGAAACTGAGGATAATCTTAAGAGCCATAAGGAGGGTGACGACGATATGTCGTTGATTCATCATCAGCTTCTTCAAATCGGAAATCAGCAGTCACATTTGCTAAATCTTCTGCAGGTATTTCCCAATGAACATTGCTGTCTCATAGTTTGTAGTTTGCTTTATATTCTCTGCAATTTCCACCTGGATTATCATTTTCCTTGTATTTATTCTTTTCCATCGTTGACATACATAGAAATTCATGGGAAGCTCAGAAAGTGGAATACATTCTCTAGAGACACGCGTAAATGGACTAGAGCATGCACTGGATGAAATCACCTTTGAGCTGGCTATGTCAACCGGAAGGTTGTCAAATATTGACTCATCAAGAGTGGTTTGTTGCAATCTCCCTGGTGCAGAGTTGTTGAGCCCAAAATTCTGGAGACGAGCTGGTGGTCATTTTGCTAATTCGAGTGGAAATTCCATTTGTGGGCCACCCATGCAAACTAGAGCCAACAGATACAGTAGTAATCCTGAAACACTTGAGCTTCTAAACAGAAGAACTCGTATCCAAGGTGGTCGCGGTATCATATATATATAGTAAACCCCTTAGCCAAAATACACAATGATTCCCAAGGCTATCTCTGTTCGTCTACTACACTGTAGGTGGTACTCGATTTCAAATAGCAGGCCACTGAGTAATCTATAAGCTATTGCATTTGCCTTAGCTTTCACTCCTAGAATATTGTCTCTTTTGTTTCATGTGTAAAAAAGATTGAAATATATGTATTGAAGAAGGTACAAATAATGGACATCGATCTAAGACGTACTAGAGGTGCATTATGATTCTTGTACAGAGAAATATCTTCTTCTTTTTTTATCATGTGCTTCTGTCAGTAGTTTTATAATTTGTTGATTTGTTCTTACGTCAGGTTAACTCGAGGTGGATTTATGATATGTAAGCACATAAGGCTCATGCTTAAAAGAAATGAATTTATGATATGGATTAATGTGTCTGCTTCTAAATGAGATTCAAGAGTATAAGATATGTGACATTAATTAGTCTAAAAAAGGAAAACAGGCAAGAAGAGTACACCTACATCTTCTGCATGTCATGTGGGAAATGGAAATAAAAGAAGGCTGTTTCACATAAATAAAAATAAAAATTCTAGAATCGAATGAATTGTTTGAGCTTATGTTAAAATTTCAGCAAATGCAGATATGAAGTTAGCAACAAACAGGAAAATAATGTCTACAAGTCATCATTGAGGTCTGCGATGTTGTTTGAGCCCTATGCAGTATGCACGCACCCGCTAAAAGGGACTAAGATGGATATTGTTTGACTCGAAGGTGAAGGTTTCCTTTTTTTTTTTTTTTTTTTTTTTTCTCTCAACAATATTAACTTGTGCTTTTGAACAGTGTCGGTCTTCTTATCGTATCACAGACTGTAGTAACCGAACATGTACTTTTTTTTGCTAAACGATATTGACTTGCATTATGTATTTAGACAGTGTCTAGAACTTCACGGCTTTAAGGCTGCCTAGTGCCTACCCTTGTGTTGTTTACAAAGACAAATTTTATCCTAGTCCGGCCATGATGATCCGGAGATAATAAGATTCAATCATGTAGTTGTGGGCTTCATTTTTATTAAAAAAAAACAACTCTTAAAATTTTTTTATTGGTTACAAATACCGACATTGTGGTCCATTTACTTGTGCTGGACAATCATAAAATTACCGGTTTACGAAAAGACTCTAAGGGAAACCCTTTTACACACGATCATCAATACGTTTAAAATGTGTGTCCAATCCAATCCGATCATTCTTTATTAACAAATGGAAAATTGGAAACCAAATCAGAATCAAGAGGCATAACTCTTGGATTTGTCGCATTGCATTTGTCTGTCATTCTGCCGTTAACACCTGCCGCAACAAAGGCTCTTCTTCCACACTCCTCGGCGCCAACGTCCCACAATCGTTTGTTTTACCATTTCCGTGACAAACCCAATTCCCCTTACAATTACTCTCATAATCTATGGGGGTGGATTATTACAATATCTTGAAGGTTAATCGGAATGCAAGTGACGATGATCTGAAGAAAGCTTATCGCCGTCTAGCTATGATATGGCATCCTGACAAGAACCCAACAAGCAACAAGGATGAAGCTGAAGCCAAATTCAAACGAATTTCTGAAGCTTACGATGTCTTAAGTGACCCACAAAAGCGTCAAATTTATGATCTTTATGGTGAAGAAGCTTTAAAATCGGGTCAAGTGCCGTCACCGCCGGCCAGGAATGGTGAGTCTCGATCCCACCAGTACCCGAGCTCGAATTTTCGATTTAATCCGAGGGATGCAGATGATATATATGCTGAATTGTTTGGGAATGAGAATGGTGGTATGGGGAGCACCGGGAATATTGGCAGAAATGGTGGGAGAGACAGTAAAGGGTATTTCTTTAGGAGCACTACAATGGGTGGGGAAAGAGGTGGACGGGAGTTTGCGAGTGGGTCCGGGAGCTCAGGCGGCGGTGGATTGAAGAAAGAAGCTGCTGTTGAGAAGGTATTGACGTGTAGTTTGGAAGAGTTGTACAAAGGAGCTAAGAAAAAAATGAAGATTTCCAGGACGGTATTGGAGGGCGCCCCGGGGTAAGTGTTTTTGCCTTTTAGTTAAAATTTTCCTTCAACTTGATCAAATATGATAGCTTTTGATAATATTTGAATGAAAATAAAGGGAATAGCTTTTCCTTGTAATTGTTTCCTTCCTGATCCTGGCTATATTCGTCCATTTTTATTAAGAGTCAGTTTGTTTATGGTTTAATTAATTAAATGCTGAACTTTAGATTCTTCTAACATTATACTACTTAGTTGATTGAGGTCTGTGCATGGTAGCTTGATGTTTGTTTTGAGCTGCTAAATCTTACAAGGGCAAGTGGAGGTATAAATTAAAGTAAAGAAAGATGAGAAACAAGAAGTAAATTTATTTATCTAATAATTATCTTCTTCTTCTCCTTCTTCTTCTTAACAAGTGTTAATCGATGAAAGCATAGAGACATGACTAAAGAATGGGAGGAGTGATTAATTGCAACATAAGTTTGAGTTATGATGAGTTCAATTGCAGTTGGGCTATGTATACGTTTGTGTTTTCTTTCATGCATTCATGTTAACAACATATATATATATATATATATATATATATATATATATATATATATATATATATATATATATTTTATTCTATATCTTAGCAAGTGGAGTAATTGATATAAAGATAATCTGTGCAGTAAGCTACGGAATCTTGAAGAGATCTTGACCATTGAGATAAAACCTGGTTGGAAGAAAGGAACAAAGGTAACTTTTCCTGAGAAGGGAAATCAGGAACCTGGTGTAATCCCAGCAGATCTAGTTTTTGTAGTGGATGAAAAACCACATTCTGTATATACTAGGGATGGCAATGATCTAATTGTGAATGAGGAGATTACTCTTGTTGAATCCCTAACAGGAAAATCTCTTCAGTTGACTACACTTGATGGTAGGAATCTGACATTCCCTTTAACAGAGATTGCAAAACCTGGGTATGAGGTCGTTGTGCCTAATGAAGGAATGCCCATCTCTAAGGAACCCAAAAAGAAGGGTAATTTAAAGATCAAGATTGATGTCAAATACCCTTCTAGGCTCACTGAAGAACAGAAAACTGAATTAAGAAGAATCTTGGCGCCAAGCTCATGACGGACTGTCTTTTTCTTGGCATAATAAATATATTCTGATTAGGGGTGACCATACCAACACATGCATACTGAGACTGCCATTGCTGGATATGCATATGATATTCCTGCGGATGCAGCAACAAGTTTTTGACATTCAGATTTTTTTTTTTTTTTTTTTTTTTTTTTTTTTTTTTTTTTTTTTTTTGAGAGAGCTAGAGAGCTAGCTAGGGGTGAACTGCATATACGGCGGTGACCAAGATCCCCCCCTTTTCTCATCTTTCTTACAGGAACATCACGAAAGGGCGCCTTCTTGATAAAGGGGAAAACTTGTTGCTATATGATTATATGTCATGAGTTTGAGCCGTGAAAAAGCTTTCTTTCTTATATATAAATATATGAGTATGACCACATTGAAAACTTGAATTGGTTTAATTTGTCTCTTTTCCAAACTCCTATATTTTATGCAAATTGGGCATAAAATTTGTATATAAGAAAGAAACTCCTGTCATAAGAAAACTCCTGTCCCTTTTCCAAACTTGAATTGGTTTAATTTGTCCCTTTTCCAAACTCCTGTCATAAGAAAGCTTTCTTTCTTATATATAAAGTAGAACAAATTCAAGGTTTCCTTCCAATTAATACTCCAATCAAATAGTAGAAGTAGTCCAATTTACCCTTGTTCAGATCTTCTGCCAACCATGGTTCTTTACCACCCTTGCCTGTTATGCCCTCAACAATTGACCGTAACAAACTACTTATATAACTCAATGCCGCGCTCCCTCCCGCAAATAAAACAACAACGCCATTGCTATGCTTCTCGATCGTATATTCTATCTCTCCGGAGATTGATTGTTTGTTCAGAAACTCATTACATATATAGCACTAATGACCGCAAAATGCCTCAGATAGCCCTGATATATAGTACTAATATATTGTGGTATAAACCATAAACCTGACAATATTGACGAAATCGCCCCTTTTCGTGGCTCGTAACCAAGTGTTGGCCTTGTTGATCAGGCAATGTTTCGTCGATTCTTCTCAACCATGTATGCCTGATGTAATCATAGTGAGGATCGATCGAGAACACCCCCTTCCACCATGCACCCTCTATTTGGGTGATTCTTCTTAGGATAGGGACAAGAACCCGGTCGAATTAAAATAGGTATCCAGATTGTGAGGGCTAACATAAATAGCAAAGACAATGTAAGAAGCTGCTGGGATCGATCTGGAACTTGCTGTGACCGAAACGCCTGTCTTCGGATTGAAGGGCTTGAAAAACAACATAATTCTGGACTTGGACTACTGAAATGAAGTAGATGATGATTGTTGATATCCATATGGCCGGGAATGATTCTTAAGAAGCATATATTTCACTTCCTCTCCTTGCTGGAGACTGCAAAGTACTCTCCAGTTATCCTTTTTGATGATCCGTCGTCGGGTTTTATTTGATCTTCTGGGGCTAGCTATTGTTGCTGCTTTGTCCAGAAACCAACATAGTTATCCTTCACAGTTAACTTCTATACACAACACTTAATAGTATAGTAAAATAGTGATCCAAATCCAATAGGGCATCTCCAAGGGAAGGAGACCCGGCGCTATTCCCCCTTCTCGAGAAAGGGGATACTCCATTGGTGACCTTTTTCCCCAATCCACCATCGCCTTTCTTTTTACACCAAATATGGTGTCGGTACCCGACATCAAAAAACCATTTCACCTTTTTTTTTTTTTTTTTTTTGGGTTTAATTTACTAACAAGTGATATGTGTATAAAATATTTCTCGTGTATCAATAATTTGATTAAATTATATTTCTTACTTGATATTTTATTATAATTAATTCAATCAATTTATTTTTTTCTTTAAAGTTGTTTTAATATTAATAAAATATTACTAAAAATACAAATCATACATTTATTTGACATTGAATACAAGCACGCCGAATTACATAACGACAAAAAAGTACTGAAAGAACTGAAACTCACAAGGCATACGATAAACTTATTACAAAGCAAACATATTCATAAAAATAATTAATAATCATCTAGATCACTTCCGGATGGACAAGATTGTTGAAGTAGTTACCGAACGCATCTGAATTATCAAAAGATTGTTCTGGATTACCAAACGCATTTGAATTGTTAAAAGATGGATCTGGATTGTTAAAAAACGGATTTGGATTGTTGAAAGTTGGATTTGGGTTGTTGAACGACGAATTGTATTTTCGAAAAATCCTTTCTTGTTCAGTTTGAAAAAAGGCTCGTTGAATTGGATTAGAATTGGTGTTCAAATCTGTCGTCATTGCGTCGTTCCTTAATATTAATGCGTCGTTCCATTTCGAGTGTTTTTTTTTTTGCATCACCTTTGTCATTGTTGTGGTTTTACTTACCAACTTTTCTTCACACTTGACCATTTTTTCATCGTGTGTCCTCTTTGATTTGGTATTTCTGGTCACATGTGGTCTTTTTGAAGTAGAAGCAGCTCTTTTAGATGTAGTATCATCAATGCTATCATCGCTTAAATTGATACTGAACGACATCTCAAGAGATGTAACTGATGGTGTCGCTTGGTTAGATGAACTATCACCTTCATGAGCGGCAAATTTTTGGAGATCTTTCATAATGGGCCATACATTATCAAATCTGAACACTCCATCGCATGATGGATCTTCAGTGTACGCCTTCTTGGCTTGAACATACTACATCAAATAAATAAAAAATATCTTAACAAATGACATATAATATAGGTAACATAATAATAATTGACTACTTACAATGTCCTTTTCTAATGCGCCACTTTGATTCCGATTTTCTTCTTGCCGTATTTTACCCCTCATTTTGCCAACTTCCTTGATGATAGTACTCATACGTTTTTATAGAGATCTTTTGTTTCTTTCCTTAGTCATCATGTCCGTATTGGTCGCGTTGTACTCTTCCATAATCCGAGTCTAAAATTCGTCTTTGGACTGATTGGTACTTAATATTGAGTCTTGGCTAATATCTATACAAACATGACATAAATGTTCATCTTCTTCACTTGTGTAAGAAGTGCTTCTTCCATGTGATGCCATGAATACAAAGATATATTTATTTGTAAGAGAAAGAAGAGATAAGATAGATGATGTGTGGTTTAGAGACATGAAATGCTTTGGGTTATATAGAAAAGTGAACTGAACAAGTTGTGGGTGTAAATGGGTGCAACTTGCAGGATAATTATTTTGAAGTTGTGGTTGTTGAGAACTTGGAAAAAGTTGTGGTATCGTAGATAAAATGCAGATAAAATTCGGATGGTAGAGATGTAATGTAATCTGACGGGCGACCAAGATCGAATCTATGTGGATTGTTGGTATCATATCCACACAAAATTATCCTCCTATCTAAATAAAAATTGAATGGCGGAGATTTAATGTAATCTGACGGATGGCCATGATCGATTCATGCTAATGTTTAAGATAGAAGCTGTGGTTATAAAATCCGGATGCAAATTAACTAGTTTAGCATCCATAACAAATCCGAATTCCTTATTCACTCTTCAAAATAACAATCAGTATGAATACTTCATCTGAATCATCTTCAAATATTAGGTCAAGTGATGATGAAGATAACAAAGTTGTTCAACATCTCGCATCATGTTATGATTTCGTTGGTCAATTACTCACCAGACCACATGAGCCAAGCATTCGTAGAGGTTCAATCCCAGGTCGTAGATTAATCAACTGCGAGAGAGAAGTTGCCGATCGTAAGTTGTATGATGACTATTTTTTTGAAAATTCAACATTCAATGAAACAATGTTTCGATGTGTTGAAGGTGTGAAAAACTATGACAACTATTTCGTTCAAAGAACATATGCGGCTGGTAAAGTTGGATTGTCTACCTTTCAGAAGGTAACGGCGGCGCTGCAGATACTGGCATACGGTATGCCGACAGATGCTATTGATGAGTACATTAGAATAGGAGAGTCAACTGCAATAGAGTGTGTGAAGCGATTTTGTCATGATGTTATTGAGGTATTTGGAGAGGAGTATCTAAGATCACCTACGCCTGCTGATGTTGCTAGGTTACTGCATATTGGCAGGCTTTTCCAGGGATGCTTGGCAGTTTAAACTGTATGCATTGATGGTGGAATAATTGTCCAGCTGCATGGGCGGGCCAATATTCCGGAGAAGCGGACACCCAACCATCATTCTTGAGGCAGTGGCGGATTATGATCTTTGGATTTGGCATGCATATCGGTATACCCGGATCTAATAATGTTGTAATTTAGATTAACGTGTATTTCATTGATTCATTCAGAATAATATAGTACAAATACATAGCTTTGTTTGACTTAGGGAACAAGCCATAAGAGATAAATACGGAATATTTAAATTAAAATAATATATTTATTTGAACTAGTTAACTATATCCTCGACACAACCCCGCAATCCCGTGGGAAGAGAGTGGACACAGAGATTGGCCCTGAGAGTGGAAAACCAAGGCTGGCCCAATGGTTTAGTGAGGAGATCTGCGAGCTGGTCCTGAGAAGTAATGAAGGAGATAATAAGCTTGCGATCCGCAACAAGCTCTCGAACATGGTGAAAGTCGATCTCTATGTGTTTCATACGAGCGTGGAAGACAGGATTGTGGGCGAGATACGTAGCTCCAATATTATCACACCAGAGGGTCGGCGGGGCCGGTAGAGAAATAGACATTTCACGCAAGAGACTACATAGCCATTGAACCTCCGCAAAAGTATTAGAGAGTGTTTTGTATTCGGTCTCAGTGCTGCTTTTGGAGACAGTAAAATATTGCTTGGACCGCCAATGATAAGATTATTGCCCAAAAAGATACAGTAGGCCCCAATGGAACGACGATTATTGGAGTCGGGTGCCCACTCAGAATCAGTGTAAGCACGCATGGAGAGAGGTGAATGCCGAGATAGAAGTAAACCATCAGAAATAGTATGCTTGAGGTACCGAAGAATGCATTTAACTGCCATCCAATGAGCTTCAGTAGGAGAATGCATGAATTTATTGACTTTGTGAACTGCAAAGGCAATGTTTGGTCGCGTAAAACTGAGGTATTGTAAGCCACCAACAATAGTGCGATACAGAGACGGATCAGAGCAAGGAGGTCCGGAATCCAGAGTAAGCTGAGTAGAGGCAGCTATAGGGGTTTGACAAGGCTTGGCCTTGTCCTTGGTAGAATATTGTAATAACTGGAAGATGTACTTCCGCTGAGTAAGGTAGAGACCATCCGAGTGAGGAAGAACTTCAATGCCGAGGAAGTAAGAGAGAGAGCCAAGATCCTTAACTAGGAAATTGCTGTCCAGATAAGTGATAACATGCTCAACAAGAGAAGAAGAAGAGCCAGTAATAATGATATCATCAACATATATAAGGATGTAGACACGAGCAACTGCACGAGAGTAAATATAAAGAGAAGTGTCGGCTTTCGAGCCAACAAATCCAAACCGAGAGAGAACATCCGTAAACCGAGAAAACCATGCTTGAGGGGACTGATGAAGGCCATAAAGACTGCGACGCAAGCGGCAAACATAGTCCGGATAGTCAGGGTGTACAAAACCCTGAGGCTGCTGAATATAAACCGGTTCAGATAAATGCCCATGTAGAAAGGCATTTTGAATATCCACCTGTCGTAAAGGCTAAACCTGGGAAATAGCAAGAGACAAAAGAAAACAAATAGTAACTGGTTTGACAACCGGACTAAAAGTCTCTTGAAAGTCAACACCCTCTGCCTGATGAAACCCTTTGGCAACTAGACGTGCCTTATACCATTTCAAGCGACCATCTGCATGATGTTTGGTCCGATAGACCCACTTATTACCCACAATATTCATATGAGGACGTTTGGGAACAAGTTCCAAGGTATGATTGTGTAGAAGCGCATCAAGCTCCTCTCGCATACCAGTACACCAATGGGGGTTTTTGTATGCCTCAGTGTAAGAGGCAGGGTCGGTAATGGAAGCTGTGGTGACAAGGGCTTTGGGAAGTGGATAGCGAATGTAGTCAGGCATGGAAACGGGTTTGAGAGAGTTGGTTTTCGTGCGAGTAAACATAGGGTGAGGCGGAGGCGGTGGACTCGGTGTATAAGAAGGAGATGAAGCCAAAGTTGGGGAGAGGGAAGAGGCCGAGTCGGAGATGAGGGAGGAGGCCGAGTCTAGAGAGAAGGGATGAGCCATAGGAGAATCGGGTTGTGGAGGGAAGGGTTCCGGGGTAGAAGATATTGGGGTTGTAGGAACCAGGGCAGGTAGAGGGACGGTGGAAGAATCCGAGATCGGGACAGAAGAGGATGTCAGAGTATACGGGAAGACTGTCTCATCGAATACCACATGGCGAGCAACGTAGACACGGCCATTAACAAGATCAAGACACTTATAACCATGGTGAGAGAGGTTGTACCCAAGAAATATACACGTGACAAAACGGAAGTCGGTTTTGTGGTGATTGTAAGGGCGGAGGTAAGGCCAGCAGACACACCCAAAGACACGGAGGAAGGAGTAGTCAGGAGGGCGGTGGTAGACCATTTCAAAGGGAGTTTTATTGTGGAGGGCAGTAGAAGAAAGACGGTTAATTAGATATGTGGTGGTGATGAAGGCATCTTCCCAATAAGGTAGGGGAAGATTGGACTGGGCACGTAAGGAGATACCGACTTCGACTATTTGGCGGTGACGCCGACTTGTTCATGGGTGTGAGGGTAGAAGAGACTATGTTGAATGCCAAGGGAGGTGAGGAGGGACGATACACGACGATACTCACCTCCCCAATCGGTTTGCATGGATTTTAGCTTAATGTTAAATAAACGTTCAATCATAGCCAAAAAGGAAGGAAAACCAATTTCAACATCGGATTTTTTTTTCAAGGGATATAACCACAAAAATTTCGTATAATCATCCAAAAAACTAGCATAATAACGAGATCCATAAATAGAAGGTTTCGTAGATGGACCCCAAACATCCGAATAGATTAAATCCAATGGTGCGTAGAAGTAAAAAATAACACAAATAACGGTTGTTTATGACTCGTAGCCAATTGACACGGGGCACACACAACCTGTGGTGCTTTATTAGAATCAGAAATCGAAAGACGACTCAAGACTTGACGAAGCACGGGGTGTGAGCAGTGACCGAGACGTTGATGCCATGTGGGGGAGGGAGTGACAGTGAAGGTGAGAGCCTGAGCAGGAGGATGAGGAAACGAGGTGGAGAAGTAGTAGAGCCTATCTTTCACATAACCTCTAAGATGGACGCGGCCCGAGTAATCCTTCACAATATGTATCATGAAATTCAAAATATACAAAATTATCGGATGTGAATTGTCGTACAGATAAAAGGGTACGAGTAATAGACGGTGTAACAAGAATATTAGACAAGTAAAAGGTTTGGGAAGGGGAATATACAGAAGAAGAACCAGAGTGGGAGATAGTTAAACCTGTATCATCGCCCATGTGAACCTTATCCGTACCGTCATAAGGTTCAGATGATAGGTTCAGATTACGGAAATCTGATGTACGGTGGTGAGAAGCTCCGGTGTCCGCGATCCATTCATTATGCGGTTGGGAGTACAGGTACGCTGCATAAGCTTCGAGAGGTCGAGGTGGTTGAGGGCGCGTGATGTGATTCTCATCGAATAAAAACTTTATTAAATTTAGTTATGGTCTTTTATTTATTTTTGGTTATGTTTTATTATCCTACATTGGTTAGATAGTTTTTTATTTTTGTTATTATTTTTATTTATAGTTATTTTGTCCCACATTGCTAAATTAGCAATTAGTCTTGGGGTCTGTACCCTATATAAAAGGCATTTAGAGTCAATGTAATTAGAAGACAAAATTTTGAGATATATATTTTATTTGAAGCTTTTAAGGTTTGGGGAGTTTTCTCACGTTGGTGTTTGGTGGATTCCAAACGGGACTTATCAAGGTTGTGAGCGAATCTTGTAAGTGTCTATTATACCAAGGTTTTTGGTTACATGTTAGCTAAGGGTCGAGGTGCTCGTTTATTGGTACCTTCAGTCAAGTCCTCGGGCATTTTCAGATCTGATTCGATCACGGGTCACATTATTTCTTTTTAAATAATGTTCCAACCAGGGTTCGATCTCGTGACCTCTGGCTCTGATACCATTTTAAAGATATAGTGCTTACCCCTCAAGTGTGGGTAATCTGTCCCAACACTTGCACAATATTTTTCATTCAAGAGTGTGGGCAATCTCTCCCAACACCCCCCTCAAGTGTGTGCAATCTGTTCAAACACTTGCACAATTATATATTTTTTTAAATAAAGTTTCAACCAGGGTTCGATCCCGTGACCTCTGGCTCCGATACCATGTTAAGATCAAACGCTTACCATTATACTAAAACCAATTGATGTCAGTAAATGTGCTACTATATTTCTTTAGGTATTCAACTGTGTGTGCAATCTGTCCCAACACTGATGGTATCCATTTATTTTTTTTCCCTCTTATTTCCTGCGTTTTCCCTTCCTTAAAATAAAAAAATAAAAAAAAAATTCTCAGCAACTTCATTGTATTCCTTCGTGTTCTTATTGTTAAATAAAAAAAAAATTTCGACCTATTCTTGTCGATCATCCTTATTATATTATTATTATTATTATTATTTCTATCGTCATCACATCATTTTTATTTCTTGTTCACATATCCTGTTCATCTAAGTATCAAGAAATTTAGCTTGTGTTTGTTTTGCAATATGTTTTTTTGGGAGTTTTTTTTTTTCATCAAATCACCAATCATTTCTTACAATTCTCCCGCCAATCAAATCTTCAACTACAAATAAAAAAATATTAAATAATCTCTCATCATTTCACTTTATCAACTTTATTACATTTTTACCATTATTTTATTCATTATTCTACTTTATTTCACCAATCATTTCATAATCTACACCAATCATTATTCTACTTTATTTTACCCCATCAACTTTCTAATCATTACTTTTATTACTTTATCTAAAAAAAAAACTCCACCCCAAAACAAACGGAGCCTTAATTCCCAGCATCTAGTATTATTAAGACAAAAAGAAAATCCAATCGCCCCCTCGCTCCCAACACCCCCCTCAAGTGTGGACAATCTGTCCCAACACTTGTATCTAATCGCTCCCTCGCTCTCAACACCCCCCTCAAGTGGGCAATTTGTCCCAACACTTGCACAATTTTATATTTTTTAAATAAAGTTCTAACCAGGGTTCGATCCCGTGACCTCTGGCTCCGATAGCATGTTAAGATCAAGCGCATACCATTATATTAAAACCAATTGGTGCCAGTAAATGCGCTACTATATTTCTTTAGGTATTCAACAGTGTGCAGTCTGTCAGAATTTGTCTCAACACTGACGGTATCTAAATATCCTTTTTATTTTTTCTTTTTCCCTTATTTCCTGCGTTTTCCCTTCAGAAATTGGAAAATCAGGTTGTGTCAGACCTTTGACTTGCAAATCAGGTCATGCATTTTCTGACATTAAAAATCAGGTAAACGTAAAGTTCTTTACGTTTAAACGTAAGGATCCTTACGTTTAAACGTTAGGAATCCTTATAGTTGTAAACGTAGGGTATTTCAATAAATTAGGAAGTTACAATAAATGTCTATTTCTCTACGTTTAAACATAGGTTAGAACGCATTTCTCTACGTTTAAACGTAGGATTTCTACGTTTACAAAGCAATTATCTACGTTTGGAAGTGATAGATGGCAATTAATGTTGTTGTAAGGTACTTGTTCAATTATCTACGTTTGGAAGTGGTAGATGGCAATTAATGTTGTTGTAAGGTATTTGTTCAATTATCTACGTTTGGAACACATTCCTTCAGAGTCTTTCATGTTAATATAAATTTTCTAACCACTTCTTCATCTTTCAAATCCATTTCTTCATCATTCAAGTGCTCAAATGGGTAAGTTTTTTGCTATGTAATTTGTCTTAATTCATGTGCTCAATGTGATTATGTTATTTATGCTAGTAATTAAATGTACTTAAACTAAATGTGTGTTTTTAGTAGGTTGTTTATATAATGTTTATACATTTAAGTAGTGTGTTTAAGTCTTTTCTTAGTGTTATTGTTTAGGGTTTAATTACTAGGGTTTAGTGTAAGTAATGATATGTATTTAACCGAAATGTGTGTTTTTAGTAGTGATTATGTTATTTATATTGTAGTAATGATTTGTATTTATCGAAATGTGTGTTTTAAGTAGTGATTATGTTATTTATATTGTAGTAATGATATGTATTTAACCGAAATGTGTGTTTTAAATAGGTTGTTTATGTAATGTTTATACATCTAAGTAGTGTGTTTAAGTCTTTGGTATTGTTCGATTGTAGTAAACTTTGGTATTGTTGATTTGATATTGTAGTTTTGAGAAGTTGGGAAATTTGTTGTTGGTAGTAATGGAATTATCCATATTGATGGTTTGATCGTGCATAAGGGTGCTGTTCCTACCCAAAATGGTACTGAAAATGGCTCTGTTTCAGAGACCATTGTTATTAGAAATATTGATCACACTTAAACTTAGAGTGAAAGAGTTTTAAGTGTTAAAAGTCTTTGTTTCCTTGTTTGAAACATCTTAAAAGGGGAAAATAGTCTTTGTTTCCTTGTTGGGGTTTAATTAGTAGGGTTTAGTGTAAGTATATTTTGTTTTCTATTTGTGATAAATTTGCTTAGTAGGGTTTTGAATTATTATATTGAATGTCTATAATGCATTTTAAGTTGTTATCTAAGTTGATATTGAATGATTTAATAATGACTTGAATTGATTTAAAAAAACAACAGATAATCGCAACACTATGATTGTTGTCTCGTTCAACGGAGAATTTACGTACGATCCTCTCTATAACCGGTGGAATCATGTAAATGGATTGATGTTCTCATTATTTGTCCGAAAGAACATAAGATTGAATGCGTTGTTGGATAAATTGCATGTAAGACTTGGTATTGATCGGTCTGATTCAAAGCTCGGCGTAAAAGCTTTGTTTACTTATGCTAGTGGGGAATATACCACCTGATGATATTTTAGACGACGAGACACTAAATGGTTACATCGAAGCGGCCTGTGACAGTAAAAATGTAATTTTTTGCGTGAATGCTACACCAGTGGAGGCAAACAATGAACCGACATTTGAGGATGATGGCATTGATTTAAATCAAAATTGCAATGCCCCGGATGATAACAATTATTCGGATTATAGTCTTGGTAATTTCCCTTCTCCGGTACAAGAACTTGCTACAGATCCAAATTTTAATCCATTCGAGCAACAGTATGGATGTAGTGGGTTTGAAAACCATGTTTCTACACAAAGGCTTGGTGAAGCTTCGGACCAACAGCCAGATATCAACCAATGCACCAAGTAATAATCTTTCAAATCAACCTTCAAGTAGTCATTTTCGTGTTGAAATGGTTGGTGAATACACTGCTCCGTTTGAATTCGGTCCTCCAAGTTATAATGTTATAAATAGCCAATCATATAATCCGTTTCAGTATCCTCCTAACCAACCTTCAAGTAGTCGTGCTCAACCTATCCAACAGCCATATAATTTGTTTGGTGGATCAGTCACTAGCTTTTTGGCTTCTCCGTTTGCACCTCATATTCAAACCGATCAAACGGGCAGGGATGACAACAATAATCAGGGTGCCAATGCTAGGGCAAGTGTACGGGAAGATTATTCATGGAGGATTCCCACATTTGAAGATGATGATTTACCGCAGTGTCTATCTACCTGTACGTTACATATGAATGACGTGAACGAATATTTCATTGGGAAGAAATATGATTCGAAAGAAGATTTTAATTTGAAAATAAAATCGTATGCGGTTGCCAATAATTTTCAGATTGTATTACACATGTCTAAACGATACATGCAAATGGCATGTAAGGGCGAAAATGGTGAAGACGAATACAAATGTCTCACATACATTTGAGATCACAACGTTGAATGATGTGCATACTTGTGCCTCTCAGAATGCGGATAATGACAATCGACAAGCAACACCTTTTTTTATTGCGAGTCTGCTAAGTCAGAAAATGGAAGAACTCGGCAATGAGTATAAACCCAGACATATTATGGAGGACATGCTCACAACTTACAGTGTATAGTTGACTTATGACCAAGCATACCGAGCCCACGAGATGATGAGAATGCTGGTTAGAGGTTCACCGACGGAGTGTTACAATGCGTTACCCTCGTACCTGTGGATGGTGCGTGAGGCCAATGAAGGGACCTATGTTGAATTTCAGCTTGATAATCTGGGAAGGTTCGGTAGTTGTTTTATGGCTTTGGGAGCAAGTCGTCGTGGGTTCAAGTATTGTCGACCTATTTTGTGGGTGGACGCCACTCATCTAAAAACCCGTTTCTCAGGGCAACAATTTATTGCTGTTGTTGTAGATGCCGGTGACCACCTATTCCCTGTAGCCTTCGGTATTGCTGAAAAAGAATGCAACGATTCATGGGGGTATTTAATGAGACAATTGAGGGTGGCCATTGGAGGTACCCATGCTGAAAATTTGAGCTTTATATCCGACAGACATAAGGCTATTAGAAATGCGGTTGGTCAGGTATTTCCCAATGCATATCACGGTGTTTGCTATCATCATTTAAAGGGCAATCTAACAAAAAAATGGAAGGATTACGGTTTTTGTGAATACATATTCTATCAAATAGCCTATGCATTCTCGGAGGCCGAATTTCTCCGAAAGTATGCCCTGATCAAGGCACAATGTCTTGGCGCATATCTAAAACTAGAAGAAATAGGTGTTGAACGGTGGGCGCGTGCCAAATTTCCTGGGAAAAGATACGTCTTAATGACAAGCAATTACGCTGAAAGTTTCAATCAGGCGATTAGAGGAGCTCGCTCGTTGGCCTGCTCTAGCCTCTTGGAATTAATTAGAGCTACACTGCAGAGATGGTATAATGATAGACGACAGAAGGCGCTTGATTGTGCGACTGTGTTAGCACAGAAGATCGATACAATAGTGGCTTCGAATATTACTGCTATAAGGAAGTTCAGGGTTAATCCTATTAACCCCGATGAGTTTGAGGTTCATGGAAATAACTTGCTTCATGGGGTGGTAAATCTACGAGAGAGGAAGTGTTATTGTGGTTATTTTGTGTTGGACTTATTTTTAAGTTTTAGTGATGAGTGCCAGACTAACTGTTATAGGGCAAAAGCAAAAAGATGTCTAGATCAAATGTATAGGTTTATTAGAGTTTGATCTTTGTATAGGTTTGATCAAACAAGCATCAGTAATGGTCACCGACTTATATCAATAGATCGGTCTATATCGATGAGGGTAACTAGGTCGATGAGACTAGTCAGAACCTCTTGAGACCGGAGAAGGTGAGGGCTCAAACTCGCTTAATGAAGGCTAAGGGATCAAACTTAGTAATTAAAGTCAAGGATATGGAATCAGAATTTAGGGAAGTCTGTGATGACCTAAACTGATTACATATACCTTGTGTACAAGGTCTAAGTTCCATAAGTTGGATGGTGATTGAAACTTAGTTATGATTAAATGGTGTAATCTAACTTCACAATTAAAAGTTAGATAAAGGAAGTCAGCTGCATTGTGTTTTAAACACAGCAAATTATGGTTCAGCAGACTGATATGTACCTCAGCAGACTCATGAACCTGCTGATACATATACCTCGATTTATTCAAGATTACATTGGAAGATTACATGGATAAGGACAGCTAACAACCTCTGATTTTATCAAATAAATCAATGGTTAAGATTAAAAGGACGTTGGGATGATTCAGGACTTTATCCAATAGTTGCAAGTCAAAGGATGGACAGACTGCATTCTGTCAAAAAGCTGTCTGACTGTGTCAGTATTATGAATAGTGACAGAAAGCAAGTCAAATGAGACAAAATCTAGAACGGCTATATTTGAATTTCAAATACAAGTCTCAAGGACTCCCACCTATAAATAGAGGACTCCTAATTCAGATACAGGTGATGATTTTTGGAAGAAAAAAAAAGAGCAATCAGAATTTAAATCAAGAAAAACACCCTGCTGACCCTACTGAGCTTAAGGCTACTGATCCAGAGAAATTCTTCAAGTGTAATCTGCATTCAAGCTACATCAAGTTTACACACTTGAAGACTGCAAGCTACTGATCATATCATCATGATCAAGCTGCTGCAACTGAATCATTTACTTGATTCAATCTTTATTTTAACAAGAAATCTGTTGAAGACAGTGAAGCACATCTGTGTGAAAGACTGTTGTTTGTGGTGGAGCTGGTGAAGAGGCAATCCTACCCTTCAAGGACCAGTAGAAGACTTTGGTGTAGCAATCCTACCTGTTCCTAGTTTTCAGTTTGTGAAGCCATAGCTATTGGTGAAAGACAAACATCTTAGGGATTTTTGTAATAGCTCTCTCAAGAATCTCTCTAGTGAATTACCTCCAACATCACAGGAGAAGAGTGGGCTGACAAGATTACACCACCTGGAACCACTATAAAATCTGCCTACTTACTTTCTGCACTTACATTCTGCATTTAATTTTTTATACACATCACCCTACTGAATCTAGCAACTGATTTCACACACAGACACTACTGAGTATCTAATACTTAGTATCATATTTAACAACAAGTGTTAAGGCTTAATTTTGATATAATTCCGCTGCACAAATTCAGTATATTCAATAGTCAGCAGACTACTGAGTATCATCAAAGAGTTATCGAGATATCAAAGAGTCACTGAAGTTGCTGAATTTGTTAACTCCAAAAGTTTTAAGTGTTAAGTTTATTCATCCCCCCTCTAAACTTAACCAAAGCCTTTTCAAGGGACCAACAATTGGTATCGGAGCAGTGCTTTTGTTCTGAAGTAATCCTACTTGTTGTGTTTGTGAAAATTCTTTGAAAACTTTTTCAAGTCTCTAATTTTCAAAAACTTGCATCATGGATAACAATCAGTATGCTAGAACAATGCTGATGTGTTCTTTGGATAGATTTGATGAATATAAACGTCGTATGAAGGCTTATCTAGCTGCTACACATGATGAAATGATGGATGTCTTGTGAGATGGACACGGAGATAACAAAAGTCAGAATCGTGGATAATGAGGTCCAGTACATTCCAAAACTAAAGAGAGAATGGACAACTGAAGATAGAAAGAGAGCCAATCCCAACAACATTGCTATAGATATCATTTACAGAACTCTGGATAGCAATATGTATATGAAGGTAAAAGATTGCAAAACAACCAAGGAACTTTGGGACAAGTTGCAGTTAATTTGTGAGGGCACTGATGCTATCAAAAAGAACATGATGAGTGTAGCAAAGAAGAAGTTTCAAGAGTTCAAAATGAAGACAAATGAAACCATTGAACAAATGAAATCTAGATTCAATGCTATCATGGATGAACTCACCCTTCTAATGTGAAGTACTCACAGGAAGAAATAAATTCAAAAATCTTGAAAGCTTTACCTACAAAAGAAGTGTGGGAGATGAAGGTGACAGCAATAAAGGAAATGAGAAGCTTACATGAGGAAGACACCTTCAAACTGTTCTCAGATCTTAAGGCATATGAGTTTAGCAAGAAACTGGTGCCTGAAACAGAAAAAGAGGAACCAAAGACTACAACATTGGCTGCTTCACATCAAGAAGAGACATCAGCAGCCCAAGATGATTTGCTGGATGAGATGCAAGCGCAGATTGCATTGCTGAGCAAGAAAATTAGATTGATGAAGACTGGAAAGAGTTTACCTAGGAATTTCACAAAGAAATTCAGTGAAAAGAAAAAGGAAGAGTCAAAGAAAGACAATGATTACTTGTGTTATCATTGTAAGAAACCAGGACACTTCAAACCTGATTGTCCTAAGTTAAAACAGAAAAAAGAACCAAATTATCTTTGCTTTAACTACAAGAAGCCTGGACATTTCAGACCTGATTGTCCAGATCTACAAAAGAGCAAGAGTCAACAAAGAAGACATGGAAAGAAAGCAATGGTTGCTGAAGATGAATCTGGTTATGAAGTTGAATCAGATAAAGGAAATGAATCTGATGACACTGCATTGGTTGCTGAATTGGATGATTATGCCTTGATGGCTAACATGGATGAGACAGAGGAGGTATACAATTCTGTTTATGCCTTGATGGCTAACATGGATGAAACAGATGAGGTATACAATTCTGTATCAATTAATACTCCTGCTGATAGTGATTGTGAATCCACCTATGGTTCAAATCCCAAAAATTCTGATAATGAAGAAACTTTAGATGCCATCCTTAATCAATTGAGGATAATACAATCTGGTTATGAGTTTGTGAAGGCAGAAAAAGAAGCTCTTCAATCAGAAGTTGAAAGATTGAAAGCTGAATTGAGAAATCTTAAAGGAAAGGAAAAAGAAGTTGAACAGAATCAGCATAAGTCTGCTGAACAATCAGTAGCCACTGAATTTGCTGAACAATCTTGTTCCTATGCTGTATTCAAATCTGGGAAGCCCTATGGTGATAAGACAGGTCTTGGATTTGGAACTCAACAATCTAACATGAGTGGATCCAGTAAGGTTACTGAACCTAGTGCCAGAATTGGTCCTAAGTTTGTACCTGCAAAAGATCCAACTCCAAGTAAGGTTGCTGAGACAGTAAAGCCTACTGAGAAAATTTCAAGAAAGCAACATCAGAAGTCAAAGAAGTCATCAGCTCCTAATAAAAAGAATAAATCTAAGAATAGGACTGCTGTGCCTTCTAGACCTGCTGATAGCAGACCTGCTACCAAGTCTACTGGACCACAGAAAGGTAAAAATCAGAAATATTCCAAGGATAAGAATCCTAAACCCAAAAATTTTAATCATTCTAGGGATACGTATCTCAGGGAGAAAGGTAGATTGTTCCCCACTGATGATGATTGGAATATTCCTGCACCTACTGCTAGAAACGGCAAGTATAACCATGCTGCTAGGGCAAAACCTAAGCAATGGAATCAGTAGAGGACTCAGTAGAGGACTTATACCAGGCCTCAGCAAGGACTCCATTTTACAGGGCTGTTCCTAACAGACAGCAAACCTATGGTTATCCTAATGCTTCTAACAACAGAAATCACTTTAAACAACATTACAAACCAAAAGGCCAGAAAACATATGTGAATCCTACACAACCAACTGTTAGAACTTATGGATGTGTGTAATACATGTATGAACCAAAATATGACTTTTCAAAGAAGACCTTATGGAAATTTTCCAGGGGTCATGCTTACCACTGACCATCATGGACCCAAACAGATTTGGGTACCTAAATGTATTGATTTTGTTTTGTAGGGTCTCTGGTACTTTGACAGTGGATGTTCCAGACACATGACAAAGAATAAGCACTGTCTGACAAGCTATGTAGCAAAGGATGGTCCAAGAGTGAACTTTGGAAACAAGAACACACCTGGTTACACAAGAGGATATGGCACACTTGTGAAGAATGGATTAACAATCAGGAATGTTGCATATGTGGAAGGACTGGACTACAACTTGCTGAGCACTGGACAATTCTGTGACATGGGATACAAAGTCACTTTTGACAAAGGCACTTGTATTGTCATTAGTGAAAGAGGTGATCAAGTTGTGTTAGCAGGAAGAAGACTACAAAGCATGTACATTGTGGATTGGTCTACTGCAATTCCAGAAACCTGCCTGATTGTGCATATCAAGTCAGAACTCAATTGGTTATGGCACAAGAAGTTGAATCATCTGAATTTTGATGATATCAATCAGTTAGTGAAGAAGAAGCTGGTGATTGGTTTACCTGAGATCACATTCAAGAAGGATGCTATATGTGATGCATGTCAGCAAGGTAAACAGACAAAGTCAAGCTTCAAGTCAAAGACTAAGCAATCAACTAACAGAGTGTTGGAGCAGATGCACATGGATCTATTTGGACCAGTAACTCCAACAAGTGTTACAGGAAAGAAATACACTTTGGTAGTTGTGGATGATTATTCAAGATACACTTGGGTGGTATTCATGAATAAGAAAAGTGAAACACTTCAAAAGATGCCTGAAATTTTGAAGAGATTACAGAATGAGAAAAGTTTGACAGTAGTAAAGATAAGATCAGACAAGGGTACTGAGTTTCTCAATAAAGTAATAAGAGAGTACTGTGAACAGAATTGTGTACTACATCAACTTGCTACTGCTGGTACACCTCAGCAAAATGGGGTTGCTGAAAGAAGAAACAGAACATTAAAAGAAGCAGAAAGAACATTTGTGAAGCATTGCTGCCTGAAAGGTATTGGGCTGAAGCAGTTAATACAGCATGCTATACACAAAACAGAACCTCAGTGAACAAGAAGCTGCTGAAGACACATTATGAGATTTGGAATGGAAGGAAACCTAATATATCCTATTTCCATCCATTTGGAAGCAAGTGTTTTATTTTGAATCATAAGGAACAACTGAAGACATTCCAACCAAAATCAGATGAAGGAATTTTCTTAGGATATTCTTCAGTCAGTTAGGCATTCAGGGTACTGAACAAAAGGTCACTGAAACATGAAGAAACTATACATGTTGTGTTTGATGAACCTAAGTTCACTGGAATGGAAGATGAAGATTCAGAACCTGCTGAGAATCAACAAGTCACTGATCCAGAATGTGTTGAAGTTTTGGAAAGATTTAATGACTTAAAGGTTTCGATTCGCCTCTCTAACACCACCTGGTGATATTATCGATGCAACAACCAGGCGGTTCAAGGATCTGCTGAACCCCTTGTTGAAGAAATAGCAGACCCTACTGAAGATGATGTTCCAGAGAATCAATCTAACTAGAATCCACAGTGGTTAAGGGATCACCCTGCTGAACAAGTTATTGGCAACGTACAGCAATGTGTGAGGACTAGAAGACAACTAGAAGCAATGTTTACTTGTTTCTTAGATCAAATAGAACCAAAAGTTGTTGAAGAAGCAATTTCAGATCCAGACTGGATAATTGCTATGCAAGAAGAATTGAATGAATTTGAAAGAAATCAAGTCTGGACACAAGTGGAAAGGCCTAGTCATGTAAATATAATTGGTACAAAATGGGTATACAGAAACAAACTTGATGAATCTGGTACCATTGTAAGGAATAAGGCCAGACTAGTGGCAAAAGGGTATTCTCAAGCAGTAAGAATAGATTTTGTTGAGACATATGCCCCAGTTGCAAGATTGGAAGCTATCAGATTATTCCTGGCACATGCTACTTATAAAAACTTTAAAGTATATCAAATGGATGTTAAGAGTGCATTTTTGAATGGCATTCTAGAGGAGGAAGTATATGTTCAGCAACCTCCTGGATTTGAAGTTAAAGATCAAGCAAATAAAGTGTATAGACTCAATAAAGCACTTTATGGTTTGAAACAAGCACCAAGAGCATGGTATGAGACTATCTCAATTCTTGGTGGACAATGGTTTTACAAAAGGCACCATTGATAAGACTCTTTTCAGAATCAATGAAGGAAACAGCACCCTGCTGGTGCAAATTTCCGTGGATGACATAATATTTGGTTCTGAAAATGAATTGCTTTGTGAGAAGTTTGCAAATCTAATGAAAAGTAAGTTCCAAATGAGTATGATGGGAGAAATGAACTACTTTTTGGGATTGCAAGTCAAACAGATGAAAGATGGAATCTTCATTCATCACACCAAGTATACCAAGGAGCTGCTGAAGAAATTTGGTATGGAAAACAACACCAAGATATCAACTCCTATGAGTACAAACATTAGATTGGATGAAGATAAAGAAGGCAAAGATGTTGATCAGACCTTATACAGAAGGATGATAGGCAGTCTTGTGTACATTACTGCCAGCAGACTCGACATATCATTTGCTGTAGGTGTTTGTGCAAGATTTCAATCAAAACCTAAAGAAAGTCATTTAGGTGCAGTCAAGAGAGTTCTCAAGTATCTAAAAGAGACTTTGGGAGTAGGGATATGGTACTCAAAAGATGAAAGCTTCAAAGTGATATCCTACTCAGTTTCTGATAATGCTGGATGCAAGATTGATAGAAAAAGCACCACAGGAACCTGTCAGTTAATGGGAAATAGACTGGTTTCCTGGTTTAGCAAGAAACAGAATTGCTGCTGGAAGTTGCTGTGCACAAATACTGTGGTTAAGACAACAATTAAGGGACTATGGAATTGAAGAGAAAGAAATTCCTATAATGTGTGACAACACAAGTGCAATAGCAATTACTGAAAATCCTGTTTTGCACTCAAGAACCAAGCATATTGATGTGAGACATCATTTTATAAGAGATCATGTTGAAAAGAAGGATGTGGTGGTTCTTTATATCCTCACTGAAGATCAACTTGCTGATATTTTCACTAAACCTTTGGATAGTGAAAGATTTGCTAAATTAAGGACTGAACTTGGAATTATAAAAGTTGACTGATAATCAGCAATGTACTGGAATTCACCAAGGGGATTAGTCTTTGCTATGTTGGGTGAGCTCACTTAGCAGACTAGTCATTAGTATTTAATTTTTTTTCTAATGGGTCTTCTGCCCAGAGTGTCCTTGCGCTGCCTTCTGCCCAGAGTGTCCTTGCGCTGCAAGTTTGACACTTAGCTTTTTTTTTAATGGGTCTTCTCCCAGACTTTTCCTGCGCTGTAAGTTAAATGTTTGATTTCCAGGCATTTTGCCTTTTGTTTTCATGTTTGAACACAAGTTAAAATATTCACATATATAACCACAAAAGTAAAAATGATAATAATTCAAGTAAAAAGGATAATAATTCAAGGAAAAAATTTCCTGAGATGAATAGCATTCCAGCTTCTAGGAATGGTTTTTCCGGAGGCATTAGCTAGTTGATAAGATCCCTTTCCATGTACTTTAATAATTTTATAAGGACCTTCCTAATTTGGGTCTAGCTTTCCAGTGGGACCTTGCTTGCTAGCATCATTTCGCCTCAGAACAAAATCGCCTTCTTTAAAATACGTACCTCTAACCCTGTAGTTGTAGTACTGAGCAATCCTCTACTTGTATTTGGCCATCTGTATCAATGCTATGTCCCTTTTGTGTTCCAACTCATCCTTGATGTGCAGCATATCTACCTCTTGTGTTTCTGGACAGTATAATTCCGTCCTGGGAGATTTATGTCCAATCTCTGCTGGTATCACTGCTTCGCATCCGTATGCCAAAGAGTATGGAGTTTCCTATGAATAGCATTCGGGGTAGTCCTGTATGCCCATAAGATATTTGGAAGATAATCCACCCAGTGAGATCCTTCTTGCTTTAAACATTTCTTCAAGCCGTGCTTTATTTGCCTGTTGGTTTGCTCAACCTGTCCATTGGCTTGGGGATGTGCTACTGAAGTGAAATGTTGAGAGATTCCTAGGTTTATGCACCAGGCCTGCACTCATTGATCTTCAAATTGCGTGCCATTATCTGAGATGAGGATCTTAGGAATGCCATATCTGCACAGAATGTTTCTCCACGAGAATTTACGTATTTGGTTGGTCGTGATGGTTGTCAACGGTTCTGCTTCCACCCATTTGGTGAAGTAATCTACTGCCACTACAAGAAATTTGAAATTTCCTGGTGCTCTAGGTAATGGACCCACAAGATCTACTCCCCATTGATCGAAAGGCCATGGTGATACAATTGGTATCATCTCTTGTACATGTCTGTGTGACAAATTGCCATGCACCTGGCATGTCTTGCAAGTTCTGACTAGTTTCTTTGCATCTTCTTGCATTTCTGGCCAGTAATATCCAAAGAGCTTACATTTCCTGGCCAGAGCTCTTGCTCCCAAGTGATTTCCACAAATCCCAAGGTGGATTTCTCTCAGCACATAATCACCTTCATCTGGGGTGACGCATTTCAACCAGGGTGCTGTATAGGATTTTCTATACAGAACTTCGTTGAACAGAGCATATCTGGCTGAGAGCCTTATCAGTTTTCTGGCGCGTACTTTATCTTCAGGAAGCCTTCCATCTCTCAGATACATCACAATGGGATCCATCCAAGTTTCTACCTGTGGGATCGGTTGTACTTCAATCTCATCACAGCTCTTCTGTTTCAACTGCTCAATTAACACCTTTTTGTTGGATAGGAAATTTGACCCCAACTTAGACAATGCATCTGCTCTGGTGTTTTGGGCCCTGGTTATCTGTTCTACTTCTACCATCAAAAAGTTTTGCAGTTTCCTTTGCGCAACCGCTAGGTATTTCTTCATGGGGCCTTCTTTTGCCTCTTATTCTCCCTTGATATGATTTGTTACAAGCTGTGTGTCCGTGTAGACTTTCAGATTTTTCACATCTAACTTCTGTGCTAGGTTTAAACCAGTTATCAAAGCTTCGTATTCTGCTTCATTGTTAGTAGCTTGAAATTCAAAATGAAGAGCATACGGGAATTCTTCATCTTTTGGGCTAATGAGTAGGAGACCTGCTCCTGCTCCCTCCTTATTTGAAGCTCCATCTACATACAGTTGCCACTGCTCAGCTTTTTTCTGCTCAGCCTTTTGCTCTACAGCCAAAACTTTTTCTTCTGCTAAGAAATCGGCTAATGCTTGAGCTTTAATTGCTGTTCTTGGCTTGTATTCAATGTCAAATCCTGCTAATTCGACTACCCACTTTGCCAATCTCCCAGACTTGTCTGGTTTATCCAAAATCTGCTTTAAGGGTTGATTTGTCAACACAATCACTGGATGACTTTGGAAGTATGGTCTTAGTTTCCTTGTGGCATGTACTAGGGCTAAAACCAAATTTTCCACCTCAGAATATCTGATCTCAGGCCCTTGCAGGGCTTTGCTTACAAAATATACAGCCCTTTGTAACATGCCATGTTGTTTTACCAACACAACACTTACTGCTTCGTTGCAAAAAGACAAGTATAGAAATAGTACCTCACCTTCCTGAGAAGGAGTTAAAGTTGGTAGGTGACTGATATGATCCTTTAGATCCTGAAAAGCATGTTTACATTCTTCAGTCCACTCAAATGGGCTGGCCTTCCTGAGAATTTTGAAAAATGGCAATGACTTCTGTGCAGATTTTGACAGGAAGCGGTTTAGCGCTGCTAATCTCCCTGTCAACCGTTGGACTTCTTTAATATTCCTCGGTTCGGGCATTGTTTTTAAAGCCTCAAATTTATCAGGGTTGGCCCTGACACCTTCTTTAGATATCATATAACCAAGGAATTTGCCTGATCTTACTCCAAAAGTGCATTTTTTGGGGTTCAACTTCATCCTTGTTTGTCTTAATACTTGACAAAATTCTTCTACATCTTTCAAATATTGGTCAAGAGTCCTGCTCTTGATTAATAGATCATCCACATATACTTCCATGGATTTGCCAATCTGTTGTTTGAAAATGGTGTTGACTGCCTTTTGGTAGGTAGCCCCTGCATTCTTTAATCCGAAAGGCATAGACACATAGTAGTAGGAACCAAATTCAGTGATAAAAGCATTTTTTACAGCATCTACAGGGTCCATCATAATCTGATGATATCCCTTATAAGCATCTAAGAAAGCAAAAATTTCATATCCAACTATAGAATCTACTAGTCCGTCAATTCTAGGGGAAGTTTAACTATCTTTAGGAGAAGCTTTGTTCAGATCTGTAAAATCCACACACATTCTCCAACTGCCATCTGGCTTCTTGACTAGCACCGGATTTGCTAGCCACTATGGATATATGACTTCTCTAATCATGTTGGCCAGCAACAGTTTCTCCACTTCTTGCTGGACAGCCTGTATCCTTTCAGGGGCGAAATATCTCTTCTTTTGCTTTACAGGTTTTTTTGTAGGGTCGATGTTGAGCTTGTGGACAGCCAATTCTGTTGACAGTCCAGGCATATCACTTGCTTTCCATGCGAACACGTCTTTGTAGTCTTTTAAAATCCTGACCAGCATCTGCTTCTGTTCAGACGGTATTCATGATCCTACACTGATCGTGGATTCGGGGTTCATCTCATCCAACATTACCGATTCTACGGGGTCATTAGACTGCCAACTTTACTTGATGGCCAAAATAGTGACAGTCCAACTTTAATCGGCAGTGTACCGAGTCGGATGCACTATAGTAGCGAGCAAGGTCGTATCCCACGAGGAATCAATCGAGTATCAAAGCCGTTTTTGGACTTAGTTTAGGTCAACCAAGATATTTCAAGTTTAATTACACTAAAACAAAATATAAACTAAAGATGCTAAAGAGAGAAAGAGACATAGCCAAACTATGATCCAATTGATTAGTTTCACCCTCTAATCGACTCATTGGGAATGGAAACTACCAACCAACCATCCTAATGCTTATATCGACTCGTTCATGGGTGCAAACTCCTAAGCTAGTGTAGGACGCCATACAACAATCGAACACCCTTTGCCCGGTTCAACAGTCCGCCTTCAAGAATTTAATTGACCGAAACAAGATTAACGCACTAGAGTTGTCCGATTTCACAACCGATTGAACCTCACTCCCTAATCAATCTAAACAACTCAGTTGATTATAAAGAATGATCTTAAAACCCCTTTTCCCACACCCCTTCGCAACATACATTTATAAAAGTGGTGTGTGAGTTCATGAACTAGGTGATCAAGCTAATTCAAGCATTAAGAACAAGTTTTAAGACATGAATTCATCAATATAATAACAATTAAACACTACCCATTCCCAATTTCATCAATTAGAGGGTGATTTCTTCAATTTTCACATAATTTGACTATGAAAAGTTTAGCTACTCATAATAAAACTAAAAACAACAATCAAAGATAGAATTAAAGCCATAAATGAAAGAGAAACTGAAATTAATTACCAAAATCGTGGAGAATCGGAGTTTACATCAAGCTTTTTCAACACCCATGTCAATTGGTGAAGAAGAAGGCCCAAAATCAGAAAATCCAAGATTAGAGAAGAAACTTGAGCTAAAATCTAAGCTAGATTGTGTTTAATTTAAGTAAAAGATGATGAAAGAGTGAATCTAGGGAAGGAGAATGGGAGAAATCGACCTAGAAGGGAAAAACGCAAGATATGAAAGTGAAAAAGTGTGTGTAGAATCCCTAAAAAAATCTGTGCAACCCGTATTTATATCCTCCAAAATGTGCAGGAAAAGTCATTTTGGCGCGCCCCAAAGGCTTTGGCGCGCCCCAAAACTGCTTCAGTGGCTCTGGCAACTCTCTGTTTCACTTTGGCGCGCCCCAACATCTTTGGCGTGCCCCAGACTTGTTCAGTGACTTAATGTGCATTCTGCTTCAACTTTGGCGTGCCCCAACATCTTTGGCGTGCGCCAAACTCCTCTAGGCTCCAATTTCTTCATTTTTCTCCATTTTCCTCTATCTCCAACCATTGGTTTCATCTTTATACGCTCCACGCCTTGTCTCCCGGGCTCACGAGCACCTAGATCCTGCGTCACAACATCTAACACAAACCGAGCATAATTCTCCAAGATAGATAGGGCTCGAAAATGGCCAAAAACATCGTAAAATGCCGAGGTTTTCCATCTATATGACGGTTTACCCCACGGTGGACGTGTAATGCGATTTTGCCCTAAATAAGGTCTAAAACTACCCGGAATGAACCGAAAATGCCGTAAAAGGGAGTTGAAACATGCACCGGAGCATAGTAAGGCTGAATCTCATCAACTGCCAACTTTTTTCTTCCTCTGGAACGAGATCTTCCATTGTTACCTGCTGCACTTTCATCTTTCCACTGATTGTGGCGGTGTAGCAGTTCTTGGCAGCGTCCACATCCTCTTTAATGGTAGCTTCTCCTTCAAATGTTGGGAATTTCATACTGTTATGTGCCGGTGATACCACTGCCCTGAGATCAATCAACACTGGTCTTCCCAAAATCAAATTGTATGCCGATCATGCTTTTGCTACCACATAATTGACCATCAGAGTCCTGCTTTGTGGTCCTTTGCCGAAAGTCGTCAATAGCTTTAACATACCCACAGGATGGATGGGTGGCCCGGTAAATCCAAAAAGAGGAGTTGACACAGGAGTCAACTCCGAGTCTGTTAACTTCATTGCCTGGAACGCATGTAGTAGTACAAAGACGCTTCTCTTACCGCCCGTGTCTACGCAGATTCTTCTGGCCAGGTTTGTCTGAATAACCGCTTCTATTACCAGTCCTTCGTTGCTCACGATGGCTGGTAGTGCGTCTCTTCGGCCGTATTGAACGGTTCCCATCACTTTCTATTTCTTTGCTTCCCCGTCTTTTCCTGTGCTGCCACCTTTTTCTTGCTGGGCAGCCTTATTAACTTCTCCTGGCCCTCCAACAATTGTGTTCATTGTGTTGATTGGGGCATTTTCTCTATGTCCATCAGCATCAGGGGACGGATCTCTGTGTATTCTTTGATTGTACCTGTCATGATTGTTGTGTTGTTTTTTGTATTCTCTCCTTCCTCTGGGGTTATCTCCCTGTGCTCGATCGATGCATTCATCGATCTTTCCTTCCATTGCCGCTGCATCTATATCTCCAATGTCTTTGTGATACTTCCACCATCTGGTATGGTCTCTCTTCTCTCTAGGCCCCTTCAAAGGAGGGGGGTCTTGGCAATGCCTTTCTTTTCCATAATCGTTAGAACTTGGTCACGAGACCTGTTTAGAGGATTAAGGTCTCTGTCCTGCAAAGCACATTTTTTTCCTAACCTCTTAGAAATGGGAGCGGTTACCCTATCCCAAACAGATTTTCTCTTCTTGTCAGACTTATCATCAGCTTTTCCCTTTTTAGAATCCCTGTGGGATTCCTCTCTCTTGGCTTTGTTAGCCTCTTCACCTTGACAATGTCTGTAAGCAATTTCCAGACATTCCTCCATCGTACTTGGATTCTTCCTGCTCAGCTTGGCATGTAACCGGCCTTCTCTAAGACCTGCTACGAAGGATGCCACTAAGAATTTATCATCCAGATCTGCTATCGGGGATGATTCTCCGTTGAATCTTTTGATAAATTGCAATACTGTTTCGCCACTTTTTTGCCTAATTGTCAGCAAATATGTCCGGTGACGATACAGGGTTTCACTCCCTCCACGTGTCGTCTATCGGTTGGTCATCACACTATAAAATAACACCAGTGTATTCATGTCGATGTCCAGGCTCGAGGCCAAGGCCATCGTATAAAAGCCAGGCTACGACGATCGACTATCGACTACCGAGCAGTGTAGGACATTCAGTCCGCACCAGCTAGCAATGTAGGACAGTGAGTCCCAGAGTCGATCGCCACAGGTCGATAACAGGGATAGATTCCGCATCAGCTTACCAAGCCCATTAATAGCGATAGCTTGGGCAAGGGTCAAGGCCCATTTAAGGGTAAAGGTGACAATAACATAAGCCGACTTAACCTTAGGGTTTAGGCATGTGTTGTCATTATAAATACCCCATTCCAGGAACTACGTAAGGCTTGATTCCTGGAATATAACAGGATACGTAGGCAATCTAAGATAGAATCTTAGACTCAGCCGCAAACATAAAAGATCCACCGCCTCATTCCTTTTTGGCATTAGGGTTTTGTGTGTTCATCACTAGATTCATATTAGGGCCCGGATAATTAAGGTGACACAATTTGTCATCGCCATCCGGTTTCTCTGGAAAGGTCTTGCTGCGATGAATGCATGCATAAATTTTCTGGTCAGAGTGGGGAAATCTGGTATGGATCTGGGGTTCAACTTGTTGAACCAGTCTCTTGCCTTTCCTGTGAGAAGAGTTGAAAATGCCCTGCATTTCATCTCTTCTGGTGCGTTGTATAGATTCATATGCTGAATATACTGATGCATATGATCATGTGGATCTTTTGTGCCATCATATGCCTGGATCTTAGGAATCTTAAATCCCGGAGGGCAAGGAAATGCATCAATGTCCTCGGTAAAAGGGGATACCAGCCTAAACTCATCTTGTTTAGGCTTAAGGATAGCATCTAACTCTGCTCTGGCATTATCACCACCTGGGTGAGTAACTACCACTCTTATGCTAGATTCTGCTTCGTGTTTCTCTTTCTTAGCGATCTGAAGCGGAGTAGGCGTTTCAGAGACATCGTTATCCTGATTTCTAGCTTTCAGGACTTCTTCAAATATGGCTTTTATCTCTTCAGCTTTGAGATTTGCAAGGTTTTCCACCAGCATTTGTGTGACCGCGTTTGGATTGCTAGTCTGTCCTTCTTCCCGAATTTGCTTTCCGGTTTCTTGATCATTCCTGTCTGGGCTCTTCCCCCTCCCTCCGGTTTGATTTTCCTTTTCTGGTTGAGTTTGCTGTTTTTTCGCATTTCCTTGATTTCTTGCTATTTTACTGTAATACTCACTCACTAACTAGAATCTTGCCCTCCTTCTAGCACCAAATGATGTGGATCAAAATTACAATCGGGTAATTGGACGATTCGAGTTAGGAAAATAATACAAGAACAATGAGATTTGTGTATAAGCTTGGACTGAACTCTTTGAGAGAGCTGCCTACGTATCCAATTCAAGTATCAAATTGGAATCAAGTCCCTCTCGTAGTTCAGGGTGTTCCTTTTATAATTGTAGATCGTGTTGGTAACTTCCTCCATCATGGTGGGGAGTTATCGTCGGTTATCTTGGATATGATCAAGCGTGGGATCTACCCACGTTTATAGACAGTTAAACCGCCACTGACTTGGTCTTCGTCTTGCTCATCTGATTATTCTGTCCAGGTATACTCCTGCATAGAATATGGTGGAGTCCTGCTCCGCTGACAATTCTGTACAGGAGCATGATCTGGTCAGCGTCTTGACCAGCCTGTTTATCTCTATTGTCTAATTTCCATAACGGGCCTGGCCCAACTACGTATAATCCGACCCAATGGGCCTATGTATCATCACCATCCAAATTCGTAATAACAAATTAACATATATTTAGAAGAATGTCTTAAGTACATAAATCTAAGAAAATAAAAAAATTGACGTCGAACTACAAAATTCCAAAAGAACTTTTGAAATATATATATATATATATATATATATATATATATATATATATATATATATATATATATATAGGGGGAGGGGGGGAAAATCAGTTTTAGCTCTAGGGGATCAATATACATAAAATCGTTCAATAAAAAGGACCGAAAATTGCAGCATGCTTAGATCTTTTTAGTTTTATATATATATATTTGTGTGTGTGTGTGTGTGTTTTATGAACTTGGCAGAAAAAAAGGGTAAAAGCTTCCACCTTTTATCATAGAAAAAAGTGTAAAAGCTTCCACTTTTTATCATTCCAAAATAAAATATAAAGCTCACATTCTACACTAGATTTTTGAGAGAAGACAACAATTCTTCAAAACAAAATTTGTAGATTCAACTTTAAACCGACAAAAAATTTATGCGATTCCACGACCTACGGTGAATCAAAGGTGAAATCAATTTAGACTAAAAAAAAACTTACATTGATGGAAGAAAAATAGAATTGGAGGAACTGTTCGTCTTCGACAAATTGATCGAAGAATACTCAGAAATACCTCTACACTCAATCATGCCTTTCATGTGAGCCGTTACCTTTGCAATCTTAGCTATCGTTTGAGAAGCAACCACCATAAAGAACCCGCTTGGTAATCCTCTTATTATAAATGTGGATTTTTTTCAGGAGCATCATGGAAAATATTTTTTTTTTTTTAAGGGGAAGAACAATGGAGTTTTGGTAAAACTCGTTTGCTGAAAGTTGTGGGGGAAAAAATGGTAGTAATATGTTTATCTTTAAGGATTTAAAATTTTCGGTTTTGAAAAACAGGATTTGAAATTTTGTTTTAATTGGTAATGGAACTTAATTGTGTTTTAAATTTTCATAAATCAGTTTTTCGTAAATCTCAAATGTTTGGTGCGAAAAAAAACGTGCCCACTATGAGCAGCTTCCCACGTTTATATATATATATATATATATATATATATATATATATCCTTTTTTTTTTCTTGAAATGACATTTTTTATTACCATAGAAATGCAAATTTTTTAATACTGCATTTCAAACCAAAAAAAATAAATTATATTTCGACATTCTTTTGGTCTATTTATCCAGCATATTTCACATAAGGTATTTCATAATAGAACATGTGTTTTTATTATAAATTTGTATAACTTAACAATTTTATGGTGTCGATGTAACCTATACTTACTGCATAAAAAAAATTAATAACCTATGCTTAGAAAATATAGTTGTCACCTTTAAAAATAAAATTAGTATATATATAATTTTTTTTGTTATATGTACTTTAAAAATTATCATTGTTTTTTTTAGGAATATATTTGATAACAATAATGTTGTTGTCTATTATAAAATTATTACACGTCTATTGGCTAAAAAGATTATATGTGTGGTATATATATATATATATATATATATATATATATATATATATATATACATACATACACACACAATATCATATGTCAAAACAATCATCCACGTCCACCTGACCACAATTTAGATCTTCGGCTCATGGTTCAATAATTGAGTGAACTGGTTAATGAATAGATGGTTGATGAACCGATAGTTCGACCACGGTTCGTTGTAGTTTAGATCACGGTTTAGGTCATTGGTCAACTAATATTCTTTTTTCACACACTCCAAAACGGTTTATCTCATCAATAATTAATCAAATCATACTTAACATAATATCAATTTGGTGTCATAATAGAATTGAACTTCAATTAACATATAGTTGGTATTTGGTCATTGAACATAGCAAGTATAGTTTTTTTTAGAAGAGCAAGTATAAATCATAAGGGGTTAAAAGGGATTAAAAATTGATAATGGGGTTAATGTGTTATGTTGGCTAAATTAGTACTTAGGATATTGACGGATTATGAATAACTCCAAGGCACGTAAGAACGCTGTCTTTTAAGAGACGTTTCGTCCCATACGATATGTCACTTAGGGATCAAACGAAAATCTCTCTCAGGATACATTGAGGATGTTTGATTCAAACAGTGCTTGTTTGAATCAAACCCAAGGACACTCAGGATATTTTTCTGATGATGCTGAAAAACGTGAGACATATTTCGTCAGCATACTTTTGCCTTTTAGAGGCTCAAGGTACCCCATAAATGAATGGAGGTACTCCTTACACGAAAGGGTCCTTGCAACTCTTGGATTTTTGAGTTGCATCCATTCGTAGGTTCATGAAACTGCATGAATTCTTTCACAAACGGATGAATGGATCCGAAAAATTGCATGAATCTCGTTCATGAACTGATGCATGTATCCGTTTAGGTCGAATCCCGTTTCGTTGCGATAACATTAATTCGTACAGCAACTCGTATACAACCGATGATAAAATATTTAGTTTATGAATATCTAACATGTTATTGTAATGACATGTGTATTACGATGATAAATATCAATTATACTTAAAAATTGTCTAAACGGTTTGATTGACTGTTTTGGTTGGTGACCCACTGGTTCATGAATAGTGGATCATGAACCGACAATTCGGACATAATTCAATATGGGGTTAGATCACGTTTAAGGTCATTGGTCACTAATATTTTTTGGCACAATTAAAAGCTAATTTATATTATAAATGATTAATGGAATTAAACTTAAATTAATATCAATTTGGGGTTTGTAATCGAATTGTACTTCAATTAACTTCAAGTTGGTATTTGATCATCGAATTATAGCAAGTATGGATTATAATAGGTTAAAAGGGATAAAGAGGGGTGTGGGCCGGGGGGGGGGAGTTGTTTAAGGGATTTGGTGTAATATTATATTTGTAGTTCAATGATATAAACATCAACTATACCTCAAAATTGATTGAACCGCCAGATTGACGGTTTTGGTTGGTGACCCACTAGTTCATGAATAAGTAGTGTATGATCATACGGTTCAACCATGGTCTGAAACAGTTCAAATCACTTTTCATATCATTGATTAACTAATATTTTTTTTCACACACTTAAAAAAATAGTTTATTTTATTAATAATAGAGAGAATAATATTTAAAATGATATTCAGTTGGTGTTTGTAATCCAATTGAGCGTAGATTAACATCAAGATGGTATTCGAATTATAGTAATATGGATTATAGGGTGCTAAAAATGGATGAAGGGGTAATGGATTTTTTATAATGTCATGTTTTTATAGGGGAATGTCATGTATTTTAATGATATAACATCAACTATACTCAAGAATCGACTTAAGCGCATGTTTGACAGTTTTGGTCACTGACCTATTGGTTCATTTCGGTCACGGTTCAAGTCATTGGTCAATTAATATTCTATTTTTTCACACACTTCAAATATAATCAACTTTATAAATAATTAATCAATTCGAACAAAAAATTATATCAAATTGGTGTTTATAATGGAATTTAACTTCAATTAACATCAAGCTGCTCTTGGTCATCGAATCATAGTATGCATGAATTATAGGGGGTTAAAATTTTATAAGGGGATCAATGATTTACTATAATGTTATGTATGTATTTCAATGATATAATATCAATAGTATTTAAAAACTGACAAAACCAATTGATGGTTGATGATGCTAAATAATGCACCACTGGTTTAACAGGTCCACATGTAATCTAAGGGTGAGTCAAGAAGAATACGCACGGCTCGAACTGTAGCAAAGATAGTGTTTTTGGTGTTTTATGGCTGAGTCCAAGAATGTATCTTGGATTTCCTACGTATCCTGTGTATTGTCCAGGAATCAAACCTTACGTAGTTCCTGGAGTAGTATATTTATAGGCATAAGTCCACCTTCTGCCCTAAAACTTAGGGCGGTGTTGTCTATTGACATAAATAACCCTTATTGGGTCTTGCCCCTTGCCCAAGTAACCCCCTGGATATTGGGCTTAAGAATCTGGGCTGGAACCCTGGTCTCGACTCGTATAACACCGACATGGGTGCTCGAGATGGGACACTTGCATGATCTGCTGGCTACTGCGGCCTTCATTGGCACGTCTCTTATTCGACTCGATGTGTATGTCAGAGGCTCGGACTTCCCCACACGCCAGCTGGACTAATTAGATAATTCCACGTGGAGGGGTGAAATCCCGTATCGTCATAAGCCCCCCAGATCGGAGTGAAGCTTATCTCGTATGATGAAGTCGGATCTGAAAATTTGAATTATCATTTCGATACGTGGCCTTATTTAGGCGGGAATATAGCTGGCTTCTTAGCCAATGAAGGCTGTCGTAGGGTGACGTCACACTGTATCAGTATTAAAGGGTGCAGGAAATGAAGCGTCTTTATTGGTCCACACGGGGTTTCTGCCCTTGATTATCGCGCTTACAGCTCTATAACTGCCCCCAATCTTGTCTTTTCAAATCATTTTGAAGATTTGCATCATATAAGGAGTCCAAGACACCGAAGTCTCTCATTTGCCATTCCAAATCTCTGCTTTAACCGAAAATATAAGTACGGCATTTTCTCATTTAAGATCTTTCTTCCTTTCTTGTTTCGTTTATCTTTAGTCAATCATATGTCTAGGAGTGAGAGCGATTCTCAAAATAAGGAAGAACTTGTTGTGGTAGAAGAAGAATCGGCGGAGAGGACAGTTTCTGAGCAACCGCTTGCTTCCGGTGAGAGAGTAACCGGAGAAGAAGAAGAGGGAAGAGGAGAAGAGGAATCGACCTCTCACCCTGTTGCAAATAAACGGAAAACCATGATGCAAGGCCAAGGACCCTATGGTTGTATATCCAACCTAACCCAAGAGAAGGCCAAGGCCGCCTGTCAGAAGTATGGCATCCCATACTCCTATGAAAATATCAAAGTGTCTCACGGTCGATTCCAATACGCTTGTGATCCTCCCCCTGGGTTCTGTGCCTTTTACGAGGCATAAATGAAAGAGGGATTAAGGTTTCCCTTCGACCCGGCCCTTATAGAAACTCTCCGCCATTATCAGATCAGCATTACACAACTCGCTCCAAATGGAATTAGGAGCGTTATGGGCTTCGTATTGGCGTGTCGGATAGCCAAAGTTGAATTCTTGGTCCGGCTGTTCAGGCAGTATTATTCGATCTAAGCCTTGCAAGATGCGGGATGGTACACTTTCCAGAGGCATCCCCTGGTCTCGGAATTTGTGAGAAGAGTGACCTCGTCTCAGGGCGAGTGTAAGCCCCACTTTTTCTTCATACGTCACGGATTAGAAGACGTCGACATCCACACTTGGTATAAAAGACCTAGAAAGTGGCATGATAAACTGGACTCTGATGCCCCTACCGAATGTAGGATTCTCGAGAGAGTTAGCCCCGATGTCGCAACTCGAAACCTACATTCTTTATATCCTTTCGCTGATATCGAGATGGCGTGTCCGGGTGCCTATCTGGAACTTGATGAGGGCGTTCGAATATTGAGTAGGATTTTTATTCACTCTGTCGAGCTGCTACACTTTTGCATTTTTTTCTTTTTTCTATACTTACTTCTGTATTTACTGTATACTAATGTCGATTCTCTTCTCTTTGCAGTGGACTTTTTCTCAAAACTGGAGAATGTCGGTAAAATGCCTAACCCCAAGAGGGTGGATCCCAAGGAGATCCAGCGATTAGCTGGTATCGGATTGAAGAAGCCCGTGTCGGGCACAATCATTGCGGGGGGTCAAAAGACTCTGGCCCGATCTTCTATGCCTGCGTCGACATCCGACATCCTGAGAGAGCAACCTGACGAGGCCTAGGTGACCGAGCATCCTGAAGGAAGTTTCGTCCTGAGAAAACGCCAGAAAACCACAGAAGTTAGACATGGTGTCGGAAAAGAAACTCGCAGCCTTCCTCCTCCAGTCTCGAGTGGTGTCGAAACGATCCCTGGAGTAATTCTTTCCGAGATGGAGGCCATGGCTCCTGAGGAGCTGAGTGATTATTATTCAAAAATCATCCGAGCTGTAAGTCTTCACTTTATTCTTTTAATTTTGTGATTTTTGTCTATTCCTTGAATTACCATCAATCCCTTTGCAGGCTCGGCTAACGGCTAAAGTGGCTATAAATCGGATCGAGTCCCCTTCTGCTATCCTCGAGAAACAAAAAGAGACAATAAACCGGCTGAATACGGAGATCGAGATGCAGAAAACTGTGGTGAAAAAGTTGGATGGTCGGCGTCTCAGACTTGAAGCCGACCTGGCAACCTCTCAGTACGAATTGTCCAAAGCGCACAAATTTATCCGACAGGGATGCTGAGCTGGAAAAGGTAAGATCGGAGCTTGATGAAGCCAAAGCTGAGCTGGCGGGATCTCGAAAAGCGCGAGACGATCTCCAATATAAGGTCGATAGCTATGCAGCTCGTCTGGACTCTGCCAAGAAAGACTTCCTGGCTTCTACAGAACTTGAGAATGACTTGACGTTGCTGATGAGTCAGGCTATGAAGGAGGGATTCTCGAATGCTCTTGATCAGGTCAAGGAGGTCATTCTTGACTTTGAAGTTTCTAGCATCGAGAAGGCCCATCTATACGATCCCGAGGCCATCCCTCGTTATAGCCGATACTTCACAGACTTCAAGGCTGGCATCTCCCTGCATGACAAGTATGTTGACCCTGCAATGGATGGGGATGGAGAGGAGCATATGGACTCGGAGGAGCCAACAGACCCAAACGCATCCACATCAAACCAGCCTGCCGCTTGATCTTGTTTCTCGTTGTTGTTTTGAACAATTTCATTCGATTTGGTTGTAATAAATTTTTATTGAACCTTTATCCCTCTGGTTATGCTTTTTGTCGAGACGAATAATCGATTCGATCACTTAGACTTTTCAATTTTGCATTTTGATTTTAGAATTTCAATCTATGCTTTTTCACTGAATGTCTTTCGTATCGTGTTGTTGATTGTTTTTTAGGGTGTAGTCCTTTGAACTTAATTCCCTTGCAAACGTTGCCTTGTGGGGTGTAGTCCTTTGGACTTAATTTCCACTGGGCCCCTCGAAGTGTAGTATGAGTACATGACTCATGGTACACTTGAATGAGTCGACTGAGCATTGTGCTGCCTTATAGGCTTGACTCGGCTACTCGGTCGGAGCTCGATTCGACGGTCGTGCCTCGTCAGGCTTATGACCTTGTCGAATTGAAACCTCCTTATTCGACTGTCGCACTTCGTGGTGCTTATGAACTGGTCGAATAAGGTATCCATCGTGGGATCTTCCAACTGCCTCGCATCGTAGCTTATTGGCTGGTTGGGAGTGATATAAGTACTGTCAATGACTTGGCTTTATTCACCATTTAATTCCAACTCCATCATATCGATGAATCGTTGCCGCTGTCGAATTTTGCTCTTTTTCACTCTTTTTTTTTCTTTACATGAACTTGTAAGTAAAGCATAATTTGAAAAGAAAATCACTTAGATAAAAAGCATCGAGACCAACTGTCGTATCGACTTGTTACAAATAACTAGAAAAGTAGAACTGCAAATGAAATAGAGAAACAAATAGATCAAACATAGTATTTTCAAAGGTTGGTGGCATGCCAAGTTCGAGGCACCGTACTTCCATCCGACCTGCCAGTTGATACGATCCCTTAGGATGGACTTTCAGAATCTTGTATGGACCTTCCCAATTCGGCTCGAGTTTGCCTATTGGATCTTGCCTGCTTGCCTCGTTTTTTCTTAACACGAGGTCACCTACCTGGAAGTATTTGTACTTCACTCTTGCATTGTAGTATTGTGAGATCTTCCTCTTGTAATTTGCCATTCAATGTGCTGCAACCTCTCTCCTCTCTTCGACATTATCTCTCTCTTGTCGTAGATTGTCGGAATTGGTCTCAATGTTGTAGGCAAGAACTCGAGGTGATGATAATCCGATTTCGGCAGGTATCACTGCTTCACACCCGTAGGCCAAGGAAAAAAGAGTTTCTTGCGTGGCCGTATTAGGAGCTGTTCGATACGACCACAAGAGGCTAGGAAGCTGAGCAGCCCAATCGCGACCCTCGTCTTCCAATCGTTTCTTCAAACCAAACTTTATCTGTCTATTCGTTTGATCGACCTGTCCATTGGACTGAGGTCGGTCCACTGAGGTTGTTCTGTGCTCGATCTTGTACACTTTGAGCTAATTCTGTACTCTTTCATCTAGAAACTGCGTTCCATTGTCTGAGATCAGATACTTCGGAACCCCAAACCTGCATAAAATATTTTCCTAAAGAAATTTTCTAATGGTCGAGGCCCTGATGTCGGTAAGTGCCTTGGCCTCGACCCATTTGGTGAAGTAGTCGACTGCCACCACTTCAAATTTGAAGTTGCCCGGAGCTCGAGGTAAATGCCCCACTATGTCGACTCCCCACTCGTCAAAAGGCCATACCGACTCGATGACATTCATTTCCTGTGCTTGCTGGTGTGTCACCACGTCATGCACTTGGCAAGCTCTGCATCTCATCACCAGACGGTTGGCATCTTTTTGCATCGAAGGCCAAAAGTAACCACCTAACTTACACTTTCTCGCTAGCATCCGAGCTCCACAGTGATTGCCATAAGCTCCCCGATGTATTTCCTTGAGAAGATATGCCCCATCATCCTCTGAGGCACAACGCATCCATGGGGTCACAAAAGATTTTCGATAAAGAACGTAATCAAACAGAGCATACCTGGAGGATTGTAGTCGAACTTTTCTGGCTTGGGACTTGTCAGACGGCAGAATCCCGTCCTTCAAGTATAGAGCTATCGGGTCCATCTAGGTTGACCCCTGAGTAACTGGTTGCACATCGACCTCGTTGTAGCTCCGTTCTGCTAACATTTCGACCAGGACCTTTCTTTTTGATTTAAAATTCGATGCGAGCTTGGACAATGCATCGGCCCTTTTGTTCTCGCTTCGAGGCACCTGTTCGATGCGAACTGTTTTAAACTTCAACATCAACCATTGAACCACCTTCAAATAACTCTTCATAGCTTACTCCTTAGCTTCATATTCACCTCGTATGTGATTGACTACGAGCTGAGAGTCACTATATACTAGGAGATTCTCGACCCCTAACTTGGATGCCAGCTTCAGACCCGTAATCATGGCTTCATACTCTGCCTCATTTTTGGTGGCCTTGAACTCGAATCGAAGCGTATAGGGGAATTCATCTCCCTTTGGACTGACCAATAATAATCCAGCTCCTGACCCCTCTTTACTAGATGCTCCATCAACATGGATGATCCAATGTTCCTCTGGTGTTTGTTTCTTCTGCTCTAACTGAATAGATAATCCCTCGGCAATGAAATCAGCCAGAGCTTGGCCTTTAACTGCTGTTTGAGGTAAAAATTCGATGTCATACTCAGCTAATTCGACGACCCACTTCGCTAATCGACCCGATGTCTCAGGTTTAGCCAGAATTTGTCTCAATGGTTGGTCTGTGACCACAGCAATGGGATGTGCTTGAAAATAAGGCTTTAATTTCCTCGATGCGTGGACTAAACCCAATGCTAATTTCTCGGCTGGTGAGTACCTGATCTCTGCTCCATGTAGCGCCTTACTCACAAAATAGACTGGAACCTGTCCATGCTCCCCCTCTCGAACCAACACTACACTTACTGCCTCCTCACAGATTGCCAAATAAACCAGTAGTTTTTCTCCTTTCCGAGGTGAAGACAGAGTTGGTAAATCGGATAAATATTTCTTCAGGTCTTCGAATGCTTTTTGACACTTGTCATCCCATTGGAAAGGACTTACCTTCTTCAATATCTTGAAAAAGGGAAGCTCTTTGCGCTGATATCGATAGGAAACGGTTGAGAGCCGCCATACGACCTGTCAACCTCTGTACCTCTTTGATGCTACGAGGTGCAGGCATATTCCTGAGCACGTCGATCTTGTCTGGGTTAGCTCGAATTCCGTCTTTCGATATCATATACCCCAAAAACTTACCAGATCGAACCCCAAATGTGCATTTCTTCGGATTGAGCTTCATGTTTGCAGCCCGGAGCACCTCGAAAACTTCTTTAGCATCGACAAGAAACTGCCCCATGGACTTGCTCTTGATTAATAAATCATCGACATACACCTCCATATTACGACCTATCAACCCCTTGAAGATCTTGTTGACCGCTCTCTGATAAGTGGCTCCTGCATTTTTTAGACCAAATGGCATGGTCACGAAACAGAACGTGCCGAACTCTGTGATGAAGACGGTCTTTGCCGAGTCTTGGGGATCCATGAAGATCTGGTAATATCCCCTGTAAGCGTCTAGAAACCCGAAAACTTCAAAACCCAACATCGAATCGACCAGCTGATCAATTTTAGGAAGTGGATACGAATCTTTAGGGCACGCCTTGTTTAAATCCGTGAAATCCATAGACATTCGCCAACTCTCATCTGGCTTCTTGACCAAAACAGGATTGGATAACCACTCCGGGTAAAATATCTCTTTTACGATGCCAGCAACCAACAATTTATCCACTTTCTTCTTTACCGCCTCTTTCCTCTCAGGGGCGAGGTTTCTCTTCTTCTGCAGTATCGGCTTCCTCTTTGGGTTGACATTATGTAGATGCACAGCAATATCTGCCGAGAGGCCTGGCATGTCGTCGGCCTTCCAAGCGAACACATCTCGATACTCGACCAGGAGGACGACCAAGGCTTGCATGTCGGGGTGTGATATCCACTTCCCGATCTGGACCCCTTGGCCTTCTTCCTCCTTCCACACGCGAACTTCCTCTGTCGGGTCGACAGAGACCCAGCTCTTGTCTTCCTCTTCTTCAGGAATTAATTCTTCGACCAACACCTGTCCGACACCTTTCCCTTTTATAGTAATCAAGCTACAATTCCTTGCAATTTCCACATCTCCTTTTACCTCGTGGGTGCCATACCAGGTGGGAAACTTCATACTATTATGGAAGGTAGAAATGATGGCTCTCAGGTCGTATAAGGCGGGTCGACCTAATATCGCATTGTAACCCGATGGGGCTTTAACTACGACATAAGTCATTTCCATCGTTCTGCCTTTTTCCCCATCCCCCACTGTGGTCAGTAAGTTTATCGACCCGACAGGGTGGATGGCCTGCCCCGTAAATCCGAACAAGGGGGTCGATAACGGCACAATGTCCTCATCTTTAAACTTCATGGCTTTGAAGGCTGAGTAGTAGAGGATGTTGACTGCACTTCCACTATCGACACAGACTCTTTTTATCAGGCCTCTGCTTATTACTGCCTCTATTACTAGCCCCTCATTGTGGCTGTGGGAGCTGGGAATGTCATCCTTGGGTCCATAACCCACTTCCGTCGTGAACCTAAGCTTTTTCGTTTCCCTCGATCCGCCTGTTGACTGTCGACTGGATCAAGGTCGATCTGACTCGTGATCGGCCACAATTGTGTTGACACCATATCCGATGCGATTATCCCCGTGGGGGTCTCGATTTTGATCCTCCTTACGGTCGTCTCTACGGTTATCTCTGTGAGTCGGCTCGGGCAACCTGTCCCGATGCCTCTGATTATCTCGACGTGGCGATCTGTCTCTCCCCTCGTTATAACTCTTCCTCTTATATTCTCGACGATCCTTAGGCTCGTCCTTCTATGATCTGTCGACCACCTCATCTAACCGACCCTCTTGAATGCACGCATCGATATCCCTCTACAGGTCGAAACACTCTTCTGTGTCATGCCCCACATCCTTGTGATAGTCGCAATATTTGTGGGTATTCTTCCTCTTTTTTGGGTCTTTGGACATCAATTTAGGAGTTCATGCAATGTTTTCCTTGACCATGATGGCCAGCACCTCCCCTCGAGATCGGTTGAGAGGGATGAAATCTCGATCTTTTAAATTCCCCTTATTTCCTAACCGATCCATGATCGGTGCGGTCAATCGATCGAACACATTTGACCTTCCTTCATCATCCCGACCCTTAGGCTGACCCTTGGTCTGGCCTCGGGTATCATTTCTCGAATTGAGGCCAAGTGAAATGGTGTGCAGACGCACTGCCTCTTCACCTTGGCAAAACTTGTGGACTATGTTCACACATTCGTCCATGTCCTTGGGCATCTTCTTAGAAAGTTTTTCATATCGCTTCATATTGCGCAGACCTCCGACAAAGGAGTTGACCTGAAGCGCATCAATGGCATTATGCACCTTCATAGCTTCGAGATTAAAGCGCCTCATGAAGTCAATGGTCGATTCTCTTTTTTCTAGCTTGATGTTCATGAGGTGAGTGGCACTGAGGTGGAACTTCTTATTCCCAATGAAAGCATCTCGAAACTTCTGCCCCAACTGTAGAAAACTAGAAATCGACCCGGGTCGTAGCTTATGAAACCACTCCCGAGCTCGACCTGTAAGAAAAGTATCGAAAGCACGACACTTCATGGCATTGTTGGCATTCCTTAATCTCATCAGTGAGATGTATCGATATAGGTGATCCTCTGGGTCCGTAGTTCCATCATATGGTTCCATCTTTGGTGGCTTAAGACATTCGGGCATCGAGAATTCCTCTATCTCGGGACCGAATGGCGACTCGAGCCACTCTGTGACCTGGTCCTTTCCTACGATACGATTGAACTCATTTCGAATACTATCCTCAATTTGCCTCGGGGGCTTTTCATGTCCAGGATTATTCTTGGCGCTGGTGACACTGACTTCTATTTCGTCCTCACACTCTTCTCGAGGATCGACAGGTTTCTTTCCCCTTGCAGTCTCGAGCTCCTTTCGACCCAGTGGATCTAACAGGTGCTCATCTAGGGTGTTATAGATTCCTTTATCGATGAATGCAGATGCCACTACTCGTTTCAGGGCGTCTTCATCCAAAGACGCCAAGTGATCAGCCATGTCTTGCAACTGTGGGGGAAGTTGAGGCTTTGGTGGCTATGCAACTGCGGGTCTAGATCCAGTGGGGACTTCAGGTACTTGGATTTGTGCCCCTGCTGGATCTAAATCCGTGTGCTCTTCAGTCTGTAGGTTCTTGCTGCCCGTAGGTTTATGTCTCCTGGGTGGTGGTGCCATTGCAATATCCTTAACAACACACCGGTAGAAGGCCCTCCTTCTAGCGCCAAATGATGATGCTAAATAATGCACCACCGGTTTAACAGGTCCACATGTAATCTAAGGGTGAGTCAAGAACAATACGCATGGCTCGAACTGTAGCAAAGATAGTGTTTTTGGTGTTTTATGGCTGAGTCCAAGAATGTATCTTGGATTGCCTACGTATCCTGTGTATTGTCCAGGAATCAAGCCTTACGTTGTTCCTGGAGTAGTGTATTTATAGGCATAAGTCCACCTTCTGCCCTAAAACTTAGGGCGGTGTTGTGTATTGACATAAATAACCCTTATTGGGCCTTGCCCCTTGCCCATTGCCCAAGTAACCCCCTGGATATTGGGCTTAAGAATCTGGGCTGGAACCCTGGTCTCGACTCGTATAACACCGACATGGGTGTTCGAGATGGGACACTTGCAAGATCTGCTGGCTGCTGCGGCCTTCATTGGCACGTCTCTTATTCGACTCGATGTGTATATCAGAGGCTCGGACTTCCCCACACGCCAGCTGGACTAATTAGATAATTCCACGTGGAGAGGTGAAATCCCGTATCGTCAATGGTTTTGGTTGGTCACCCACCGGTTCATTTATGAACAGACGGTTCGATCATGATTTGATACAGTTCGAGTCTTGTTTCAGGTCATTAGTCGACTAATATTCTTTTTTTATCACTTGAAAAATATTTTATTTTATAAAGGACTAATCAAATCGAACTTTAAAAAGTATCAACCCATTATTTGTAATCGAATTGAACTTCAAGTAACATCAACATGGTATTAGGTCATCGAATATGTTATCAAACACCATTTAATTTAAATATCACTTAATTTTCAGAATAATTACTTACTAATATTAGCAAATAGTCCAAAGCATATAAACGTACTACTAAAAGTGTATGATTCGTCTTCAAAAAGAATTTAAAAAAAAATTGTGTTAAAAAAACACTACGGATTAATAAGATAAGAATAACAACAAAACAATAACTAATAAGGAAGCATCGTATAATTTTATTTTTTTTGGAACAAGCATCGTATAATTTCAACAAAATGAATACAAGTCAACCACCATGATTCAGTAAGTAGTATATAAATTATATTTTTTTTACTGTCATATCAATTATCTTAAAAAGTTAAGATAAGTAAACAAAAGGGGCGTTGAAATCCATAGTTAAAAAATCGAAGAATTGTATTTATGAAAATCTGAAGGAAAAAAAAAAGAAACGAGTTTGTTAAAAAATAACTTTTAAATAACTTTTGTTATAAAAAAAGAAAAAAGAAAACGAGTATTATAACTTTTTTTTTAGGGTGATAAGAAATATTAAAGGAGCCAGATATGTGCTTAAAAAATAAACGAGAGGCATAAAAAATGAAAATACGAAATGAAAAATTAAAGCACAGTAATCGAACTCAAGACCCACACTTTTGGCCATAGATCTATATTCAGACTATGTGCTAGATTTAGCTTCCACAACCTTTTTTTTTAACACCAAGAATTCAAAGAGGATCCAAGAAACATTGTATCCAAGTACAAATTTTCTATCTGAAGAAAAAGAAGCCCAGTCTGCATAAGAGAATCCCTGCACATCCTGATTAGTACCAACAGGAATAAAAAGACAATATTTCAAAGTCCCCGTAACATATCTAATGACCTCTTTTAGGGCAATCCAATGATCAATGGTAGGTGCTTGCTTGTGTTGACTCAAATAGCTCACCACATAAGTCAGAGCATGTCTGATGGATGTCAGAAACTGAAAACCACCAATAGCACTTATATAAATAAGAGGGTTCTTCATAGGTTCACCTTGATTAGGACTCAAATGATTCCCAACAGTCATAGGAGTTGATTTTGTCGGAATTATCACGGGTGCGGTTTGTGTGCTTTTTATGTTGATATACCAAACCCGAATACGGTCCATCGGACCCGCAAACAGACCCGATCCAGCGGTCACATCTCATCTCTCGACCTCCATCGCTTCCAGTTTGCCTGGCCGTAAGTCGATAACCATGTCACTCAGCTAGCATGCCCTGTGCATAACCAAGGCTGGGGACCGAGCACGCTGGCTCCCAGTCAGCTGTCCGACTAACCGGGCGTGCCCGCGATTTTAGGAGAACATGATCCATACTTGGCATTAGCGAGGACAAGACTAAATACCATACGGGTAAGAGGACAACACTGCGTCCATCGAGTTCACGTGTCCGACTCTTCTAGCCGATTACTGTCTTGATTGTATTTAATTATGTCATATCGTACTTAATTATGTCCTGTCGCAATTAGCCTAATCGCCATTAGTGATCCGCCTATAAATGGGGGCACCTTGTAATTCATTATCCATCCAAGAATTAATATAAGCAGACTAGACTCTGCCTCGCCATTTGAAGCATTGTGTCCGACACCGGAAACTCCATCCAGTTCATAATAACCACCACCTCCTACCGGAGAAATCACACCTAAACAACCAGATAACCACGTTAAAACACCGTTACCGTCACCCTGATATTTCTGGCAATATCATATGTGGATATCTGGCTTAGTTTTAGTGTTTATGTTACGTATTATTCAAGAATGCTTATGAATATTAGCAAGAACAATATACATGTCTTGTTTCTCAAAAAAAAGATATTACTTGCATCTTTAATATATAAACGTTTCATATAATAATTGTCTGAAATTATACTTTTTGTTATTATTAATTGATAATTTATAATATTTTCAAATTTTATTAAGTTTAAACTTATTAGACACAGATGCAAAACTCGAGTTCAGCTCGAGTTTTTAAATTTCTTGAAACTTAGGTCGAGTTTGAGTTCGAAATACTCTTGCACTATCTCGGACTCGAGAATATTTTAAGTATTATTTGGTTTGGCTCGCCTCGTTTACCCGGTCTCGTCCTAGAAATGGCATTAGATCGAGTAAAGCCATTGATGTCCCCATGATATTACCTAGTAGTAAAGGCTTGAGTGTTTTAAAATGGCAGTTGATCCTTAAGCTGGAGTGTGGATGTTCGAACTCTGTAAAGAGGGAATTCTTTCAGTTATTTGGTATAATTAATAGCAAACTCATGATTCCGTAAATTAGGACTTCTTTCAAGTCTTTGATATAATAGATAACGCCAGTCACTAGGTTACCTGATTAATATCTCCTTTCATTATATGGGACAAGAGGAGTGAGCAGGGGCAGACCTTGTATGGGGCAAGGGGGCATATGCCCTCCTAAATTTTTTTTTAAAAATACCTATATTACCATGTTTATTAAGAAGCATATAATAATAAGTATCGTATGTTAAAAGAAATACATGAATGGCAACAAAGATGGTAGAGGTACATAGTTTTTTGTTTGTTTGTTTAGGTTGTTGGTTTGACACTTCGACTCACGACAAACGTAACTCCCCGTTCCCGGACACCGAGTCCTTATCCGGAAAAGGAACGTTCGGCACGTATAAAATAAAAATAAATTCACTTTATACGTAAGCCTCTACTACGTCGTATCAAAAATAAGCAAACGGAAGCAAAAGACTCGGGTATAAAAATTCCGAACATCCAAGAATAGAAATGAAATCTAAAGATGAAAATGTAACTTATTACATTCAAGGAAAAATACGAAATCCAAAAGAAACGTACGATATTCTCAAAAGAAACGTAAAAGTACTACAAGTTTCGAAAGACCAAAAGTCTAACACGGTCTAATAATTGAAAGGTAAAATAAATGAAAATAAAGTCTTCAACGAGGCGTCGTCAAACGTCATCATCGAACTCATCCTCGTAACTATGATCCACCTGTTCGTCTTCTCACCCCCAAACACATAGAAAATATGCATTTGAGGTAAGTACAACGTACTTAATAAGAAAGAGAAGCTATGACAACAATTACTATTTATAAAGAAAAGATCTTTAAAAGCTTATTAGTTTATGTATGACCGACTCAATCTAGGGTTCATTCCATGTCCATCAACATGAATTGACTAAACGTTTCTACATAACTTATCTATGTTACAACCGCACTCAAGGGCACTACGCATATCCAAACTGGGGATATTCTTGGCAACATATTAGTGGATCACACCAATATCCACGAAGTCTAGAAAAGGTAGACTCCGATAGTACGTGCATCTCAGCGGAGTCCCTCCGTACTTAGGGTTTTGTTGACCTACGGAGTTCTTCCACCTTCAGAGGTAGCACACACATCACGATATAGACTGGTTCCTATCCAAGAGAGACATGTTGTTTAATCTTTTACTAGTCGGGTACGTATTTATTAAATGATTAACTAACCACCTAAGTGTTTTCAATTAAACTCCCTCACAAATACTACTCTCTTCCTAGACCACTAGACATAAACAAGGCCTAGCAATTACACAGACATTGATGAATACTAATTCATCAAAGCACAAGCCTATCATGCTCTTCCGACGGATCCGAACTTCAACTCCCTTTAAGAGTACATTCGGTGTTTTAACTGAATGAATCAGAAGCTCAATTCAGGCTTGTTTATGTTTATGAAATGTTCACGTATCACAAATTAAGGGTTTAAAACAATAATAACTTGATTATGAAGCCCGAAACCAAGCTGAAACGATAAAACCGTAAAAACAAGGTAAAACAGGTTTGCCTGGATGGTACTGAATATCCAAATCATAGTCCTTCATAAACTCTAACCATCTCCTTTGTCTCATGTTCAGATTCTCTTGAGTGAAGAAATACTTTAAACTTTTGTGGTCGGTGAAGACCATTGCCTTAACTCTGTATAAGTAGTGCCTCCAAGTCTTTAATGCAAACACTACTGCTGCCAACTCTAAGTCGTGTGTCGGGTAGTTCTTCTCATGCACCTTCAATTGCCTAGATGCATAAGCAATCACCTTTCCTCCCTGCATCAACACACAACCTAAACCCTGCCCCGAAGCATCCGTGTAGACATCGTAGTTATCAAAGATCTCCGGAACTGCAAAAACTGGGGCTGTAGTCAACTTCTTTTTCAACGCCTGAAAAGCTATTTCACACTCTCTAGTCCATTCAAACTTCACATTCTTCTGTGTAAGTTTAGTGAGTGGAGTAGCTATTTTCGAAAAGTCTTGCACAAACTTCCTATAGTAGCCAGCCAAACCAAGAAAGCTCCTTACTTCTGAAACTGTGGTAGGTCTAGGCCAATTCTCAACTGCCTCAATCTTTGCCGGATCAACTTGTATGCCATCTCCAGAAATGACTTGACCCAAGAAACTAACTTGCTTCAACCAAAAGTCACACTTAGAGAACTTAGCAAACGACTGGTTCTTCTTCAACGTATCCAACACTATCCTTAAGTGTTCCTCATGGTCCTTCTCATCCTTAGAGTATACTAGGATGTCGTCTATGAACACTATCATAAACTTATCCAAGTATGGCATGAAAACTCGCTGCATCAAATCCATAAATGCAGATGGAGCATTAGTGAGTCCAAAAGGCATAACTAAGAACTCATAATGTCCATACCTCGTACTAAAAGCCATCTTCGGTATATCAGCCACTTTAATCTTCAACTGGTGATAACCGGACCTAAGATCAATCTTAGAGAACACTTTCTTGCCTTGCAACTGGTTAAACAGATCATCAATCCTCGGCAAAGGATACTTATTCTTGATGGTAAGGTTATTCAGCGCTCTGTAATTGATACACATTCTCATGCTACCATCCTTCTTCTTCACGAACAAAACAGGGGCTCCCCAAGGCGAAGTACTGGGCTGGATTATATTCCTCTCAAGCATATCCTTAAGTTGAGCCTTCAACTCTTTTAATTCAACCGGTGCCATTCTATAGGGTGCCTTAGCAACTGGTGCCGCTCCCGGTATCAACTTGATCTCAAACTCGATTTCCCTATCCGGCATATTTCCCGGTAACTCTTCTGGAAATACCTCAGGGTACTCTCTTACTACCGGAGTTTCTTCCAACTTAGGCTTCACTTGTTCCACATCCACTGCGTACAACAAGTAGCCTTCACAACCCTTCTGACAAGCTCTAATTGCCTTAACCGCCGAAATTATCGGATGTCGCTTCTTACTCGGCTTGTACACATTACCCTCGATCGTCTTATCGATTTCCCGTACTTTGAAGGTCACTTTCTTCTCTCTACAATCCAAGTGGACAAAATTCTCAGATAGCCAATCTATTCCAAGAATCACATCAAAGTCTGAAAAGTCTAAAACTGTGAAGTCGCTCTTGCATCGATAAGATCCAACTCGAACTTCCACTTGAGGTATCATCCTAGATACCTTTGTTACCTTTCCTAATGGTGTAGTTATCTCCAGAGTGTTTCTTAAAGGTTCCGAAGGTAAACTCAACTTCTTAGCTATCTTGGCTGACACAAAGGTGTTAGACGCTCCCGTATCAAACAACGCTCTGACCACTAAATTATCTAACATTATCGTACCTAAGATGCATATTCATTCATTTAAATAAAATTACAGCATGAATAAACGTGCTATAAAAATACCTTAATAAAATAAACATCAACGATAAGGTACCTGAGATAACATCGTCCTCTGCTTCTGCATCCCTAGCGTCAACGGCAAAAACTCGGACTGGTCGACTTGGGCCGCTTCTACCGTTTCCTTGGATCGAACTGCCCTTGTTTCCTCTATTTGGACACGCTCTAGAAAAGTGTCCTGGCTCTCCGCAAACGTAGCAACCATTAGTATTTTGCTTGCACTCCCCTGAATGATTCCTGTTGCACTTGGAACACAAAGGTGCACTGTTTGGGGCCTTAGCTGCCGTGGAGCTGTTGTCTTCTTAGTATTCTGTTGCGGTGCTCCTCGATAATTACCCTGACTCGTCCCAAAGTTTCTCTTGTTTCCAATGACAATTGTGGCCTTCTTCCTGAAGGTCTCAACCTCCAAGGCTTTATTCAATCGTTCTTCCATAGTCCTTGCTATAAATCCCAACATGCCAGACTGAATCTCATAGGCCAATCCTTCCTTGTAAAGGGCCATTTTCCTCTCTTCCACTTTCATAAGCTCGGGATAGAACCGTCCCAACTCATTAAACTTATTGGTATACTGAGATACCGTCAAGTGATTACCTTGCTTGAGTTTCAAAAACCGACTTGCCTTATCCGCTTGCACTGTTGCCGGGAAGTACTCGTTGTAAAACATTGCTTTGAAAGCTTCCCAGTCTGTTACTTTGCCATTGCTACTCTGTATCACATCTATCCATGCTTCAGCTGCACCCAAAAGAAAACTAACCGCCAGTTGTGCCATCTCAGTCTCAGGCACATGTATATTCCTGCATGCCTTTTCAAAACTTCTCAGCCACTCTTCAGCCTTTAAATCTTCTACATTCCCATAGAAATTTTTGACCCGATTCCTTCTCATCCTTGTATACCAATCCATAGGCGGCACTTGCTCAAATGCTGGTCTAACCGGTGGAACTGGTGGGTAAATTGGAGGGTAACCAAAAGGTACTTGCTGCTGATACTGCTGTAGTTGAGGGTAGATTGGATTCACTTGAGGCTCAGGCAGAAAAGGGTGGTATCCCTGATGGTAATTCTGGTGATGTTGTGGGGTTGGCTGAGCTTGGTGGAAACCAAATGGGGGATAACCGAAACCTTGCTGATGGTCCAAAAGCGGTGAAAATGGTACGGTAGGTCGAGGGGTATGACCTACATGAGGTGGGTAGAAAGCCTACTGTTGTTGGTGAAACACCAGTGGTGAGGGGTGGCTCACTGGTGGAGGGTAAACGCTGACTGGTGGAGGATAAAAGGTTTGTTGGTGTGGAGGGTAACTTAGCGGTGGTGGTACAAAACCTGCTGGGACATCACTTACCAAATTAAACTGAACCGAACTCCCCACGTGCCATCGTGGAGGTTGCTCCTGATGAGGTCGTGGTGACAAACCCTACTGAGACCTTGGTGTGGGTGTCGCAGTATGAGGTGGTGGTGATAAGCTCCGCTGAGGTGGAGGAATCTGCCTCACAACACCGCCTCCTACTACTGGCTTTGGACTTTCCGGACGGACTCCAGAAGTCTCTGCACCCACTCCAGTTCTCGTGAACACCATCCTGATGATCAAAGAAAACTAGAACGTTACTAAAAGATCTAGAGAAACTTATCTTAAAAGAAAGGAAGCCTAAAAGACGCTTCTCTCTGATACCAACTGTAACGCCCCGTTCCCGGACACCGAGTCCTTATCCGGAAAAGGAACGTTCGGCACGTATAAAATAAAAATAAATTCATTTTATACGTAAGCCTCTACTACGTCGTATCAAAAATAAGCAAACGGAAGCAAAAGACTTTGGTATAAAAATTCCAAACATCCAAGAATAGAAATGAAATCTAAAGATGGAAATGTAACTTATTACATTCAAGGAAAAATACGAAATCCAAAAGAAACGTACGATATTCTCAAAAGAAACGTAAAAGTACTACAAGTCTCGAAAGACCAAAAGTCTAACACGGTCTAATAATTGAAAGGTAAAATAAATGAATATAAAGTCTTCAACGAGGCGTCGTCAAACGTCATCATCGAACTCATCCTCGTAACTATGATCCACCTGTTCGTCTTCTCACCCCCAAACACATAGAAAACATGCATTTGAGGTAAGTACAATGTACTTAATAAGAAAGAGAAGCTATGACCACAATTACTATTTATAAAGAAAAGATCTTTAAAAGCTTATTAGTTTATGTATGACCGACTCAATCTGGGGTTCATTCCATGTCCATCAACATGAATTGACTAAACGTTTCTACTTAACTTATCTATGTTACAACCGCACTCAAGGGCACTACGCATATCCAAACTGGGGATATTCTTGGCAACATATTAGTGGATCACACCAATATCCACGAAGTCTAGAAAAGGTAGACTCCGATAGTACGTGCATCTCAGCGGAGTCCCTCCGTACTTAGGTTTTGTTGACCTACGGAGTTCTTCCACCTTCAGAGGTAGCACACACATCACGATATAGACTGGTTCCTATCCAAGAGAGACATGTTGTTTAATCTTTTACTAGTCGGGTACGTATTTATTAAATGATTAACTAACCACCTAAGTGTTTTCAATTAAACTCCCTCACAAATACTACTCTCTTCCAAGACCACTAGACATAAACAAGGCCTAGCAATTACACAGACATTGATGAATACTAATTCATCAAAGCACAAGCCTATCATGCTCTTCCGACGGATCCGAACTTCAACTCCCTTTAAGAGTACATTCGGTGTTTTAACTGAACGAATCAAAAGCTCAATTCAGGCTTGTTTATGTTTATGAAATGTTCACGTATCACAAATTAAGGGTTTAAAACAATAATAACTTGATTATGAAGCCCGAAACCAAGCTAAAACGATAAAATCGTAAAAACAAGGTAAAACAGGTCAAACGCCCGTTTGACATCCTATGGACACCCGTTTAACATCGAACGCCCGTCCACTAAACCCCAAACTCCCGTCCGTAAAAAATGGCTACATCCTGAATCAAAAGTCTAACCTCAAACGCCCGTCTGCCTTGTGCAAACACCCGTTTGAGCTGCTATGATCGCAAACGCCCGTTTGCCTGGGTTTTTCCCAAAACGCTATAATCTTCAAAACGCGATTTCTAAGTCATATCTAACCTAATTCACATCGATTTCAACACAGTAAAACGTAGATAAACATATCTAAACATCCCATAGCATCTATGATCCTTTGATCAACGAAAAACACATCTTTCTAGCATTAAAACGCATTAAAGTATGCTCTAAACCCTACAAACGATAAATGAGATCATAGGAAGAGTCTCTTACCTAATTGCAGCCAAAAACCAAATTCAAAAGCCTCTGAAAACCTGCTGCACTTCCCACCAACTGATATCCAAACGTTGCCCTTCTCACAACGATTCCAAATCTCTCGTCTGATCTGAAAACGATCAAGAAACGCTTCAGATATTGTGACAACTCTCTTGCTCTTTCTTCTCTTCCAAATTTGCGCAGAGAAGAGGTGTGGAAACTGATTTTCTGATTAGTGTGTAGGTTATGGGATTAATGTGTGTTATTTTCCTTAAATACCAATTTCCATAAAATCCCTTTTTCCTTAATTACCCTTTAATTACCAAAAATCAGAGTTTCCCTCTAATTAAATACACATAATTTCGAAAATTACATATATATAATTAACACAATACTTAACTCCAATAAAAGAAAAGAAATAATAATATTCCGTTTTCGCAAAATGACACGTCTGCCCTTTCCCGAAAATCGGAATATTACAACAAATGCTATATTTTTAATATTTTTTTGTGGGAAGTGATACGGTTACTTTTTCAAATCTACATTATTTTTAGACCATCATCACCTCACAACATACTTTTCAATTGTAAAAAAATTAAAATAAAAAAATGTGAAACATTCACAACCATAAGATTTTGTTGGATGTAAAAATTGTGTAGACTTAAGGGAGTAACTCTATCATTTCCCATTTCTTGTTCTTTTATCCATATTCTGGTTCTTTTTTCTTTTTTCCTTCCAAATAACTCTTAATTCTTTTTAACATGTTCCTCCTTTTTTTATTAAAAAAAACATGTTTCTCTTTTTAATATAAATTTATCTTCTAATATATTGTCTCTTTTCTAAATTATTTTTTTTCATTTCATTTATTTCAATCTTTTTGGATTTTTAGCAAATTGAACACATTTAAGATTTCCGAAAGTAATTTCATGATAAAATTAATAGTTAAATGTTAAAAAGGACAGAATAAAGATGATATCTAGCATTTAATCCAGTGGAATTGTTTTTGTGTCATTAAGGACAAATTAACATTCTACTGTACCATTATGTCCCTCCCAGAATTAACGCGCTTTATAACCGTATATCTATTTGTTCGACAAATTTGCATATTCTTCATCCATCTACTTTCATCGATCTGTTTCTCCCCTTTAAAAAAAACCATATGTTTCATCTGCATATTCATTTAACCAATTTCCATCTAATTTCATCAGCTTTCCTATTAGTAGCAATATAGGCACAAACAGATGAAGCCCGTGTTATGTCATTCAAATCTGATACAATGGAACAAGGAATAAGATCAGTGGATGCCTTGAAAACGCAATTCCGTAAAGGATTAGTGGAATAGCAATTTTGTAAACAAATCACTAGATCGGTCGCTTCATCACCATGTTATTAGTAATTCATTTGCAAATTCCCAGTGAAGTGGATTACGATAGCGTTTCGGGTCAGATACACAACTACTTGGGTAGAGGAATCCATAAACAATGTGGATTACATTAGTGGATTTGTGTGACTTTGTTCTCATATAGTGGATTACCATAGTGAATCTCAATTCCATGTACAATTTAATTAATTAGTGGATCGTTCCCTTTCTTCTCGATGTTCTTGGTAGTTCATCTGCAAATTTTGGACGAGGGGTGTTTTAGTCTATTAAATATGCATTTTGTCCTAATCGACATATTTTTACCACCTATGTCCTTTTTGTCGGTTTTACTAATTATTTTGTCCTTTCGCCCTACTATCCCTAAAATTTAATGACATTGAAACCCATCAAAAACATTAATTAGATACAGTACTCTTACTACAGACATCACTTAAAGAAAAAAGCAATAGAAACTTAATTGGTAACAATCAAAAATGTTTTAGAAATGATAGAGTTACTTTCTCAAGTCTATACCATTTTTATACCCAACTTATTCTTGTGGTTGTTATTTTTTCAAATTTTGTAATTATTTTTACAAATGAATAACATATGGTGAGATGACGTTGATGTAAAAATGATGTAGATTTGAGGGAGTAACCTTATCACTTCCCCTTATAGAAAACAAAAGAAATTTTATACCTCATTTATTAGATTGAACGGGAGAAAACCAAAAAAAGATAAAAAAAAAGATTAAAAAAACAAAAACAGACAGAAAAGAAAAGTAGTGGAGTATATAATAAGTAGCTATTGTATTAATTATTATTGGGTAAGTAAGCTTCTAATCAAAGCAGCTTGGGTGGTGTCTGAATTTTCCAACAAATCGGACAGACGCTCACTCAGACCATCAACTTCCCTGTTCAAGCTTCTTATGTAGTTGCATGTCTCTTGAAGCACCCGAGCTGCTGATACCTGCTCGATCAAGTCATTCATCAAATATGTTATCATCATGCATATATATATATATATTAAGCTACACAGCTGCAGGATGTGATCGACCTAATGCATATATTAAGCTACACAGCTGCATGATGTGATCGACCTAATGCATATATATATATATATATATATATATATAATTTTATAGTTTGTATGAACATATTATTTTCGTAAAAGTTTGTAATATTAATTAACTGATTACCAAGTCATGATCGAGACAAGGTTCTCAAGAAAGGAGAACACTTGGTTAAGTTTGAATGTTCCAACAAAATTGAAAATTGAAAAAATAGAATGAATGCGGACAAGCTAGCTGTAATTAAGTGTCAAAATCATGAATTAAGTGGCCAAGGCCGGAGATTAAGTGTTCGTCAGGCCGGAGATTAAGTGTTCGTCGTTGTTGTTGTTGTTGTTGTTGTTGTTGTACGTATTATAGTAGTAGCAATTTAAAAAAAAAAAACAGTACGTAGATAGATGGTAAACTTAGATTCGAAGGCCGGGATACTTTGACCGTATTATTGACGGCATCTTTCAGACCCTGCTGCCGGACCGACCGGACCATTATTTCCGGCATACCGGTAGAGAAGTTCAAAATGTGAATTCAATAATAAATCACGGTACGTACGACTGATTCAGTTCAGTGACACTTCATCGATCATTTAATTGTGTGATTTCATCTCATGTGATCGATCAATTAATGGTAATTAATAAAAAGCAAGGTAGCTAGCTAGAAAAAAGAGAGGAAGTAGTAGCTAGTATATATGTACATACGTACGTACCTTGTCGGAGGAGCATCTATCACGAAGGTCACGAGGAAGAATCTGGTGCAGCTTGGAAACAAGGTCATTCAGCTCATCTTCACTGATCCTTGAACCTGAACCTGCACCTGCACCTGCACCTGGTGTGTTGTTTCTGGACCTCGACCTTCTACTCGACATATCGATCCCAGATCTTTTATTTAATTATATAAATATAATTCAACAGTTTAGATCAACAAACAATAATCTAAACTTGGGATCTGTTAAATAACCACTGTAAACATACCCGATTATATATGGGATGATTTGTGCTTGCTAGCTAGAGAAACAAATATATATATATATAAACCCTCCCAAGTTTCTAAAGAAAAGAATTATGGCTGGTGCTAGGTAGTAGGTACCCGGCCAGCTTTAATTTTGTATATATATATATATATATATATATATATATATGTCTAGAACTAGAAGAGAAGGCAATTAATGGGAAGAGATCTAGCTAGAGCTACGTATAAGATCAGATATTAAGGATATATATGCAGCATAATTAAGAAGAAGAGAAGAGAAAGAATTAGCAGAGTGTAACAACACACTACTTTTGTATTTAAAGATGACAATTGCTAGTTGCTGCATGGGACACTGTGGGTTTCGATTGTCTTTAAATAAGGGCCGTGCCGCCTGTACTACCTACCGGAGATATCCAATTAATTTAATAGAAAAATTCCATCTGCACTACACAATAGGTGCTACATATTCCCATCCCATCCGTTCTAAAATATTTGAGTCAGTTGATAAAAAAAAGTTTATTAAAAAAATAATTTAATGCTATGATTTTTCAGATGGAATGATTAAATAATTCAAATAATGCAGTCTTTTTTTTTTAACTTCTAACCCCTATTAAATAAGGGTAAGTAGGAAATTAGCAATAAATGTTGCTTTGAAAAATGTTCTGCCTCAATTATTATGAAACGGATGGAGTATTATCTAGCCCTTAATAAAAGTGTAGAGTTATTGATTAAATGTGTCTTATCAATAATCAATTACTCCCTCCGTTCAATAATAACTGATGCAGTTGTCAAAATTATTTGTTCCATTTTATATGAGGCAGTTACATTTCCAATGCGGTATTTATTGTATTTTTCCTTGCCTTACCCTTATTTATTACAACATAAGAGATAAAAAACAAGGCTACATTAATTATACTCAAGGGCTTTTTAGTCATTTCATTCTTAAAGTTAATGCATTAATTTACATCATTAATATGCGTAATTTTGGCAACTGCCTCCGATAAATTGGAACGGAGGGAGTAATAAAATTGTATAGTAAATGTGTAGTAAAGATATTGTGTGGTGAATGTATCACCACCCAATTTAATATACTACTCCATCTCCTCGAGGTACAGTTTACCTCTTAATTACCACTCTACATATCTGCCTTCTCTTTTTCCTTTTTTTCTTTTTTAATTTTGTTACTAAAAATATCCTTGTTCCCCCTCCTTTCTAATTTAACTGACAGAGTTTCACAAAAACACACTGATTAGGGAATGCTTAAATAACTTTTACATACATGATACATTAAAATGACTAAAAACAAAACCCTTAACTATAGTATATCAAGTGTTTCCACTAATAGATATCAAGTGTTCATTGTATTCTCACCCGTTAGTATGTCAAGTTGGTAAATCATCACGAATTAGTCTTAAGTGATCTATCGAGTACAATTGATCTAACTGATGTGGTATAAATATTACAATCGGATAATCGTGTAATTCTAATTAGGAAAACAACGTAAGAACAAGTACTTTGTATATAATTTTGGACTGAACTCCTCTAGAGAGCTGCCTACGTATCCAATTTAGGTAATAAATTGGAATCAAGTCCCCCTCGTAGTTCAGGGTGTTCTTATATAGTAGTAGATCGTGATCTTCATCCTTGCGTGATGGGAGGTTATCACCGGTTATTTTCTGTACATTACTGGTTGTGGGGTCTACCCATGTCTACAAGCAGTTGAACTGATATTGACTCAGTCTTCGTTGTACCCAACCGAATATTCTGCCCAGAGATTCTTCTGCGCAGCCAATCGTTCTTTCTGGGGACACTTTTGCGCGTCGCATGATGGAGTCTGCTCCCATCGATCGCTCAGTCGGCAGACTTATGGTCCTGCCTTGCCAATCCATTGTCCTGACTGTCTATCTTGGGGTCTGGCCCAATTATGGATAACCCGGCCCAATGGGCCCACCTATCATCATAAGTCCCCCCAGACTAGGGTGGACTGCTTCACAGCCGCCTTAGTCTGAAACGCTTTAACTTCTGTTTTTAATATATCATGAAACGAGGCCAAGTCACACCTGGTCATTATTATAACTGTGAATTGAACCATTGTGTCGTATCCACTTCTTGTCATATAATCGCCCCTCTTGTCAATCAGCACCACTATATCAAACCTTTGGAATCGCAATTCGTCAATTACAAGTAAGTCTCCTTTCTGTGTTATTCTTCTACTTCTTTACATCTTTATTTCGTTCATGAGTCTAAGAGCCAATACAACCTCCAGTGATTCTGTAGAAAAGTTGTTCGAATCGCCAGAAAAAACCTCGATTGCCTTAGAAAGTGAGGAAGTGAGTTCTTCTAATCCCATTTCTAATCCTGAAACTGTGGCAAATATCAATCATCCGTCTTCTTCGATTGACTTGAGAAATACCTCCACTTTTGGGGATAATCCTCTGTGTCTTTTGCCTTCTCACCTTCTTCCCCCAGGGATCTTTACTCCTACTTCCATTGTTAATCAATATCCAGAAGATCACACAGCCTTTTTAAGCACTTTAAAGAGAGAGATAAATCGATTTGATAAAACCAAGGCAATAATGGCTTGCCATGGTATCACTAGTAAGATGACCAAGACTGAGATGGCCAGTTTATTGAAAACCTATAAGATTCGTACTGAGCCTTTTGAAGTCCTGCACCCCAAGTCCACTGAGTATGCTTACAATCCCCCAGCAGGTTTCTGCACAGTATACGCTGATCAGCTTCATAGTGGGTTAAGATTCCCTCTCCCTCCTGGGTATATTGAGGTGATGAAGTATTATAAGTTGGGGGTTGGTCAAATACACCCAAACAGTGTCAAATTCCTGGTAGGTTTTATGATTTGGTGTCGCCTGAACACCACACCCTTCTCTGTGAAGTTATTTAGGAACTTTTATCAGTGTAAATTGACACAAGGTAGGGGAGGATGGTACCACTTCTGTCGTAGATCTGGTAAATTAAGCCATATTATTCCTCTCTCTGGCAAAGACAAAACTAGGAAAAAGTGGTCAGAGCGTTTCTTCTTTGTGAAGCACAATACTGAGGCGAATCTTGGTCGTTGGAACACCTCTTCCATGAAAGACAAATTGGAAGACTTTATTGATGCTACCCACGCTGAGTATCTGGCCAGCAACAAGATCTCTCTGACCTTAGACTTTATAAGTTCTGCTCTGATAAATGCTGCACAGCTTCACACTGCCGGTCCTGTTGGTTATGTGGAGTTCTCCAAAGAACAGTATAGAAAATGTATGTTTGTACTTGTTTTCTGCTTTGTTTTTGAATATATTTTGATTATTCTTCATCCTTATAGTGGCCAACGTAGATGATTTGCTTAACATTGACATTGATGATGAGGAGGAGACAGAACAGATGGCAGAAGACTCTGAACGGACCTTGTCCGTTATTCTAGAAGGTGGTGAAATATCTGGTCAGCAAGAGGATACAAAGATAGGCACTGGCTCTGGCGCTGCTGTACATGAAACAATCCCCACTGCTAATCCTTCTGACCAGAACATTCTGAGCTCAGTTAACCCTGTGGATCTGACTATTGAAGAAGATCTCCCCAGTGGTCAAACTACTGGTTTGAATGCGGTTCCCCTCAAGACCGTTTCCCAAAGATAGAAAAAGAGGCACAGGTCCACCTCCTCCGGCAGTTCTGCAAGTGATTCTTCCTTCAACTTTGAGGACATGTCTGCTGATGACTTTGCCGATTCTGTAAGTGGTTTTTTTTTGTAAATCTTTCATTTTTCCTTTAATTTTTGTCTTCTAAGATTTTTTATTTTCATAGTGCTACCGCCTAGGTAAAGCGTTGCATAAGAAAACCGCTAGCATGGCTAAGGACATTTCTGCCCTGCAACAAAAAGTGGTTCACTTGGACGAGGTCAATGCTAAGGTGGCCAGTTTGAAAGAATCCAACCTTGCTGCTCGTCTGGAGATTGAGAAATTGAAATCTGATCTTGCCAAAGCTGAGGGTTTCATATTCACCCAGGAAGAGCAGTTGAAATTGAGAGATCAACGGCTGGAGAAAATGAATGAGGAGCACCCGCAACATCTTGCCACAATAAAGAAGATGAAGGCCGACTTTGATGAAACTTTGAGGTAGATGGAGGAAGTTCCTGCTCAGAACGTTGTCCAGAAAGTTGTTGCCGGGTATAAGTCTTCTCCTCAAACTTATGAGGAAATTCAGATTATTCTAGCTCCGGCGCTGCGCAGAGGATACACACTTGGTGTTGATGAGGCCAAACCTGCTGACTTGGTGATTAACACTCTGCCTAATCACAGGTTGTATGATAAGAAAGCGGGCGAAATCTTCACGAAGCGATATGACGAGTACAAGAGTGGGGAAGACATAATTAGCAAGTATGCTAAAAAGAAATCTGCTCAGCCCTCAGAGAAGTCTGCTCAGCCCTCAGAGAAATCTGCTCAGCCCTCAGCTCCCCCTGCCTCTTAATTTACATGTTTTCTTGAAAACTTTGAATTTTGCTGCACTGTGCAGCTTTTGATGTAATAACTTTATCTCTTATTTGTTGTTGACGATACTTTGATCATTTAAACCTTTGGAGTTGCACCTTTTAATTTATGCCTTTGAATTTGATATTCTCTGGGTTCAGCTTTACCTTCTTGTTGCGCTGCAAAGAAGTTAGGATTGTTTATCCTTAGCTTCTTAATCCTTATCTTCTGCACAGAATTCACTTAATGCATAGACCATTACTGTTTTCTGCCCAGGACATTCTTGCTCTGCAAGTTCGATTTTTGTATTCTTTAATTGTGTGCTCTGCACAGGATTTTCTTGCGTGCAAGTTTAAAACTTGTGTGTTTTTTATTTGGGTCCTCTGCCCAGAATGCTCCCGCATTGCAAGTTTGGCATTCATACATTTTAATTATGTGCTCTGCACAGCATTTTCTTACGCTGCAAGTTTAACACTTGTGTTTTTTATGTGGGTCCTCTGCCCAGAATGCCCTCGCACTGCAAGTTTGGCATTTTTATATTTTTAATTGTGTGCTCTGCACTGAATTTTCTTGCGCTGCAAGTTTAACACTTGAGTGTTTTGTTAATTGGGTCCTCTGCCCAGAATCACTTTGTGCTGCAGGTTTACTGATAATTAAAACATCTTGTCTTTAATTCCTTGTTCCAGCACAAATTAATATATTCACATGCATAATTACAAATTTAAAGCTAAAAGGAAAAAAGGATAATTTCCAATGTAATTATCTTAAGGAAAATATTTCCTTAAATGAATAGCATTCCAGCTTCTAGGAATTGTTTTTCCAGAAGCATTAGCTAGTTGATAGGATCCTTTTCCATGTACTTTGATAATTTTATAAGGACCTTCCCAATTTGGGTCTAGCTTTCCAGTGGGACCTTGCTTGCTAGCATCATTTCGTCTCAGAACTAAATCGCCTTTTTTAAAATACGTACCTCTAACTTTGGAGTTGTAGTATTGGGCAATTCTCTGCTTGTACTTGGCCATCTGTATCAGTGCAACATCGCGTTTATGTTCCAGCTCGTCCTTGACATGCAACATGTCTACCTCCTGTGTTTCTGGACAGTATAATTCTGTCCTGGGAGATTTGTGTCCAATCTCTGCTGGTATCACCGCTTCGGATCCGTACGCCAAAGAGTATGGAGTTTCTTGTGTAGCGGCATTCGGTGTAGTCCTGTATGCCCATAAGATATTTGGGAGATGGTCTACCCAATGAGATCCCTCTTGTTCCAATATTTTCTTCAGTCCCTGTTTTATTTGCCTATTTGTCTGCTCTACCTGCCCATTGGCTTGAGGATAGGCCACTGATGTAAAGTGTTGGGAGATTCCTAGGTTGGTGCACCAGGCCTGCACTCCTTGATCTTCAAAATGTGTGCCATTATCAGAGATGAGAACTTTAGGGATTCCATACCTGCATAGAATATTTCACCATAGGAACTTCTGTATTTGGTTGGCTGTGATGGTGGTTGAAGGTTCAGCTTCTACCTACTTGGTGAAATAATCCACTGCCACCACTAGAAATTTGAAATTTCCCGGTGCTCGGGGTAGTGGACCCACTAAGTCTACTCCCCACTGATCAAAAGGCCATGGAGACACAATTGGTATCATCTCCTATACAGGATTATGTGATAAGTTACTATGCACCTGGCATGTCCTGCAAGTCCTGACCAGATTCTCTGCATCATCTTGCATTTCTGGCCAATAATACCCGTAAAGCCTATATTTCTCGGCCAGAGCTCTTGCTCCCAAATGATTTCCACAAATTCCTAGATGGATTTCTCTTAATACATAGTCTCCCTCATCTGGAGTAACGCATCTCAACCAAGGTGCTGCATAAGACTTTCTGTACAGAACATCGTTGAACAGATCATACCTGGCTGAGAGTCTTATCAGTTTTCTGGCGTGTATTTTATCCTCAGGAAGTCTTCCATCTCTCAAATACATAACAATTGGATCCATCCATGTTTCTGCCTGTGTTATTGGCTGTACTTCAATTTCATCACAACTCTTCTGCTTCAATTGCTCGACCAACACCTTTTTGTTGGATAAGAAATTCGATCCTAGCTTTGATAAAGCGTCTGCTCTGGTATTTTGGGCTCGAGTTATTTGTTCCACTTCTATCATTAAGAAATTTTGCAATTTCCTCTGTGCCACTGCAAGGTACTTTTCATTGGGCCTTCTTTTGCTTCATACTCTCCCTTGATATGATTTGTTACCAGTTGTGAGACTGTGTAGACTTTCAAATTTTGCACACCTAAATTTTGTGCTAGGTTTAATCCAGTTATCAAAGCTTCATATTCTGCCTCATTGTTAGTGGCTTGAAAGTCAAAATGAAGAGCGTATGGGAATTCTTCACCTTTTGGGCTAATGAGCAGGAGTCCTGCTCCTGCTCCTTCTTTGTTGGAGGCTCCATCCACGTAAAGCTACCACTGTTCAGTTTTGTTCTTCTCAGCCTTGTTCTGCTCAGCCTTTTGCTCTATAGCCAAGGCTTTTTCTTCTGCCAAGAAATCGGCTAACGCTTGGGCTTTAATTGCCGTTCTTGGTTTATATTCGATATCAAACCCTGCCAATTCAACTACCCATTTTGCTAACCTTCCAGACTTGTCTGGTTTATCCAAAATTTGCTTTAACGGTTGATTTGTCAACACAATTACCAGATGACTTTGGAAATATGGCCTTAGTTTCCTTGTGGCATGCACAAGGGCTAAGACCAATTTTTCCACCTCAGAATATCTAATCTCAGGTCCTTGTAGGGCTTTGCTTACAAAATATACTGGCCTTTGTATCATGCCATGTTGCTTTACTAACACATCACTTACTTCTTCATTGTAAAAAGACAAGTAAAGAAACAGTATCTCACCTTCCTGAGGAGGAGTTAGAGTTGGCAAGTGACTGATATGATCTTTTAACTCCTGGAAAGCCTGTTTACATTCTTCATTCCACTCAAACGGACTGGCCTTCCTGAGAATTTTGAAGAATGGCAATGACTTCTATGCAGATTTCGACAAGAATCGGTTTAGCGCTGCTAATCTTCCTGTTAATCGCTGAACTTCTTTGATATTCTTTGGTTCATGCATGGTCTTTAAAGCTTCTAATTTATTAGGGTTGGCCCTGATACCTTCTTTAGATATCATATAACCCAGAAATTTGCCTGATCTTACTCCAAAAGTGCACTTTTTTGGATTCAACTTCATTCCTGTTTGCCTTAAAACTTGACAAACCTCTGCTACATCTTTCAAATATTGGTCAAGATTCCTGCTCTTGATCAATATGTCATCTACATATACTTCCATTGATTTTCCAATCTATTGTTTGAAAATGGTATTGACTGCCCTCTGGTAGGTAGCCCCTGCATTCTTTAATCCGAAAGGCATAGACACATAGTAGTAGGAACCAAATTCAGTAAAAAAAAAGCAATTTTTACAGCATCTACAGGGTCCATCATAATCTGATGATATCCCTTATTAGCATCTAAGAAAGCAAAAAATTTCATAACCAACTGTAGAATCTACTAGCCTGTCAATTCTAAGGGAAGTATAACTATCTTTTGGACAAGCTTTATTTAGATCTGTGAAGTCCACACACATTCTCTAACTGCCATCTGGCTTTTTGACTAACACTGGGTTTGCTAGCCACTCTGGGTAGATAACTTCTTTAATCATGTTGGCCTGCAACAATTTTTCCACTTCTTGCTGGACAACCTGTATCCTTTCTGGTGCAAATGATCTTTTCTATTGCTTCACTGGTTTCCTAGTTGGGTCGATATTGAGCTTATGGACAGCCAACTCTGTTGACAGTCCAGGCATGTCACTTGTTTTCCATGCAAACACGTCCTTATAATCTTTCAAGATTCTGACCAGCATATGTTTCTGCTCAGCAAGTATCCATGATCCTATGCTAACTGTGGATTCAGAGTCCGATTCATCTAGCGTTATTGATTCCACAGGATCGTTGGATTGCCAGCTCTTTTCTTCATCTGGAACAAGATCTTCCATTGTTACTTGCTGTACCTTCATTTTTCCACTGATTGTGGCTGTATAGCAATTCTTGGCAGCATCCACATCGCCTTTAACTGTGGCTTCTCCTTCAAAAGTTGGGAATTTCATCTCATTATGTCTTTGGCGATACCACGCCCTCTTAGGTCAATCAATGCTGGTCTTCCCAGAATCACATTATAAGCTGATGGAGCTTTTACCACCACATAATTGACCATCAGAGTCCTGCTCTGTGGTCCTTTGCCAAAAGTTGTCAATAGCTTTAACATACCCACCGGATGTATGGGTGGCCCGGTAAATCCAAAAAGAGGAGTTGATACAGGAGTCAGCTCTGAGTCTGTTAGTTTCATTGCCTGAAATGCATTGTAATACAACACGTTTACTGCGCTGCCCGTGTCTACGCAGATTCTTCTGACCAGATTTTTTTGAATAACCGCTTCTATCACCAGTCCTTCGTTGCTTATGACAACTGGTAGCGCATCTCTTGGACCGTACTGAACGGTTCCCATTACTTTCTATTTTTTGGCTTCTCCATCCTTTTCTGCGCTGCCCTTTTTGTCTTCCTGAGCAGCCTTATTAACTCCTCCTGGTCCACCCATAATCGTGTTCACAGTGTTGATTGGGACGTTTTCTCTGTGCCTATCTGCATCCGGAGACGGATCTCTGTGTCTCCTCTGGTTGTACCTGTCATGGCTGTTATTCTGTTTTTTGAATTCTCTCCTTCCTCTGGGATTATCTCCCTGCGCTCGATCGATGCATTCATCGATCTTTCCTTCCATTGCTGCTGCGTCTATATCTCTGATCAGGTCCCTGCACTGTTCAGAGTCATGTCCGATATCTTTATGGTACTTGCACCACCTGGTGTGGTCTCTCTTCTCTCTTGGACCCCTTAATGGAGGAGGGGTCTTGGTGATTCCTTTCTTTTCCATAATCGCTAGAACTTGGTCACGAGACCTTATTCAGAGGAATAAGGTCTCTGTCCTGCAAAGCACCTTTTTTCCCTAACCTTTCAGAAATGGGGTTGGTTACCCTATCCCAAACAGATTTTCTCTTTTTGTCGGTCTTATCATCAGTCTTTCCTTTTTTAGAATCCCTATGGGACTCTTCCCTCTTGGCTCTGTTAGCCTCTTCTCCTTGGCAATGCCTGTATGCAATTTCCAGACATTCTTCCATTGTGCTCGGATTTTTGCTGCTCAGCTTTGCATGTAGGCGTCCTTCTCTGAGACCTGCCACGAAGGATGCTACTAAAAATTTATCATCCAGATCTGCTATCTGGGATGATTCTCCATTGAACCTCTTAATGAACTGCAACACCGTTTCATCACTTTTTTTTGTCTAATTGTCAGCAAGTACGTCCGGTTTCGCTGGAAAGGTCTTGCTGCAATGAATGCATGCATGAAATTTCTGGTCAGAGTTGGGAAATCTGGTATGGATCTAGGGTTCAGCTTGTTGAACCAATCTCTTGCCTTTCCTGTTAGAAGAGTTGCAAATGCCCTGCAATTCATCTCTTCTGGAGCATTGTACAAATTCATGTGCTGAATGTACTGATGCATATGATCATATGGATCTTTAGTTCCATCATATGCCTGGATCTTTGGGATCTTAAATCCGGGAGGACAGGGAAATGCATCAATGTCCTCAGTAAAAGGAGATACCAGCCTAAATTCATCTTGTTTAGGCTTAAGCATAGCGTCTAACTCTGCTTTGGCGTTATCACCACCTGGGTGAGTAACTACCACTTGTATGCTAGACTCTGCTTCCTGCTTTTCTCTTTTAGCAGTTTGCAGCGGAGTGTGTGCTTCAGATGCCTCATTATCTTGATTTCTCGCTTTTAAAACTGCCTCAAATATGGCTTTTATCTCTTCTGCTTTGAGATTTGCAAGATTTTCCACCAACATTCGTTTGACAGCGTCAGGGTTGCTTGTCTGCCCTTCTTCCATAACTTTCTTTCCGGTGTCTTGATTATTTCGATCTGGACTTTTCTCCCCCCAGGTTCTATTTTCTTTCTCTGGTTGAGTTTGCTGTTTTTTTGAGTTTCCCTGATTTCTTGCCATTTTTCTGTAATAATCACTCACTAATTAGAATCAAACCCTCCTTCTAGCACCAAATTATGTGGTATAAATATTACAATCGGGTAATCATGTAATTCTAATTAGGAAAACAACGTAAGAACAAGTACTTTGTATATAATTTTGGACTGAACTCCTCTAGAGAGCTGCCTACGTATCCAATTTAGGTAATAAACTGGAATCAAGTCCCCCTCGTAGTTCAGGGTGTTCCTTATATAGTAGTAGATCATGATCTTCTTCCTTGCGTGATGGGAGGTTATCACCGGTTATTTTCTGTACATTACTGGTTGTGGGGTCTACCCATGTCTACAAGCAGTTGAACTGATATTGACTCAGTCTTTGTTGTACCCAACCAACATTCGCGCCTGAGAGATTCTTCTCGCGCGCCCAATCGCTCTGCTGGGGACACTTCTGCGCGTCGCATGATGGAGTCCTGCTCCGCTGACTGTTCTGGTCAGCACTTATGGTCATGCCTTGCCAATCCATTGTCCTGACTGTCTATCTTGGGGTCTGGCCCAATTATGGATAACCCGGCCCAATGGTCCCACCTATCATCACTAACCACACACTCAAAATATGAAAATATTTATTTAGCTGAAGAATTTTTTCAAAACTATATCGTTTTTTGTTGATAATGCATGTCTAACAGTTGCTTGAGAGATTATTTAAGCTAGGATGGAAGTAGGAAAAACATGATACATACTGTTTTTGAGATGTAACTCAATCAAATATAGCAGAATGCACTTTTTAACAACTCCATCAATTGTTTCTAAAAAAAAAGGAAAAAACAACTCCATCAATTAAATTGAAACGGAAGGAGTAAATTGCGTCCTTACTTGTTTTTAATATTGACATTTTTGTACTTAACTATGAAGAAAAACTGAAAATACAGTATTGAATCGAACTTTTCTTATTATTTTTCTTAATTTTCAAAGGTTTACAATGCTGATCATTTATAAGAATCATAAACCCTAAACCCTATATTTCGAAAGTAATTAAAATAAAATAGGATAATCCTCTTTTGAATTTAAACATAACAAACTATCTTATCACTATATAAAAGATTGGGTGGCTTTCAAACTTTGATTACCAAAATACTCGGTTTAAACATGATCAAACACCTTCCTTATCTCTCCAATATCCACCTTATCTCTCCCTGATCATAATTCAAAAATAATTCGAGCCAATATCTGTTGATGTGCTGCTTTGCTGTTATTTTGGATAATTTTGCATGGCTGCATGCATGGCTCTTCAATACTCCGCCTCAAACGAGGCTGGGACTTGGGATCAGTCCGAGTTTGTCTCTGAGTAGTTTAAACACATACTTATGCAGTGACTTTGTGAAAATGTCAGCCAACTGGTCTTGTGCTGAGACATGTTTGGTGATCAAAAGCTTTCTAGCCCCTTGCTCTCTCACATAGTGATAATCTAGTTCAATATGCTTGCTTCTTGCATGAAAAACAGGATTGATAGTCATATATAGGGAGCTTAGGTTGTCACAAAGCAAAGTAGGAACTTGAGGTAAGGGAACATGAAGTTCTTTCAAAAGATAAGTGATCCAAGTGAGTTCAGCTGCTGTGTCTGCCATGGCTCTGTACTCTGCTTTTGTGCTTGACTTGGAGACTGTTGGTTGCTTTTTTGCACACCAGGAGATGAGGTTGGGACCTAGGAAAGTGCAGTAGCCTGTAACTGATCTCCTGGTTGTTGGACAGCCTGCCCAATCAGCATCTGAGAATGCATTGAGATTGAGGTGTGGTGTGGCCTTGAGGGAAATGCCTAGTTGCAAAGTGGATTTGACATATCTGAGGAGTCTTTGAACCTGTTGCATATGGAACTGATTGGGAGCGTGCATGAATTGGGACAGATAATTAACTGTAAAAATTATGTCTGGCCTGGTGAAAGTCAAGTACTGGAGTGCACCAATGATGCTTCTGTAAAATGTGGCATCTGCAGGAGGTGAGCTAAGAGGAACTAGAGGCTTTGTAGCCATTGGAGTGTTTGTTGGTTTGCAATATTGCATGGCTGCCCTTTGAATGATTGTTGTAGCATAGTGAGATTGATGTAAATGCATGCCTTATGATGTCTGTTGGGTCTGGACCCCCAAGAAGTGATGTATAGTGCCTAGATCCTTCATGGCAAACTCTATATGGAGTACTTTGATGAGTGAACTCAATAAATGAGAATTGGAACCTGTAACAAGCATATCATCCACATACAAAAGGAGCACTAGGGTGCTCTGATTAGCATGATAATAAAATAAAGAGGGATCAGATAAGCTACAATGAAAGCCATATGAAAGTAAGAAAGTACTAAATCTGTCAAACCAAGCCCTTAGGGCTTGTTTCAACCTATAAAGTGCTTTGCTTAGCTTGCAAACATGTCGAGGGAATTTAGGGTCACACATACCTGACGGCTGTTCCATGTATGGGGTTTCAGAAATGTTTCCATGTAAGAATGCATTTTTAACATCCAACTGTCTGACAGACCACTGTTTGGATAGAGAAATGGAAATAATGATCCTAATGGTTCTTGGTTTGACTACAGGAGAGTATGTTTCTACATAATCCAGACAATCTACTTGAGCATATCCTTTGGCAACTAACCTTGCCTTTAGTCTGTCTAGAGTCCCATTAGCTTTGAGTTTTGCCTTAAATACCCACTTGGAGCCTATGACATGCATATTTGGAGTTCTAAGGACCACATGCCATGTCTGATTGTCTGATAGGGCCTGCAGTTCATCTTGCATTGCTGCTTTCCATCCTTCATGTCTTATGGCACTTTTGACTGTTTTTTGTTCTATTAGGATGGTGGTATAAGAGGCAGTTAGGGCATATTCAGGGTTTGGCCTAAAGATGCCATGTTGGGCCCTAGTAGCTCTTGGAGAGAGAGGTTGAGATGTTGGGGCATTGTTTGAATCATTGGATGCAGCTGTGGGTGACATAGTCTGGACATCAGTGATTTGGTTGTCTGGAATGTTGGAGTCTGATGAAGTAGGGAAATCATCTGGAGTAGCTGGTGTAGATGAAGAGGATGATTGGGAGTGATCAGTGTAGTCTGTAGTGATAGTAAGGGATGTGGCTTGATCTGATAGGTCTATGGGTTGTTCAATTATGACATCTGGTATGTTGGACAGACTAGGCTCTTCTGTATTGGAAGTGGGGGAGATGACAGTTGAAGGTTGTTGAGGTGAGCCAAGAATCAAAGATGGTAAGAACATAAGGTCTGTTAATGGTATTCATGGTTTTATAGGGCAATAAGGTCTCATCAAATGTGACATGTCTGGAAATGTAAAAGTTTCTGGAAGGTGGATGAAAGAACTTATATCCTTTGTGTTGGTTGCTATAACCTACAAAAACACATGGTAGGGTTTTAGGATCAAACTTATGTTTTTTGGAATCCCAAGTGTAAGGATAATGATCGGGGTCAATCAGGTTATAATATACTTGACCACCATAAACCAATACTAGCAAGAGGACTAGGCCCATCGTAGTATATCTATAGTGAATCAAGGTCGATCCCACAGGGAACCAATTGTGGGTCATCTTATATACAAACAATTAATCACCCATGCCAAGGACACAAAGGCAGTCTATGACCAACATAAGACAAGAAAGGTAAAGACACGACTCGACACAACGTAATTAACCGCCCCAATTATAGTCTTTATCGTTTGGACCTAGATAATTTATATAATAAACTGAACTTATTAACTGTCAATCCGTTTGTATCTATCTTAGATTGGCTACGGAGTCATCCTTTTTAAATTGGACTTAGCACCGGTTAGGTTGCTAGATCACTGTGATATTGTTACGTGACTTCGCCTTTTAAGTGCCTCCATCTCATATAACTCACACGCTACTTAACTCTAAGGATGCCGATATTGACCGTACACCTCGTCTCAGAAACATTCCTATGGTTAGCGTATTTCCTAAGCGATTACTCAAGCTCTCGTCCAACTAGCAATTACCAAGTTATAGTCTCATGCTAATCTACGACGTATGTATAATCAAAGTGCTAGCAATCCCCAAATATAAACCTACCTGATAACGCTGAACGTCCGTGAAGAGCAATTCATAAGCCTACCTAAGAGTTTTATATTGGTATTTCCTTTTTACACATTTTAATTAAACTAAGCGAGTAACGTAGCCATAGCCATACCTACTGAGATAATAAATTCAACTAAGTTAACCTAACCATTAAGACATGGCGTAATTAACAAATGACAGGGGCTCGGTCGACCGAGTGAATAGGCTCGGTCGACCGAGTGAATAGGCTCGGTCGACCGAATGAATTTATTCGGTCACCCGAATCGATTTCGTCCCCAGATTACATCTTAGAATATATCTCTCAGCGTTTCATCATACGAGCAGTTTAAAACGATGAATTGCATGATATTCATATAAACTAACATAGATACGCATTAATTAAACAATGCAGATTCATGGATAGAAAATAAGTGGATGACGTAGGTTATGAGATCCTCATAGACAAGGTATCGCCACCTTCCCAACGTCATAGCCTAGATCTACATCATCTAGCTATGATTAACTAACTCAAACGATAAAGCATAATTGGGGAATTAATTACTGAAAATAAAAACAATAGAAAATTAAAGGCTTACATATTTGCAGCCATAATAAATCACGACTGACTACATTGTAACGTACCAAAGCTATGAATGTAATTGATAAAAGGTATAAGGTATTGTATGTATGTCTAAGGTGTGTGTTGGTGTGTTTTTACAAATTTCGTAGCTGCTGCTTATATAGAGGTTTTTGCCGACCTAGGAAGGATCTAGAAGATATACACGCGATTTCTGCCGGATAAACTTCAAGTGACCGAGCCGACTCTCTCGGTCGACCGAATGGATAGGCTCGGTCGACCGAGCCCTTTTTTACACGTGTTAAACGCGCGTCTCTTTCTCTCGACTTGTTCCCACCGCATTCTTCCGTCTTTGATCCGATTCCTCTGATTTATCTCTTGATTAATGCTCTGATTTTCTTCCTTATTATCTCGAGATTTACTGATTGAATGACATTTATCCTCTCGATTTGTTGTGATCTGCAAAATAAACATTTATAGCACAATAAATCGGCCTTTTAATAATAAAAATAAGAATACCCAATATCATATTAATAATCACTTAACATTAAATAATAAATATAAACGAGTGATTCAATATGAAATATACATTATTAATCTCGATTTAAGGTCAACGTTGATGACTTTTACGGGTATAATTTGACCGTCATCAGATAACACTTGCAACCAAAGATTCTGAGATTTGTATAGTCAGGATGTTTGTTATGCAGCAGATAGTATGGGGAGTCAGTTTTATTGGTGAGAGATGGAACCCTATTAAGTATATATACAACTGTGGAAAAAGCATCAACCCACAAAAATAAAGGAGTTCTGCTATGGAAAAGCATGGTTAGTCCTAGTTCTCTGATGGTTTTGTGCCTTCTTTCAACAGTGCCATTCTGTTGAGGTGTGTGAGGGCAAGTGATTAAGTGTGTGATGCCTTGTTTTAATAGGTGGTTTGTGAGGGGAGTGTTGACAAATTCTCCCCATCCATCTGAGTGAAACTGTTTTATAGATTTGTTAAACTGAGTTTGAGCATATTTTTCAAAATAAATAAAAACATTGAAGAAATCTGATTTGTGCTTTAAAGGAACAAGCCAAACATACTTGGAAAAATCATCAACAAAGTTAGCATAATAATGGAATTTGCCTATGGATTCAACAGGGGCAGGGCCCCAAAGATCACAATAGATCAATTCAAAAATGCTGGAAGAAACATGTTCAGAATGAGTAAAAGGAAGTTTTGAAAGTTTGCCTAACTGACAACTTTCACATAAATGCTCCTGCTTACTGGTGCCTAAAAAAATCAATGAATCCTTTATTCTTTAAAGCATGAACTGTGGGAAACTGAATATGGCCTAATCTCTGGTGCCAGACTTCAGTGGTGCATGACTTTTTGCTGTGTACTGCAAGGGCATGGTGATCACTTGGGAGAGCATATAGGTCCCCTCTACATCCTCCCTTCAGGAAGATCTGGTCTGTTTTGTTTGCCTTCAGAATGAAACCAACATTAATGAATAAGCAATGTGCATCATATTGTTTTGAAAGTTGCCTAACAGAAATTAGGTTTTTGGTCATATTAGGCACCAACAAAATATCTGTGATGACTAAAATTTCATTTTTATAGGTGACATGAATATCTCCAGTGCCCTGTATGGGAAGTGCAGTTCCATTTCCAATAATTACATAAGCAGGACCTGAGTATGTGTGTAAGTTATGCAAAAGGTTAGAATTACCTGTCATGTGGTTTGTGGCACTGTGTCCATCACCACTCGAAGATCTGCAGAATCAGATTGTCCAATGTCAAGGCTAATAATGCTTGAGGAAGAATCTCCTCTTTTGCCTTTTTTGTTCCACCAACAGATTTTGGAGATATGCCCTTGAACTCCACAGAAGTCACATGTTTCAGCCTTGTATTGATCTCTTTCTGCTCTGGACATCCTTCTGAACACCTTCTTAGTCTGATCTGATGGTCCTGATGTCCCCTTTGATTGCTGTGCCTGAAACCCTCTACCTGCAGAATTGAACCTTGGTTGTGAATCACTCCTTTGTTGTGGCCTTTGTCCATAAAATGCCAGATGAGAGGTGTCTGAGTCTTTTGCAGCAAACCATGTCCTTCTCTGATCCAAGTTCTGTAGATGACCTACTAGTTCTTCATAAGTTGGCTTGTGCATGAGCATGGTTGTTGTGAAGGTCTCATATTGAGGACCTAAAACTGTTTAACAAGAAGTAGACCTTCTCAGCATCTGGTATTGGCTTTCCAATGGCAGCCAAGCTATCACACAGGCCCTTAAAGTATTGGACATGATCATTGATGAATTTAGACTCATCTTTCCTCATGTAGGTTACTGTTGCTTCAGATTAAACTCTCTCTCTTGAGACTCTTGTGCATAGGCACGTTTGAGGTCATCCCACACAGCTTTTGCAGAGTCCAATCCAATCACTAAACTTAATGACTCTTCTGTTAGTGATCCAATCAACCATGCTCTTAATAATTTGTCTGCCTTCTTCCATTTAGTATATTCCGGATTTGTAGTTGGTGCAGCAGTGGCATCTGTGGTGGTTTGTGTCTGATTTGGGACAGGATCATCCCCAGTTAGATGTCCTAAGACATCTTGGCTGTCTGCAAATGCTAGGGCTTGTTCACGCCATAAGGGGTAATTTCCGGATGATAGTTTAAAAGATATGATACTGTTAACATTGATGGATGTAACAGACATGATGTGAGATATGGATTATGTGGTGATCAAGCACCAATGAGCTCTGATACCATGAAGAAAAACAGAAAATACAGTATTGAATCGAACTTTTCTTATTATTTTTCTTAATTTTCAAAGGTTTACAATGTTGAACATTTATAAGAATCATAATCCTTAAACCCTATATTTCGAAAGTAATTAAAATAAAATAGGATAATCCTCTTTTGAATTTAAACATAACAAACTATCTTATCACTATATAAAGGATTGTGTGGCTTTCAAACTCTTGATCACCAAAGCACTCGGTTTAAACATGATCAAACACCTTCCTTATCTCTCTAATATCCACCTTATCTCTCCCCGATCATAATTCAAAAATAATTCGAGCCAATATATGTTGATGTGCTACTTTGCTGTTATTTTGGATAATTTTGCATGGCTGCATGCATGGCTCTTCAATAAACTATATCTTTTTTTCTGCTATAATAATTTTAAAATACTTAACATATGACACAACGTGATTATGATTTTGTAAAAAAGAAAAACATTTCATACATCATATTCATTAAATTTCTAAAAATGTAACAAAAATCTATAGTTAAGTACAATATAGATGATACATTAGTAAAGAATAAACGATCAAAAAACATTATATGATGATATATACTTTTTCAACCAACGGTAATGTGATACATGACACATAAAGAAAGCATGTTATATGTTTCCATTAAGTGTGCTAAAAGTCAACAAAAATAAAAATAAAAATATAGTTAAGAGATAAAAATGTCAGTATAAAAGATATTGGGTAGCTTTGAGTAAATTAAGAAAAATATATGACTTCAATGTAAAAGAAGAAAAAAAAAAAGTAGTATACTTAATTAATTAAGGAAGAAAATAAAGGTGATATGAGTCAAAGGTTCACAACAAGAAGACGGAGGGCTCATCGTTTCCCCAGGCAGACAGGCTTACCATGCAATTTCTCTTTATCAGAATTACTACTACCAAAACAACGTACACTTACGTCGACAGATCGACTATATATCTGGGGAATCGGGGATCTTCTTTTTTATTTATTGGTGCATTGAGGTCACTGTTCAGCGTTTTTTCCGGATATTTTTAATATTTATTAGCTTATCTTCTTCCCTCACACCCACAAGTCATCGACCACACCTGTTTTTTTTTTTTTTGTTTTTTTTTTGTTTTTTGGGTGGAAACAACATTTGCAGAACAAGCTGTATCATACCGTTTCATTCTTAATTGAAACTACATGTATATGGTGCTAAAGAAAATTAACCAAAGTAATCTTCTTTTAAAGTTATAATCTCACTTTTGTTTATTACTGTTCTGCACTTCTGATCTGTCACATTAATTAATTACAAGGGAATAAGTTAGAATTTTATTGTGTCAAATTAATTAAGTTCCTTTAGCTAAGTCAGTTCTACCACGATTTTAAACAAATGGTGATATTATAGTGACTCTCTCAAGCTAGCAAATATTTTCTGGAGATTTTCAAGAGAAAACGTCTGTAAGAACATTACATTACATTACAAGATAATAAAACAAAAAGGTCAAGGAATTAGCTTCCATAAGGAAAGGTCAAGGATAACTAAACGAATAAAACAAGCTTGTTATTTTTATATATGAAATTTGAAAACAGTAATGTCTATCTTAATCTCGCCTTTAATTTGTACCTCATTTTTTTATAACTATATGATATATCCTACGATAATTATTTCATTTACGACATATAATCAGTAAACAATTTGAGGAAATGAATCATTACATGATGATTAATGTACTAAGTTGAATGTGTTGTTGTAATCATCATGTTGACAATGGCATATTCAATATATATATATATATATATATATATATATATATATATATATATATATATATATATATATATAGAAATGAGTTAATATATCATACCTATTGATCCACGCTATCAGACATACTATTAAAATAGTGCATCCGATCACTATTTTAGTGCAGACCTGCTATTATTGTTTGAGTCTTGCACTAGCTTAATGAAGCGGGGAAATCTGCTTATTAGGTAATACTTAAAACCTGCTGTAAACATAACTCCTCAATTTGTAGTTGCAGACTGAAACAATAATTGGGTGTGCACTAAAATAGTGATCGATGCACTATTTTAGTAGTGTATGTAAGTAGTAGATATAGCATGGATAAGTAACTCCTATATATATATATATATATATATATATATATATATATATATATATATATATATATATATATATATATATATATTCGACATTTTTACCCCCTTTAATTAGAGGAATGCTAGCGGTTTGCCACATATATACTCGGTATTCATGCATTCAATTTAAGCCTATGAAAAGTCTAGGAAAATTGGTTTAAATATAGATGCTGAGCTTAATTAATTAATTATTGAATTCATTATACCTGAAATATACTCCTTCAGTTCCAAAATTTCTAAAGCAGTACTCAAAATCTCGCTTATTTAGAATGTGATTTAATGCTATGACTTTAAAGAAGCAATGACTAAAAATATCTATAATACAATTAATGCAGTTTTCTTTTTAACTTCTTACCTAGTATTAAATAAAGATAAAATAGGAAAATTAACAATAAATGTTGTTTTGAAAAATATTTTGCCTCAGTTATTTAGAACTGAGAGAGTATATAGCAGCAAGACACAAGTTATGAGACATTACAAATATGATCATCACCGATTATCATATATGACTATGTGGAATTAATTCCTTGAGAGATGGTGTGGGACAACTCAAGGATCCTTTGATATGGTCCTGGTCAGTGGCGGATTCAGAAATTATATTCGCTGGGGTCCGTAAAAATTTTACATATTAAATAATTTTTTTACGAGATCTGAAATATTTTTCTATAAATAAAATGTAGAGTATTTTCATTTATAGCAGGGTCCGCAGATCTCGTTTACTTCAAATGTGCATCCGCACCGGTCCTGGTGTGAAAGCATGTTCCTCAAGAATGGTATAATTAATGTAAATTCTCATATTGAAAAATGTACGATAAACATATACCGACATATAAAACTAAGACATAATTGACCTAATAATATTACTTAAAGTAAAAACTAATGAAGTATAAGATTGAGACATAATTAATTTGATATATATCTTTGTTAAAACATTTTTGGCCAAGCTAGCATAATTAGCTTAATAGTTATTTGATCGATTATATACGACAACTCAAATAGCATTGTTACGCCTGAGTTCCGGGACGGTATATCATTATTATTATTATATGCCTATACCGCTTTTATATGGAAGGTTTGTATTGCATCGAAGAGCGGAAAATAAAATAAGTGTCTGCGATCATAGTTTGACTATACTAGCAAGCATCTTTTTAATAGCTCGATTAATGAGGTTTCCACCTGATATTATCTGGATTTGTTTTTAAAAAGGAGTACTACTTTAGTTTGAATATTCTAATTTATTCACTTTTAAAGGAGTACGGTTGATCAGAATCATTAGCAAATTTAACATGGCGTCATGTGGCTACCTAATACTTCCTTCATTTTTTTTTTAATATGTTACATTTCAGAATTTCTTTCGCTTTTATTTATCTATCGTTTTAAATATTTAATGCATAATTTGTTATTTTTTTCCTTCTTTATCAATAAAGTATCGACCTCTCGGATAAAAGAAATATTTTCAGTACTAAAAACTTCTTTACCAATAAAGTATTTACATCTCAAATAAAAAAAATACTTTCAATACTATATTTTAGACATATTAATTAGTTTATTAATCTGTGTGATTCTTTCTCTGCGACATATAAAAAAAAAACGGAGGGAGCAGTAATAATCTCAGCCAATGAATGGCCTTCATTCCTTATTTTTAAATTTTTGTTTTATAGTGCTGGACGTGCTTTTTCATTCTAAAGGAAAAATAAAATCACAAGCTAACTCTAAAGTCTAAACTATATCAATCTATATTTAATTTCCCCAACGTTTCATTCAAAAAATCTAATACGCACTTATATATGTTTAATAAGTCAGGAGATAGAATCTGAAACTAGCTATATAAATATACATATGGAGTAGCGTTTTGAGACAATTCGGTTTCGGGTTCAAGTAATAGCCTTAACTGATCAATCACTGTTCTTAGATATATCAATAAAACGGTGTAGTTTTAAGAAAGTAAAAAAAATCCACGACTAGATCAATTTTACAATTTAGATGTGTGGTTAAATCACTTGTATTTGAGATATCATTTAATTAAGGCTATTACTTGAAAGAATCCCGCCAGCTACAATTTCGGACACAAGACTTCTTTATTGTTAATGAGTTTGAAGTTTCCTAGAAATATATATTTTTTTTTTGCAATTTAATTACCCTGCTCTTTTTTTTGTTTGCATTAGTAAAATGTAGGTTTTTTGCAGCTTATATTTTGAAATTTTGGAAAATGTAGTCAAAAAATATGTGTCTTGACATATACCTGTAGGATGCATAGATAGTTTGGCTAAACTTGAAGGACGGTCTAAAAAAAAGAACAAGTAAATGTTCCAAGGGAAGTATATGAGTTAAAGTCTAATTACTAATTAATTAATCACACTTAATTTGACCACATGACTAGCGGTTGTGGAATTAACGTATAAATATAGATAAGCTACATACGAATAGGTCTAATTAGGATCCAACTTAAAAGGTAGATAATGTCATGATTTATGCGATCGAAGAAAGTGCCTACTGTTCTGAAATAACTGAGACAGTTGTAAAAAAGATTTGTTTAAAATAATTGAGTCTGTTACATTTTCAATGCAACATTTATTGTGTTTTTTCTACATCTACCCTTTTTATTAAGGGGTGAGAGAATAAATACAACAGTAAATTAATTATTGACTAATGTTTTTTTAGTCATTTTGGAATTCAAATTAAAATATCAACTCACATATTTAATATGCGTGTTTTTGGCAATTTTCTTAGTTATTAAATACAACATTAAATTAATTATAGACTGATGTTTTTTTAGTCATTTTGACATTCAAATTAAAACATCAACTCACATCCTTAATATTTGTGTTTCTGACAACTGTTTTAGTTATTTCGGAACAGAGGGAGTACTGATAATAAAGTAATTTATGCCTACATATGCTGGATAATTATGTTTAAAGGAGGTAACTCTATGTGATAAAGTAGATTCATATCATAGTCTATCGATTTCAATGTGATATGAATTCTGTTTTTTATGTTTGCTCTTCTTATTTGGAAAGATAATTACGATGCGAAGTCGCCATTTTGATTTCAGCCAATCAATCGAGATATGTGTCACGTGTATATAAAATATAAAACTGTTTTATTTTATATATGCACGCTGACATATATCCAACAGTTGAAATCAATAAAACTCCCCACATCATAATTTCCCTATTTGAAAATTTAACCATAATGGAAGAAAACGGTAAAAGGCGGGAAAGAAGTTGAGAAGAAAACCTTCTCTTTGTTTTTCTCTATTTTTGTCTCAATCTACAACTCTTCTCCACTTTACATTTTATAGCCAACTAATTACATTTAGACAAAGGACAAAAGTACCCCAACTCCTCTTGCCTCGAGTGGTTCTCAGTTGCTCTCCACTAAGACCATCTCCAATGGTGCCAAGAGAAAAGGTTTTTAGTTTGACAAAAACCTTTGCAAAATGTTTTTGATTGTTGGAAAGGTTTTTTGTGTTAAAAGGTTTTTGCTTATAGGTTCATAAATATGAACCGGTTCATGTTACATTCTTTTGTTTTTTTTGCTTTTTTTTTTTTTGTGTGGTGTAGAAAAAAAGGTTTATGTGTAGTGGGTCCATGCTATAAGGTTTTTTAAAAGGTTTATGATTGTAGAAAAAAGGTTTATAAAGAAAAGGTTTATAATGTGATGATGTGGAAGAGATGATAAACCTTTTAAAAGGTTTATGACTGGTGATAGCCTAACATACTAAGTAACAATGGTGGGTTCAGAAAAATTGTTCAGCGGGATCTAAAAATGTTTTTTAGAGTAATAAAAAAATTTAACAGGGTCCATAAATTTATTCTATAGGTAAAACTTAACATTTTTTTTTGTTTTAGCGGAGTTCGTGGGCACCATTGTGGAAAGAGTACATCCGCTTCTGCTAAGTAATGTAACATACTAAGTAATCCAGAACAGGACCGGAAGAACCAAGTTCGTTATCATAACAGAAGCGGTGATTGATATCGTTCAATCGGACGAGAAAACTCAAGAACACAACACAAAGCAAAAAGGCTCAACAAGAGAAACTCTTATAATTTTATTGATAGAAAAAGATGTGTTAAATACAATGAGAGGTATCCTATTTATGGTGCAATAAAAAAACTAGAAGTCTTCTAGAATAATTTGGTCCCTAAGAATAATAACTCACATCCTAAGAAATAAAATATTTGATCTCTAATTTTCTTAATCAAGGAAATAAAATCAATCAAATTCTCATCAAATATTCCCCATTAATTATTCTCCTAAATAATTAAATAATATTTCTCATAATTCCTCATCACTAAGTATCTAATTAGCTAGTGTTAAACCACATTTCACCTTTAACAAGATATACGGTTTGATAATGATAATTATGAAGTTCATTTGCAAAGGTTCATCGTTGAGTTGAGATGATGACAATAATCATTCGTGATAAGTTTTTCGAGCGTCACAGTAATAAACTAATGTTTCCATATATATTAACAACTTGAGCAATTTATATGAGGCGGATGTGTGTTGTGTAAAGTGCATGTGTCGAAAGGTCTGATCAAAGGTTCAGTTTTTGAGACGAAACGTTACACTTTAAAGTGTAAAGTGGTCTTGAAGACAAAATTCAATGAAATCAAAATAATGTACATTTCAATTGAAATTTATCAGCACAATAAAAATTCACCCAAATACAACATTGTCCAAAACAGATGTTGAACTATCATCACTCCCAAAAGATTAAGTTGATGGGTAATGTTGATAATTAACATCTTATACACTTTAACATGTCTCTCAAGTGTGGGTCATCTCTCCCAACACTTGCACAATCTTAATCTTATAGACTTCAACACTCTTCCTCAAGTGTGGACTATCTCTCCCAACACTTGCACAATATATTTTCTCCGTTACTTTTTTTTTTAGGAAAACAACCAAATTTATTAAATCAAGTCCGCTAAAGAAGCGGCAATTACATCATGAGGAGGATGAACACCCCAAGAAATAGCGCCCTCCGCCGCAACTCCATGACGAGCGAGGAGGTGAGTCAGGACATTACCAGAACGCTTAAGAAAAGAAAATTTGCTGGACGCACAAGAAGCAGAAGCCAAAGCACATTCCTGAGCTAAATAACCATAGACGGAAAGGTCCTCCGACACACGAGAGAGTGCCTGGACACATGGTAAACAGTCACTCTCAACAATCACCGAGAGGAGACCAAGATGGCCTGCCTCCACTAATGCCGCAAGGATCGCACGCATTTCCAGCAACTCTGGTGTATCACCTGGCGCAATATGGAAGGAAAATGCCGCAACAATAGATCCCACCGAGTCTCGGAAAATCACTCCAACACCTGTGCCCGTAGCCGTCACCGATGCATCCGTATTACACTTGCAAACCCCCAAGGGTGGTGGGCTCCAAACTACTGGGTGAAGTACACTGTCTACCTCATGCTGAGAACCCGATACCACTTACGCATACTCCTCTGCCGCTGCTCTAGACATCGAGACAAGCCGCGAGAGATAAACGGTGCACTCTCAAAAACCGCACTGCAGTGTGCCTTCCATAAATACCACAAGGTCATACAAAACTCTGACACCTCCGCTACCGAAAATTGCAACACAAGATCCCCGAAGAACTCCTGAAACCCGGAAGACCGCAGAGCCAGCCAATCACTAAAGGACGATGCCCTCCAAATCGCCCTAGCATTGTCACAATCAAATAAAACGTGAAACATAGATTCCGGCTCTCGTCCACACGCTAGACACACCATTCCCAAGCTGCCGCCGCCACAGATTCTCCCCAATTGGCAGGCACCCCTGCAAGCATCTCCAAAGGAAGTGTTGTACTCGTGGCGGAGCAATGATCCGCTAGACATCTCGCCACACCCACACCCTATCTCCGTTACTATTTAACTGTCGCAGTTGCCAAAAATAAAAATTCATTTTCATCTGTTGTAGTTACATTTCCAAAGCATTATTTAATATATTTTTCTATATCTGCTCTTATTTATTAAGGGACGGAAGATTGAAACAATATTGCAGTAATTATATTCAAAGGGGTGTTGTTGTCAATTTGACATTAAGTCAAATAATTAACTTGTCTCCTTAATATGTGTGTTTTTATGACTGCGACAGTTAAATAGAAAATGAGTGCGTAATATCTTAAAGACTTCAACACCCCCTCAAGTGTGAGTTATCTTTCCCAATACTTGCATAATATATATGAGGAAAATAATGTTGACACCGGGGTTCGATCACATGACCTCGGGCTCCGATACCATGTTGAACTATTATCTCTCCCAAAAGATTAAGCTGATGGGGAGGATGATAATTAACATCTTATACACTTTAACACGCCCCCTCAAGTGTGGGTCATCTCTCCCTACAATTACACAATCTTAATCTTAAAGACTTCAACATGTTATGATAGATAGATATTTAATTTTGACACGTGATTGTAATTAAGTGGACATAAGGGGCGGTTTAGTCAATTGATACGAAGCTAGGGCATATGTTGTACACTATATATATGTTGATATTGAGATAATGAAAGACAGGTTTTAAACCGCAAATAATTATCATGGTATCAGAGCCATAAGAAAAAAGAAGGAAAACAAACGGGAAAAGACGTGAATATAAGGGGTGACTTCCTCCCCAGAACTCCATGGTTGATGAGAAGCTGCAGAACCAAGACCGGCTTCAATGGTCTCTACTCGGTTTGGATCAAGAGCACTCGGCAGACATGTGAAGGATGAGAAGGAAATGGTTATGGCGTTCAAAACGGAGCCACGTAGGAGGCCAAAATCCGACAATAACTGCGACAAAACCTGCAATATCGGGCTGCCGGCGGGAAAAGTTAATAAAATTGAAGGAGGAAAGATCAACCAACAGACCTAGGGTACTGTGACTCATCTACCCATGGCCGAACAGGCTGGTTTGGTCAATTTGACACCGACCCAATGGCAGGATATTGTGGATATTTTGAATCTCTCAAAAATACGCGGTGAGATATTGTGGATCCTCGACATCGGGGCGGCACACCATGTTACGGGCAATATGAATATGTTGAGTAATGCCACATAAATAGAACAATGCAATATCGGGTTGCCTGATAGCCGTACCTCAATTGCTACACATGAGGGAACGGTGAATTTATCGGAAAATTTGTCCCTTAATCACGTTCTATTTGTTCCACAATTAGATTGCATTTTGTTGTCTCTTATTCAACTTATGGATGAAAATAATTGTACGGTTCAGCTATTAAATTTTCTATGTGTGATACATGACCGAGTGACGAGGACACCGATTGGAGTGGGTGAGCGGGAGGACGGACTAATTCTTTCCAAGGAGTTCCATATTTGAAGGCTTTAGTAGTACGTGAGGATGTTTCTATGGAACTATGACACAAGAGGATGGGACATCCTTCGGAAAAGGTCCTCAAAAAATTTCCAAATTTAAGTTTTTATGGTGTTTTGAATAAAGATGGTTGTGATTCTTGCTTCCGTGTGAAACAGTCTCGTGATAGTTTTCCACCGAGCCAGAATAGAGCCAATCGAATATTTGAATTAGTGCATTGTGATTTTTGGAGGCCCTCTCACACACCCTCTTTATGTGAAGCCTCTTATTTTTTGAAAATTGTGGACAATTTCTCCCGTTCTATGTGGCTGTACAATAAAGTGGAAGTTGAATTTACCTTTTTAGAATTTATTGCTTTGGTTGGTTGATCATCAGTTCAATCAGAAAATATCTCGAGTGCGTGGTGATAATAGGACATAATTTAAGCGTTTGCTTACGTATTTTCGAGAGCATGGAATTACATTTAAAACTTCCTGTGTTGGGACGCCCCAACAGAATGGTCTTGTGGAGCGTAAACACCAACATATTTTGAATGTGGTGAGGGCCCTTCAGTTTGAATGTCACTTACATGTGCGGTTTTGGGGTGAGTGTGTTTTTGCGGCGTGCTATTTGATAAATCAGACACCATCGAGCGTCCTTGATTTTAAAACCCCATACGAAGTTTTATTTGGAAAAACACACAACCTAGATATTATTTGTGTCCTGGGATGCCTTTGTTATGCACATAATCAACATCATAAATGTGACAAATTTGAGAGTAGGAGTCGAAAATGCATTTTCCTTGGATATCCGTTTGCGAAAAGGGGTTGGACATTATTTGATCTAGACACTCATGAGATATTTGTGTCGCGGGACATACATTTTATTGAGCATGTCTTTCCTTTTCTTCGGAATATGATCTAACATCGGCCGAGGTGTATACCGAGGATTTTGATTACACATCGGCTGACCCTCTTTCGACTATAGATGATTCGGGCCCCCCTGATGTAGAACCGGCTGTTGGGGGTTCTAGTCCGGTAGTGGAACATGCCGAACCCACAGAAGGAGAGGGCATAGCCACGGATTTGGAAAATGATTTGGGCAAAGGCAAACAAGAAAAAGTTCCTAACACACCACTGCGGGATTACGTCACTCACTTGATTTTGGATAAAAAAAACCCGTCCCCTCCTTCATCTTCATCATCGGCTGCCTCAGGTACTCCTTATCCTCTTTCACATTTTATTGATTATGAGAGGTTTTCTAATACGCCAAAAGTCGATGGACTAAACCTAACCTTGAACGGCGCGGAAAAGTCGACGGACATTACCTAGGCTATACTGATCCTAACCGCGAGTGTACCGGGTCAAATTGTAGCTCTAGTCCGTGAGTCAGTCGTATTCCTCGGGAAAACATGGTAATTCTTTTAAGTGGGGTTAAACACCAAGAAGCTATTATTAACTCGATCTAAGTCGCAGCTTTATCATTTTCTGGGTTAGATTATGTTAGTAGTTAGATTGTTAGTAGTGCATAAAGTAAAATAAGTAAATAAATACTAATATATATATTTTTGGAATCTAGCCAATAATACGTTCTTCAATTACAATCTCTTTTAGTAGAAATAAATGAGATGATCTTCCTTTATTCAAGGTGTAAATTATATATGAATCGGTGTACTCTAAGCTGCATAAACTCCTCCTCACACGAGCGTATGAAATCATCATATGTCTATTGCATCAGTCCAAGGTCCACAACTGTTACGGTTTTTCTGAACAGGTCCCGAGTACAAATCTACCTTTAGATAAAAAGGAGTCAACGGTCAATTTTATTTAAAAGGCTCCGGTTGTCAAAGCCGGACGATTCAACTTTCCGGTTTAAGTTTCAATTAAACTGATGATTTAACATTATTACGATCTCGAGTACAAATGTCAATAAGATTCATCTTTTTAGGACAAATCTGCCCCCGGGTAGGAAACTGGGTTCCGTTGTCACGTTTTCACTCGGCCAATTTTACCCTCCGGTCTTTCAATTTTAACGTTTCATTAAGCGCAGAAAGAAAGAGATTCATCATAATTGATTTTAATCATTATTACCAGAGTCGATCATTCATTTTACCAAAAGATTAACAAATTCAGATTCATATCTTGGCTAGATATATTTTTAGTTTAATATCATATATAAATAGAAATAGAAATAATAAACATAACAATTTTAGAATATATTACCGGTTATGACTATCGAATCGGGGTCGTTTCCACCAGATCTAACATGCCAAAGCTTCGAAATCAACAATCTTCGATAATTATTCCGCCATTACAACGATACTATAACCATTTTATTTATATATGTGAAAAACATATATACATACATACGTAGACATATATATGTATATACTACCTAAAAAGAAAATTAAAAGAGAAACGAGATGAAAAGATCTAGATCTAGATCTATATATATATAGATAGATCTATCACATATATATTCATATATAGAATATATATATATACATGAGGAGTGTGTATATATATATATATATATATATATATATATATATATATATATATATATATATATATATATATATATATATATCATATATGTATATATATATATATGATCTTCACAACAAAAAAATAAAAAAGAAAGAAAGATGGACGAGAAGAACAGAGAAAAGAAAGGGGAAAGAAGGGGCAGAGCTCCCTGCTGCTGATGCTCTGTTTTTATAGGAGAAAAGGGGGGCCGGATCGATCCGGGAAAGGGCCGGATCGATCCGGTGGTGCTAATTCTAGATCCTTCTAAAATTTCTAAAATTCATATCTTGAGTTGTAGACCTCCAAAAATTATGATTCAAACGTCAAAATTAAGCTCTCGGAAAATTCTTCAACTTTCATGAAGGACACTTCTTCAGAAAACGCCTTTTTGATGAGTCATTTCATACTCCGAACGTTTTCGGGATTTTTCTCTAGTACAAATCAATTAGCCACTTGACCACCATTTGAGTTGTAGAAGTCCGATTGACTTGATTCAAAATCCATTGGAAAGCTTTCTTGAAGATATACAACTTTCATGAAGGAAACTTCTTCAGAAAATGTCGTTTTGATGAGCCATTCGTATGTCGAGTCTTTTACGGGATTTCTACTAATCCGAATTGATTAGTCAATTGACCATAACTTGAGTTGTAGACCTCCAATTGATGTAATTCAAAGTGCGTTGGAAAGCTTATGTGAAGATCTACAACTTTCATTAAGAAGTCATCCCCTGAAAATGCCTCTAACCTGGTTCAAATCTCTATCGAAAACAGGTTTTGGTTTTAAGTATGTAAGATAATTTGATCCATTTGAACTCGTAAGCTTGGCATCTTCTTCTAATCCTCTAAACACATCTTTTAGACTCAAAACATGTCGTTACGTGAAATCTTGGTCAATGTATAATCCTCGCAATGAACCACCCAAAATACCAAACGTAAATCCGACATTTACACTCCGGTTACTAAACCGGTACAAAACTAATAAAAACTTATAAAAATACGATAATTCATATAATAACTACTACTTATACATTTGAATAAAACTTAGTAATTTTGACTTGATTTGATACAATAATGCTCAAAATGGTATCAGAAATGGGGCGAAATATCGTAATAATGATCATAAATTTATCTCTCATCACAACCCCCTACTTAGCTTTTGGTCGTCCTCGATCAAAACAAGCGATAAAACAAAATGAATAAGAGATAAATTTATGAAGATAGAAGGTATAAGAAACAACCAGATGTTGCAACCGTTAGAATTACAACCAGGCTTTAACCTCAATATATATGTATAACAGAGTGTGTGTGTGATAAGCCTTTTCAATTTCCACTATCCTCTCTTGAATAAATCAAGCAAAACACACAAATATCCATTCAGATGTACCCTAATGACTTTCCTAGGTATAGTAGTATGAGCCTCACAAAGTTCTCCCGTGTACTTATTAGGATAATCCCTAAAGCATATCATTCAGTTTATACTGGGGATAGTCAGAAGATAACTAAGTTTTCAACCACGCTTAAAGTTTTTTTATTTATTTATTTATTTATTTATTTTTTTTTCTTTTGATGAACTTAATTTCACATGTGTAGCATATATGCTTCATTCCCAAAGAATAGGACGTTTCGTGATAACACCTACATAGCCGGACTACTATCATCATCAGCGATCGGGAGCTTTTAAACCTCATAGTGATATAGGACGTTTAAGTGATAACACCCTATCGCACTCAAATCATTGGTAGCTACAACCAACATATATATAGTTCATCTTAATTTGGTATTTTTCTTTTATTCCACTTAACTTATATCCTTTCTATCACATTCAAACCTTGAGATATTCACGATTACGCTCAAAAGTTAGGTACTAAGTTACTGTTATTATCTAGAATAACCACTAGGATACTGAATGGATACAGTTTAAAATTTTCGTTTCAATATCAAAGGCTTACGTGAAAGAATTCATGTTACACAAATATATTTGGAATTACAATGCACTTACGGTTCACATTGGTTATACACATCCAAATCGATCATTACATCTTCAAATCCATGAAATATATACCTTATACAGTTTATTTTAATCAACTAAATAATGCTCGAAAAAAATCGAAAACTAAGAGATTTATTGATACAAAATAAACATTAATGCCATTGCTAGACCAACGACTCCACTCCCCACTTACGAACTTACATTGTCCTCAATGTAAAGTGAGTGTAAATAAGTTGTTGGGAAAGCAATGGTGCACAAAAACAAGTCAAAACAAATACTCGGATGATAAAAAAGGGTGGGTGGGTGGGTCAAAGTTATGACCGTTGTGTGTGCAAATGAAATAAAAGTATGTGGAGTGTGACAGTGTAATGCAAAAGGGTAGATAAACACACCACATAAACTTTTATTGATTTAAAACACACAATATTCCACCGTAGTTGAACTAATACATGTCACACATTATTTTTGAAATTTAAACAGACTAGATCATGATATGAAATATGTGAAAAAATATTAACTCTGAGTCTTTTATACCCAGATCCTCAAGGGTTATTTCAAATCGTTCTAACAACCTAAGTCTAAGAAATGATGCATTTGAATTTTATCTTTGTTCTCCATCAGGATTTTCGGATAACCACCTAATCATTCCCTTTTTTAATGACATTCAAACATTCATCCTAAGACTTGGTGAAACAAAATGAAAATCAATCCGAAGTATTCGCAAAGTATCATCCAAAGTATGAGTAATTATTATATTTAACATTTTTACGGGTGCCTCCCGGTAGCGCTTTTAGTTAACGCCGTTTGCTCGACCAAAATGATAAGGATTAACTAATATAATATACTAAACAAAACGGGATACTTCTAACAATTACTCACAAAAGCACGTAACAATTAAGCACATAATCCACTAAAAATAAATGCTTAAGGAGTAAAAAGGAAGGATAGTACCCGTCATTGACTACATTTATAGTCTATAGCCAGACTTTATCGTGCTTTAGTTTTTAAGGCACTGGTGGTGGGTCATCCTCACGCACTGCATCCTTCTTCAATACTGGTTTCCAACATAGAGCAGACAATTTCCACCAATCCAAACGATTCTTGACCTTTTCCTTTAATTCTCGAGTTTTCGGTTTGCAAGCTTTCACATTATTGCTAAAGTCATCTTCTTCAATTACCTGCATGTTAGTACGATCCAAAACAAAAGAACACAAAGTGTCTACACAAGAACTAGATTCTAGTGTAGTGTGTGGATATTTCAATGAATTGTAAATGTTGAAGACAACGCTCTCATGATTAACTCCCAAACTAAACTCTCCCTTACAAACATCGATGAAAGGGATATTAATATTTAAGTGCCGAAAAGTGTCAAGAAAACATGCATACTTATTATCCAACTTCATCTTTTTCATTTCATTTCTCGGGGAATGGGGGAGTAATTCAAGATCAGTAGGGTTAGAATGAATACCTCCCTTACCTTTGTCGTTAGATGAAGATGGTAAAGCTTCCTTGAATGATTGTGCCTTTTGAAGACATTGTGTGTCATCATTCAGTACCTTTTTCTTCAAAATATGCACTGGACATGGTGTTGTCCTATCTGGTTGAACCGAGATGAATTTGGATTGAGCCGGATAAGGTTCGGTTTGAAATGGCCCTTTAGATTCCATATTCTTCTTATATTTACCATCTAAATCATCATCTACTTCATTATTCCCGAATTTTTCTAATCCATTACTTCCACAGATCCTTCCACTTCTGGTAATAACAGCATTTACCCCACTCAGATTTCTTTCGATATTACTTGGCAACTCTCCTGGAGGTTTACTGTTTTTACGTTCCTCTTCTCTACTCAAATGATATTCCAGATTCCTCAATGAAGCTTCTATAATTCTTATTCTGGTATCATGTCCACTCATAGATGTTTTCAACGTACTCATATCCTTAGTGACTATACCTATAGAAGTCATCATAATTTCCATATTTTGAGCTTGAGTTGACATCATACCCATCAGATTTTCGATTAATTTCTCCCATTTATCAACTCCTTCAGGTTGAGTTGAACTTTGGGTGACTGGTATGCTTTGAGTGGTATGTTGTGGATACGATCTAGGTAATGATTGTAGATTCTGATTCGTGGTATCTCCTTGATAACCTTGATATGGATTCTTATATTGAACTGGATACGGCGGTTGTCCTTGCTTACTAGGGGTTTCAGACCAACGAAAAGTAGGGTGATCTCTTCTAAAAGCATTAAACGAGTTTGAATACGCGTCGTTCAAATTCCTATGCTGTTTTAAAAAACTCACATTTTCCCTTGAATAGCCTTCTGGTTCTTCCATCCCTAATGACACATTATCATGATTTGAGTAGTCATTTGGTATGATATTTTCTGAGTTTACATTTTTACTGGCTAATAAGCCGTCAAATTTCCTACTCAAATTCTCCAAGTGTGCTAGAACTTCTGTATTCGATGTACTTTCTCCTGCAAAAGCTACTTTTCTTGTGCTAGAGCCGGTTTCCCACATACGATTATTTTTGGAAATCTTTTCAATAGCATCGTAAACTACTTGAGCTTCACTCAACATTAACGAACCACCACATACATGATCTACATCTGCACGTGAGTCTTTCCTTAATTTACGACAGAAAAGTTGGATTTGCATATCTAAGGAATAACCATGATCGGGACAAGCTCTTAATAATTTTTTAAATCTTTCCCAAGCATTCTCAAACGTTTCTTCAGATCCTTGTCTAAAGTTGGCAATTTCGACTATTAATTCCAATTTTCTACCAGGAGTAAAATATTGCTTTAAGAACTCGGATTGAATCTCCTCCCAACTAGTCAATGAATGATGTGGAAGTGACAAAAACCAATCTCGTGCTCTTCCTTTTAAAGAAAAAGGAAACATAGACATCCTCGTTAATTCATAATGAGCACCATGACTTTTGGCTGTATTACACAATTCTTCGAAAAGATAGAGGTGATGATGTGGATCCTCATCATCTTCTCCTAGAAATTGGGCTCTTGTGTCAATTAAACCAAAAAGATGAGATTTTATTTCGAAATTATTTGCTCCTTTATTGGGTAAACGAATTGGATTATTAATCTGGTACCTTCTTACGGTCTGATCACATATAGGTCTCGGGTTAGGCTGGTTTCGATTATTACGATTATGCTTATTCCGATTCTGATTATTTCTATTATTCTGATTCTGGTTATTAGGTTGAGGTAAATTCTGATTAAGGTTTTGGCCATACCCTTGAGCATGAGCAATCCCTTGTTCAGGTGTTTCACCAACGGTTTCGGCCATTTTCGTAACTCGATTTGACAATTCTTGTGGAATAGAAAATATCGAATAGAAAATAACACGAAATCGATAAAAAAACCACATTTTTTTTTCTCCTCGGTAATTACCGAATCCACTCGATATTTACCGAGTAGTTTTTTTTTTTTTTTTTCTCTCTCTCTCTAAATTACCGGCCACTCGGTATTTATCGAGTATTTTTATAAAAAATTGATATCTTACCAAATAGGTAGGTACCAATGAAAATAAAAATACAAATGAGATTGAGAAATGTATTGACTTATCCTCATTTATTATGACCACGCGTTACTTTTCTACTATCGAAAATAGAAAATAACTCGAATTTGGTAGAAGAAGAAAATTGGTAACTAAAAGAAGGTAGATACCAACGGAAAATAAAAATAGAAATGTGATAAGAAGAGTGTTGACTTATCCTCGAGAATTTTGAGCTAATACAAGTAGTAACCCTAGACACAAAGAAAGAAATTAGCGACGTTTTCCCGGCAACGGCGCCAAAAAGTCGACAGACACTAAACCTAACCTTGGAAACGGCGCCGTAAAGTCGACGGACATTACCTAGGCTATACTGAGATCCTAACCGGCAAAGTGTACCGGGTCAAATTGTAGCTCTAGTCCGGTGAGTCAGGTCGTATTCCTCAGGGAAAACATGGTAATTCTTTTAAGTGGGGTTAAACACCAAGAAGCTATTATTAACTCGATCTAAGTCGCAGTTTTATCATTTTCCTGGGTTAGATTATGTTAGTAGTTAGATTGTTAGTAGTGCATAAAGTAAAATAAGTAAATAAATACTAATATATATATATTTTTGGAATCTAGCCAATAATACGTTACTGAATTACAATCTCTTTTTAGTAGAAATAAATGAGACAGATCTTCCTTTATTCAAGGTGTAAATTATATATGAATCGGTGTACTCCTAAGCTAGACAACTCCTCCTCACACGAAAGGTATGAAATCACATATGTCCATTGCATCACCCAAGGTCCACAATCACACGGTTTTTCCGAACAGTCCCGAGTACAAAATCTACCTTTAGATAAAAGGAGTCATTCCGTTCACAAACGGTCAATTTTATTTAAAAGGCTCCGGTTGTCAAAGCCGGACGATTCAACTTTCCGGTTTAAGTTTCAATTAAACTGATGATTTAACATTATTACGATCTCGAGTACAAATGTCAATAAGATTCATCTTTTTAGGACAAATCGCCCGGTAGAAAATCGGTTCCGTTGTCACGCTTTCACTCGCCAATTTTACCCTCCGGTCTTTCAATTTTAACGTTTCATTAAGCGCAGAAAGAAAGAGATTCATCATAATTGATTTTAATCATTATTACCAGAGTCGATCATTCATTTTACCAAAAGATTAACAAATTCAGATTCATATCTTGGCTAGATATATTTTTAGTTTAATATCATATATAAATAGAAATAGAAATAATAAACATAACAATTTTAGAATATATTACCGGTTATGACTATCGAATCGGGGTCGTTTCCACTGGATCTAACATGCCAAAGCTTCGAAATCAACAATCTTCGATAATTATTCCGCCATTACAACGATACTATAACCATTTTATTTATATATGTGAAAAACATATATACATACATACGTAGACATATATATGTATATACGGGCCCCGAAAAGAAAATTAAAAGAGAAACGAGATGAAAAGATCTAGATCTAGATCTATATATATATAGATAGATCTATCACATATATATTCATATATAGAATATATATATACATGAGGAGTGTGTGTATATATATATATATATATATATATATATATATATATCATATATGTATATATATATATGATCTTCACAACAAAAAAATAAAAAAGAAAGAAAGATGGACGAGAAGAACAGAGAAAAGAAAGGGGAAAGAAGGGGCAGAGCTCCCTGCTGCTGATGCTCTGTTTTTATAGGAGAAAAGGGGGGCCGGATCGATCCGGGAAAGGGCCGGATCGATCCGGTGGTGCTAATTCTAGATCCTTCTAAAATTTCTAAAATTCATATCTTGAGTTGTAGACCTCCAAAAATTATGATTCAAACGTCAAAATTAAGCTCTCGGAAAATTCTTCAACTTTCATGAAGGACACTTCTTCAGAAAACGCCTTTTTGATGAGTCATTTCATACTCCGAACGCTTTTGGATTTTTCTCTAAGACAAATCAATTAGCCACTTGACCACCATTTGAGTTGTAGAAGTCCGATTGACTTGATTCAAAATCCATTGGAAAGCTTTCTTGAAGATATACAACTTTCATGAAGGAAACTTCTTCAGAAAATGTCGTTTTGATGAGCCATTCGTATGTCGAGTCTTTTACGGGATTTCTACTAATCCGAATTGATTAGTCAATTGACCATAACTTGAGTTGTAGACCTCCAATTGATGTAATTCAAAGTGCGTTGGAAAGCTTATGTGAAGATCTACAACTTTCATTAAGAAGTCATCCCCTGAAAATGCCTCTAACCTGGGTCAAATCTCTATCGAAACAGGTTTTGGTTTTAAGTATGTAAGATAATTTGATCCATTTGAACTCGTAAGCTTGTGGCATCTTCTTCTAATCCTCTAAACACATCTTTTAGACTCAAAACATGTCGTTACGTGAAATCTTGGTCAATGTATAATCCTGCAATGAACCACCCAAAATACCAAACGTAAATCCGACACGACACTCCGGTTACTAAACCGGTACAAAAACTAATAAAAAACTTATAAAAATACGATAATTCATATAATAACTACTACTTATACATTTGAATAAAACTTAGTAATTTTGACTTGATTTGATACAATAATGCTCAAAATGGTATCAGAAATGGGGCGAAATATCGTAATAATGATCATAAATTTATCTCTCATCACACATGAAGTATAATGCAGCTATTTCGCAGAGACTACTCCAATTTTTTTAAAGAAGCAATGAAACACCCTGGCTGGCGAGCAGCCATGGCCTAAAAAATTCAGGCATTGGAAGAACATGAAACGGGGGAACTTCAACCATTGCCCTCGGGAAAATGAGCACTCGAGTATATGTAGAGAAATATGATGAGCATGGGGTCTTGAAGAGACTCAAGGCTTGGCTGGTGGTCTTTGGAAATCATCAGGTGGAAGGAATTGATTACAAATAAACGTTTTCTCCTGTGGTGAAGATAGTAGTTATACGCACTTATTTGGTCGTTGTTGCTATTAAAAAATGGGAAATTCACCAAATGGATGTACATAATGCGTTCCTACATGGTGACTTGGATGAGGAAATCCACATGAAAATTCCGCCCGGTTTAGAAGGTAACAAATCACATTTGGTTTGCCACATGAAGAAGTCGCTCTATGGGTTGAAGCAGGCACCACAATGTTGGTTTGCCAAGCTCGCTAAAGATTTGAAGAATTATGGCTTCCATCAGTCATACTTGGATTATTCTTTGTTTACACTCCGTAAAGGCGATATTCAGCTTAGTGTTCTTATGTATGTGGATGATATACTTATTGCAGGTAATGCTTGGATGTCCATAGGTATCTTTAAGAAATATCTTGGCGCTTGTTTCAAGATGAAAGATCTCGGCCATCTGATATATTTTCTCGGTCTAAAAGTGGCTGCAATGGCTAGGTCATATTCTTGTCCCAACGGAAGCGGGACTCCTTAGGGCCAAACCGGCCCATTGGACAAAATCATAAGCTCGCACTTTCTACAGGTCCCCTGTTGGATGATCCGGCCAAATATCACCATCCGGTTGGTCTCCTTATTTATCTTGGTGTTACTCGTCCTGATCTGGCATACGTAGTTCATACATTATCTCAGTTCATGCATGAACCTCGTATCGAGCATTGGGAGGCTGCGGTGCGGGTGGTTCGGTTTCTCAAATTGCATCCCGGTCGAGGTATTTTACTACGAGATGATAGTTCCTTGACCTTGGAGGGTTGGTGTGACTCTGATTGGACGAGCTGCCTTTTGACTCGACGATCCCTTACTGGATGGTTTGTTTTTCTTGGGCTCTCACCGGTTTCCTGGAAAACAAAGAAGCAGCATACGGTCAATCTCTCGGTCATCGGCAAAGGCTTAATATCGGGCCATGGTGATCATCACGTGTGAACTTAAGTGGTTGAAGCAGTTTCTTGAGGATCTTGGTGTTTCAATCTCACCAGGCGTGCGACTTTATTGCGATAGTCAGTTCGCGTTATACATTGCTCAAAACTCGGTGCTTCATGAACGTACAAAACACATTGAAGAAGATTGTCACTTTGTGCGGGATGCTATCACGGAGGGTTTGATTGCTCCTACTTACGTCTCCACCACGATGCAGTTGGCGGATATCTTTACTAAAGTTTTTGGAAAACGGCAATTTCAATTCTTATTGCGCAAGTTGGCGTTTACGATCCTCATGCTCCCATTTGAGGGGGGGGTGTATTACGATAGATAGATAGATATATAATTCTGACATGGGATTGTAATTAAGTGGACTATATATATATATGTTGATATTGAGATAATGAAAGACATGTTTTACACCACAAAAAATTATCAACACTATAAAATTCAATGAAATCCAAATAATGTACATTTCAATTGAATTTGATCAACACAATAAAATTCACCCAAATACAACATTGTCCAAAAAAGTCTCCTCTTTCTTGTGTGCGGTGTGCCAACTCCCTCCCAATTAACGCACCCCCTCCTCAGCTCTCTCTATATCTTGGTGATATTACCTCCGTCTCATAAAAAGTGTTCACTTTTTATGATGCACGTAGATTAAGAAAATAATCAATATGTTGCATTTTAAATAGTGATGGACATATATATCACTGTCAAATAATAAATGTTCTTTTGAAAGATGTAATGAATATATAAACATTAAATATTATGATAGGGGTATGTTTGGAAAAATTACATTAAATGATGTAATGGTGACTTAAACTATGCTACTGAGTTTGGTCTGCTGAGTGTAATACTCAGTAGAGTCTGTGGAAACTATGGTGGTCAGTAGAGTTTGAAGGTGTCTCACGATTACGTGTTCAATTGGGGCGGATCAACGAGGTTGATCAACTCTCGCCGATGTTTGGGTCATTGATGAATAGTCTGCTGTTTCACAACATACTTGGGAAACACGTCTGCATGGTTTCAGTCATTGTCTGGTTTGGCTGTTTAGTCGGTTAGAGTTTGATTCCCAAAGTTATAAATATCATCTGTATTAATTGTAACTTTCTCGTGATAATAAAATATCCTCATTTGTCAGTAGAGTAGTCGGCACATTGCCGAAAACCACGTTAAATCTGTGTTCTTCTTGTTTCAGTGTTTATTTTCTTGTTAAATCTTTTATCTTTACTCACAATCACCATCATTTCTTGATCGATCCGTCATAACAAATGATGTAATGATTTCTCAAAATGAATATTTTTTATGGGATAATTCATTTTAAAAAATTGGATTTATTTATGTGACGTTGGTAGTAGTTTTTCACTTAGGAATATAAGGGGGAAAAACCGGTATTGAACGTGCATCTGGGTGCACATGAGTATAAGATTTAATCTGATGGACTGAAATCAAACCACAAGGAAGCCATTGGTTGTTTATACTCGTCCAAAATCCAATGGGCTGTTGTTTCAGAATTTAATTAATTAATAATTATATAAATATTATTTGTTGGAACCAAGAAAGATACTGTATTACCATTTGCCAACCTTTCAATTGACCGCTAATTCCCAAAAGAATATGTATTCATGATCGCTGTGGGAGTACAATTTGTCTAGCTTGTTCTGAAAATTTTCTCCCGAGATTCTGCCATGGATTTCTTGTCCTTAATTATGAACCGACCGTAAGCAAGGACGGAACCAGGAATTTCTTTCTGGGGGGCTGGAGTAAACTTTTTTGTAATGTTATTTTATTAAGCGAAAAAATGAAGTGCAGAATTCAGCACAAAAAAAAAAACCACTTAGTGCTTTAAAACAGAATCACCCAATGGACATTCATTTTATACAAATACTAAACCAAAAACAACAAAACATAACTTAAATGACTCGCTAGACACGTGCTTACGATACCCAATTCATCTTTAACAATTTGTTTTTTTAAAAAGTGCCAATGCTAAATACACCTATTCACTTCAGTTGCACCCTACGAGTCTTCTGAGAATTGAATTTATCAATAACGTAATCAACATCGACATTTTGAGAGAATTCCCTTTCAATATAAACTATCATGGAATCTACAAAAAATTCTCCATCCATCTTATTACGGAGAGCGGATTTAACTTGTTTCATTGCAGAAAATGCCCTTTCCGTGGTTGCCGTCGAGACTGGAAGAGTTAGAATAAGACGAATCAACCTCTCAATCAAAAAGTATATTTGAGATCTATTTGTCTCAACTAATTTCTGACACAAATCTGAAAGAGTGGATATTCCCTGAAACTTCTGTTTTTGAATGATATCATACTCATAATGTGCCAACTGTGATCTAAGTAAATGAATGTCTTGGCGAGAGAAGTCATTGGGATAAAAATCTTCTGCAAGGGTGCATATATTCTCGATGTTGAAAGATTTGAAATTATGCTTTGGATCCAAAGAAGAACTTAATCTGAGGAGCTCTACTGCTTCATCACTAAATCTGTTGTTTAACTCCTGCAATTGAAAATCTATTGCATTGTTAAATATGTCAAAATGATAGTGATGCTCAACTGTGATATTGTCTCTTTGTTGACACAAACGACAAGTAGCATCTTTGTGACGATAACTCATATCCGGAACATGAATATCATATTTTGTGCAAACTTCTTTCACATTATTCATCAACGGATCAAAACCTTCAGCCCTTAACAAGCCAAGAAGATTTTTGGTAGATGACACAAGATCCATGGCAGTCAAGATGTCGACATTCTTTTGTTGCAAGGCTTTAGAAAGTAAATCAGTTATTCCCATGATTTTATGCATAGTTTACAAGATGAAGATAAATTCAAATGATCGCATCACCCTCAAAGCACCGGTTGCTTCTCCGCATGTAGAATTATACGATCCACTGTCAATAATGCTACAAAGTGTCGTAAGAGTAGATTTGTACATGTCTATCAAACCACAAATCGAATCAAAATGTGAAATCCACCGAGTCGCTCCAGCTCGATGCAATGTGCCAATTTGGTTGGCCCCCTACCAGTTTCACGCTCACCAATAGCTATCGAATCTACAATCTCATTAGCTTGATTAGATTGCAACTCACTGTGACGTTTGGGAGAAGCCTTAACAAGATTCACAATAGTGGTCAATTTAAAAAAGAATAACCAAATAGAAGTTTCCTTTTCAGCAGCTGCGACTAGTGCCAGTTGTAAACGGTGTGCAAAACAATGAATATAATAAGCAGATGGGCAATCTCTAAGAAATAGCGCTTGTAACCCATTCCACGCACCACGCATGTTGCTAGCACCATCCTAGCCTTGGCCTCGCAAGTCATTAACATTTAAATTGGATCGAACATGAGCATCACATATCTCATTTTTAAGATTTGATGCAGTTGTATCCGTAACATGTACAACATCAAAAAAACGCTCCCGCACAAAATCATAAGAATCCACAAACCTCAAAACAATAGCCATTTGTTCCTTATTAGAAAAATCCTTGGATTCATCAACCAAGCAACAAAACTTAGCATTCCCAATTTCCTTACGAATCATTTTTCTTACTTTTTTCGCAATAATATTTAGAACCTCTTTTTGAATCATGAATTTTGCATTTCCGGGAGCGTTTGTTGGTAATTTAAGTGTTACCATGTTCATTTATGTAATCGGGGTTTGGTACAAAGATGGGTGAACTCGGAATGCTATAATATGAGTTTGGAGGTACGGAGTGTACACTCATATAAGTATCTACGAGTTTACGGATTTAAATGATCAAGTATAGTTCGGAAAATCACTTAAAGGACTGAAAATCCACTTAAAAACCAAAATTCGAATTTGGAGAAGCGAGATAGTTATCCGTACGGATAAGAATCTATCCGTACCGGATGATAGCTATCCGTACGGATAAGAATCTATCCGTACGGATGAAAGGTGAAACGGTGAAAACTTTGATACTGTGATATATCCGTCCGGATGATAACTTCATCCGTACGGATGCGGTCCGAAATTCTGAAATGGTGTGTCTTTTCAGTCCTTTTCAACTGTTTATGTATATAACTTATTTCCAAAGGTTGCATACATAAGAGGTCGGTTTTTCCATCAATATATAAGATCTTTTTGAGTGCTTTAAACATATAGAAAAGAGAAGCACATTCATCTTTGAAAGTAAAAACACCTTAAACTATCTCCAAGAGTAATCTTCATCTTTTGTGCCTAAATTTGAAGGGAAAACGTAGTCTTATCTCACAAAAGTATTTGTGTCACCCTAGGCATTCAGTAAGGGGCAAATAACTTTTGTAGGAAAGTGTTTACATGATTCTACGTTCATATCAAGCAAACCATTTTTTTCGTTTTAGTTTTCCTGCGGTTTTGACATTGTTGTTGTTTTCCAAACCTCAATCTCTCTAACAATCTACAAAAGTTATTAGTTTAACAATGTCAAGTGTCAAGGAGATGACTGCAAATTTTGGGAAGTTGGAAAAGTTCGATGGAGTCAATTTTCGAAGATGGCAGAGAAATATGCATTTTCTGTTGACAACTTTGAAGGTGGTGTATGTACTAAGTACACCGATGCCGGAAGTGTTGGAGGACGTACCTCTGGAAGAGTTGAGGAAGAAGAACAAGTGGGAGAATGATGACTACATTTGTAGAAGCCACATTCTAAATGGTATGTCTGATGCTCTGTTCCATATTTACCAAAATGTTGAATCTGTCAAAGAACTTTGGGATTCTTTAGAATCAAAATACATGGATGAAGATGCATCTAGTAAAAAGTTCTTGGTTGGTAACTTCATGAAATATAACATGGTTGATTCACGTTCGTAATGGAACAAGATAATGAACTTCTTCGCATTTTGGGTCAATTTGCACAAACATAAAATGGAAATGGATGAGTCTATTTCTGCTTTCTAGTATAATTGATAAATTGCCACCCTCTTGGAAATATTTTAAACATTTTCTCAAAACATAAGAAAGAAGAATTATCTCTGGTAGAACTTGGTAGTCACTTGCGTGATAGAGGAATCTCTAAGGCGCAAGAGAACGGTAAAACCAAGGGTAAAAGGTGATGGATTCGACTTCCATAAATATGGTGGAAACCGGGAAAGTTCTCAAAAGAACCGGAAGAAAGAAAAGGGCAATCATCTAAAAACAACGGCAAAGATGCCAACAAGAAACCGAAAGGTGCTTGTTGGGTTTGCGGGAAAGTTGGGCATTTTAAGGCTGATTGTCGATTTGGCAAAAATCAGAAAGGGCCAAACAACAGTTCGGGGCATGGGTCTAAGGACCAAGGTGCTCCTAAACATCAAGGTCAGAATATTGTTTGTGGATTTAATTCGGATATGGATTATGTACCACTGATTTCTGAGGCATTTTATGTGCAGGATGATCAGGGCCGGCCCTATGCTAAGGCCGGCGAGACCCGGGTCTTAGGCCCAATTCTGTCGGGGGGCCCAACGGTACATGTTTCACTAAAAGAAAAAAAATTCGTGTAGATTTAATCCGATTCAACCTAATATAATATGTTAATTTTCTTTTTTGATAAAGACCCCTTTTTTTTTTTACTCTAATTGATAAAGGCCCCAATAAAAAATTTTACTTGACCAAAAAAATAGATATATACAAACAAGTTTTATTATTTTTTTGCATTTACGGATTGTAAAAACGCGATAAGTGTTGGAAAAAATGTAGTACTTAGGATTTGACAAAGAATTAGAAACTCCAAGGCACGTTAATAACGTTGTCTTTTAAGAGATGTTTTGTCCCACACGATTTGTCACTAATGGATTAAATGAAAATCTCTTTCAGGATACAATGGGGGTGTTTGATTCAAACAGTGAATTGTTTGAATCAAACCCGAGAACACTCAAAGTTTTTCTAATGATGTTGTCAAATTTATGGATTTTCGTCTTCATACTTATGCCTTTTATAGGTTGCAAGTACCCCATAAACGAATGGATGTACTCCTTGCACCGGATGAAAGCATGCAACCCTTACACAAAAGGTTAAGTACATATCAGTTCGAAAATGCGTGTATCTGAAAATGCATATCCGAAAAGCATGCAACTAATGCATGCAGGTCGAACCCCGTTTCGTTGCGATAACATTAATTCGTACGGCAACTCGTATGCAAACGATAACCAAAATATTTATTTATGAAAAAATATCTAACAATAAGTATGTATTAAAAAAAAATCAACTAAAAGGCCCAATTCGAGGGCTTGGTCTTAGGCCCAATACAAGCGAGGGCCGGCCCTGAGGATGATGATGTTGCTTGGTGGATTGACTCGGGTGCGACAAGGCATGTCTGCAAGGATCAACGTTGGTTTAAAGATTATGAACCTGTTAACGCTGGATCCATGCTTTTATGGGAAACGAGTCAAAGGCCGCCATCCGTGGAAGAGGAACTGTTGTTTTACCTTTTAGTTCTGGCAAATTTGTAACTTTAAAACATGTACTATTTGTTCCGTGGATCCGGAAAAACTTAGTTTCAGGAAGTTTGTTATGTAAAGATGGTTTTAAACAAGTCTTTGAGTCTGACAAATACATTTTAAGTAAGTGTGGTGTATTTATAGGATTTGGTTATCTTTGTAATGGTATGTTTATGCTTAACATTCAGCATGATGTTGTGAATAATGTTTGTATGAATCATGAAGTTAATGTTTCTGTTTTATGGCATGCTCGGTTAGGACATGTTCATTACAAACGTATGTTATTAATGTCTAAACATGATTTAATTCCATATTTTGATATGAATGTAAATAAATGTGATACATGTATGTTGAACAAAATTGTTAGATAGTCTTTTCATGGTGTTGAAAGGTCGTCTTCAGTTTTGGATATTGTCCATAGTGATCTATGTGACTTTTGTGCTACACCTTCTTTTGGCAACAAAAGATATGTAGTGACTTTTATAGATGATTGCACTCGGTTCTGTTATGTGTTTTTACTTCATTCTAAAGATGAGGCAATCGATAAATTCAAAATCTATAAAAGTGAAGTTGAGTTGCGATTAACCTCTAAAATTAAAAAGTTGCGTACCGATCGAGGTGGTGAATACTTTGATCCAACTTTTTTCGGGTCATGTGGGATTAAACATGAGGTTACGGCACCTTACACGCCACAAAGAAAACGGTATAATGGAAAGGAAAAACCGTACTCTTAAAGAGATGGTTAATTCCATGCTATCTTACTCAGGTTTGAGTGAGGGATTTTGGGGAGAATCCATGTTAACGGCTTGTTATTTGCTGAATAGAGTTCCTAATAAAAGGAATCCTATTACCCCATATGAACTTTGGTTCAAAAAGAAGCCAAACTTGAGTTATCTACGAGTTTGGGGATGTAGGGCTGTTGTAAGGCTCACCATGCCTAAGATTAAAACCTTGGGTGAGAGAGGCATTGATTGTATATTCATTGGATATGCTATGCATTCCAAGGCTTATAGGTTCTATGTTATAGAGCCTAATGATTCAGTTGCTATTCATTCTGTGATTGAATCAAGAGATGCTATCTTTGATGAAAATCGGTTTTCGTCTATACAAAGACCGAAGGATATAATTCCTATTAATGTTAGAGTGGAGAACAATAATGATGTCAATTCTAAAGATGAGCCTTTGGAGCTTCGTAGAAGCAAAAGGGCTAGGAAAGCAAAATCTTTTGGATCCGACTATCAAACTTATTTGGTAGAAGGAACAAGAGATGAAGTAGGATTCCAATATTCATATTGTTATAATATTGATGAGGATCCTAAGACGTTTAAGGAGGCTATGGAGTCTCGAGACGTGTCATTGTGGAAAGAAGCCGTCAATGATGAGATGGATTCCATAATGGGAAACAACACGTGGATCCTTGCGGATCTTCCACGTGGTTGCAAACCTTTGGGTTGCAAGTGGATCTTTAAAAGAAAGATGAAAGTTGATGGCACTGTGTCGATGTATAAAGCCGATTGGTAATTCAAGGCTTTAGGCAGAAGGAAGGTATTGATTATTTTGATACCTATGCACCGGTTGCTAGAATCTCCACAATAAGATTGTTGATTGCATTGGCAGCAATTAACAATCTGGTAATCCATCAAATGGATGTTAAGACGGCGTTCTTAAATGGAGATTTGGAAGAAGAAATTTATATGAAACAACCGGAAGGTTTTGTTTTGCCAGGAAATGAGCATAAGGTTTGTAAGCTTGTTAAATCATTGTATGGTCTTAAACAAGCACCTAAACAATGGCATCATAAATTTGATGAAGTTATCTTGTCTCATGGATTTATGATTAATCAATCAGAAAAGTGTATATATAGCAAATTTGACAATACCGGTAATGGTGTGATAATTTGCTTCTATGTTGATGACATGTTGATCTTTGGAACCAACCAAGATCAAGTTGACCTTTGCAAAGCATTTTTGTCATCAAGTTTTTCTATGAAAGACATGGGGGAGGCGGATGTGATTCTAGGAATCAAGATAAAACGGAGTGACAAAGGGTTCTCTTTGACACAATCTCATTACATTGAGAAAGTGTTGAAGAAGTTCAATTGTAAAACTCCACTCCGCTAATACTCCCATGGATCCTAATGAGAAACTCATGCCTAATACGGGTAATCCGATATCACAACATGAGTATTCTCGGGTAATAGGATGTTTGATGTATGCTATGACTAGCACACGTCCGGATATTGCTTATGCGGTTGGAAAGCTAAGCAGGTTTACGAGTAATCCGAGTAGTCATCATTGGCGTGCGGTAACTCGTGTGCTAAGGTATCTTAAGTTGACCAAGGATTTTGGCTTGACTTATGTGGGACATCCTTCGGTAATAGAAGGATACTCAGATGCTAGTTGGATATCCAATGTAGTGGATCATTCTTCTACTAGTGGTTGGGTGTTTTTACTTGGAGGAGGTGCCATTTCATGGGCTTCCAAAAAGCAAACATGTAGTACTAGCTCGACTATGAAGTCCAAGTTTGTTGCCTTAGCTGCAGCCGGAAAAGAGGCTGAGTGGCTTAGGAATTTGATTTATGAAATTCCATTGTGGCCGAAACCAATATCACCCATTTCTATCCATTTTGATAGTGCTTCTACCTTGTCTAAAGCTTATAGTCAAGTGTATAATGGTAAGTCGCGACACCTGGGCGTTAGACATAGCGTGGTTCATGAGTTGATCACTCACGGGGTGATTTTGGTTGTGTTTGTGAAATCTCAACATAACTTAGCTGATCACTTAACAAAAGGATTGGCTAGAGACTTGGTACAAAAGTCTGTTATCGGGATGAGTTTACAACTCATTTGAATCTTGGTGATAAGATACCCAATTCCCTTCTAATACAATGTTAAAGGCAGAATTCAATGTGGAAGGCCTATTATCTAGATTTGAGCACATGATATTATCCCGAGGTATGTGCTATTACCTGTAAGTTAAGGATGAAGGGATTCTTCATAATGAGTCTTTGACAAAGTGCTATTGCAGGTGCACGATTATATAAAGGTTCACCTATATGAGTATGAAGTTTGGCCGCTTCAAGAAAGTTCGAGAGTTGGCTTTCTATATGCTCATGAATGGATATGGACACAAGGCCTGAATAATTAGTGTCAAGAATAAGCTTTTGGAGTTATATTAACTCATGTGTATGTTATCTTCATGTATTCAAAACGTGTAAAGGGGTTCAATGCTTAGACACACCCTAATACTCGAATATTTGAAATGTGTAATTTTACTAAGTGATAATTCAATCTTCGTGACATTATCATTGATGCATGATTGCTATGTTTTGACTGTTATTCAGCTAAACCAAGGATTACACTTAAATGGGGGAGGATTGTTGGTAATTTAAGTGTTACCATGTTCATTTATGTAATCGGGGTTTGGTACAAAGATGGGTGAACTCGGAATGCTATAATATGAGTTTGGAGGTACCGAGTGTACACTCATATAAGTATCTACGAGTTTACGGATTTAAATGATCAAGTATAGTTCGGGAAAATCACTTAAAGGACTGAAAATCCACTTAAAGGACCAAAATTCAGAATTTGGTGAAGCAGATAGTTATCCGTACGGATCTATCCGTACGGATAAGAATCTATCCGTACGGATGAAAGGCTGAAACGGTGAAAACTTTGATACTGTGATATATCCGTCCGGATGATAACTTCATCCGTACAGATGCGGTCCGAAATTCTGAATTGGTGTGTCTTTTTCAGTCCTTTTCAACTGTTTATGTATATAACTTATTTCCAAAGGTTGCATACATAAGAGGTCGGTTTTTCCATCAATATATAAGATCTTTTTGAGTGCTTTAAACATATAGAAAAGAGAAGCACATTCATCTTTGAAAGTAAAAACACCTTAAACTATCCCCAAGAGTAATCTTCATCTTTTGTGCCTAAATTTGAAGGGAAAACGTAGTCTTATCTCACAAAAGTATTTGTGTCACCCTAGGTATTCAGTAAGGGGCAAATAACTTTTGTAGGAAAGTGTTTACATGATTCTAAGTTCATATCAAGCAAACCATTTTCTGCGTTTTAGTTTTCCTGCGGTTTTGACATTGTTGTTGTTTTCCAAACCTCAATCTCTCTAACAGCGTTTTCTAAGACAAGAGAGCCAATATCTGGTCTCAACTTTCCTGAATGCTTTATCATTTGTAGAAAGTTTCCTTGGTTTAGTGAATGCATAGACTCGTCATTACCTCTTAAAGCACAACCTTGCAAAGTAAGTCACTTAACACTCTCAATTGTTGTTCCAAGCCGTAGCCGGTTCTTTTGAATTTCCTTCCGACTTGCTGCATTAATTACCCTCTCAATATGTCGAGGTACATTCATTAATGCATTAATTGAATCCACAGAATTATTATGTGGTGAATTGGGGCCGCCCTCATGTTTCAAGAAGCAACAATTATCACCATTTCCAACCCTCTTCCAATTGGTAAATCCATCAACAATAAATGCACGATGCCGCGTTGGATGCACATCAAAAATGAAGCATGGAAAGCAAAACGCAGCATTTTTTGAAGGAGAATACTCTAACCATGAGAATTTTTTGAACCAGTTGTACCGGAAACTGCGATTTTGACTTCCAAATTTAGTCATAGGATATTGTGGAAGATGTGGCTGAAATGGACCCATTCCGATATAAGCTCTCCTAGTCTCATCTCGTTTATTGATAGGATGTTCCCATATTGGAATACGTAGCCCAGGATCCCTTTGAAGATTCAGTTCGACAGGGATATAGTCACTTTCAACTCGTTGAAACTTAGAAGGAGGAGAGTTTGAACTAGGAGGAATTTCTTCAATATGAGCTGAAGCAACCCCATGTGAAGCAGAAGGTGCGTCACTTTTTGATGTGTCAACTTTTCTAAAGAATGAAAAAAGTGTTTTTTCTTTCTTTTGTTCATGATGTGCCATTATAATGTATACCCTAAAATAAAAAAAATTAAGCACGTGTCTTCAAAACAAATAACAATACACGATTTCCATAAAATTAATTCAAGAAGGATAAAACAACCATTCACTTTGACTAATGATCAACCTCACAACAATTCACAATTTCAAGTCCATTTAGCAAGTAGGCAGTATACAACAAATTTTTTTGTCTATAGGGAAATTAGGAGGAAGAAAGCCTAACAAGAACATCAATCAATTAATCCTTAATAGTTAACAATAACAACTTATTTTCATATTTAGCTTATTTGGGGTTTGTTTAATATGACAAATTTTCAGCTATTGACCTATTGTCATAGTGCCAAAATTATTCTGCCAAAATTATCTTCAATGAGCACCATTACCATTTACCAATTAGTCAATTCCCTCACAATTTACAAACATAATTACTAATTAGTAATTACAAAAACAGTCTTTCGCAAACCAAAAAAACAGGGTTTTGCTTTTTCCATTTCTAAAAATCAATTGATGAAATATGAAGGAATGATGACTTACTTGGGAGTTGGGATGGAAAATTTCAGATTGGTATATGATGAATGCAGCCTTCCGTCGGTGGTGGACTGGTGGTGACCATCAGCGCCGTCGCTTGCAATGTTGGTCGCTTGCAAATTTATTTATTTTTTTTTTTTTTTTTTGAACCGTGGTTTGCAATTACAAAATTACTGATCTTATTTTACTGCTGTGTTTTTTTTTTTCACTGTGAATGATTTTTTTAGGGAATATTAGGTTTTACTCCACTTTCTGCCCCGTATATAAATTTTAATCAGTTTGTATATTTTTTTGTTGATTTTAGGACAAAATATTTTCCATCGGACTATTTTGCCCTTTTTTTTCTTTTTTTCGCTAACGATCTGCTTAAACCCAATTTAGGTCACCAATTTTTGTCCCAGATAGCAAGTCCTCAAGCTCGTTGCTCCCCTCTACCATGGAGCTTTTAGACTGTACGAGCAGAGATGACCATCTCCGGCGCCGTTTTCATGGAATGATTCGTTAGCCATTGTTTCTCTCACTCTCTTTCTCTCTCTCTCCTCAGCCATTGTTTCTAAGGGAACACACTGAGCAAAAGCAAAAAAAACAGAATTGTAATATCTTTCCCCTGATTTCTCAATCCCTTTGTTATTGAGAGAGGCGGCGGCGGCGTCGAATTCAAGGTTTCCGAGTTGGCCGGAGAAGCTTACTGTGGATTCAGTGCTGTGTCCTATAGAAGCTTATTAGATGAGCCCGAAGCAAGAAAGAGTGGATTTAGAGGCCTATTTGATGAACAAGAACCTAGAAAAAATGGATTGAGAATGCCTGTTAGATTGATTAAAGAATGGAAAGGGGCTGCTTCTTCGGTCTTCATCAAAGAAGCTGTAAGTTTTCTTTTTTTTTTGGTCCAAATTGGTATATTGAGAATGCCTGTTAGAATGCATCATAAAGAAATTTAATATGAATGCCTCGAGTTGTGTGGACTAAAATTGGACAAATAAATAGGATGCTATTCATACTGTTGAAGCAAGCATAAGCAATAAAGTTATAGGCAATCTAGCATTTCATAAAAACTTTATTTCGATGACAGAGCAAGCATAGGTAGTTGCCATCATATTAAATGAAATGCTATTCATACTGTTGAAGCAAGCAATTGAGAGGTAATAATACAAACTCCAATTGAAGTATTGTATTAAAATTTATAATCTTGTACTTTGAATTATTTCTGTGTGTAGTCCACTCCACATATGTGATGAGAAATTTCTGATTTGGTGTTTCTCCGAGTTTTGCTGAGGAGACATTGAAAGTCTATATTGTAAGTGTACTCTGTAAAGGTGAAAATTGGCATTGAATTTTAGTAGAATCTGATTGCATAATTTGTAAGCTTGATATTATTGTGATTGATCTTTGTGCTTAATCTGAATAATTTTTAGTTGATACTTGTTTTAATTTGTGATCAAACATTATTGTACATAACATGATACTCTGAATGAGTACTCAATTCAATTGATTGCTTTTACTGATTGTTCTTAGAACTTGGGCTCATCAAACAGCAAATAGAATTTCCCAAATGAAATGTTTGATCACCTTTTTTTTTTGCTTTGCTTTTCTTGAACCTACGGCTGAAATTATGTTTATTAGGACTACAATTGTGCTTTTCTTTTTCCAAAAAAAAAAAACTATCTTTTTACTTACATTTGACTACATGCTTGTTAGGCAATTTGAGCTTAAGTATAAACTTTATTGTGTTACTTTGTTAGTGTGTTACTTTGTTAGTGTGTTGCTTTGTTGGTGTTAATAGTTCTGTTGAGAACAAAAATAATGGTAGGTCTATTGTGATTGATCATATTGGTGATCTCACAGTTTAAGGTTTCGTTTAAAGATGCATCTATAATGTTTTAAAGAAGATTGGTTGTTTTTTTTTTGACTTGGTTCATATCATTAAGCTTTCTAATTGTCTAGTGTTACTTTGTTGGCGTGTTACTTTGTTGGTGTGTTACTTTGTTGATGTGTTATTTTGTTGGTGTGTTACTTTGTTGAGAACAAAAATAGACTAGTGTGTTACTTTGTTGGTGTGTTACTTTGTTGAGTACAAAAATAGACTAGTGTGTTACTTTGTTGGTGTGTTACTTTGTTGTTGTGTTATTTTGTTGGTGTGTTATTTTGTTGAGAACAAAAATAGACTAGTGTGTTACTTTGTTGAGAACAAACATAGACTAGTGTGTTACTTTGTTGGTGTGTTACTGTGTTACTGTGTTGAGAACAAAAATAGACTAGTGTGTTACTTTGTTGAGTACAAAAGTAGACTAGTGTGTTACTTTGTTGGTGTGTTACTTTGTTGTTGTGTTACTTTGTTGGTGTGTTACTTTGTTGAGAACAAAAATAGACTAGTGTGTTACTTTGTTGAGAACAAAAATAGACTAGTGTGTTACTTTGTTGGTGTGTTACTGTGTTACTGTGTTGAGAACAAAAATAGACTAGTGTGTTACTTTGTTGGTGTGTTACTTTGTTGGTGTTACTTTGTTGGTGTGTTACTTTGTTGAGAACAAAAATAGACTAGTGTGTTACTTTGTTGGTGTGTTACTTTGTTGAGAACAAAAATAGACTGGTGTGTTACTTTATTGATTCAAATGGTTATGTTTGTGTTTTTTGTCTTTAGAAAATTGGAGGAGCCTAGATTCTCTATTGATGAAGCCGAGCCGATGCTATTTGATGTATTTTCTGCTTCATACATCTTTCATGGAGTTTGATGTGGTGCGGGTTTGAAGGATGAAGGTCCATAGATGGTAAAACAGACAGCTTTTGTATTCAAGAACTTGAAGAATGTTTTAGTTTCATTAATATGTTTTTTTATTACATCCAATAGTATTAGGTTTTTATTCTCTTGATTCCCCCGGAGTTGCATTTCCATAATGTTTTCATAGATTGTTTCATTAGGATATGAAGCATTTTTTTGATAGATTGTTGTATTATGCAATGCTAATGGTGATATTTTGGATGTTAATAAAACGTGTCATTATTCTTTGTGTCATCATTATCTTGTATTCTTTATCTTGTATTCTTGTGAAAGCTGCGATAAAATTCGGCTTTCAAATACTATGTCGGAAAGGTATCAAACGTGGTCTCAAAATGAAGATAAAAAAAAAAAGAATTTTGGTGAAACAATTTTTATGATCGGTGTTCTAAATCAAAAGTTACGGTCGTTTACAAGAAAAACACACTCCGGTTAATACAAATATTTTTCGGCTTTCAAAATATACATCGGGAGGGTATCGTGTTTAGGCTCAAATTAAAGACCAAAAACAAATATGAATTTTGGTGAAAAAATTTCGATGATCGGAGTTATAAATCAAAAGTTACGAGTGTTCGAAAAAAAAAAAAAACCAAACTGAAGCAGGTTAGCAGCGACGAACTGAAACTGAAACAACAAGCGTATGCATATGCGCGTCCCTTTTATTTTTATTTTTTTTGAGGGCGCGTCCCTTTTATTAAAAGGGGTATTTTTGTCTGTCTGATTTCTTTTTTTGTCCTTTTTGCAACTAAAAAAAGAAGTGTGTATTATTTATTTATTTTGTAAATATTTTTGTCCTTTTCCCTCAATCCCCCTTTTTTTTATATTAAAGATTATATAAAAAAATTGTTATTATGAATATACAGGGATTTGTTTTTTGTTTTTTTTTTCGGGACTTGCAGTATTAGAAAACCTATGGGTCTAAATTAGGTGGGCTGAAGCTTTTGCTTGGTTGATCATAGGGTACTAATATAAAAAAAAATAAAAAAATTGGGGTGGGCTTAGCCCCCCCAAGCCCCTTAACTACCTCCGTCCTTGACCGTAAGGTCCCAAAATTTTAAGAAGCGTAAAAATGTAAAATGGAATTTAATTTATTTATTTATTTATTTTATGTTAACCTAAAAGTTAATAATTAAATAGATATAATTATTATAAAAAGATTCAATTACAGGTTTTATTTAATGGATTTAATTAATGGATATAAAAAGAAAATAATCCTTAATTTCTCATAATGCACAACACGGCAATTTTCTGAGAATAAAAGAGGGTAGAAGTCGACGGCAATAACAGGGAGGAGGGAAGAACGGAATCTTCAATCGCGCCGTTAATCGGTTGATTGTTTGTGTAGACAATAGTAGACAAAGTTGAATATCACGAGAAGATGAATGTTTCTACACCAACTATTCTCAATTCCGTAAGTTTTTCAATACCGAATGTTAATCGTTTTGTTGGATTTTTGGGGGGGAGACAATATATGGCTGCTACAATAGATTATCAAAGGGACAACGGAAAGGAATTACAAGAAACAAAAATTTGGGTCAATATTTATATGCATACGTATATGCTGGGATGACCAAGAATATTAAAAAAAAAGGCATGATGGGTTTGTATATTAGAAATTATATAATAGTTGGTATATGGGTAAATGCTGTATTTTGAAAAGCAAAGGTAATGGTTCAACCGGCATGAAATAAAATAGGAGTTTATATTAAGAAGTAAATGAGTATGTATGTGATTGGAAAATAGTTTGGGCCGTAGACCTTTGTTTAAGGAAAAGAAGATCGATCGATATACCATTCTTCGTTCTGAATCACGGATAAATTACAGGCACCTTGGAAATAGATTTTAATGGAGATATTGCTGTCAACTTAGTGAAGAATTAGCTTCACAGAAGCCATAGATGAGATAAGATGGTGTTCTTAAACGGATTTTTGGGTGTTTATGCTATGGTTTACTAATGTGGAATTGCAGGTTTTGGGTAGTAATAAGGTTGGTGATCGTTGAGTATGAAATAGCAAGAAGGTGTAGCAGGTTAACAGGTTGTTCTGGAAGGTATTGCCTGACGCCAACAGGGTTTGGCGGGCGCCAAAAGCAGGTAGTATGACTCTGTCCACTCTTGGCAGACGCCAGGAACTCCACAACAAAATGGAGTAGTAGAAAGAAGAAATAGAACATTCAAGGAAGCTGTCAGACCCATGATAGCAGAAACAAGATTACCTAAGAGATTTTGGGCTGAAGCAGCAAACACAGCATGCTATACTCATCCATCATCAATAAACATCATGGGAAAACACCCTATTAAATATGGAATGGAGGAAAACCAAACATATCTCATTTACACATGTTTGGATCTAAATATTTTGTTTTAAACTGGAATCAGCTACATACTTTTGATGAAAAAGCTGATGAATCAATATTCATGGGATATTCAGACACCAGCAAAGCTTTCAGAGTAATCAACAAAGAACTTTGGTCATTGTAGAATCAATTCATGTAGTGTTTGATGAACCAAACACTAGTGGTTAAGATTTACACACTTTTGAAGAAAAAGCTGCATAAAGACAAGTCTACATGAATACAACAATACTAGCTACAATTCTGAACCACTCTATTGATAATCAAGATGAAGTACCAGCTACTACAACAACAGGGCCACCAACCCAAACTCAAGAAGTTGATGCACAAGCAGGAACAGTAGAAGCACCAGAACAAGCACTGTTAGTAATACCATCCGCAACGGAAGCGATTTTAAGGATCTAGATCTATGTAATACACGTAATAAAATAACTAGATCTATTCTACAAGGGGGATGTAGATCATACCTCTTGAATCTCAAAATTCAAGTTGAAGAACCGCAAAAGGATGAATGTGAGAAGATGTGAAGAGTACCACGATCTTCCGTACGTGTGATCCAAGCAATTCCCGGTGGAAGGAATTCTCGACTCGAACCCTTCCGATATGCTACCCGGAAAAATCTCCAAGATTTTTCCCCAACCCTTGGCCGAAATTCTTCCCTCTAATTTGCAAGAGTGGTCGAAATTTACATGTGTGTTAAGGCTTGGGAGAACTCTCTTTATATAGGAGAGTAAAACTTAGCCTCCAAAGATTTTTATTTTGCAAATAAATAATCCAATTAATAAAAGATAATTCCATAATATTCTAGAACAAATCTAGAATAATATTTATCTTTATTATTTACCATAAATATTTATCCAATAAATATTTTATGCACATGTCTTATTAATCACAAGAAAACTAATTTCTTGTTGACCAATAAACACATGGGGCGAAATTTATCATCATTGACCTAGTCAATATGATTTTTTTCCACACACACACTAATTGGGCCAAAATTATGGAAAATATCTTTTCCACATATTTAATTATTTAGCCCAACTAATTTAATAGTCCACTAAACAATTAATTCACATATCGTTTTAATAAAGTCCAACAAGAACTAAATTAATATTATTAGGATTCGACGTCCGAGAATAGCTATGCTATATTAGGAGGCACGTCGGGGACCATGGACTAATAATCAACGGCTCCGATAAATCAAATAAATAATTATAGAATAATTATATTCGATAAATCAATCACAGGAATATGCCACCATAATCCCGTGACTGCACTCTGATGAGCTAAAATTTCACCCACTAAAATACATTTATAAAGACTCGCAACTGTGGGTAAACTAACTCTCTAACTGGCAGAGTACCGTGTCGATTGCTAGGATAGCTACAGAGTCTGAGGTCGCCCCAAGAGAAATGTGGTTGTGAGTACCAAAGCGAACGTAAAACTTAGTCTAAAGCGATCAAAGTTTTAGGTGGAGTTTTTATACTAATGCTAAAAATAAATTTTAACTAACGAGATTAACTAGGTGATTAAAAAGCATAGCCGAGCCATGATCCAACAAAGTTATCTCTCCACAGAAAAACTTGATAAGGAGTGTGTTTTATCTCGATTCGATTCATATGACATTCACGGGTGTCAACTTTTTATTCTTGCGTTAAAATCGAACAAACTCTCACTTAACCCCCCACACTAGGTTTATTAACCCTCCCTTTGTAGAGCTAACTCGCCTAACATGGTTGACCGAGAATAAAAAGCCGTTGAAAAACCTCACGAAAAACATAGTTTTAATGTGTCACTTAGGTTGCCAATCTAACGACTAAGACTATGGTTTAGTGATTTTAAAACATGTTTCAGCACATCTCGTAAAAATAAGAATTTCACTTAGGCATAGTCCGGATCATCACTTAGATTGTCAATCTAACAATCGTGACTATGATTAGTGATATCCATATCTCACATCTCACCGCAAAATACATTTATAAGCTCGATGTAACCGTGAACAAAGTTGTCAATTTTATTCAAAGTTAGGAAAATGATCAAAACGGGTTTTAAAACATGAGTTTATCATACTTAACGCTTTAATTACGCGCACACAACTCCCATCTCGTCTCCCGAGGGTTAATTTTACCCGTTTTCACATAATTCGGCTATGTTTAGTTTAACTACTCATATTAACGAAAATAACAACGAAAATAACAAAACGAAAGAAAACAAAACGAAAAAGATAACTACAGCTATATAGATATACGTATAGATATATATATAGATATATATAGATATAGATATATATAATATACGTATATATATATATAAATTTATACTAATTGCATAAAATGAAATAAACATAAAAGAAAGAACGGAAATGAAATTATATTAAAACGATAACTAGTCGGGTTATTACACCGACATTATAACGACATATATTACTACATATAATTTCCCAAAACATAATTAAAGAAGAAGAAGAAGGAGAAGAAGGGGGCAAAAGGTCTCGCATCTTTGTGTTCCATATATATAGAAAATGTTGAAGCCGGATCGATCCGGATTAGTGCCGGATCGATCCGAGCTCATCATCACTAATCATTGCGATAACATACGCAAAGATGCAATGGGAATTTTATATATAATTATATATTAAACTTCTAAAATTCATATCTCGAGTTGTAGACCTCCAAAAATCATGATTCAAACGTCATTAGAAAGCTCTCGGAAAACTCTACAACTTTCATCAAGGACTCTTCTTCAGAAAACGTCATTTTGATGAGCCATTTGTATTACCGGTCTTTTCGGATTTTCCTAATACAAATCGATTAGCCACTTGACCACCATTTGAGTTGTAGAAGTCCGATTGACTTGATTCAAAATCCATTGGAAAGCTTTCTTGAAGATATACAACTTTCATGAAGGATTCTTTTTCAGAAAACGCCGTTTTGATGAGCCATTCGTATGTCGTGTCGTTTTCGGGATTTTTACTATTACGAATCGATTAGCCACTTGGTCATAACTTGAGTTGTAGACCTCCAATTAACATGATTCAAAATGCGTTGGAAAGCTCTATCAAAGATCTACAACTTTCATTAAGGCCACCTCTTCAGAAAATGCCGTTTTAATGGGCCATTGGTTCGTCGAAGATATAAATTGTTAGTGACACTACGAACCACTGATCCACTTGACCTTTTAAGCTTGTGGCACAGTCTTATATCCCTAAAAACACCTCTTTTAGGCCTCAAAACGTGTCGTTACTCGGGATTTTGGTTAACCTAAAATTCTGCAATAAACCACCAAAATACCAAACGTAAATCCGACACGACACTCCGGTTACTAAACCGGTACAAAAACTAGTAAAAACACATAAAAACACGATATTTTATAAAATAACTACTACTAACATATTTAAATGAAACATAGGAATTAATGACTCGAACTGATATAAAAATACTCGAAATGATATCAGAAATGGGTTGAAAAGTTATAAAAATAACAGTGAATTTTTCCGTCATCACAACCCCCCACTTAGCTTTTGGTCGTCCTCGAACAAAATTAGCGATAAAATAAAATGAATGAGGAAAAATTCCTGAAGATAAGATATGAATGACAATCAGATGATGCAACCATTCGAATCATAACTACACGTTAACCGCAATATAAATGTATAACAGAGTGAGTGTGTGACAAGCCTTTTCAACTTCCACTATCCTCTCTTGAATAATTCAAGCAAACGCACAAATATCCATTCAGACAGTCCTAATGACTTTCCTAGGCATAGGTAGTAACAATTCCACACAACGTCCTCCCGTGTACTTATTAGGATAATCCCTAATGCATATCATTTAGTTTATACTGGGGATAGTCAGAAATTAACTAGGTTGTTATTATTATTATTATTTTTTTTTATTTATTTTTTTTTAATTTTTTTATTTTAATTGCTTATGCCCTCATTCCCAGCAATAGGATGTTTCGTGATAACACCCTAGCTGGACTAATATCATCAGGCAGTCGGGAGCTTTTAAGCCTCATAGTGGTATAGGACGTTTTGTGATAACGCCCTACCGCACTCAAATCATTGGTAGCTACAACCGACATATATATAGTTTATCTTATTTTGACATTCTTTCTATCACATTCAAACCTTCAGATATTCACAGTACATGTTCAGAAGTTAGGTACTAAGTTACTGCTATTTCTAGGATAAACCACTAGGATACTGAATGGATACAGTTTAAAATTTTCGCTTCAATATCAAAGGCTTACGTGAAGGAATTCATGTTACACAAATAAATTTAGGCTAAAATGCACTTACGGTTCACTTTGGTTATACATATCCAAATTAATCATTACATCTTTAAATCCATGAAATATATACCTTATACAGATTATTTTAATCAACTAAATAATGCTCGAAAAGATCAAAAACTAAGGTTTAAACACTTACGCCATTTCTAAACCAACCGGACTCTACCCCCCACTTACGATTTTACATTATTCTCGAGAGTGTAAATGAGATAGAGAGAAGACTTAGCTTATAAACCAGGCAGAAAGATGCTATCGAATCCCGTGAATGACCATGAGAAAGCACGATCCGAATCCCTATACCAAAACTTAAAACAAAGAAAACACGGGACATGGTCCTCGTGCAAGACATCGAATAGGGATATATGGAATAATAAGATAATGGCCTGTTACGTCGAAAAAATTCGATAGGCAATATATATATAGCTTTAGATGGAAAAATAACCCACACGGGTAAAGCACACAGAACATCTAAGCATATACGTATCACATGAGCATATATCATAGTCAAGTCACTATTCCTAAATTCATTTTTATTACACACACGCTTTATTAAGGTGGGAATACTCACCACTATACTACAACTACTAGAAATTTGAAACAGACTAGATCATAAAATGAAATGTAGTGAGTCTTTTATACCCAGATCCTCAAGGTTCTACAACCTAAGTCCAAGAAATGATGTATTTGAATGTTTTCTTTAAATTCCCTCGGGATTTTAGGATAACCACCTAATCATTCCTCTTAATGACATTCAAACATTCATCCCGAGACTTGGTTGTGCTTTGTGTTCATCTTTCATACAAATTCTACATTTCATTCGAGACTAGTCTTATCCAAATTATTATTATCGGGCTGCCTCCCGGTAGCGCTTTTGTTTAACGTCATTTGCTCGACAGGTGACTCTATCTGAGACTCAATCAACCAAAATCCGAACTCAAGAAGATCAACGACTTTATAAAAATTAACAATGCGAGAACCATTGAAATTAAATTGTCTAGAAACGCACTCTCGTTTGGCCCTCGATGTTACCTCCTCCCACCGTCGAACCTTCTTTTTTATCATCTGTCGAACCATCTTCTTTTGAAAATTACCATAAAGCTCATCCATCGGGAGTACACAAAGCGGACCGCTGGAAAATTTATCCTCACAGACAGAGTGGACGAATGTAGTAATCCGGGACCGATATATCGCCTATTACCAACTCTCCCAAAGTGGCTTTACTAAAGATGGCCAATCAATCTCTCGCTCCTCTAACTCACATCTCCAAATCTTGCACTTTTTCTTCGCGAATCGAATTATCAACCTCATTCTCATCCTGAACTTTTTCGGTGATAACATTTTCATCCCTAACCACCTCTATTGCACTTGTCTCTGCCTCTTTCACATACCTCACTAATTCAATCAATTGCCCCACCTTGTCTTGAAGATTTCTTATAGCGGAGTCAGTACTTACCTTGAACTCCTGCATGTCCAACAGTCGCTCTTCCAAGATCTGGTTCAATCGTTCTAGTTGCTCTATTTGACTGTCGGTGAATTCTTCTTGTGGCATGGGGGCGCACTGATCATATTGACTTTGATTCATCGGAGGTGAGCAGTAATCCTCTTGCCATTCCAGACACTGATCAGGTGGTTGAATATGGTTAAAGCTGTCAACACATTGAGCATGAACACCGTAATCCTGATAAGCACCAGGGTTAGGACAACCCTCGTAACATGGTGGCTCATTACTCGAATAACCATAATTCTGGTCCTGGTATGTACTAGGGCAATTATAGGACCAAGATCCCTGGTTACTCTGCTTGATGATCGAGGTGAGAGGCCGAATCGTTGTTGATAATATTGCTCAGGTGCCTGTGGTTGGTAGGAGTATTGTTGTTCAGGTGAGTAGTATTGATTGAAATATTGATCCATTTAAGCTCAATCTGCAAGATCTCAGAAAACAACAAGAAAACAATAAAATTTTCTTTTTTTTTTCGTTTTTTTTTAATATTTAAAACACACGATATTTAGACCCCTCAAAAAGTTATGGTAGCCGAAGGCCCTAATCCCCAGTTTTAGCCAGACTTACAAGATATCACCCTCCGAAGAGGCTAAGTACCAAAGTCGTATTCAAACCGAGTTCAGGACAATATCACTTCAGCATCCCAAGACTCTTATCGAAAATAAAATAAAAATAAAAACCTAGGCCCAAGCCTTCGGTTCACTTACAAGATATCACAACAATATCACACATTTCCCCGGCAACGGCGCCAATTTTTTTGATGAGCTAAAATTTCACCCACTAAAATACATTTATAAAGACTCGCAACTGTGGGTAAACTAACTCTCTAACTGGCAGAGTACCAGGTCGATTGCTAGGATAGCTACAGGAGTACGAGGTCGTCCCAAGAGAAATGTGGTTGTGAGTACCAAAGCGAACGTAAAACTTAGTCTAGGCGATCAAAGTTTTAGGTGGAGTTTTTATACTAATGCGAAAAATAAATTTTAACTAACGAGATTAACTAGGTGATTAAAAAGCATAGCCGAGCCATGATCCAACAGGTTATCTCTCCACAGGAAAAACTTGATAAGGAGTGTGTTTTATCCGATTCGATTCATATGACATTCACGGGTGTCAACTTTTTATTCTTGCGTTAAAATCAATAGCTCTCACTTAACCCCACACTAGGTTTATTAACCCTCCCTTTAGAGAGCTAACTCGCCTAACATGGTTGACCAGAATAAAAAGCCGTTGAAAAACCTCACAGAAAACATAGTTTTAATGTGTCACTTAGGTTGCCAATCTAACGACTAAGACTATGGTTTAGTGATTTTAAAACATGTTTCGCACATCTCGTAAAAATAAGAATTTCACTTAGGCATAGTCCAGATCTGTCACTTAGATTGTCAATCTAACAATCAGGACTATGATTAGTGATATCCATATCTCACATCTCACCGCAAAATACATTTATAAGCTCGATGTAACCGTGAACAAAGTTGTCAATTTTATTCAAAGTTAGGAAAATGATCAAAACGGGTTTTAAAACATGAGTTTATCATACTAACGCTTAATTACGCGCACACACTCCCCCATCTCGCCTCCCGAGGGTTAATTTTACCCGTTTTCACATAATTCGCTATGTTTAGTTTAACTACTCATATTAACTTGAAAATAACAACGAAAATAACAAAACGAAAAGAAAACAAAACGAAAAAGATAACTACAGCTATATAGATATACGTATAGATATATATATAGATATATATAGATATAGATATATATAATATACGTATATATATATATATATTTATACTAATTGCATAAAATGAAATAAACATAAAAGAAAGAACGGAAATGAAATTATATTAAAACGATAACTAGTCGGGTTATTACACCGACATTATAACGACATATATTACTACATATAGACCCCCCAAAACATAATTAAAAGAAGGAAGAAGGAGAAGAAGGGGGGCAAAAGGTCTCTGCATGCTGTGTTCCATATATATAGAAAATGTTGAAGCCGGATCGATCCGGATTAGTGCCGGATCGATCCGAGCTCATCATCACTAATCATTGCAGTAACATGCAGCACATGCAGCGGGGAATTTTATATATAATTATATATTAAACTTCTAAAATTCATATCTCGAGTTGTAGACCTCCAAAAATCATGATTCAAACGTCATTAGAAAGCTCTCGGAAAACTCTACAACTTTCATCAAGGACTCTTCTTCAGAAAACGTCATTTTGATGAGCCATTTGTATTACCGGTCTTTTTCGGGATTTTCCCTAATACAAATCGATTAGCCACTTGACCACCATTTGAGTTGTAGAAGTCCGATTGACTTGATTCAAAATCCATTGGAAAGCTTTCTTGAAGATATACAACTTTCATGAAGGATTCTTTTTCAGAAAACGCCGTTTTGATGAGCCATTCGTATGTCGTGTCGTTTTCGGGATTTTTACTATTACGAATCGATTAGCCACTTGGTCATAACTTGAGTTGTAGACCTCCAATTAACATGATTCAAAATGCGTTGGAAAGCTCTATCAAAGATCTACAACTTTCATTAAGGCCACCTCTTCAGAAAATGCCGTTTTAATGGGCCATTGGTTCGTCGAAGATATAAATTGTTAGTGACACTACGAACCACTGATCCACTTGACCTTTTAAGCTTGTGGCACAGTCTTATATCCCTAAAAACACCTCTTTTAGGCCTCAAAACGTGTCGTTACTCGGGATTTTGGTTAACCTAAAATTCTGCAATAAACCACCAAAATACCAAACGTAAATCCGACACGACACTCCGGTTACTAAACCGGTACAAAAACTAGTAAAAACACATAAAAACACGATATTTTATAAAATAACTACTACTAACATATTTAAATGAAACATAGGAATTAATGACTCGAACTGATATAAAAATACTCGAAATGATATCAGAAATGGGTTGAAAAGTTATAAAAATAACAGTGAATTTTTCCGTCATCACACTCCTCCGATTATAAGATTATATTTATCTCCTCACGAGAATAATAATAAGCGTCCATTGATATAATCATTACATATGGATTAATCCTCCATAGACTGTTCATTCTAAATCGGGAAGTTACCGTTAACCCTTTTTAGAACCTCTTATCCTTATTTACCATTAACCCCCTAGTGATCAATTAATTCATACAACTCACCGGTAGCTAATCGATGTAATATGAACTCGCACGATCGATCGCTTTCTAGGATTAACAAATAAGGAATCGTCTATCTACTTCCATAAATGGAAGGAATGGATTCCGTATCTGTGATAACACGTACTACTCACTCAATCCAAAGACAATGCCAAGATGGGGTAATTCGCACCACGACTCGGTGTAATCCTTAACCGTCAAGTCAAACTTCATAATCGATTCAAGCGGTTGATTGTGATCACCTCGAGATTAAGATATATCCATAAATATGATCATCCATTGATTCGATAAGACTTCGATTACGGAATTATATCGTGAACTCTAATCAAATCGGTCCAAATTTCTATATGATATATCTATCATATATAAATGCCCCATTAGGTTCTCTTAACCGAAAGTCCGATAAGACAATCACACCTATTGTGTTCGGCGCATTAATAGCACGTTAAAGGAGAGACCCGATACTCTCGATTAACTTCACTATGGGCTAATTGTATTTTAAGTACATCTTCACTAACTCAATCCTCCTGTGTATATCCCATACACCGAGTTAAGTGATTACATAAACGATATACTTAGGGTTTTCTGTAGTGTAAATACTATTGTCACATCGGTGAATATGAGAATAATAAATATGAATAATAACATCATTTAATTTATCAAATAAAACAATTACAAAATTGTCTTTCGGGCATCACACCTAACAAGCACAACTTCAACCTGACTTAAATTGGCCCAGAGATTATCCAGAAGAACAAGTCATTAGAGATGTTCATACAGGTGTTAGAACCAGAAGACAACTGGAGAGCATGCTAACTTGTTTTCTGTCACGGGTGGAACCCAAGACAATAGATGATGCAATCCAAGATGCTGATTGGATTACAACCATGCAAGAAGAACTCAATGAATTGAGAGAAATGAAGTCTGGGAACTTGTTGATAGACCAGACATGGCCAACATCATTGGAACAAAGTGGGTGTTCAGAAACAAGATGGATGAACAAGGAACTGTTGTCAGGAACAAAGCAAGACTAGTTGCAAAAGGATACTCACAAGCAGAAGGCATAGATTATGATGAAACCTTTGCACCAATAGCATGATTGGAAGAAATTAGACTTTTCCTAGCTTTTTCAGCTCACAGAGACTTCAAAGTCTATCAGTTGGATGTAAAGAGTGCATTTCTGAATGGACTCTTGGAAGAAAAAGTGTATGTGGAGCAACCACCTGGTTTTCAGATCAAGGGAAAAGAGGACAAAGAATACAAGATAAAAAAAGGCACTATATGGACTCAAACAAGCACCTAGAGCTTGGTATGAGACACCGTCAATTCCTGGTCAACAATGGATTCAGCAAAGGAACCATTGACAAGACACTTTTCAAACTAGAAAATAGAACAAGCACTTTTCTAGTTCAGATCTATGTGGATGATATCATTTTTGGATCATAAGATGAAAACCTATGTGAAAAATTTGCAAATCTAATGAAAAGAAAATTTCAAATGAGTATGATGGGAGAACATAACTACTTCCTTGGTTTACAAGTGATACAGATGAAGAATCTTCATCAATCAAGAAAAGTACACAAAAGACTTAATCAACAAGTATGGTATGGACACAAGTGAAACTTCTGAAACACCTATGTATGCAAGAATTATACTTGGAAAGGATGAAAATAGAAAGGGTGATGATCAAAAGTTATATAGAGGAATCATTGGATCCCTACTCTACCTAACTGCAAGTAGACCTGATATTGCATTTGCAGTAGGAGTATGTGCAAGATTTCAAGCTCAACCTAAGGAATCTCATTTGCTAGCAGCTAAGAGAATCATCAACTATCTGAAGCACACAATCAATGTAGGAATTTGGTATCCAAAAGATGGTGGATTCAAATTGATATCTTATTCAGATTCAGACTATGCTGGATGTAAAATTGACAGAAAAAGCACTTCAGGAACTTGTCAGATGTTAGGCAGCAGACTAGCATCATGGTTTGGCAAAAAGTAGAATTCCATATCTGCTTCAATAGCTGAAACAGAGTACATAGCAGCAGGTAGCTATTGTGCACAAGTATTATGGATCATACAACAACTAAGAGACTATGGAATAGAAGAGAAGACAATTCCGATCATGTGTGATAATACAAGTGCAATATCAATTACAGAGAATACCGTGCTTCACTCGAGAACAAAGAATATTGATGTGTGACATCATTTTATCAGAGATCATATATAGAAAAGAGATGAAATCTTGAGGTACATATCTACAAAAGATCAATTGGCTGACATTTTCACAAAACCACTCAGTCATGAAAGATTTTGTAAGCTAAGAACTGAGTTGGGAATGATTGAAATTGACTAAGTCACAAGGAGCAGCTGACTGGAGTAATCAGCGGAGTGACTTCACCAGCTGATTGAACCTTTGCCATTTTGGGTGCGCTCACTTGGCCGGTAAGTCACTGGTACCAGCAAAGTCCACTTCACTGATTGTTAGGAACAGTTTTGATGCAGCAGCTCAGTAAATAGGTAACTACACCGGCCTAGTGATCGGCCAAGTCACTCGACCACTAAACGCTATAGAGAAAACAACGAAGTGTAGTGTGAAATGAATCGGTTTTTACATATGTGGAAAATCAGAGATTTATGGAGTTTTATTTTGAGAATATTACACACGTGGATTTTTAATCAGACACAAGGATTAATTTATGGAGGTTATTATTTGACATGAGAGAATGACGGCAACGCCTCGATTCCCGGGCACTAATCATTACTTGCCTCAATCCTCTCTCCTATTATCCTTGTTAACCAGGATTTATATACAAAAAATTACGCCATTACTCCACTAAATCCTTCCATATTCAACCGTGTTCACACTATCAAAATCACCAATATATAAACAACACTTAAGTTGTTTCATAAATTTTACGCTCTCTTTGAATTTCTTAAACCCTATTTTCTCAAGAAATTTCAAAGCTTTGTCTTTGAGTAATCTCAGCAATGGCTTCATCCTCCACAATCAAAAAGCCTGGCAAACAATACGAAAAATTGATTGCCACTGGGTCATTCTTTCGACCTGATTACTACCTCACGTTATTCGGAAATAATCCACAAGCCAGACGCCTAGCAGATGGATGCAAGAATTTAGGTTAATGATGTTCCTAAATCCACCGATCAATGGAATTTGCTTTGAGAATATGATCTCATTCTGGCGCAATGCAAAGTTTGCCCTTGGAAAGAAGGGCACGCCGGAGTTTATCACCAAACTGTGAATGAAAAAGAGTTAGTCAGTACACCGGGACTCCTCAGGCACTACCTCAAACTCTCCAGTACCGGACCAGCACAAACACAGGACGTGGAAATCGACACTTATCATTCTGGCTGGAAATTGGACAGAATGCTTCATCTGAGAACAAAAGGCTCAACCGCAACAGATCGAAACTCAAAAAGACATTTGCTGAATTTGCTCATCTTATCATCAAGAATATAGAGGGCAGACTTTTATTGATGCATGGGATGACAGAAGTGAGGGCACGACTGATGGCTATCATCTATGAAGGAAAGACTTTCAACTCGGCTACCTTCATATTCAATCGAATCAAAGAGAAAATTCAAGTGGAAATAGATGCTGGGAAACTAGCAAAGAAAGGAGAACAAAATAAAGAGGAGTTCTGGGTCAAGAAATCTTTTGGCGGATAACTTCAACATCTGCTTGATTGTATGAAAGTGCAACCCATTCACTTGCATAAGTTGCATGAAGCAAAGGTGATGTTCACATTTGTTAAGGAATCAAGAAAGTTGCCAACTAGCAAAGGCAGGAAAAAAAAGCAACCTGAGAGCATCAATTCTGGGTTCAGAAGAAGAACCAGGTCTCAAACCAAAGAAGCTCCACTCAGGACTCTGCCAAGAAATGAAGACAAACCTGTTGTGATCAGCGAGGATGAATAAGATCCAGAGGAATAAGCTCATCATCAATCTGATGAAGAACATGAAGAGGATGATGAAGAGTTCCATCTAACAAAAGATGAAGATGAAGAAGAGACAAAAGATGATTATCACACTGGTTATCATGAGGAAAAATGAGGATTCTAATGATCAACTGACACTCCAGGAAGTCATTCAATGGAGTAAAGCTGATAAAGAAAAGCAGCTGAAGGAGTACAACCAGCTGACTCTACAAGGACCCCCAGCACTGATCAAGGGGAAATGACTGCTGAAGCTGCAGCTGACATAGATGAAACAAAGTCCTTTCTATTGGAAGTATCGCCCGAAAGACAATTTCTATAATTGTTTTTATGATTAATAAATGACAGTTTTATTTCATCTTATTATTTGTTTCGTGCTTATAAGTAATACACTGTTGAAAACCCCAAGTCGTATCATATGTAGTCATATAACTTAGTGTGTGTCACACATGAGGATTAAGTTTATGGTGATACACTTGAAATGTTGATCCGTAGTGAAGTTAATCAAAGTATGGGGTCTATTGATTAAACCACCATTAATGCGCCCAGAACACTTTATGGTGTGACCGTCTTATCCGGACCGTCGACATTGGTTGTCTAAGTGGGGCATTTATTTATGATGTAGTCATATAGGACTGGACCGATTTAATCTTCATTTCTCATATAATTCCGTGATTGAGAAATTTTATTAAATCACAAGATGATCATATATGGATTAACCTTAATCCTGAAGTGATTACAGACTCCTGCTCGTTTCAAGATAGGGTTTGATGTGTTCGTTAAGGATTGCTAAGAGGCGCGGTCCGAATCACTTTCACGTTGGCACTATTCTGGGATGAGTGAGAAGTGTGTCTCTCACAGATATGGAATCCATTCCTTCCTGCGGGAAGTAGAAAGACAATCCCCTTATTTGTTAATCCTAGAAACTGATCGATCCCGGGAGTTTGTATTGGTTATGAACTAATTAATCACTAGTAGGTTAATGGTGAATAATGATAAGATGTTTTGAAGAAGGTTTACGGAAATATTCCCGCTTCATTACGGATAGTCTATGGAGGTTTAGACTGTATGTAATGATTATATCAATGGACACTTATCGACTCGACGTTTTGAGAATAAGTTATATCTATAATCGATAGAGTTCAGTTTCGGATTTATGGTGGCGTAATTCCAGAGTTAATAAGTTGATTAGAAATATTCTGTTCGATGAATATTTTATTCAATTTATTGTAGCTACTAGTTATAGGTCCATGGTCCCCGGGTTGGCTTCTAACATGCGAGTGATTCTCGTATTTTGGAACCTCGAGAATAAATTAAATAGTTGGTCTATTTAATGAATATGCGAATATTATTTATTCGGTAATAATATATGTAATATAGAAAAGACATTTTCTATTATCCCAATTGCATTAAAAATTGCGCCACTTTTATTTGGTTTTGGGAAAATAAATTTTCTCCTAATTACTTATAATGTGGATAAATAATTATAAATAAGAAATTAGTTTTCATATTGGATAAATAGGAAATTTGTTTTCCTTTTGGATAAAGGTTTTTATTTTCCTAAAAGGAAAAGATAAATTTGTGTGTAAAATATAAACTCTCAAATTATTAGTTATTTTCCTATAAAAAGAGAGTTTCTCCAACACAAAATGGACAAAAAAACCACGCCATTATTGAGGAAAAAAGGGACGCACCTTTTTAATAAAAGAGAGAAATTTTGTTTTCTTGTCTTAGCCATTGGAAGAAGAAAAACTAGGGTTTTTCTTGTGCATATAAGAGAAGGTTCTTGTTGGAATTAGCGCCCAGAAGACAATTTCTGTAGTTGTTTTTATAATTAATAAATGACGGATTTATTCTCATCTCATTATTTGCTTCGTGCTTATAAGTAATACACTGCTGAAAACCCCATGTCGTATCATATGTAGCCATATAACTTAGTGTGTGTCGCACATGAGGATTAAGTTTATGATGATACACTTGAAATGTTAGTCCGTGGTGAAGTTAATCAAAGTACGGGGTCTATTGATTAAACCACCATTAATGCGCCCAGAACACTTTATGGTGTGACCGTCTTATCCGGACCGTCGACATTGGTTGTCTAAGTGGGGCATTTATATATGATGTAGTCATATAGGACTAAACCGATTTAATCTGCGTTTCTCATATAATCCGTGATTGAGAAATCTCATCAAATCACAAGATGATCATATATAGATTAACCTTAATCTTGAAGTGATTGCATACTCCTACTGGTTTCAGGATAGGGTTTGATGTGTTCGTTAAGGATCGCTAAGAGGCGCGGTCCGAATCACTTTCACATTGGCACTATTCTGGAATGAGTGAGAAGTGTGTGTCTCACAGATATGGAATCCATTCATTCCTGCGGGAAGTAGAAAGACGATCCCCTTATTTGCTAATCCTAGAAACTGATCGATCCGCGGAGTTCGTATTGGTTATGAACTAATTGATCACTAGTGGGTTAATGGTAAATGAGGTTAAGATGTATTGAATAAAGTTTACGAAAATAATCCCGCTTCATTACGGATAGTCTCTGGAGGGTTAGTTTTATGTAATGATTATATCAATGGACACTTATCGACTGGACTCGACGTTTTGAGAATAAGTTATATCTATAATCGATAGAGTTCAGTTTCAGATTTATGGTGGCGTAATTCCAGAATTAATAAGTTGAGTAGATATATTCAGTTCGATGAATATTTTATTCAATTTATTGCGACCATCGAAGTTATAGGTCCATGGTCCCGGGTTGGCTCTAACACGCTGCATGAGTGTTTTCTCGTTTTATAGAACCTCGAGAATAAATTAAATAGTTGGTCTATTTAATGAATATGCAATATTATTTATTTGGTAAATAATATGTAAAATAGAAAAGACATTTTCTATTAAATTTAATGATTAAATGGCGCCAGACATTCTGATAAATTAGAAAAAGAAATTTTTCTAGATTATGTCACATGTGTAATTAATTAATTATCTATTTGTTGGATAATTATTGGAAAACTAAGAGATTGATTTTTTGGGAATTATCTCTTATCTTTTGGCAAATATCTTTTCCTTATGAGAATAGGTAATTATGGTGTGAAAATAATAACTCTCTTGACTAGTTATTTTCCTATATGAAGGGAGTTCCTCATAACACAATTTAACCTACAAAATTGCGCCACACATTAAATAAAAAGGAAGAAAAATTAGTTTCTTGCCTTAGTCATTAGAAGAAGAAAAACCTTTTTTTCTTGGAGCATATTCGAGGAGGTTCTACGGCGAGGATCGACGTCCACCAGTCGTCGTTTGGAGATACAATCCGGAAGATCACGGCTTCTCTTTTTGGTCGATTGCCTATTTCTCTCCGGTTGGGGTAAATCTACTAACCTTCTTGTGGATTATTAATTATTATCTGAATCATGTCGTGGTAAAATCGCATGCGAATTTATTCATAGCTTCCACAGTGCATGATCGAGCGTCTCGATCGGTGCTGTGAATCAGATATGACGATCCAATTATGGATCGGATCCGGATTCGGGTTTCTTTATATCCAACAGTTTTAGCGCGAGGATCGACGTCCACCAGTCGTCGCTAGGAGATACAATCTGGAAGACTGCGGCTTCTCCATCTATCGTTTTACTATTCCTCTTAAATTAGGTAAATCTTCAACCTTCTCATAGTTATGTTAATTATTTATGTGAATCAAATTATGGTAAAATCGCATGCGTATTTATTCGTAGCTTCTGATGTGCAAGATCGAGTGTCTCGATCGGTGCTGTGTATCAGATCTGACGATCCAATTATGGATCGGATCCGGATTCGGGTTTTTGTATATCCAGCACTTTCCAGTACTTGATTCAAGCTATCAACAACAATCTCTATCTGATATGGAGATTGATGAAGAAAGTGAAGAAGAACAAGCTGGTGCAATGACGTGGCCTTTCCTAGTGCTAATACCAGTCCTTAACCGACAGTGTATCGGGTCAAACTGTAGTGCTAGTATGGTGAGTCAGAGTGTCGAATCCTCAGGGAACTTGGTAATTCTTTTAAGTGTGGTTAAACACCAAAGAGCTGTTATTAACTCGATCTAAACCGCAATTTTATAATACAGATCACTACTATTCTACTTAACATAAAATAAATGCGTAATATAAAAATTATTCTAATATAATATATATAGATATATAAATATATATAGATATACATAAATTGCAAAATATATATATAGATATAAATATATAGTTACCAATATATAGTTTAGACGGATAAGTTTATAGAACTAGCCAAAGTTTATATAATTGATTTATAAGATCTTTTCAGTGAATGGAATGTGCTCGATCTTTTCTTTTATATTAGGTCCAATTGAGTAAATGAAACGGTGCAATCCTGAAGTTAACAATTCCTCCTCACACGAGCGTATGAAATTGTCATATGTCATTGTCATCGATTCAATCTCCACAATCGCCCCATGCTAATCTCGCTTAGTCGAACAGTGCCGAGTACAAATCTACCCCGGATAAAAGAGGTTATTCCATTAGTCAGATGGCCGATGTTATTCAAAAGGCTCCGGTTGTCAGGCGGATCGATTTAACTTTCCGGTTTTAGTTTCAATTAAACTGTTGATTTTAACATTATTACGATCTCGAGCACAATTTTAATAAGATCCATCTTTCCCAAGACAAATCTACCCCTGGGTAGGAAATAGGATTCCGTAGTCACGCTTTCGCACGGCCAATTTTACCCTCCGGTTTTTCTATCTTTTATCTCATATCCTAACTTCTCTTATCAGTTCATCGTTAGGTTATATGGTGCGATTCATCTTGGTTAATTACGTCAATCCGAATATTATCAATACATTACAGAATAGAAAAAGATTCAATTAACTCAATTTTAGTAAATTTTAATTAGACAACATTCCTTTACCGAAAAGATCGAAATAAAACGATTACATAACTTTGGCTAGTTATTAGATTTAGCCTAAAAACATCATAACAACGAAAAACATAACAAACATAAATACTTAAGAAGTTTTACCCGATTACAACTGTTGAATCAGAAGCTGTATTCTTCCGGATATTACAACGACTTCAACAACACTGATCTTCTGATAACTTCTCGAGCATTATAACGATACTACTTTATTTATGGCATAAGGCCTATATACATACATACTATTTCTAAGAAAAAGAGGTTAGGAAACTATATTGGTACACTCCTGCAGGCTGTATGAACTGCTCTATTTATAAGCAAGATTTTCAGGGCCGGATCAATCCGAGGTGATGCCGGATCGATCCGGGAATAAAAAATAGTATCCCTCAGATTATTCTCTGCGGGACCACATGCTGGATAATCATTAAGTTTCCTCGGATCGATCCGAGGTTAATCCGGATTGATCCGGGTAGCTTTTTATTCCATAACTTGATCTGAAACTTGATAAAATCATAACTTGAGCTCTGGATCTCCAAATGACATAATTCCAGAGGCGTTGGAAAGCTCTTGAAAAGATCTATAACTTCCATGAAGGACTCTTCTTCAGAAAATGCCTTTTTGATGGGCCATTTGTTCGTCGAAAATATAATTCGATAATGGTGTCACGAACTATTGATCCGCTTGAACTTTAAATCTCGTGGCACTTCCTTACTTCCTTCAAAAGATACGATTTTACTTCAAAAAGTGTCGTCACTCAGGGTCTTGGTTTACCTAAGATATGCAAATAAAATACCAAAAATACCCACGTAAATCTGACACGACACTCCGGTTATTATCCCGGTACAAAATTTATAACTTTTTATTACTTTTACTAGATTTTTATAGTATTTAGATTTATTCATAACTATTAATATTTTATAAGATTATCGTTATAATTTCTTATATTTTATATAAAAAGAGTCGATAACGTATATAAAACCTCGTAATTTTTATCATATAAATGTTATACATCAACTACTCCCCACTTAGCTCTTTGATCGTCCTCGAGCAAAATAAGCGGTAATATATAAAAATTACAATAAAAATGATATACGTGGTAGATTAAATTTCAAATTAGTAAAATATCATTTCAATATTATAAACATATTAATTATATCTTTCTTAGAAATTAACAAGATAAAAAGTGTAGATAACTTAGATAAATTATTTATCAACTATTATTCAAAGGAAATTCTGCATAATCTACTTAAATATAGTTAAAATTCTAGAATCATTCTCCTATCTCAACTTATATGAAATATTTGGAATTAAGGACTAAGTCAAGTAGTTGACAAAATGGCTTATTCTTTTTAGGCTCAGGATGTTGGTCAATCGAAAGGATAGAAAAGAAAAATCAAAAGAGAAAGAAGCAAGTCGTACGTACTTACACCTTCATAATTTTGATCAAAAATACCTCGATTAATAACATTCTGATATTATTTCACTTTTTTATTTTTTTTTATTTTTTTATTATTTTATATAAGATATTAAGAACTAAAAGCGTGCGTGTGTGTAGAAAATCAAACTTACAAGTATTGCTTCATCAAGATTGATCGGAGTAATACTCTTTCGATCGAAAATTACAAGTCCGGTTTCCTTAAACTTGTAATCATTCTTGAGATCTTATGATTCGACTTTTTATCGGGAGCTTTTAAACCACATAGTGATATAGGACATTTCGAGATAACACCCTACTGCACTCAAATCATTGGTAGCTACAACCGATTTTTAGTTGTTAATCAAAGATAAGGAAGATACCTGGTATTTGATTACTTCTGTGTAAATATGGTGCTTCGTTCTTAATTATTTTATAGAATATTAACATATCCGAACTTATTACCAAAATCGACTATCTTGCAAGCGTCATGAGGTAAGATCGAATATACTAATACTTATCTAATTTTTTCCAATCTCAGCATACACCATTCTTAGCTTTTGTGTCGTCATCTCCTTTCATAAGTACGTACAAACTCGTGGGATTTTTAGGAAATGTAGACCAAAATAAGCTAAGGTCGGTTATAATCAAAAATGGCTATTTTCGAGTGAGATCTTGATCACTCTAATCAAGGCTGAGGTAGGGACAAAAATTAGAAATTTATTTAGGTAGGCTATTTGGCTATAATTTATATTTTTATGGTGCCAAAAATCTCATCATTCCTAATCCAATTCCAAACTCATAATTCGTTTTGAAAAGAAAATTATTCTAAAATTTCATTATAATATAAGTATATTTGCTAAATTTCATATGAAAATTACTTGATAATATTTATGTATAGTTGCATATACTTAAAATCTTATAAAAATCTAAAATTGACATATATAATATAATTATAATATATCTAATTTACTTTACTTAATTAAAATCTATTCTTACAAATTTATATTATTTTTATTCATATTAATTATATATTATCTAGTTATTTTGATTCAAGAAAAATTAAACTAAGTATTAAGCATTTAAGTATAAATTTATATGAGAAAATTTTAATTTTTATTTTACTAACTTACCTCTACTCCCCACTTACGAAATGGCATCGTCCCGATGTTCAGTGAGTAATAAAAAGTAGGTTCGAAAATAAAATTAAAATTTTATACGATTTTGATTTTTTTTCAACATATATTATTTTTGATTAAAGAAAATGACATATATATTAAACATTAATGAAACTATTACAAACTTTAAAGAAAACTAATTAAAAAGTGATTAAACGACTAACTTAATCGAGTACTAACTTAACAACAACTTCTAACTGATTTCCAACAACTCCTCAAACCGTAGATGAACATCCGGGAGTATCTACCGGAAGCAATCCCAACTGAGAATCACGAGATGGAAAAATCTCGTCAGTAGAAAACTCAGGTACTTGATTCAGTTGCACACATAGTTGAGAGATAACCCAGGCAAACGGTAGTGGTTTTCCCCTATTACGCATCTCTACTGCAAAATTAATTGCCGTTTTGAACATCAAAATCCCCCAATCAATGTATGCCCCCACGGTTAGTGCATACAACAGTAGCATCTCATCATCCGTAACTCCTAAAAAATCTCTAGTTGGATACGGGAATTAATGAAGCGTTTCCACGCCCTCAGATGATGGGGTAAAGCCAGAGTCGAAGAATCATAGTTATGATCAAACAGTGGAAACACATATTGAAAGGCTTCTGCAGTACGATTTACAACATTGTAAGCATTTCCGAGTTCCCAAAGAAACTCGTAGTGTGGGTTTTGCTGAAAAGTACATGGTGGGATTTGAAAGATTTGATTTATGATAATTGGAGCAAATGAAATAACGACACCCCTAACAGTAATGAGATGAGACGAGGCCACTGCCGTTATATCAGTAAGAGACGCATAAAAATCTCTGACAATTGAAATGTTAATTCTTCCTCTGGGAGTCCTAATCAGCTTCTTCCACCCGCAACCTCGGATTAGATTCCGTCCCCACTGATCAATTTTTTCTGTATTCAAGTCTTTCTCCATTAGAATAGGAGAATGGACGAAATTTAGACGTCTCGGAACGTCATTATGAAAACACGAAGCATGGCTTTCGGGAACCACACCATCAGGCGTATGTGGTTCGTAACTATTGACCGAGGGAGAGGAGTGGTGAGACATTATTTTATCAGATACAGAAAGTAAACTAAGACAGATAGAGGTAAAGAAGGAATGAGCAAAGTTGGGGGCTGCAGCTCCTTCCTTTTATAGAAATGTATCTATCAAGTAAAAGTAGGAAAGATCTCCTTTTTGGCGTTTTTGTACTTACCGGATCGATCCGGAAAAGGGCCGGATCGATCCGGCCTCTCAACTAGCAATCCTATCAGGTCGGTGCACTCATGCCGGATCGATCCGGGGTTAGGTCGGATCGATCCGGAAACTTACTATTCACGGACAGAGTTGTTTTTGCTTGTAAAATGCCTAGATTTTTCTAGGTGATAAGTTTTCTCCCTAACTTCGGTTCATTTTTATTATGTTATAACGATAAATTTTACTACACGGTGTGTATTAACATAAAATCAAACGAAAGTAAAATAAAATTCTACGAAGATCGTATTAAAATAAAATCCTACCAAAATAAAACCAAAATAACCTAAAATTGTACGAAAATGAAATTGTACGAAAAATAAATTGTTTTCAATGTCAATAATCATAAAATGTTTAAAATCACTCCTCTTCATCACTCATCTCGACGTGGCTCGAACTAGGCATGGCTTGAGAACTGGCCGGATCATAAGTCGATTCTTGGAATGGATCTTGAAAATATGTTGACATCCGAACCGAGCTATCTAGTCCCATCGAGCTCATCTCTCTCGTGACATCAGAAAAAGTGCTCCCCCATCCCGTCGTGGTATGGTCAAATGATCCAAATCCTGGCCAACCCGACGTCGCAACTGCCGTAGTACCTGGCGAAAAATCCCCTACACCACTAGTTTGGAATCCAAAAGAATGTGGCATTTGTTGGAAGTCTGAGCGAGGTGGGATTGGCGGAATAAAATCGGGCAAGGTATATGGCTGGGATTGGCAATGCGGAATATCCATCTCGGCATAGGTAGGGTTTTGCAGTATATTCATTTGATATATACCTCGCATGCCTTGACGTAAATCTTCAGACCATAACCTATTCCTTTCCGCGAAAACAGCCATATTGGCATTAGCACGATGAATATCATAGGCCATGGATTGAAACATGTCGTATGTGATGGTATTTGGAAATTGACTTTGAGTTTGACTGGATGAAGGAGGGACAGCTGTGGATTGAGAAACATGTGGAGTAGGCTGAGGTCGTTGGCGGTTAGGGTTCATAAAATCTATTCTTCCTGCCGGCCTAAGTGGTAAACTAGGACCTATAAGCGTGTCATCAACCACCATCAAATTATCATTTGGAAGCTCGGGGACACCTATTTGGCGACATAAGGAAGAAATAAAACAAGGAAAAGGCATGTGACTGCCTGGTTTGGCAGTCGAGACAAATTCCTTGGCCCTTCTATACATTACCCTGCCTACATCCACAGGTACATCATTGACCATAGCCCAAGCAATACATAGATCCTCTTTACCAAAAGATGTAAAATGACGAGTAGGGTAAAGAGTGGAACTGATAAAACGTTTAATAGCTCTCATATCCCGTATGCATTTTCCATAGGAAAACTTGTTTTCATGCCAGACGGCAGTGGGATCTAACTCATTTTGGGCTAGTGATACAATATAATCAAAGTCTGCAGGCTCATCTAGATTCCATACAAAGATAATAATCCTCACTCTCGGTATATCGGGATACCATAAATAGTATTTATAATCTGAGGATTAAACGGTGCATCGCCCTAGTTCTTAGGTTGACAGGTTAACTCACCACCTTCGTAGCATTATGAGTTGCTACCAGAGAATAAAATTCACTACTAAGGTTGTGTTAATTTCACCCGACCTTAAACTAGCTAACTCCAACCACCGTCGTCTTTTCAAAAATTTCTTTTACCTCCTTTCCAAATCTTTGAAATCTAAGCCCTCTCTTTGCAACTAAACACTTTCCAAATTTATTTTTCAACGCTTTCTTAGCATGCAGCAGACGCGTTCTTTCAAAACTAACGCCAATTCTTCTTCACATTAAAGGTCTAGTTTCTATAACCGGGATTTGGGTAGGGATATGCGGCTTACGTTTTTTACTAGCTTTTGATGATTCGGCCATTCTACGATAGTGACAAAATAACAACAAAACAACACAAAACAACACAAAACAACACAAATGAGTTACAAATATAGTAAAATTAAATAAAAAGTTGCTTAGAAAAAACGAAATTAACAAAATAATTGACTACAATGTTACCTTCTAATGCTTAAAAGGTTGAAATTTTGGCCGGAAAAGATGAAAATTCGCCGGAATGAAAGTTGAAGCTTTCCCTTGAAAAATTCTTCAATTTAAATGAAAGTTTGAAGAGAGGAGAGGAAAATGAGAAAAGTTTAAGAGTTGGGGTAGTTTAATAGTAATGTTGTGTGATGATTTGAAGAAAAAAATTCGAATTGGGGGAGAGGGGAGGGGCGGCTGTTTGAGAAAAATGAAAGAAGAAGAAGAAGGAGGGACCCCGTCCCTTTTTTTAGGTTTTTCAGGTTCCGGATCGATCCGGGGTTAGGTCGGATCGATCTGACCAAAGGTTTTTTTTATTTTTTATTATTATTTTAAACTTAATAAATTTTTTTTATAAAACCTTAATAAAACTTCTACAAAATTTAAATAAAACCTTTTATAAAAACTTTATAAAACTTTTAAGTAATTTCATAAAGATCCTATTTATAAAATTTTCAAAAGTTATATAAAAATTTTATAAATATTATATAATTCATAAGGGTCCTAATTCCATTACTTCTAAATCTTCCAGAGTTCTGACGTAACGTTCTATCAACCTAACCTTAAGAAATGAGGCGTTCGAATTTTCCCTTTGATCTCCATCGGGATTTTCGGATAACCACATAATCGTTCCCTTCTTAACAACATTCAAACACTCATCCTGGGATTTGGTTGTGCTTTCCCTGCATTTCCCATCATGTTCACTTTTTCCACAGATTCTGCATCTCCTTAAAAACTTTGCCCTTCTCTTTATCGAGCTTCTCGATTTTCCATTACATACTTCTCTCTATCTGATCTCTCTCAACAATTGCTTGTTTTTCTCAAAAACTAAAGCTTCTATTTTAAACGCAACATCTTTATCAAGGCCTAATTTCAAAAACAAAATAAAAACTCCTATTCTATCTAGAAAAGACATCCAGTTCTTTTACGTCTATCCGGTAAAAGACGAAACTAGCTCAAACATATAAAACATAGAAAAGTAGAGGAAAGATAGATAGCACCTGGTATTCGGCTGATTTTAGTTCCTCTGCTTCTCAATTTGTTTGATTTTTCTGCTTTTTCAATTTTGTCGGGGGATCAGTTAGTAACATACTTCTCCCTTCAGTATGATTCCTTCTCCTTCCACAAATAACTTTACTCTGTGGCCATTGGCTATAAAAGTTGTATTTCCATCAGTTAGTTCAACAGCTCCAGATTTGTAAACCCTTGTTACTTTAAATGGACCTGTCCATCTTGATTTAAGCTTACCTGGAAATAACTTTAAACGTGAATTGTACAAGAGCACTCGATCACCTACATGGAACTCACGACTATAGATTCTCTTATCATGAAAAGATTTCGTGCGTTCCTTGTAGATTCGAGCGTTTTCATAAGAATCGAGACGAAATTCTTCTAGTTCTCATTAATTGAAGCAATCTATGATCACCGACTGACCTTAGGATCGAAATTCGAAATTTAATAGCCCGTAAGGCTCGGTGTTCTAACTCAACCGGGAGATGACAAGACTTACCAAAGACTAGTTTATAGGGAGAACAACCAATTGGTGTCTTAAAAGCTGTTCTGTACGCCCATAATGCATCGTCTAATTTAACTGCCCAATTTTTACGATTTGAATCAACTGTTTTTTCCACGATTCTTTTGATTTCTCTATTAGACACCTCTACCTGACCACTGGTTTGCGGATGATAGGGCGTTCCTAACTTATGTGTTACACCATATTTTTCAACTATCTTGGTAAATGGTCTATTACAAAAGTGTGACCCTCTATCACTAATGATAGCCCTCGGAATGCCATAACGGGTAAATATATTCTTTTTAAGGAATCGCATGACAACTTTGGTATCATTAGTGGGAAGAGCTTCAGCTTCTACCCATTTTGAAACATAATCTACCATTACTAGAATAAATCTTTTTCCAAAAGATATAGGGAATGGTCCCATGAAATCTATACCCCAAACATCAAATAACTCACATTCTAAAATAGGTTGTATAGGCATTTCATGTTTTTTAGATACATTTCCCCATTTTTGACAAGACTCACAAGATTTAACATACTTATACGCATCTTTATATAGTGTAGGCCAATAAAAACCATATTGTAAAACTTTAAAAGCAGTTTTCCAACCTCCATGATGGCCTCCTGCCTCACGATCATGACAAAATGATAAAACACTTAAAATTTCATTATCAGGCACACATTTTCTGATTATCCCATCCGAACATTTACGGAAAAGGTCTGGTTCCTCCCAGTAATAAAATTTTAAGTCATGAAAGAACTTCTTTTTCTGTTGCCAAGTCCAATGAGACGGAATATAATCACAGGTTAAGTAATTAATGATATCTCCAAACCAGGGTGACAATTCCTTAGAAGGAATTCTATTCTTTAATAACTGCATGGTTGAAGGAGTATCTATTCTAAATAGTTGTTCATCAGGAAATGAATCTTTAATTTCATTTCCTATTTCTTCATCATTTTCTATTCTACTTAGATGATCTGCTACTACATTTTTCACTTCCTTTTTTATCTTTAATTTCAATATCAAATTCTTGAAGTAAGAGAATCCATCTAAGAAGACGTGGTTTAGCATCTTTTTTACTGAGTAAATACTTCAGGGCTGAATGGTCTGTGTAAATTATTACCTTAGATCCAACAATATACGATCTAAACTTATCTAAGGCAAAAATTACAGCCAACAGTTCTTTTTCTGTAGTTGCATAATTTAGCTGAGCTGCGTTTAATGTGTGAGAAGCATAGTAGATAGCTTTGAGAATTTTGTTATATCTTTGACCTAAAACAGCTCCTACAGCTAAATCACTCGCATCACACATAATTTCAAACGGCAAACTCCAATATGGTGCTACTAACACTGGTGCAGTAGTCAACCTCGCTTTTAAGGTCTGAAAGGCTTCCATACATTTACTATCAAAGTTAAAAGGTACCTCCTTTTCAAGCAAATGACTTAGAGGCTTTGCTATTTTCGAGAAATCGGCAATGAACCTTCTATAAAATCCTGCATGTCCGAGAAATCCTCTTAGGGTTCTTAAATTAACTGGTGGAGGTAATTTTTCAATTACTTCGACTTTAGCTTTATCAACTTCAATACCTTCTTCAGAGATTCTGTGACCTAAAACAATTCCTTCTGATACCATTAGATGACATTTTTCCCGCTTTAGTACTAAATTGGTATCTTCACAAATATTGTAACACTCGTTCTAAGTGTAACACACAAACATCAAATGAATCTCCGTAAACACTAAAGTCATCCATAAAAATTTCTAAAAATTTCTCAACCATATCAGCAAATATAGCCATCATACATCTTTGAAACGTAGCTGGTGCATTACATAAACCAAACGGCATTCTTTTATAAGCAAAAGTTCCATAAGGACAAGTGAAAGTAGTTTTTCTCTATCTCCTACTTGCAATGAATATCTCAGAAATATCCCGAATAACCATCTAAGAAACAAGAATACTTATGTCCACTTAAACGCTCCAACATCCGAACTATGAATGGAAGTGGATGATGATCTTTCTTAGTATGATCATTTAGTTTTCTAAAATCAATGCACATTCGGTAACCTGTAATTTCTCTTGTCGGAATCCATTCATTCCTTTCATTCTCTTTCACTATGAAACCTCCTTTCTTTGGTACCACTTGAGTTGGACTTACCCATTCACTATCTGATATGGGAAATATTATCCCCATTTCTAATAGCTTAATGACCTCTTTCTTAACAATTAACTGCAAATTTGGGTTGAGGCGGCGTTGCGGTTGAATACATGGTTTAGCATCTTCCTTCAGAATTATCTTATGAACGCAAATCTCAGGGCTAATACCTCGAATATCGGCAATCATCCATCCAAAAGCTTTCTTATGCTTTTTCAACATTCTAAGTAATTGATCTTCTTGTTGCTCGATTAAAGATGATGAAATAATAACCGGTAATAGATTATCGCTTTCAAGAAAAGCATACTTGATTTAAAGGTAGCGGTTTCAATTCCGCATTCTTAGGTGGATCTTCCAGGTGACGGTTTAAGAACCGGTCCTTCTAGTTCTAATTCCAAATACTTATGCCATGATGGTTTAAAAGTAAAACTTCCTTTATCTAGAGAAAGAATTATCTCTTTCATTTCGGTGTCTTCCTCATCTTCCCTATAGATAGATAGAGTCAAGCATTCTTCTAATCTGTCTTCAAAAGTTGGCAACTGATTATCATAGACAGAATGAATATCTTCTATAAAAGAACATGATTCTGGTGATTTGTATGGATGGTTCATAACTTTGAAAATATTGAAAGTAACTTCATCTTCATTGACTCTCAGAATTAACTCTCCTTTCTGAACATATATTAAAGTTCTTCCTGTAGCTAGAAACGGTCGACCTAAGATAAGTGGCGCTGAATATCCTTCTTCCATTTCCATAACTACAAAATCTACTGGAAAATAGAACTTGTCTACTTTAACCAATACGTCCTCAATAATTCCTTTAGGGTATTTAATCGATCTATCTGTCATCTGTAGAGTCATTTCAGTCTTCGTAAGATTTCCTATGCCTAGCTTCTTATAATCCTCATAAGACATGAGGTTTATACTAGCTCCAAGATCACATAAGACATTCTTAAACAGAAATCCTCCAATTTCACATGGAATGGTAAAACTTCCAGGATCTTTCAGTTTAGGTGGTAACTTATGTTGCAAAACCGCAGAACATTCTTCATTTAGGCATATATTCTCATATTCCTCTAGTTTTTCTTGTTTGACGTAATATCTTTCGAAAAATTTTCCATAAGCGCAGCATACTAATTAGAGCTTCGATAACAGGGATATTAACATGAATATGACGAAAAGTATCAAGGAAACGAGCATACTTATGATCAGTTTTAATCTTTTTAATTTGATCTTTAGGTGGGTAAGGTAAAGATTCTAAATCTACAACCTTTGATCCCAAATTCAATTTCTCTTTTCCTTTCTCCTTAAACCTTTGAGTATTACTTGATCGCCAAGTATCATGATCTTGAGTTTTTTTTAAGACATTCCCTGAATCAATCTCTACTTCAGATTCCTTCAGTTCTTCTTGTTTTTCATCCTTGTTTTCATTATCCTCTACTCTAACATGTTCTTTGAATAAATTCCTTAAATCTTTATCCATGGGATCTCTCAAAATCCTAGGGATTTTTACCCATTTTTCACCTTCATTTTCAGGTTCCAAACTTCTATTCCTTTTCAAGAAATTCTCTATAATTTCTTCTTCCTCATCAGTGAATTCAAGTTCATCTTTAGTTCCATCATTCTTTCCATCTAAATCATTTTCTACTTCATTATTCCCGAAGTTTTCTACTCCATTACTACCACAGAGTTTTCTACTTCTCGTAACTACAACATTTACCTCTCTTGGGTTTCTTTCAGTATTACTTGGTAATCCTCCAGGAGGTCTACTGTTATTACGTTCACCTTCCCTACTCAAATGATCTTCCATATTCCTTAATGAGGCTTCTATCGTTCTCATTCTGGTATCATGTCCACTCATAGATGTTTTCATTGTACTCAGATCCTTAGAGACTGTACCAATAGAAGTCATCATTGTTTCCATATTCTTAGCTTGAGTAGATACTACACCCATCATATTTTCCATTAATTTTTCCCATTTTTCAACTCCTTCTGCAGGTTGAGTTGAACTTTGAGTTACTGGTATACTTTGAGTGGTATGTTGAGGATAGGATCTAGGTAATGATTGTAAATTCTGATTAGATGTGTTTTCTTGATAAACTTGATTATTATTCATATTCCTATACGGAACTGGATATGGCAGTTGTCCTTGCTTACTAGGGTTTTCAGACCATCGATAAGTAGGATGATCTCTTCTAATAGCATTAAACGAGTTTGAGTATGCATTGTTCAAATTCCTATGCTGCTGAAGAAAACTCACCTCCTCTCTTGAGTATCCTGTTGGTTCTTCAATCCCTAATGGTATATTATCCTGATTTGAGTATTCAGTTGGTGTACTATTTTCTGAACTTTGGTTTTTGTTTTGCAGGCCATCAAATTTCCTACTCAAATTTTCTAAATGTGCTAGAACTTCCGTATTAGATGTACATTCTCCTGCAAAAGCTACTTTTCTAGTGCTAGAACCGGTTTCCCACATTCTGTTATTTTTGGAAATCTTTTCTATAGCATCGTAAACGATTTGAGCTTCACTCATCATTAAAGAACCACCACATGCATGATCTACATCAGCACGTGAGTCTTTCCTTAATTTACGACAAAAAAGTTGAATTTGCATATCTAAGGAATAACCATGGTCGGGACAAGCTCTTAACAATTTTTTAAATCTTTCCCAGGCATTCCCGAGCGTTTCTTCAGATCCTTGTCTAAAGTTAGCAACCTCGACTTTTAATTCCAAGTTTCGTCCAGGAGTGAAATATTGTTTCAGAAATTCAGTTTGAATCTCCTCCCAACTAGTAAGTGAATGATGTGGAAGAGACATAAATCAATCTCGGGCTCATCCTTTTAAAGAAAAAGGAAACATAGTCATCCTTGTTAATTCCTTATGAGCACCTTGACTTTTGGCTGTATTGCACAGTTCTTCAAAAAGATAGAGATGATGATGTGGATCTTCATCATCCTCTCCTAAGAATTGGGATCTTGCGTCAATTAAACCAAAAAGATGAGATTTAATCTCGAAATTATTCGCTCCTTCATTGGGTAAAAGAATGGGATTATTAGTCTGGTTTCTTCTTATAGTTTGATCACAGATAGGTCTCGGGTTTGGTGGGTTATTACGATTGTTCTGGTTCTGATTCTGATTATTTCTATTGTTATTATTTTGATTATTAGGGTTAACAGGGTTCTGTCCATGCCCTAGAGCATGTTCTAGCCCTTGTTCAGGTGTTTCATCACTGATTTCGGCCATTCTCGTATTTTTGTTTGAAGATGATTCGTCAGGATTTCCCTGACTAGTATGACCTCGCTTACTCTCTACTCTTAACTGCCTTTCGTAAGTGTTTATGTCAGGCTTATAAGGAGTGAGTGGGGCCTTACCACTTCTGGTCATCAACTAACGAAATTAGAAAATAATACGAAATTTATAGTAGTAAAAATTGGTAACTTACCTATAAGGTAAGTACCAACGAAAAATAAGATAGAAATGGGATAAGAAAAGTGTTGACTTATTCTCGAGAATTTTGAGCTAATACAAGTAGTAACCATAGACAAAAAAAGAAATTAGCGACGTTCCCCGGCAACGGCGCCAGAAAGCTGGCGTGGCCTTTCCTAGTGCTAATACCAGTCCTTAACCGACAGTGTATCGGGTCAAACTGTAGTGCTAGTATGGTGAGTCAGAGTGTCGAATCCTCAGGGAACTTGGTAATTCTTTTAAGTGTGGTTAAACACCAAAGAGCTGTTATTAACTCGATCTAAACCGCAATTTTATAATACAGATCACTACTATTCTACTTAACATAAAATAAATGCGTAATATAAAAATTATTCTAATATAATATATATAGATATATAAATATATATAGATATACATAAATTGCAAAATATATATATAGATATAAATATATAGTTACCAATATATAGTTTAGACGGATAAGTTTATAGAACTAGCCAAAGTTTATATAATTGATTTATAAGATCTTTTCAGTGAACGGAATGTGCTCGATATTTCCATTTATATTAGGTCCAATTGAGTAAACGAAACGGTGCACTCCTGAAGTTAACAATTCCTCCTCACACGAGCGTATGAAATTGTCATATGTCATTGTCATCGGTTCAATCTCCACAACTGCCCCATGCTAATCTCAGTTAGTCTGAACAGGTACCGAGTACAAATCTACCCCGGATAAAAGAGGTTATTCCATTAGTCAGATGGCCGATGTTATTCAAAAGGCTCCGGTTGTCAGGCGGATCGATTTAACTTTCCGGTTTTAGTTTCAATTAAACTGTTGATTTTAACATTATTACGATCTCGAGCACAATTTTAATAAGATCCATCTTTCCCAAGACAAATCTACCCCCGGGTAGGAAATAGGATTCCGTAGTCACGCTTTCGCACGGCCAATTTTACCCTCCGGTTTTTCTATCTTTTATCTCATATCCTAACTTCTCTGATCAGTTCATCGTTAGGTTATATGGTGCGATTCATCTTGGTTAATTACGTCAATCCGAATATTATCAATACATTACAGAATAGAAAAAGATTCAATTAACTCAATTTTAGTAAATTTTAATTAGACAACATTCCTTTACCGAAAAGATCGAAATAAAACGATTACATAACTTTGGCTAGTTATTAGATTTAGCCTAAAAACATCATAACAACGAAAAACATAACAAACATAAATACTTAAGAAGTTTTACCCGATTACAATCAAGTGAATCGTGTCGTATTCTTCCTCGATATTACAACGACTTCAACAACACTGATCTTCTGATAACTTCTCGAGCATTATAACGATACTACTTTATTTATGGCATAAGGCATATATACATACATACTATTTCTAAGAAAAAGAGGTTAGGAAACTATATTGGTACACTCCTGCAGGCTGTATGAACTGCTCTATTTATAAGCAAGATTTTCAGGGCCGGATCGATCCGAGGTGATGCCGGATCGATCCGGGAATAAAAAATAGTATCCCTCAGATTATTCTCTGCAGGACCACATGCTGGATAATCATTAAGTTTCCTCGGATCGATCCGAGGTTAATCCGGATTGATCCGGGTAGCTTTTTATTCCATAACTTGATCTGAAACTTGATAAAATCATAACTTGAGCTCTGGATCTCCAAATGACATAATTCAAGAGGCGTTGGAAAGCTCTTGAAAAGATCTATAACTTCCATGAAGGACTCTTCTTCAGAAAATGCCATTTTGATGGGCCATTTGTTCGTCGAAAATATAATTCGATAATGGTGTCACGAACTATTGATCCGCTTGAACTTTAAATCTCGTGGCACTTCCTTACTTCCTTCAAAAGATACGATTTTACTTCAAAAAGTGTCGTCACTCGGGGTCTTGGTTTACCTAAGATATGCAAATAAAATACCAAAAATACCCACGTAAATCTGACACGACACTCCGGTTATTATCCCGGTACAAAATTTATAACTTTTTATTACTTTTACTAGATTTTTATAGTATTTAGATTTATTCATAACTATTAATATTTTATAAGATTATCATTATAATTTCTTATATTTTATATAAAAAGAGTCGATAACGTATATAAAACCTCGTAATTTTTATCATATAAATGTTATACATCATGCAACTGCACCAGCACAGGCACAACCAACCCCTAATCATCCAGACATATCATTTCATATGGATATTAACCCTCTATTTATGGACACGGAGAGGCAAGCTCTCAGTAGGGAAAATCTCCAAACAACACTGAGAAGTCTTTACACCTCCATGGAGCAAAAGATTGAGGCTCTGCTTAGACACGTTGAAGTTCAAGATGATGTGATGGAAAAGCAAGGTGATATACTATGTCAACTGAACTCAATGATCACTCAGCATGTCCATACCAATCTGGAGCGTCTAGCAAGTGCAGTTGATGGCAGGCTTGATCCAGGAGTTGAGATACTGAAAACCCACTCACAACAAATTCAGACCATTGAAAGCACCGTAGATGATGCCATCAAGCAGCTTGACACAATCATAACAATGTCTGAGGCCACAAACAAAATTCTGGAAGAAAAGTTTGATGCTACCAAGAAAGGGGAAGGTAGTGAAAAGCCTGAAAGCTCAAAAGGTAAGGGCATTGAAAGCACAAGGAAAAGAGTCAGAATCTTAGAGAAAAAGTAGACTGTAATAATTTTCTCTATTTTGCTTTTCTTATGCCCTTTATGGATGAATTAAATTGTTGAGTTTTATTATTTTTATCATATGAAAATGTTTACTTATGTTCAGGCTTATTGGGGTTTTGGCATCATCAAAAAGAGAGAAATTGTTAGGAACATTTTATTTGTTTTGATGATGGCTATACTATGAAATAAGTTAGAAATATCTGTATAAGACTTTACATAGAGTCTGATATGTTGTATAATTTCAGTCAGACAAACATTATACTAGACTGGTAGGATGGCTTAGTGGAGACTGAAGATCTGTTGAATGAAGGCAGCCAAGTGCCAGTAGAGTAAAGTGAAGACTTATGGACTGAGTTACAACCAGGGAAGTCTGTGATGGCCTTGGGTAAATCTAAGATATATTACAAGTGATGAAATCTATTCATTTCCAGTATGGTGTACACTGATCTCACCCAAATCAAGGTTCAATGAATTACAAGCATACTTAGACATTGAAAATCAATGTAGAAATAAAAACAGCAAATCGGCTAAGTGAAGGTTCTGCCAGCTGACTATTAAGAATAACGGTGAACAGAATCTCAACAGCAAAGTAACAGCCTATAAGAAAATTTACTGTACCGGTCAAGCAACAGCCAAGTTAAGGAACATGCAAGTAAAGTATGCTATGTGCATTTTATTTTGAACGTGGAAATTAAGGAAATCAAGCAATTAATGCATAATCAATCAATGACGGATTTTATAAAGAACGTTTGAAGAAAATCTGGATCACTGTCAAGGAGAATAAAATCAAGAAGGAATCAAGGATTTAATCAAGGATTATTCTCAGCATTAAATAGCCAACGGATGAATTTTCAAATCAAGGAGATCAAGGCTATAAATAGAAGGCATTGACAAAAACACAGATACACGTGCATACACAAAAAGTGCAGAAACTCTGTCAATTTCACAAGCCTTATATCTGAACTAAAAAAATACATCAAGCAGATCAACTCAGAATTCAGAGCATCAAAGTTATATCAAGCACTGAGACTGATCTACTCTTTGTGAATCTTATTCACACCCAACTGAAGCAGTTGAATCAGATCGTCTGAGAAGGAATTGCAACCTTTGTGATAGCTGCTGAAGGATTTGTTCTCAATGAGCAGTGTTGAAGACTGAGTCACTGAAGCTTTTGTAGCCAAAGTGTGATAGTCTTGAGATTGTGAAGTTTGTGTAGCCAAAGACAATCATACTATTGTATTGGTGAAAGACAATAGTGAATTCCTCCAATCATCACATGAGAATAGTGGATTAAGGGATTACACCACCATGAACCACTATAAACCTTTGTGTTCATTTACTTACTGCACTTTAATTTACATCATTTCTTTACTGCACTTTAGTCATATTTTGTGTGTACTTAAACCTTTGAAACAATTTTTAGGAAGGGACTTATCCGCTGCCCAAAAGTTTTTGAACAAGAAAAAGTTTTTGAAACTCCAATATAGTCATTCACCCCTCCTCCCCCTCTGATCGACTATATTCTCAACCTTCTCTGGGACCAACATTTTCATAACCACATGTATGTAATATTCATAAATTATTTTTCACAAGGTATGACAATGGATGAAAATACGTTCTAAACAAGTATTGTACTGTAATTTAATTAGGATAACCATTTAAAGCAATACCCCAACTATAGTTAGGTGCACGTAAGTGTTTATTAAGTAGATTTATTAGAATGAGGAGCTCACCACTGTAATCATGGGGAATCATTTTGGTCGGTGAGGTTTGATACATGCTTGTGATCAAATGCAACCATAAACACATGGTACTTAACAAATACACAATCGAGTAATCGAACCAACAATTTTTTTCTTCTGATTCAAAGCCTCCACCCTTCTCTGTAGAGGTCACAACCGTCATTTTTTATTGTCGTCAACAAGGATCATCGTGTTTGTATTTTGCGCTTGGATGGAGCGGGATCAAATCTGTGAAGATTCACAACAATGTTGATGAAATACAAGCAAATCTTATGAATAGATTCACAGCTATTGTATATTTGACCGAAACAGAAAGCAACAATCTAAACTGAATCTTTAAACCAATTAAGTTCCCTCGACATAAGAAGCTGAATTGGCCTATAGAAGGAAAAGAAAAAAACCTGGTTAATGAAAATTCAGAAACCAGATTTTGTTCATCGACATTCGGATTTCACAAAGTAGAAAAAAATAAAACTTACTTTATTAATCCCAATTACGATGAAATTGAACAATAAATATTAGTTAAAAAAAAAAATCATAAGTGCCTACACAACAACTTGAGGACCGATTGAAAATTGTATTTTAGAACAAATATCACGATGCGGGAAGCCGCCATAGCTACAAAAATTATTGCATGTATCCATTCTATCTATTTTATTACCCATCTTAGACTTACCATGCGTAAGGATTTATCCCTTCTACCTACCATCTTGCATTCTTCACTTATCAATATCTAAAATAAAACTACAACATTCACCCAATCCACAAAATACAACCCATTATCATATAAATACTACTATCAAAAGACCCACCCTCAACCAACATAGTTCTGGAAAAAGCTTGACATAGGCTAACCATCAGTATTCGCTAAAATAGTCCTTTTACTGGATGTTTTTTTACTGCATACACTACATGCCAAGAGATCGAGTAAAAAAGCTATAACATTATTTTTCAACAATTACATATGAGAATCATTAATCAAAAGCAATTATCTTATATGCATGTGACAATCATTTTCTGTTACAAAGAACATAATATACTTCTATGTTCAATTACTATGCATAAACGGTAGTATTTAAACTTATGTAGCATACATAGTTAATTGGACACCAAAAGCACATTACCTAATACTGTTATTGTTTCTCAAGATAATTAATAGGTATGGGTTGACCTTACTCTTGGTTATTGGTTTCTGTTTTTTTTCACTTTATGTTGTTTGGGCAATGCTGGACATTTTTTAATTCAATAAATGTCACTCTTGCATTCTTGCAGATTCAATGTAATTTTCTCAGTTAAATAAAAACATACCACATGGTTAGTCCTACCAGCACGACAATATCTAAACATGACTATGCAGTTGCACCGTTTCTTAAGCTAGTATAATTAATGTAAATGTGATCACCTAAAGTCAACCAGATAAAGGAGAAATAATGGGGGAAAGAGTGTGCAATATAATGATTTCCAGTTAAATTGACCCAAGTAACAGGAAACAACTATAAAATTTACATAACAAAAATTCCCTTGTGCACAGATTGAAAGGTGGTCATATATTGGAGCTGCACGGGTATAAAATTCTGAATCTTAGATATTTATACACCAAAATCATAACAGCAAAAAAACACAAAACTTTTTTTTTTAAAAGGGGTCGATTTTATATATATAAAAAACAAGAAGTGTTCAAGTTTATAAAGAGGAGGCTACGCTCTACCATCTACCATATGTACATACACTACTTCTTATCGTACCAAGCTAAATGTAGTTCTCTCGTTTTTCTAACAACTTTATCTACAAAAACAATAACCGGAGGGCTCGGCCCAATAATATGTATTTTGTAATTATTTCTTTATTGTAATTTTACCTTGTTCCCCAAGTATATGTATCCCTATAAATACCTATGTACCACAACACTTTTAATACATAATACACAAGTTTATACCATTATTGAATCGTAATATGGTAGCAGAGCCATAACGATTTCCTCTCTCTCGATCACGTCAAACTCTTCCTTTTTCTTTTTCTAAAACCCTACACTCGCAAACACAAAAAAAAAAAACCCCAAAAGCCTTCAGCGTCTTCTTCTTCTTCACGACGCCATCACCATGTCCACCATCACTGAAGGTACAGGCACCACCTGTGCTGCTGCTCCTCTCCCCCCCTCCTTTACTCCCTCCACCGCCATACATATCACCAAGCTTACTCGCCAAAACCACAACTTATGGCGTGCCCAGATTGTTCCATACCTCCGAGGGCAAGGCGTTTACGGTTATGTCGACGGCTCGATCAAACCCCCAGCTAAAACCATCACCACCACCGCTGGAGAAACCACAGAAAATCCGGACTATGCTGCCTGGATCAAAACGGACAACCTGATTTTAAGCACCATTACCTCCTCCTTGTCGGATGAAGTTTTAATGCAGGTTTACACCGCCACTACCGCCGCCGAGATTTGGACTGCTCTACAAACCTCCTTTGCCTCTCAAAGTCGTGCTAGACTCGTTCAATTGCGAGCTGAACTCGCTTCTACACGCAAAAACAAATTAACTGATGTTGAATACTACTTTAAAATCAAAAATATCGCTGATGAGTTAAGCCTTGCCGGCCATCCCCTTAGCTCCGACGACTTCATCGCCTATTTGCTTGCCGGTCTTGGTCAGGACTATGACCCATTGGTTACCATGCTCTCTGTCCTTGAATCCATTACCATTGATGAAGTTTATGCCTTGCTTCTCACGGCTGAATCCAGGCTGAATAACCACCGACCCATCCCTCTCCCGTCTAGCAACTCCACCCAGCCGCAGCCTGCTCAAGCCAATTACACCCGTTCTCCGCAGCCGCAAAACTCTAACCGTGGACGTGGTTCACCTAATTACCGTGGCAGAGGTGGTCGTGCTGGCCGAGGACGCTCCTCTCCTCATCAAAACCAGTCCGGCATGGATCCTGCCCTTACATGCCAAATCTGTGCTAAAACCGGCCACTCCGCCAAGGAATGCTATTGGCGTTATGAAGCCTCTAATGATCCAGCCGCTATTCAGCCTCCACAGCGACAGGCTCGGCCACCACAAGCGTATGCAAGCCACCCGTATAATCAGCCTTCTGCCGAATGGATTCCCGACACCGGTGCCACCCACCACCTCACTAATGACTTCCGCAATCTCAATCTCTCTTCCGAACCTTATGATGGCACTGACAAAGTTCACGTTGGTGATGGCTCAGGTCTGTCTATTTCACACTCTGGCTCCTCCACTCTTCGTTCCCCCCCACCGTACTTATTATCTTTCTAATTTTATTGTTTCCCCGTCTCTTACTAAAAACTTACTTTCCGTACATCAATTTGCTGCTGATAACTCTGTCTTTTTCGAATTCCATAACAAGTATTTTCTTGTGAAGGATTACTCGGGTCACGTCCATCTTAGGGGCCATGTCAAAGACGGTCTTTACCACTTCTCGTCCTCCTTCAACAACACTCTTGTTCAGGCACACGTAGTCACCCACAATTCCTCCAATAAATGGCATCAGCGTCTTGGTCACTGCTCTCATCCTGTGCTTCGTCAAGCCTTGAGTCGTGTTTCTGTTTTTATTCCAAATAAAGCACCCACTGTCGTGTGTGCTCCTTGTCAGTTAGCTAAAAGTCGTCGTCAAACCTTATATACGTCTGATTTTACGTCTTCCGCACCTTTAGATTTGATTTACTCTGATGTCTGGGGTCCGTGTACTGAAACTTCTATTTATGGAAATCGTTATTATGTTAGCTTCTTGGATGATTATACCAAATATTTGTGGATGTTTCCTTTAAAATATAAATCTGATGTTGAAAAAGTTTTTCCTTCCTTTCTCGCGATGATTGAACGCCTCTTTAATGCCAAACTTAAGTCTATACAAACCGACTGGGGTGGCGAATTCCGTCACTTCAAACACTCTCTCCTCCGTCTCGGCATCCAACATCGTCTCTCATGTCCCCACACACATGAACAAGTCGGCGCCATCGAACGACGCCACCGCCAAATTGTCGAAGTCGGCCTCTCCCTCCTTGCCCAGTCCAACCTCCCCTTACCTTATTGGGAGGACGCCTTTACCACCTCCACCTATCTCATTAACCGGCTACCCACCCCTATCCTCAATCACAAGTCCCCTTTCGAAATGGTCCATGGACGTGTCCCGGATTACTCCTTCCTTCGCGTCTTCGGTTGTGCCTGCTGGCCTTACCTACGTCCCTATAATCATCACAAAACCGACTTCCGCTCCAAATCCGGTATTTTCCTTGGTTATAGCACTTCTCACCACGGCTACAAATGCCTCGAACTCTCCACCGGACGTATCTACATCTCTCGTCACGTTGTCTTCGATGAGTCTACCTTTCCTTATACACCCGCTGCCACTACCTCTTCCCCCAGCTCCATCACCGTTTCGTTGCCTTCAATACTTCCCCTTCCTGCACCACCACCTACCTCCACTGCTTCGTCCAACCCGCCTCTAGCCCCCTCCTCCCCAACTTCAGTGCCCAGTCCACCCTCCCCCACACCCGAGTACTCCCCTCCCGTCGAGCCTCCTCACTCACCCCCTACGGCCCCCCTCCTATTCCACCCCATCCACCTGCTCATCCTATGGTTACTCGCACTCGCACCAACTCCCTCAAACCAAAAGACATGCCTGATTTTATCCGCTTCCTCGGGCCCTTATCACCACCGTCTTTACTGATCCTACTTCCTTTACTGAAGCCTCTAAATCCCCTATTTGGCGTGATGCAATGAGGGAGGAAATCAATGCGCTTCTCTGCACTAACACTTGGGATCTCGTTCCCTCTCAACCACACATGAATATTATTGGAAACAAGTGGGTCTATCGGACTAAGCACCATGCAGACGGTCATGTTGAGCGTCATAAGGCCAGATTAGTTGCAAAGGGATTTCATCAAGCTGAGGGTATTGACTTCTCTGAGACGTTCAGTCCAGTTGTTAAACCAGTCACTATACGTTTGCTCCTGTCTCTTGCTGTGTCGCAAAATTGGCCCCTTCGTCAGGTTGATATACATAATGCCTTCCTCCACGGGTTTCTCCCTGAGCCAGTTTTTATGCAGCAGCCTCAAGGATTCATTCACCCTGATTACCCGGACTACGTTTGCTGCCTTAAACGTAGCTTGTACGGCCTCCGTCAAGCCCCTCGGCCTGGTTTTCCCGGTTCACTGATGTTCTTACTCGGTTTGGCTTTGTTGGTTCCAAAGCCGACACATATCTTTATGTTTATTCTCAGGCTGGTCATAGGGTTTATGTCCTAATTTATGTTGATGATGTTATTATTACTGGCACTTCTGCATCTCTGGTTGAACAGATCATTCGCTATCTTGCCGCTCAGTTCCCGGTTAAGGACCTTGGCACCCTGTCATATTTCTTGGGCATTGAGGCCCTCCATACTACTGATGGTTTGTTCCTTACGCAGCGCAAATACATCCTGGAGTTGTTACAGCGTGCTGGCATGGATAAGTCAAAGCCGTGCCTCACCCCTATGTCGGCCTCGACTCGTCTTACCCAGGAATCCGGCCCGGCTTTCTCTGATCCTTCCTTGTATCGCACTATTGTGGGCGGCCTTCAGTACCTCAGCTTCACTAGGCCTGACATTGCCTTTGCCGTCCACCGCGTCAGCAAGTTCATGCACTCTCCTACCGACTCTCATTGGATGGCTGTTAAACGGATCTTGCGCTACCTTAAACACACAATATCTAATGGTCTATTTTTCTCCCGGGCTTCTTCGACCTCTCTTCAGGCTTACTCCGACTCTGACTAGGCTGCGGATCCTGATGATCGTCGCTCCGTGGGGGCGTATTGCATCTACCTTGGTTCGAACTTGATAAGCTGGCGTTCCAAACAACATCTCACTGTCTCCAAAAGCAGCACCGAAGCCGAATACAAAACCTTGTCCAATACGGCTGCCGAAGTTCAGTGACTTTGTGCTCTCCTCTCCGATATGCAGGTACCTCTCCCTCGGCCTCCTACCCTCTGGTGTGATAACATTGGGGCCACTTATCTCGCCCATAACCCGGTCTTCCATGCTCGCACCAAGCACATCGAGATTGATTTTCACCACGTTCGTGAGTTGATCGCCGCCAACAAGCTCTCGGTTTCCTTCTTAAGCTCTAAAGACCAAGTTGCAGATCTCTTGACCAAACCGTTGGGTAATCCACGCTTCCAAGTGCTTAAGGGTAATCTCCGTGTCCACTCTCTTCCCACGGGATTGCGGGGGCGTGTCGAAGATATCATGGGCTCGGCCCAATAATATGTATTTTGTAATTATTTCTTTATTGTAATTTTACCTTGTTCCCCAAGTATATGTATCCCTATAAATACCTATGTACCACAACACTTTTAATACATAATACACAAGTTTATACCATTATTGAATCGTAATAGGGGTCATCATCCGGATCAAAAACGACAAAACACTTGCCACTTGGAATAAATAACATATAATAAAATAGAAATCACAAAAAATATAACTTCAAGTTAAATTTAGCTTGCAATTCTCACCTCAATGAATCTCCGAATTTTCCGGCCTTAAGATCCAACTATTCATAAGAGAAATATCAAATTTAATCCGTAGATAAGAAAATACATCTGAAAACTAACAACATGTTAGGATGAAACAAATCTTGTAATCTCTATGGAAATAATAAAAAAAGTAATGGGCTTCTTTTCATGCAAAATAAACCACATACATCAGCAATTTGACGGTCTTGAACTGTAAGAAAATGTAGAGGTCTCAAAAATAAGAAAGGTTAACATGTTACCTAAATAAGTAACCGAAAACCCATTTGTATCTGCAAATGACAAACAAACAAATGTTTTGTTGCTCTATTAATAGGTGAAGAGAGTTTGAGAAAGTAATAATACTTGAGTAAACTTCAACTTATCTTTTATTCATTGATAATGAAGGAGTATAAATAGATACAATTTGGAGAGAGACTAGCTAGCTAGGGCGGCCACTTGAGTATGTAGATGTGGGCGGCACAAAAGCAAAAAGTAAAAGTACAATCTATGTCTATGTCTATGACATAAAGTAAACTAGAGTTTGACATATTAATTGTTTATATGTATCACAATTAATATGTCTTTTACAAATAAATAAAGTGTACAAATAAAGTTATGCACGACATAGTCTCTCATTTGTGATCATGAGGATCGGCGGATGCGCGATCACCTCCTGAGCCTCAGCCTCGATCATTTGAGTGATATATTTCCACACCCTCAAACTCAGTTCAGTATATATTGATGCAACCAAGTTTGCTACTTAGTCTATTTGAGCGTAAGAGGTGGAATAGCCTTGGTAAGAATATCGACATTTTGATCTTCTCGAGGGAACATCTTGGAGTTGAATAATCTTGGCATCAATCTTCTCCTTCGAAAGTGTCTGTCAAATGTCCACATGTTTTGTTTTGTCATGATGGACTGGATCCTCTGCCATGCATAGTCTTTGAGTTATTATCACAGCAGTGTGATAGGTTGTTTGAATAGGTTCTTTGAAGTTCGATGAAGTACTCTTTTGAGCCAAAGAGCTTCACAAATGCCTAAAACAAGTGCCCTGAGTTCGACTTTTCAAAGATCGCTTCTAGACACACGATGGGTTGTTTCTTGCTCCTCCAAGTAACAAGATTGCCCCATACATAGGAACAATAGCTGTGGTAGACCTTCTATCTATGTGGCATCCAAATTCAATCAACATCGAAGATAGACCTTGATGGATCTATCGGCCAGACTTGGTGAAGTGTAACCCTTGGCCAGAGTGGACTTCAAATACCGCATGATTCTATTCACTTTGCATCCCAATGTTGCTCAAGAGGGCAATGCATGAACCAAGCTAACAGATCGACACCATATGCAATATCCGGTCTTGTATGGGATAGGTAGATGAGTTTCCCTACAAGTCTTTGATATTGTTCCTTTCTTACAGCAATGTCACCATGTAGCAGGGTATGACTGGGGTCTACTGGGGATACAGCAGGTTTGCACCCCAAAGATGCCGCTTCCTTCAAAGAGTCCAGTACATATTTCCTTTGGGAGACTGAGATTCCTTTGATGTTTCTAGCTACTTCCATGCCAAGAAAATACTTAAGTAAACCCAAGTCTTTAACCTCAAAATACCTTTGCCAAAGAATTTTTCAAGTGTTGGATCTCAAAGAGGTCATCTCCAGTAAGGATGATATCATCCACATAGACAATAAGAATAGACCTCTTCTGGTTGGTTGTCTTGATGAACATAGTGTGATCAGAATTGCATTGGTGATATCCAGCAGCTTTGACCACAGTTGTTAATTTTCCAAACCATGCCCTTGGTGATTGCTTGAGCCATATAGAGATTTCCTCGGTTTGCACACCTTGCCTTGAGTATGAGGATTGATAAAACCAGGAGGTATAGTCATATAAACCTCCTCGGTGAGGTCCCCATTTAGAAAGGCATTTTTGATGTCCAATTGGTGAAGAGGCCGACTGTTGGACAACTAGGGAAATCAATACCACGACAAGGTGTTGAGCTTTGCTCTTGGTGCAAAAGTTTCCTTATAGTCAATGCCATAAGTTTGAGTGAATCCCTTGCTACCAATCGGCTTTATACTTGTCAATTTTACCATCGACATTGTATTTGATAGTGAATAACCATCTGCAGCTAATTGTTTTCTTGCCTTTGGGAAGAGTTGTGAGGTCCCAAGTATGGTTATCCAGAGAGCGATCATCTCTGTTTTAACAAAGACCTTCCACTTATCATTTTGAAGGGCCTCCTGAATATTTTTAGAACAGAGTGAGAGTCCAGTCCTGTGAAAACATGGCAAAGCGGGAGATAACTTATCATAAGATAAATAAGAATGAATAGAGTGATCGATGCATGATCTCTTTCCTTCCTAAGAGCAATAGGCCTATCATCAATGTCGGCAGGCTCTTTGGGATCATAGATTGCTTTGAGTGTCAAGTGGGCTCGGGATCGCAGGCTCTGGTCGATGAACTCTTGTCCAGGAGGTTCTTTGAGGAGTAGTAAGGTCTGTAGAGAGTCGATAGGGGTGCGAAGTTCGATCTGCGAGGATCATTAGGTTTTGGGTCGGAGGTTCTTGAGAGTCGCCAGACTCAATGTCGCAGTCTTGAGGGTTAGGACTCTGCTGAGGGTAAATGGTTTCTTTGAGGAACGGACTTAGTTCAATCTCAATCAGTTTCCATCGCTGGACTGGATCAAGATGGGTTTGTTTGTAATATGGAGTCCTTTCAAAGAATTTCACATCCATAGAATTGTAAAATTTCTTTTCAGTAGGAGAGTAACACTTGTAACCTTTCCTGTCCTATGCATATCCAAGGAAAATGCACTTATGAGCTTTAGGATCAAGTTTACTACATGTTGAGCATGGATATACACAAACACAAGTACAACCAAAGATCTTTGGAGGCAAGCGGGAAACAAGATGATGGCAGGAGTGTGTGGTCAGTAGGGTTTGGAGTGGAGTTTTGAAACCTAACACTCTGCTGGGAAGTCTATTGAGTAAATAAGTTGCAGTCAGTATAGCTTCACCCCACATGTATTTAGGAACATGTGTAGTGAACATGATTGATCTGGCCATTTCCAGCAGATGCCTGTTCTTTCTTTCAGCAACCCCATTCTGTTGAGGTGTTTCCACACAACTACTGATATGAACAATTCCTCTGTTTGTCAAGAAGTTACTGAGGTTAGACTCATAGTATTCCAGAGCATTATCAGTCTTTAAGATCTTGATCTTAGTATCAAATTGGGTGGAGACCATATGATAAAAATCTTGGAAGATAGGTCCAACTTCAGATTTGTCTTTCATTAGAAATAACCAAGTGTTTCTGGTATGATCATCAATGAAGGTGACAAACCACCTTTTCCCTGTTATACTTTTCACTCTTGAGGGCCCCCATACATCACTGTGAATTAGGGTGAAAGGTGAGGAGGGTAAGTGAGGTAATTTAGCATACACATTTGGTGAGTTTGGCAAACCGACATATATCACATTGAAGATCATTAAGATTGCATCCTTTAAATAATTCAGGAGTTAAAGTCTTTAAATAACCAAAACTAGGATGTCCTAATCTATAATGCCATAACATAATATTGTCTACAGTTTGAGAGCATCTTGATGAGGCGGTTCGGTCTTGAGTTTTACGTCTTCAAAGGTGAACAATAAACAATCTGAGCAAGTTTTGGCTCTTTCCATTACTTCTTGTGAATAAGTATCTTGGAAAATACACGATTGTCTTTAAAAGTGATTTGTCCAATTAAGGTCCTTAGTGAGTTTCTTGTGAGATATAAGATTACTGATCTAGCTTTGGCACAAACAGACATCTTTAAGATAAACCTTATCGATAAGTTGAACAATTCCAAAACCTTGAGCATATGAAATAGACCCATCAGCCAGCTTTAATTTTATGAGTCTGGCCGGCGAGGTTTGAGGTTATATAACAGTGTTTTATTTCTGTCATATGAGATGAGGCCCCGAAATCAACTATCCAGTGCCATTCTTGAGTTGGGAATAAGATATACTGTCTTGGTATGAGTGGCAATGCACAGTGAGAGTTATCGATCTTACGCCATTTGAGAAACTCTTTGAAGAGAGCTAACTGAGAATCCATAAATCACCAGTGATTCCAGTCTGTGAGAGTGTTTGGACTCTAGACAAGTCTTCCATCTTGCTTTGTCCTTGAGTTATACTTTTTCATAGATCTTGACAACCCAAGATTATTGTTGTAATCAAGTCTGTGATTTGTATATGGAGTGGAGTCAGTAACCTCAGTCTGTTGAGATTTACTTAATGAGTAGGATGCTTCAGATGAAGACATTCTTGATAAAAAAGATACTGAGTTTTGCAGCGGAATATTAGAACTCAGTAGTCTCTGATACCATGAAGAGAGTTTGAGAAAGTAATAATACTTGAGTAAACTTCAACTTATCTTTTATTCATTGATAATGAAGGAGTATAAATAGATACAATTTGGAGAGAGACTAGCTAGCTAGGGCGGCCACTTGAGTATGTAGATGTGGGCGGCACAAAAGCAAAAAGTAAAAGTACAATCTATGTCTATGTCTATGACATAAAGTAAACTAGAGTTTGACATATTAATTGTTTATATGTATCACAATTAATATGTCTTTTACAAATAAATAAAGTGTACAAATAAAGTTATGCACGACATAGTCTGCTGTGATCATGAGGATCAGCAGTCTGCCGATCACCCTGCTGAGCCTCAACAGACTGCTGAGTGATATATTTCCACAATAGGAAAGGAAAAAAAGGAAGTAAATGTGTTATAACAAACATTGGAAGTTATAACAAAGGAAAAAGGGTATAATCTTTAAATTTCTTTGAAGAAACTTTTACCATTGGGAAGAAAACACAGAAAACACCGAAATTGCAAAATATATACCTCAAAATAATTTTACTTGTACTTCTCAAATCAACGACACCGTAGAAATCTATGGCAAATGAACACCAAATCAAATCAACATATAAAACCTCAATATTAACAGCACAAACATGTAGAACACCTCATCCGGCTTCTTAAAAGATCTTTAGCTCTCCAATCATTACGTTTGGACGGAAAGATTTTAACAGAACACTCGTGTGTACCACAATGATTCATATAGGAAACATTAACAACATTATATGAGTTGTGTTCTATATTATGCCCAAGTCAATGGTTTAACTAAAACCTTCAAATCTTGACGACTACACCGCTGCTAAAACAAGCAGTAACATCACCACTATCCATATCGCAAGTAACAAAGCATACTAATCATATTGGATATAACTAATTAACATACATGGCTTAAACAACAACATCCATGGTGTGAGGCACAAATTTCAATTAAATCCATCATTTTTGTCATTTGGGGGTTCATACATTATCAATGAAGGCTCTTTTAACAATCAATCCATTTAAATACAACAGCCACAGACATTTTCCTATTAGTCTTAAAGCCTAATTTATTTTGGGCATTGTTAATGGGACCACACCCAATATACTCGGGCACCACACCTATGCAAAATTCAACTTTTTAGAGGTCGAAATGTGTTATTTCAACTCCCAAAAAGTCGAAATATGTTATTTCGACCTCTAAAAAATCGAATTTTGCACAGGTGTGGTGCCCGAGTATATTAGGTGTGGTGCCATCAACATTGCCCTTTATTTTTCCTCTCATAATAGACATGAAAACCAAACAGAAAACCGACGGCACTCATAGAAGAGGAAAAACATTAAATTATTTGTACAGGACAGAAGCATGCATGCCATCACTTATATATATACAGATGCATATATTTCAAAGGCAATCCGTGCAAAGCCTTCTTTTTAACCAACACAGTCAAGAATTTATGAAAGGAATAAATAATACCTAAGAAGAACCAGTAACTCCATAGACTTTATGACCTGTTCCTGATGCAAGAAACGAGAAATAGTCATTTTAACATACACCAACAAACACATGAAGCATTTAAAACAAGCAAACAACTACCGGATCATTATAAATCGTGTGTTTAATATACTGAACAACAAAACCCCTTATTTAAGACCACAAATATAACGCCCCCAGACCCCGGGTCTGGTAGCGCTAAATGAATCATAAATGTCCGGTCAACAGCTTAGACCGCCGTCCTCGCTTGGTCTAAAAGGGCTAACCCGAGTTGACAAGACCTTTATCCGGAAATCGAAACGTTCGGCACGCATAATATTAAATAAATAATATTACACGTAAGCATCTACTGTGTCGTATCAAATTAAAGCAAACGGAAGCTAAAAAGACTCGGGTAATTTTTTTCAAATGACCAAGAATAGAAGTACTAAAGATAGAATAGAATGTAATACTTATTACATCGGAAACCAACCGAATCCAAAAGTACGAATCTCAAAAGCTAAAAGGAAACTACAAGTTCCAACAATAATCCAGAACTGGGAAAATAAACGTAAATAAAAGAATAATAAACAAGGTCTTCAACTCCGGCGTCCTCAAACGTCGTCATCAAAGTCCTCCTCAAAGTCTTGACTGACCTGTTCGTCTTCTCTCCCCCAAACACATAAATAAACATGCATTTGAGGTAAGTACATTTGTACAAAGTAAGAAGTAGAAGCTATAATTCAATTAAGGTTATTATTAAAGATATTATCTTAGTGAGACCGACTCAATTTAGGGTTCACTTCATGTCCATCAACACGTCACGACTAAATGTTTCTAACTTAGCTTATCTTTGTTACATCACTACTCAAGGACACTGTGCATGGCGTTCATCAGCCTGAAGATATACTTGCTAACTAACGCTGATTAGCACCGATTAGCTCCGGGGTCTCCCGGTATGCGTATACGTCCGATGAATTTCCTCCACTACCCTTCAGCCGTTCAAGGCCAGTAGCATTGTTCACCTTTTTGAACGTATCACATCGCCGATATGAAATAGTGCCTAACCGAGAATAAATGACATTTTAGCTTTTATCTACACGTATGTAATTATTAATGTGAATTAACTAACCGCCTAAATGTTTTCGAATAAAACTCACCTTAACCACTCTACTCCCTCACTTAGACCGACATCACATCCTTAACAATTACACAGACATTGATGAACACTAGTTCATCAAAGCACAAGCCCTTTCATGCCCTTCCGACGGATCCGAACTTCAACTCCTTTAAGAGTACATTCGGTGTTTTTAAGCGAACGAATCGAAGTTCAATCGAGGCTTGCTCATATTTAATTATTGTTAACGCGTCAGGATTAAAGGTTTAAAATATTGAAAACACGAGTATGAAGTCAAAAACCAAACTAAGGTGCTAGAATAGTGAAAACAAAGTAAAACAGGCCAGACGCCCGTTTGGACCCCTATGGATGCCCGTCCAAAATCAGACACCCGTCCACTAACCTCGGACGCCCGTCCGTCAAAAACAGCTACATCCTGAATCAAAAATCTGACCACAGACGCCCGTCTGCCTGTTGCAAACGCCCGTATGGGCTACTAGGGTCTCGGACGCCCGTCCGCCTGGGTTTCTCCCAAAACGCTAAAACATCAAGACTCGATTCCAAATCCGTTTCTGACCTAATTGGCATCGAATTAAACACAGAAAAACACATAACCACTTATCTAATCATACCATAGCATCTAGGATCATTGACCAACAAAGAGAACCCATCTTTCTTGCATCTAAACGTTTTGAAACATGATCCAAACTACAATAACGTTAATTGAACCGTAGGAAGAGCCTCTTACCTTTCTAAGCAGCAAATTCCAAGTCCAAACTCAGAAAAACAGCAGCTAAAACCGTCCCTTTTCTTATCAGAGCTTCAACTTTTTGATGTCCAAACGTTGCTCCCTTCACAACGATTCCGGTGCTCGACTCTGATCTGAAAACCGTCAAGAATCGACTTATCAAATGATGAAAAATCCTCAGCCCTAATTTGCTCTCTTCTCACACGCAGAAGACAAACTGAATGTGGAAAAATCTGATTAAAATATTATGGGCTGATTAGGTTGATTTTTCCTTAAATAGGAAAAATCCCAATATTACCTAAATGCACTGATTTTCCTTAATCACCCTTATTAAATCAGATTTTCTTCCTTAAATATTTATATATATATCTCGAAAATATACATATAAATATCCAAATTATTAAACTCCGAATAAAAGGAACCGAACCCAATATTTCGTTTTCGCAAAATGACACGTCTGCCCTTTTCCGAAAATCGGAATATTACATTCTTCCCCCCTTAAAGGAGTTTCGTCCTCGAAACTTAGAACATACCTGGTAAGTCCATAAAATCTGGGAACTCGCTGATCATATCGTCCTCAACTTCCCAAGTAGCTTCATCCGGTGAATGATTGCTCCATTGCACCAGAACCAAATGAATCAACCGTCTCTTAATCATCTTTTCTTTCCGGTCTAAAATTCTGATCGGTGTCTCATCATACGATAGATTGTCTTGAAGAATTTCCGGATCAACAGTAGTCTCAACATCCGTCTTGGTCAAACACTTCTTCAACATCGAGACATGAAACACGTTGTGGACTCTTGACATGGATTCCGGTAACTTAAGCTTATATGCCAACGATCCAACCTTTTCCAAAATCTCAAAAGGTCCAACGTACCTAGGGCTTAGCTTTCCCTTTTGTCCAAAGCGTTTCACTCCCTTCATTGGTGAAGCTCGTAGGTAAACTCTTTCACCAACTTTAAACTCTAAAGGCCTTCGCCTAACATCTGCCCAACTCTTCTGGCTATCTTGAGCCGCCTTCATATTCTTCTTGACTAACTGAACCCTTTCTTTAGCTTGCTCAACCAATTCCGGCCCGGTGATTTGTCTTTCCCCGACTTCATCCCAAAACAGTGGCGTTCTACATCTTCTCCCATACAGTGCTTCAAATGGTGGTAGGCCAATACTTGCATGATAACTGTTGTTGTAAGCAAACTCCGCTACCGTTAGGTAATCATCCCATGATCCGCCTACTTCCAAAACACAAGCTCTCAACATATCTTCAAGTGTTTGGATGGTTCTCTCAGATTGTCCATCTGTCTGAGGATGAAAGGCCGTACTCAAATCCAACTTGGTTCCGAAAGCTACTTGTAAACTTTTCCAAAATCGACTGACGAACCTCGAATCACGATCCAAAACTATCGAGATAGGTACCCCATGTAACTTCACTATATTATCCAAGTATAGTGAATCAAAAAATAATATTAAATAAATAATATTACACGTAAACCTCTACTGTGTCGTATCAAATTAAAGCAAACGGAAGCTAAAAAGACTCGGGTAATTTTTTTCAAATGACCAAGAATAGAAGTACTAAAGATAGAATAGCACGTCCGTCAAAAACAGCTACATCCTGAATCAAAAATCTGAACTCAGACGCCCGTCTGCCTATTGCAAACGCCCGTCTGGGCTACTAGGGTCTCGGACGCCCGTCTGCTTAATTCAGACGCCCGTCCGCCTGAGTTTCTCCCAAAACGCTAAAACATCAAGACTCGATTCCAAATCCGTTTCTGACCTAATTGCCATCGAATTAAACACAGAAAAACACATAACCACTTATCTAATCATACCATAGCATCGAGGATCATTGACCAACAAAGAGAACCCATCTTTCTTGCATCTAAACATTTTGAAACATGATCCAAACTACAATAACGTTAATTAAACCGTAGGAAGAGACTCTTACCTTTCTAAGCAGCAAATTCCAAGTCCAAACTCAGAAAAACAGCAGCTAAAACCGTCCTTATCCGGACACCGAGTCCTATTCCCGGACACCGAGTCCTTATCCGGAAATCGAAAGGTTCGGCACGCATAATATTAAATAAATAATATTACACGCAAGCCTCTACTGTGTCGTATCAAATTAAAGCAAACGGAAGCTAAAAAGACTCGGGTAATTTTTTTCAAATGACCAAGAATAGAAGTACTAAAGATAGAATAGAATGTAATACTTATTACATCGGAAACCAACCGAATCCAAAAGTACGAATCTCAAAAGCTAAAAGGAAACTACAAGTTCCAACAATAATCCAGAACTTGGAAAATAAACGTAAATAAAAGAATAATAAACAAGGTTTTCAACTCCGGCGTCCTCAAACGTCGTCATCAAAGTCCTCCTCAAAGTCTTGACTGACTGTTGTTAAATTCTCTCCCCAAACACATAAATAAACATGCATTTGAGGTAAGTACATTTGTACAAAGTAAGAAGTAGAAGCTACAATTCAATTAAGGTTATTATTAAAGATATTATCTTAGTGAGACCGACTCAATTTAGGGTTCACTTCATGTCCATCAACACGTCACGACTAAATGTTTCTAACTTAGCTTATCTTTGTTACATCACTACTCAAGGACACTGTGCATGGCGTTCATCAGCCTGAAGATATACTTGCTAACTAACGCTGATTAGCACCGATTAGCTCCGGGGTCTCACCGGTATGCGTATACGTCCGATGAATTTCCTCCACTACCCTTCAGCCGTTCAAGGCCAGTAGCGTTGTTCACCTTTTTGAACGTATCACATCGCCGATATGAAATAGTGCCTAACCGAGAATAAATGACGTTTTAGCTTTTATCTACACGTATGTAATTATTAATGTGAATTAACTAACCGCCTAAATGTTTTCAGAATAAAACTCACCTTAACCACTCTACTCCCTCACTTAGACAGCTAGACATCACATCTTAACAATTACACAGATATTGATGAACACTAGTTAATCAAAGCACAAGTCCTTTCATGCCCTTCCGACGGATCCGAACTTCAACTCCCTTTAAGAGTACATTCGGTGTTTTAACTGAACGAATCGGAAGTTCAATCGAGGCTTGCTCATATTTAATTATTGTTAACGCGTCAGGATTAAAGGTTTAAAATATTGAAAACACGAGTATGAAGTCAAAAACCAAACTAAGGTGCTAGAATAGTGAAAACAAAGTAAAACATGCCAGACGCCCGTTTGGACCCCTATGGACGCCCGTCCAAAATCAGACACCCGTCCACTAACCTCGGACGCCCGTCCGTCAAAAACAGCTACATCCTGAATCAAAAATCTGACCACAGACGCCCGTCTGCCTGTTGCAAACGCCCGTATGGGCTACTAGGGTCTCGGACGCCCGTCTGCTTAATTCAGACGCCCGTCCGCCTGGGTTTCTCCCAAAACGCTAAAACATCAAGACTCGATTCCAAATCCATTTCTGACCTAATTGGCATCGAATTAAACACAGAAAAACACATAACCACTTATCTAATCATACCATAGCATCTAGGATCATTGACCAACAAAGAGAACCCATCTTTCTTGCATCTAAACGTTTTGAAACATGATCCAAACTACAATAACATTAATTGAACCGTAGGAAGAGCCTCTTACCTTTCTAAGCAGCAAATTCCAAGTCCAAACTCAGAAAAACAGCAGCTAAAACCGTCTATTTTCTTATCAAAGCTTCAACTTTTTGATGTCCAAACGTTGCTCTCTTCACAACGATTCCGGTGCTCGACTCTGATCTGAAAACCGTTAAGAATCGTCTTATCAATTGATGAAAAATCCTCAGCCCTAATTTGCTCTCTTCTCACACGCAGAAGACAAACTGAACGTGGAAAAATCTGATTAAAATATTTTGGGGCTGATTAAGTTGATTTTTCCTTAAATAGGAAAATTCCCAATATTACCTAATTGCATTGATTTTCCTTAATCACCCTTATTAAATCAGATTTTCTTCCTTAAATATTTATATATATATATCTCGAAAATATACATATAAATATCCAAATTATTAAACTCCGAATAAAAGGAACCGAACCCAATATTTCGTTTTCGCAAAATGACACGTCTGCCCTTTTCCGAAAATCGAATATTACATTTTTCCATAAAAGGAGTTTCGTCCTCGAAACTTAGAACATACAGTAAGTCCATAAAATCTGGAACTCATTGATCATATCGTCCTCAACTTCCCAAGTAGCTTCATCCGGTGAATGATTGCTCCATTGCACCAGAACCAAATGAATCAACCGTCTCTTAATCATCTTTTCTTTCCGGTCCAAAATTCTGATCGGTGTCTCATCATACGATAGATTGTCTTGAAGAATTTCCGGATCAACAGTAGTCTCAACATCCGTCTTGGTCAAACACTTCTTCAACATCGAGACATGAAACACGTTGTGGACTCTTGACATGGATTCCGGTAACTTAAGCTTATATGCCAACGATCAGATCTTTTCCAAAATCTCAAAAGGTCCAACGCACCTAGGGCTTAGCTTTCCCTTTTGTCCAAAGCGTTTCACTCCCTTCATTGGTGAAGCTCGTAGGTAAACTCTTTCACCGACTTCAAACTCTAAAGGCCTTCGCCTAACATCTGCCCAACTCTTCTGTCTATCTTGAGTCGCCTTCAGATTCTTCTTGACCAACTGAACCCTTTCTTTAGGTTGTTCAACCAATTCCGGCCCGGTGATTTGTCTTTCCCCGACTTCATCCCAAAACAGTGGCGTTCTACATCTTCTCCCATACAGTGCTTCAAACGGTGGCATGCCAATACTTGCATGATAACTGTTGTTGTAAGCAAACTCCGCTACCGGTAGGTAATCATCCTATGATCCGCCTACTTCCAAAACACAAGCTCTCAACATATCTTCAAGTGTTTGGATGGTTCTCTCAGATTGTCCATCTGTCTGAGGATGAAAGGCCGTACTCAAATCCAACTTGGTTCCGAAAGCTGCTTGTAAACTTTTCCAAAATCGACTGACGAACCTCGAATCACGATCCAAAACTATCGAGATAGGTACCCCATGTAACTTCACTATATTATCCAAGTATAGTGTCGTCATCTTCTTTAAGGGCATATCAACCTTATATGGTAAGAAATGAGCAGATTTGGTCAATCTATCCACAATCACCCAAATCGCATCATTACCGCCTCTCGTCTTAGGTAAACCGGTGATGAAGTCCATAGTGATTTTATCCCATTTCCATTCCGGGATATCCAATGGCTTAAGAATTCCTCCCGGCCTTCTATGTTCTGCTTTAACCTTCTGGCAAGTATCACACTCTGCAACGAAATTGGCTATCTTCAGTTTCATCGAGGGCCACCAAAACCTTTCCTTCAAGTCTCTATACATTTTAGTAGCTCCCGGATGAACTGCAAAGGCGATCCTATGTGCCTCTTCCATGACTCTCTGTCTTAAATCACCAACATTAGGCACACACAAACGATCCTGGTACCAAAGGTTTCCATTCATATCTAACACATATCCAACCGTAGGCTTTTCCCTCGCAACTCGCTTCAGGTCAACGAAAACTGAGTCTTCATCTTGCTTTTCCCGAATGTCATCCATCAACTCAGACCTCGCTAACAAAGGTGCTACAAACTGTCGGTCTTTAATCTGATCAAAGCTTCGGATTCTCAACCCATCTAACCTTTCTGCAACATCTTCAACACTTGAAACTGCAAACACTGGTTTTCTGCTAAAAGGATTGGCTACTACATTCGCTTTACCCGGATGGTACTGAATCTCCAAATCGTAATCCTTAACAAACTCTAACCATCTCCTTTGCCTCATATTCAGATTCTCTTGGGTAAAGAAATACTTCAAGCTCTTGTGATCGGTGAAGATCCTGGCCTTAACTCCATACAAGTAGTGCCTCCAAATCTTCAAGGCAAACACAACTGCTGTTAACTCCAAGTCGTGGGTTGGGTAATTCTTCTCATGCACCTTCAACTGTCTAGATGCATAAGCAATTACCTTCCTCCTCGCATCAACACACAACCCAAACCTTGTCCCGAAGCATCCGTGTAAACGTCATAATTATCAAAGATCTCGGAATCGCCAAAATCGGGTTCAGTAGTCAACTTCTTCTTCAGCGTCTGAAAAGCATCTTCACACTCACTGGTCCACTCGAACTTCACATCCTTTTGAGTGAGCCGGGTAAGTGGTGTAGCTATCTTTGAGAAGTCTTGTACAAACTTCCTATAGTAGCCAGCCAAACCGAGAAAACTTCTAACCTCAGAAACGGTAGTCGGTCTGGACCACTTCTCAACTGCTTCAATCTTCACGGGATCAACCTTAATGCCATCTCCAGAAATGACATGACCCAAGAAACTAACTTGGTTTAACCAAAAGTCACACTTTGAGAACTTAGCATACAACTGGTTCTTCTTTAAAGTATCCAACACTCTCCTTAAGTGTTCTTCATGTTCCTTCTCATCCTTAGAGTACACTAGGATGTCATCTATGAATACTATCACAAACTTATCCAGGTATGGCATGAAAACACGCTGCATTAAATCCATAAATGCAGATAGGGCATTAGTGAGTCCAAAAGGCATGACTAAGAACTCATAATGTCCATACCTCGTACTAAAATCCGTCTTCGGTATATCTGCTACCTTGATCTTCAACTGGTGGTACCCTGACCTAAGATCAATCTTAGAAAATACTCTTTTGCCCTGCAACTGGTTAAACAAATCATCAATCCTTGGCAAAGGGTACTTATTCTTAATGGTAAGATTATTCAACGCTCTGTAGTCTATGCACATCTTCATGCTACCGTCTTTCTTCTTGACAAACAACATTGGGGCTCCCCAAGGCGAAGTACTAGGCTGAATTATATTCCTCTCGAGCATATCCTTAAGTTGAGCTTTCAACTCCTTCAATTCAGCCGGTGCCATTCTATAGGGTGCCTTTGCAACTGGTGCTGCCCCGGGTATCAACTTAATCTCAAACTCAATCTCTCTGTCAGGCATGTTTCCCGGTAACTCTTCTGGAAACACCTCAGGGTACTCCTTGACTACAGGGGTTTCCTCTAAATCAGGCTTCACTTGCTCCACATCAACTGCGTACAACAAGTAGCCTTCACAACCCTTCTGACAAGCTCTTATAGCCTTAACTGCTGAAATTATAGGGTGACGCTTCTTGCTAGGCTTATAAACATTCTCCTGATAAGTCTTATCTGATTTCCCAGGTATCTTAAAAGTTACTCTCTTTTCTCTACAATCCAAATGGACAAAATTCTCGGATAGCCAATCTATTCCAAGAATCACATCAAAATCCGAAAAGTCCAAAACCGTAAAGTCGCTCTTGCAACGATACATTCCAACTCGAACATCTACTTGAGGCATCAACTTGGTTACATTAGTCACTTTCCCTAATGGTGTTGTTATCTCCAAGGTGTTCCTTAAAGGTTCTGTTGGTAAGTTAAGCTTCTTAGCTATCTTAGTTGACACAAAAGTATTAGGCGCTCCCGTATCAAACAATGCCGTGACCACTAAGTTGTCTAACATTATTGTACCTAGGATGTGAATTCATTTATTTAAATACAATACAACATGATTTAAATCGTGCTATAAAGTACTCTAATAAATTACAATAAACAATAAAGGTACCTGATATAACGTTATCGTCTGGTTCCGTCATCTCTGCATCCACTGCAAACACTCGAACTGGGCGACTTGGGCCGCCTTTACCATTTCCTTGCCTCTGATTACTTGTAGGACCCTTTGTCGGACAATTCTTAGCAAAATGTCCCGTCTCTCCACAAAGATAACAGCCGTTTGTATGAACTCGGCACTCACCCGAGTGATTCCTATTGCACTTAGGGCAAAGTGGTACCCCGGTTGGAGGTTTACTCGGCTGCAGGTCTGTTGTCTTCTTCAAATTCATTGCGGTGCTCTCTCATTTCTGCTTTGGCTCGTTCCAAAGCTCCTCTTGTTCCTAATGACAACTGTAGCTTTCTTTCTGAATGTATCCACCTCTAAGGCCTTATTCAACAATTCAGCCATATTCTTAGCTGTGAAACCCAACATACCGGACTGTATCTGATAGGATAGGCCTTCCTTGTAAAGGGCCATCTTTCTTTCTTCAACCTTCATCAACTCAGGGTAGAATCTTCCCAACTCGTTAAACTTGTTGGTGTACTGAGACACGGTCATATAGTTACCCTGCTTAAATTTCAAAAACTGACTCGCCATGTCGGCCTGCACCGTTTCTGGAAAATACTCGTTATAAAACATCACCTTGAAGCCTTCCCAATCTGTTACCTTCCCATTACTGCTCTGTATGGCGTCGATCCAAGCTTCAATTTGCGCTAACAGAAACTAACCGCCAATCAGGCCATCTCGGTTCGAGAACATGTATATTCCTGCAAGCCTTTTCAAGAATCTTAACCATTCTTCGGCCTTGGAATGTTCCACATTCCCATAGAAATCCGGAACTCTATTTCTTCTCAACCTCGTATACCAATCAATCGGTGGGGCTTGCTCAAGTTCCGGTCTAACTGGTGGGGCTTGTGGATAAACGGAGGTATCCAAAAGGTATCCACTAACTGCTTTGGTACCGGTGTTGATGGAAACCGTAGGGTGGGTAACCAAAGCCTTGTTGATGGTCAAAACGGGGTGAAGGTGGTACAGTAGGTCGAGGAGTATGACCCACTGGAGGAGGGTAAAAAGTCGATCTTTGGATGATGGAAAACGGTGTGCGAGGGTGGCTCACCTGAGGTGGATAAATACTAGTTCTTTGAAGTACGTGAGGCGGTGGAGTGTCTCCCACTATAGTGACTCGTATAGGTGCTTCTCCTGGTTCTCCATAGATGTAGTTATACCTCGGTGGAGGGTAGCTCACTAGTGGCGGTACTAAACCTGCTGGAACATCACTTACCAATGAAAACTGACCCGAACTTCCCACATGCCATTGGGGGCGTTGCTCCTGATGAGGTCGCGGTGACAAACTCCGCTGAGACCTTGGTGTAGGGGATGCAATATGAGGGGGTGGTGTGGGGCTCGTATGTGGGGAAGGATTCTGCCTCACGAAACCGCCTCTAACAACTGGTGTGGGACTTTCACGATGAACTCCTGACGCTTCTGCACCCGCTCCGGTTCTAGTGAACACCATCCTGATGATCAAAGAAAACCATAACGTTACTAACAGATCTAAAGAAAACTTATCTTAAAAGAAGGGAAGCCTGAAAGACGCTTTTCTCTGATACCAACTGTAACGCCCCGTTCCCGGACACCGAGTCCTTATCCGGAAACCGTAACGTTCGGCACGCATAATATTAAATAAATAATATTACACGTAAGTCTCTACCGTGTCGTATCAAATTAAAGCAAACGGAAGCTAAAAAGACTCGACTAATTTTTTTCAAATGACCAAGAATAGAAGTACTAAGGATAGAATAGAATGTAATACTTATTACATCGGAAACCAACCGAATCCAAAAGTATGAATCTCAAAAGCTAAAAGGAAACTACAAGTTCCAACAATAATCCAGAACTGGGAAAATAAACGTAAATAAAAGAATAATAAACAAGGTCTTCAACTCCGGCGTCCTCAAACGTCGTCATCAAAGTCCTCCTCGAAGTCTTGACTAACCTGTTCGTCTTCTCTCCCCCAAACACATAAATAAACATGCATTTGAGGTAAGTGCATTTGTACAAAGTAAGAAGTAGAAGCTACAATTCAATTAAGGTTATTATTAAAGATATTATCTTAGTGAGACCGACTCAATTTAGGGTTCACTTCATGTCCATCAACACGTCATGACTAAACGTTTCTAACTTAGCTTATCTTTGTTACATCACTACTCAAGGACACTGTGCATGGCGTTCATCAGCCTGAAGATATACTTGCTAACTAACGGTGATTAGCACCGATTAGCTCCGGGGTCTCCCCGGTATGCGTATACGTCCGATGAATTTCCTCCACTACCCTTTAGCCGTTCAAGGCCAGTAGCGTTGTTCACCTTTTTGAACGTATCACATCGCCGATATGAAATAGTGCCTAACCGAGAATAAATGACGTTTTAGCTTTTATCTACACGTATGTAATTATTAATGTGAATTAACTAACCGCCTAAATGTTTTCAGAATAAAACTCACCTTAACCACTCTACTCCCTCACTTAGACAGCTAGACATCACATCTTAACAATTACACAGACATTGATGAACACTAGTTCATCAAAGCACAAGCCCTTTCATGCCCTTCCGACGGATCCGAACTTCAACTCCCTTTAAGAGTACATTCGGTGTTTTAACTGAACGAATCGGAAGTTCAATCGAGGCTTGCCCATATTTAATTATTGTTAACGCGTCAGGATTAATGGTTTAAAATATTGAAAACACGAGTATGAAGTCCAAAACCAAACTAAGGTGCTAGAATAGTGAAAACAAAGTAAAACAGGCCAGACGCCCGTCCAAAATCAGACGCCCGTCCACTAACCTCGGACGCCCGTCCGTCAAAAACAGCTACATCCTGAATAAAAAATCTGACCTCAGACGCCCGTCTGCCTATTGTGAAACGCCCGTCTGGGCTACTAGGGTCTCGGATGCCCGTCCTCCTGGGTTTCTCCCAAAACGCTAAAACATCAAGACTCGATTCCAAATCCGTTTCTGACCTAATTGCCATCTAATTAAACACAGAAAAACACATAACCACTTATCTAATCATACCATAGCATCTAGGATCATTGACCAACAAAGAGAACCCATCTTTCTTGCATCTAAACGTTTTGAAACATGATCCAAACTACAATAACGTTAATTGAACCGTAGGAAGAGTCTCTTACCTTTCTAAGCAGCAAATTCCAAGTCCAAACTCAGAAAAACAGCAGCTAAAACCGTCCCTTTTCTTATCAAAGCTTCAACTTTTTGATGTCCAAACGTTGTTCTCTTCACAACGATTCCGGTGCTCGACTCTAATCTGAAAACCGTCAAGAATCGACTTATCAATTGATGAAAAATCCTCAGCCCTAATTTGCTCTCTTCTCACACGCAGAAGACAAACTGAAGGTGGAAAAATCTGATTAAAATATTATGGGGCTGATTAGGTTGATTTTTCCTTAAATAGGAAAAATCCCAATATTACCTAATTGCACTGATTTTCCTTAATCACCCTTATTAAATCAGATTTTCTTCCTTAAATATTTATATATATATCTCGAAAATATACATATAAATATCCAAATTATTAAACTCCGAATAAAAGGAACCGAACCCAATATTTCGTTTTCGTAAAATGACACGTCTGCCCTTTTCCGAAAATCGGAATATTACAACAAATAATCCATGAAAACCCACGAAAAGGCAGAGAAAATCATGTTCTTGTTTACCTGATGGGCAAATGGAATAGTCATGAGATAATACATCTGAATCTTTAATAAACCTGATCTATGTCGCAATAGACAGCTCTTCATCTTTGATTAACCGTTTGACAGCCTCAACACCTCATGTTTGTCTAATCATCTGTACCCTCAAGAAATCTAACCGTGGATCTCACTTCGGAAAGCGCACACGATAGATGACTGAAAGAAATCAAAGCAAATACATATATTCCGGGGACCCCGATCCCCGCCGGTACACAATGCACAGCTCGCCCGGCTATGCATCAAAACGACACCGTATCGACACCGTTTAGTTCCGACCTTAAAAAAAAAAACATAATCAAAACGGCGTCCTTTCGACCCGAAACGACACCGTTTGGTGTCTGACTCGATGCAATGAAATTTTATGCCGTCGGGGATCTTTTTCCATATTCCAGCCTCCTAGAAATCGTACTTCAACCATCGCAGCCTGATGAGTCCTTATTTTGAGGTGTTTTATGTGCTTATTTTATATCTATTTTGTCGGGAGATACTCTTTTTTGGGTATTTTTGGTTGATTTTCATGTTTCAGGAACTCGAGACAAAAGCTAGAAGATTTTGAGACTTATAGAACAGATTTTGGAAGTTTTGTGGAAGATGGAAGTAAAGAGGTTTTTAAAGAGTTCAAAGTTTCGATTTTATTTTTATATCGGGATCATTATTGAAGAGAGAACAAAAATGCATCGAAGATAATCGTGGATTTTCTCTCTTTAGTCACATTGGACTTTTAATATTAGCTGGACCATTTAGTAAATAAGTATTATTATTATTATTATGGAATAAAACTTGGGCTTGGCCCAAGAATTCCCCCTCCCCTAGTTGTCTACGTGAGCAGCAGGAAAAAAAAGAAAAAGGAGAGACATTAGTTAGGTTAAAAAAAAAAAATAGCATACAGGTTTGGAATAATAAAAAGAACAGGGAGTAGACGGGAACGAAAAGCTGCGCATACAATTGCAGGCGACTACTTTTCCTTTCTTTCATATTTATTTTCGTAAGGTACTATAATATTTCTTTTTATTTTTAATTTTTTTATGAGTAGTTAGCTTTTTTTTCGAGTTAATTAATTGTTAATCCCTCGATTGCTATAAATTGTGAGATCGAATTGTTCGTTCTACTCCATTAAATTGTTAGTATTTACTAATTTTCTGGTTTCTCTGTTGATGAATGATGATTAGATTGTTCGTTTGGTTATTTGTGCACGATAATTAGATGAAATATCTAGTCTAGCACCAAAAATCGAATCGAGGCGATTGTCATAAATGTTTGATTTTAAGTGGTAAACAACATATTGTCTGCCGGTTCGTAGCCCGTAGGATTCCCTGTTATGAAAATAAGTGATCTAGGTTAAAGTTAACCCGATGTGCGTTAATACCTATAATTGGGTTTTTTCTGATCGTTAATGCAATTGTTCTCACCAAACCTCTGGGGATTGTTGAAAGGTGTACTACACAGTTAGAAAATAAGTAGTGACGATTGTCCTGTTTATCGAACATAGGAAAAACTGGTTGCTTGGCGATTGTCGGCAACTATAACTAATTTATTAATAATTTAACGAGTCATCTTTGAATCAATGATCAATCATAGGAATTGAGGGGAAACGATTAATTGACTGGAACTTTTCTTCGTTTATTTTTCATTTCTTTTTAGGAAATTAGTTAAAAACACAAATATATTTTATTTTACAACTTTTTTTAGGAGAAATAAATCTGCCGTTCCCTGTGGGTTCGATTCCTACTTCCGCTATACTAGCTATAAAGGTAGTAGGTGAATTATTTTTGGTGGTTTGACGACCCACCACAGCCGTGTAACTTTTTGGGCATATACACCGTCTAATGATTTCGGTAACACTGTTAAATGTCCAAAAACAACACTTTATACTTGTTGGAAAACTAAATGTCATCCAACCTACAACGAAATCCCTACTTCTCAGTACGAATATCTGAGGAAATAATTCACAAACCACAATCATAACTTTTGACGAGACTTCGAAGAAATTTCATAACACCAACCTGAAATCAAAAACTTCAATGAAGAAGCGAGGAGAAGAAGGGTTCACCAAATGCATCTAGAATACATGAAACCACCGAAAGCTGCCAAACAACCTACAAATAAAATTACTTAGAAAATAGAGAATTACAAGGTGAACAATACAAATTTAGTAGACAAAATGCGCATACTACATACCCCGTCAATCATAACTTCATCAAGTGCATAGAAAGCCCATATTATCTTCGGGTGCCAACTAGCACAAAAGACGACAGCTTTCAACAGGAAAATGCTAAACAAACAAATATTAGAAATTTTGAATATTCAAAGCTCAGATTTGTGATAGCAAAAAACAAACGGTATTCCATGGCTGCGAACCAAGAAGCAAAACCCATAAGGTTTCGCCATTCAGGGTTGCCGTGCCAAGATACCGACGAAATGCTTAGAGAAAATAGAATTTATGTTATCTTCACAGTAAAAATGGCGGAGCATATTACAGAGCATGGAAACAAAGCTGCAGCGAAACATAAAGGCTTTAGATATAGGCAGTGACAGTGTTGTAGGGAAAAAGCAGTAAGCAAATTGAAAAGGATGAAGAAGATGCCGGCAGCAGCTGCTGCTAATTAGGTTTCATCTAGGGTATTTGTTTGGAAACTAAGCTGCTGCGTAATGGGATGGGTTTAGGTGCATTACAGTAAAAAAATACATAGAATCCTAAATTCACGGCTGGCCACGTGAAAGGAAGGGGTTAATCCCTTCCTTCTTCAAAGATAGGTAGATATTGAATATTGTAGCTTATAAATTTTATTATTTTCATACACTAATTGAAGTGATGTATTGTTTATACATTTGTTAGTACATTCCTTTTTTAATATATGGATTAAGGAGATTACCTTACAGGTTTAAAATCGGAAAGTTTGAGCTTTTTTTAAGGCTAGATTATATAAATAGGGGCATCAATTGATATTCTCTTATAAGAAAATTAAGTTAATTTACATCATGTCTACAACATGATCACGTCACCACACATTTTTCACTTGTTAAAAGAATTATAAAAAAGTAAAAAAATCACAACCACAAGACGATGTTGAGTGCAGATCTGGTATAGACTTTAGGGAGTAACTCTATCATTATCTATTCAAGAAAATCATGATTTTCAACCCTCGGTGTATTGCCGAAAACGACACATACGTATGATGATTTATGTTCACGTCATCTTAGCCCATTACCACATCCCAAACCGTTTTTATTTTGGGCTATACTATTGTCATGACACTTATCACAAAACGTATAATAAAGTATAATAAGGTAACATGGGGCATCAAAGCACGTAACGCAAAGCATGGAAAAGACAAATGCTGCGCCTTTGCAATGGCTCCATTTGTTGTGTCACTTCATTGCAGTGTATCATTGTGATAACATTATGTTAGTTACATTTACCAAATTCCATAAACCGGTGTCATCTAATAAATGGCTATCCCACCACTCAAACATCATGTTAATTCAAATAAATATACAATTCCATCTTCTTCTTTTCTATTTAAATAGATTCTATCGCAAGAATTTGGAAGTTAAAGTAGTCCAATAGCAAGTAGCGGAACCCATTTTAATTAGCTGAAAAATAGCTATTGAAAGAAATTAGTGAACGTGTTCTAACACGTGGTACCATGAGCTGAGTTTGAAATTAGCGAAAAATTAGTTGGAAGAAATTTATGTACGTACATGTGGTACCATTAAAGAAAAATTAGTTTACAAAAATTATTGTACGTGTTCTATTATTTGGTACCATGAGCTGAGTTTGAAATTAGTGGAAAATTAGTTAGAAGAAATTAATGTACGTACTCTAACATGTGGTACCACTACCGGAAAACTAGTTAGAAGAATATAATGTACGTGTTCTAATATGTGGTACAATGAGCTGAGCAAATTAACAGATTTTCACTTGGTACCATGAGCTGAGCTTGAAATTAACGGAAAATTAGTTAGAAGAAATTAATGTAGGTGCTCCAACATGTGGTAACCATTAGTGGAAAATTAGCAAGAAGAAATTTGTACGTGTTTTAACATGTGGTAACTATTATTGGAAACTTAGCTTGAAGAATTTTTTTTTGAGGGGAGCTAGAAGTGTTGGAACAATCCTTATGTGATTGAATCACATTATTCCCGGATCGATTATGCTAGATTATTGAGAATCAGAGAACGATAATAATCTACAAACATACCTGAATCCATAGCAGCGGAAGACTCTGTAGATGTTGTAGGATCGATCTTCCGAGATCTATCACCTCTTATTATTCTTGTCGGAAGAACCTTTTGTATTCTCTCTCTGTATTTTTCTCTTATGATAATGGGGTCAAAAGAGAGTAGAAAAGTGTATGGCCTAAGGACCATAACCCACCCTTATATAGTAAAATATTTATTAGGTCTTTCCAATTTTACCCATCATAAAATTAGAAATTACCTCCAGAGTTTCTACAAATTAAAGCCGCCCACACTTAAATGATACGTTGCGGTCAATAATTATAACCGTAGTAGATCACTTTAAAACGGACTAACATTTATTGACAGTCTACGACATAACAATTATTTCACATATAAGCCCAACGTTGGATATATGATCCAACAAGAAGAAATTAATGTACTTGTTCTAACATGTTGTACCATGAGCTAGCAAATTAACAGATCAAAATCTGTGGGCCTAAAAATAAATAAAGGTCAAGAATGAGATTGAACCCATTTCCTTTCGAAAAAGTACTCAAAACTAGCGCCTTAGACCAACTCAGCCATCTTGACAATGCAAAGTGTTTTAAGAGAAGTGGTTTTGAGGTAGATGTTCTTTGTGGGTCTTTTTTGTTTTTGTTTTGAAAAGAGTTAAAGAGGTAGATTTATGATACCTTCGGTTCTCAATCCGTCGATGCCCAAAACATACTGAATCAAATAACCACAAGGTGTGTTTAACGGCGGAATGAGAGCTGACTTTCAACAATATAACTGCTACGAATGCATGAAAGATGACTCATCTTAGTCTCCTTTGTTTGTTGGGGTGAAAAGTCTAATATTTGAGTTTAAAGTTTCTCATTTTCAGTAGTAAAACTTCGTGTTACTTCATCAATACAAAATGAGAATTTTGAGAGCGAAATTTATGTATGTAATGTTCTGTAAGATGCCTATAGATTGATTGTCAAATCATGTTATATTTGTATTTTTATTCTTCCATTTACATTTTGCTACGCTTTACTTACATTTATACTTTTGGTCTAATAAACTGGTTCCTCAATCGAATAATAAATGTAACAGGGTTTTATGTGGTTAATCGTATTTTCTTCTTAAGTCACCAGGAATTAATATTAGGTGCAGGGGCGACACATGTGGTTGAAGGTGTTAAAGGTGGGGCCAATGTCTCTCATGAGATCTAAAATAAAATAAAATTTTGCATTAGAACAATGTAATTTTACCGCTAAAAGTGTAAAAGCATTATTAATATCCTTTGATCTTTGGATTTGTTGAAGTGACTCGACTGGAAAAAATTTCAGGACCCGCCAGGGTCCGCCATTGAGGTGTTATACATATTTATTTAGTTCCCACGGCCTTAATTAGTTGTGAGAATTTTTCCTTCACTCTTTTCGTAGATACTCCCTCCGCTTTTTTTTAAACTGTCACTTTTTCAGGATTTGCTTTATTTTTATTTATTTTACATTTTCAATGTAGCATTTATTTTTTTTTTTTCCACATTTACACATTATTTCAATAACCCAACATTTTTTCATGCACAAGGAATGAAAGGTAATTGTGGTATTTTACCCTCTTTTTCAGACACATTAATCATTTTATTAATCTGTGTGGTTTTTTTTCTCTCCGACAAAAAAAAAAAAACGGAAGGAGTACAAAAGATGAAATACTACTCCCTCCGTTCCTAATTATATGTCGTGTTTGAGAAAAACGTACAAATTAAGAAAAAGAGTATTCCAATATTTTTTTTTTTGGAAAGTGTAGTGGTATAATGAATATGAAAGATTGATTAGTTGAATGAGTCTAGAAAGTTGAAAAGTGTGGTTCTTGTGTGGTGTCTCCACACGGTGTGGAGACACGTGTGGAGACACACACACCACACAGTTTCATTCTGTCTTTAAACTGTGTGGTTTCGATCGTTTCACCCGTCACTTCACCTCAAAATCCCTCTCCACACAAGTATTTTCCTGAAAAGTAGTATTGAAAAGCGGAAAAAGTATTAAAATATGTATTGGAAATGTAACTATGACATATAAAAAAAAATTATTTTTGACAACTGCGATATATAATTAGGAATAGAGGGAGTACGTGATATCCATACTGGGCTACTTAACTAAATACCACCTAAAATGTAGAACAATTCACAAACACAGTTTCACGATTACATTTGGTTTGCAAAACACATATGAGGAGGAACTAAATGAGATTTGGGCCCAAACTATTTTAGTCATGTGGCATAGCTTGGGCCAAACCTCGTTAGCCCATAAAAAATCGGTTTTCTTAAAGTAGGCTCTTACAACTGCAATTTTTGTTTTAAATTTCTTAAATTTTTTTTTTTTTGTAAAACCCGGGAAGGAGACCGTCAGGTAATAATCCGTACACCGTCAAGGTATACCGGAGGAGACAGGAAGTAGGGGGATGGAAACGTCAGGGCGATGGCTGGAGGAGGCACTGTTGGAGCTATGCAAAAAGAAGGAAACGGGTCTTGATTTGGACTCTGATATCATATCTGGGCTTGTTTCCTACTGCCAAATGGCCTCTCCTCTTGATGCTAAAGAGTATCTTGATGTATAGCTTCTTTTCTTCTCCTTATTTGTGAATCGAGTTCGTTTCTATCTTTGTTTTCTGTTCCATGCTCCAGATTGTGGGATTTTGTTGGTCTTTGGTTAAATATATGCTTGTGGCTCAGACCAATGCGTATGTCTTGATTTCTGTTGAATTTGGCGTTTTTATTCAGTGAACTATTTATCAGAAGCTTTTACCATTGACTCCGATACTTTTGTTTGTAATTTGTTGCTTTGATATAATATTGACACGTTGGGTGCCAAGAACCCTTTGATGAATGAATGCTTATCTAAAGCTAAAATCAGCTAGTATTTATTAAGAGAAGAGCTGTATTTTGTGTTAATCCAAAATACTTTTCATAAGACTGAATTTGAGTTTCTTTGATGTCTATTAACTATTATCTAGATATTGCTGATATAAGTCCACCAATAAGATTTGCAATTATCTGTATGCATGAGGTTTAAGGTATCATAAAGTTCTCATTTTGTTTTGTTTTGTTATGAATGCTGAAGCATAATCTTGCTCTGGATGTTCTCTGAAGAAAAAAATGTTTATACTCTTGGTAAATCGGAGTAGTGAGCAGTTACCAGTTCAATCAGCGTGCATGACTTTAAGGCTCAGTTTGTCACCTATGCAGTTACACATTTTTTCCAGTTGATCTCTCTCTTTAATCTTGCTATCATCCCTTTTATACTGGCCAAACCATTTATATTAAGCGATGCTATAGTGGTTTTTAAGGAGGTAACTCACTCTATAGAACCAAGCCTTGTTTTGAATATTGTATTCCTTTTTCCTTTGTCCATTGTGCAGAACATTATAGGCCAAGAAGCTGGAAAAAGTGTTATTGAAGAGTATATGAAACGGAGAGGTCATTCTGATGTTTATACTGCAGCGCCACAAACTTCATCTTCTGGATTGCATGCATATGTTAAACCACCGTCAAATGTTAATAGTGTTGCTACTGCGGGTAAGAAGACAGTTAAAGTACCCAAGGAAGTATCAACCTCAACGAAACTTGAAAGTCCTGCTTCTGTTGATACTTCAGAGTCTCAAAAAGTGAAAAGTGGAAATCAAGGTGCTTCTAAAAAGAAAAAATCAGGGAAAGTTGTTTCACTTGCAGAAGCATCAAAAGGCTCCATTGTTTATCAGCAGGGAAAGCCTTGTTCTTGCCAAGCCCGTCAACATAGACTAGTGAGTAACTGTTTGTCTTGTGGAAAGATAGTTTGTGAGCAGGAAGGTGAAGGGCCTTGCAACTTCTGTGGCGCGCTTGTCCTTATGGAAGGAAGTTCATATGCTGGTTTGAGTGAAGGGGTGGTTCCCCTTACGGAAGATGAGGTTGCAGCTGAAGCTTATGCGAAGAGGCTTGTTGAATATGATAGGAACTCTGCAGCACGTACGACTGTGATAGACGACCAAAGTGACTACTATGGGATTGAAGGAAATAGTTGGCTCTCTAAGGAGGTAAATATCGTATTGTTCGTGTACAGGGAAACCACATTGTGGTCTTGAAACTGTCTATCTAAGCTCTCATTCACTTTTTCAAACAGGAGAAAGAACTTCTGACGAAAAAAAGAGAAGAGATTGAGGAAGCTGAACGTGCACAAAAAAGTAGAGTTATAATGACTTTTGATCTGGTTGGACGGAAGGTTTGTAATACCTCTCTCAGCGATATACATGTGCTTCCACTTCACATAATTGTTACCAGAGCATGTTTGAAAAATCATTTGATGATGAGAATGGAATACAAATACAATATCATTGTTATACAAATACAATATCATTTGATACACTTCACATAATCTATTTGATGATGAGAATGGAATACAAATACAATATCATTGTTATACAAATACAATATCATTTGATACACTTCCATTTTCCATCGCAATGATAACAATGATATTGTATTTGTATTCCATTCTCATCATCAAATGATATACTACACTTTCTTGTTTGATTAACTATTGCATTGTTTCTTTAGGTGCTTGTGAATCAAGATGAAGCTACAGAAGAATTGGGAAAGAGGATCCTTTTTCAGACATTGGATGAAAGAGAAGCAACCCGCATAAAACCAAGCCCAAACCTCAAAATACAACCTTCCTTTGTGGATCCAGGTCCCAGAAAAACAGGCAAGGAGAGGCAAAGTTTGAATAAGGGCTTGTGCTTGGAGATCAGTGGCCGTGTACAGCATGATACTAGTGATCAAAGACATTTAGTTGTGGATGAAAGCAGCACCTCTGTGAAATGGATTGGCCCATGAAATTCCAAAAGTTTGCCTTTACCTTTACCAAGATAAGATTTGTCTGGGTGTTTGCGTACTCTACTAGTGAGTTTCAACCATCTGGATTATGTTTTCACTGTCCGGTTACCAGGCCTTTTCGACTTTCTCTGTAATGTGGTAATGTGGTAATTTGCCTACTTTTGGGTGAACATTTACTCTGTCTTGGCTGGCTGCAATTAGTGTTTTAAGTTGCTGCTGTGGATGTTTTAGTATACTGTTTGGCTTGACAATACAATGCCTTGTTCCTTTTTCTCAATGATGGTGGCATTTAAAATGACGGAAAGATTAATGGTGATGATAATAAGTGGTATCTTCAATACGAGATGAAAAAGGATTTGTAGACACCGCAGCATCTGAGAGGGGTGCTTTGGGAAGTTGGGAGAGCAATCAGATGAATCTGCCTACGCACTCTGTTAGATTGGGATCAAAGTTGTTCATAGTTCTCATGAGCCGTCGAGGCTGTGAGTGACCAGTTATGTATGGGCGTGCTAGATCAGAATAGATTGTACTTTCCGTTATACTGTAGCATGTGTAGTGTGCAAGTAATAAAATATGTAGACCTTCATAGTTAGACAGTTGATACTTGAAGATTGAGGTCATGGCATGGATAATCGTGGGAAAGAAGCCCAACCCCGTATGTACGTCCCTCCCTCCCTCTAGACGTGACCGTGACATGATGTCGTTTTAATTTGAACACATGCTCCTTACTTAAAAGGAATAACAAATAGCCAGCCTTGTTGGCCCATGAACATATATATGAAAGATAACAAACGATGTGCTATGAGCCTTAAATCTTGCCAAAGGTGTTGGTGACAGTCTGACAAAGTCAAAGTAATTCACCATATGAGAGGTCATAAGCTTTGTCCCTGACTTCATACGGAGATCCTTGACCAAACCTTGTACGCTGGGTCGTGGACCTGCTAGCCACTAGGATTAATTATTTTACCCCCTCCTATTTAACATGCAATTAAGTGATTGGATGACTGGTTCTGTACTTTGATTAAAGTAATAAACTTATCCACCGACACTATTCTTAACCATAGTCTGTCATACATCCAATACTATACCAAATAATAAAGTCTTGTACACAAAAACCATCCCACCCTCACCAAAACCATGCATTTTATTGATTGGTGCCCCCATTTTATTATTAATTATTATGGGAAGTAAGTAACCCAGCAATCAAACTAAGATGTAGATATTGTCGGATAGTTGTTAAAGTTGTCATACATTGAGAACTTGCTATTGTATCACCCCACCATATTAAGAGATTGATTTCCCTCACCTCACAATTAGATTTTGAAAATGGGGCATCTCCTCTTATATGTGTTTGGGCTTAGAATTCTACATGGTATCAGAGCCACCCATTTATTGTGCAAGTGTTGTGCCTCTTTGTTGGATTTGAGAGTGCCCAGGCCCACACTTGAGGGGGCGTGTTAAAGTTGTCCACATTGGGAACTTGCTATTGTATCACCGCACCATATTAAGAGATTGACTTCTTTCACCCCTCACCCTTCAGCCTACCATATTAAGAGATTGACTTCCCTTACCCCACCATATTAAGAGATTGAATTTCCTCATCTCACAACCTAGGTGTGAGGATGAGGCCCTCCTCTTATATAACTTTGTGCTACGTGAATTCAGCAACTATTATTATTATTATTATCATTTTTTCACAAGTGAATTCCGCAAGCAATTGGGGATTACCAAAATCCAACATACAAGTTAAGTACATGTTGTCACTACATTAAAAAGTTGATGAAAAAGTGCTCTACCTCTACGTGAATTCAGCAGTTGGGATTACCGAAATTCAACATATGCGTCAACTACATTTTGTCTTTACATTACAAAGTTGTGGAAAATGTTCGTTGCTACAATCTAATCTAATCTAATGTTTTGCAAACTTGGTAATATATGTTACTGTTACAACCATTTAGATACATTAATTTATTTTTATGTCTTTGAAAATGATATATGATACATTGATCATTACGTAGACTCATCATAATCGAAGGTACGAACAAAATAAATCATTTCTTGTTACGAAATGCTTTTGAGGTCATTAAAAATATGTTAGTAGTTAGTATGTCTATTGAATTAATTAACTTTCCTTGTCCTTGTCCTTGAAGTTGTCCTTCAAACCTCCACTCATACCCTCTAAATCAGGTCAACTCCTGTCTGCTTTCGTCTTCTATCTGGAGTTGTTACTTGTCTTCAACAAAACTTATCTTATGTATAATATATATATATTGAGTTATTAAAAAAAACTATGTAGCTTCACCCATCAATTTCAATACAGACACGAATCAGACAGCTTCCGGGAATACATATTCTTCCTTTGTAATTAATCATTTTTTAATTTACATTCCACGATAGGTGGCTGACTTTTATACCGCTCATATCATCCCCTATATGGCTATATTTATATATATCTTAAATAAATATATAGACCTCTGAAAAGACAACCATATATTGAGAAATTCTTATCCGGGAAGTCTTCGTGTGCATCGTCAGTTGAATGTGCAACATGCAAGGCCGGCCCTATCATAAGGCCGTCGAAGCGTCGGTCTTAGGCCCAACGATACCGGGAGGCCCAACATTACACGTTTTCGTTAAAATAATTTTTTTTTTTGTTTTGTGTAGATCCAATCTAATATAACCTAATATAATGTAGCCCAAACTTTTGTTTACTCGAAGCGATAATGGCCCAAAAAAATTAGTTGGCCCAAAAATAAAATAAACATACAACACATATTTTATATTTAGGGGTGAGTCAGCTAAAAAGATATTTTTTTAATCTAAAATGGTTGTGAAGGGCGATTCTTACGTGTGTTCTTACATTTTGTATATGTGTTACTATATGTGTTACTACATGTTTGTCCTTCTCAACAATTTTAGATTAAAACATGTCATTCACAACCTTTACATAAATCAAGTTTATTATTATTATTTTTGGTTTGCAAAACAAGAGAAAAAAATATATCAATCGTCCCTCCTCCGGTCCCTCCTTATCCCCTGCCTCTCGGCCCTCTCCTCCCTTACTTTCTTCTTCCGTTCGGTTCTTCCTTCTTCTTTTTTTTCTTATTTCAATTTTCCACAATTAATAATACATCAATACATCTTTCCCTTCAAATTATAATCTCAATCTTCAAGTTATTAGTTATAATATCAAGCAAGCATCAATCTTTCCCTACACAACACAAGCCCTAAGTTATTACGTGGAGGTAAATAGGTAATTTTCTTATAGTTACAAGCCCTAATACTTTGATAGTCATTACTTTGATTTTTGAAATTTTCTTATTGTGAGCTTGTAGATATAATTAATAATTTGGAAATTTTTTTGTATGTAGAAAGATTGAAAGAGGGTTTTAGCATAGCAAGGAAGGAAGAGACGAAGAGGGCTTTCATTTTGACCGACTAAGAGAAGCACATATAGTCATTACATTAGTCATGTATGTTTTGTTTACTTCATTACTTGATGGGGTGATTGGCCTTGCCGGCCTTACTTTTTATTTTTTATTTTTTTTTCGTTTAGCCTTTGCATTTTATTAGTGGGGTGGATTTTATATTGATGTTATATTATTTTGTGTTTGTAAACTTTTTTAAAGTTTAGGAATCTAAAATTTGAGGTATCGAGGTGGGCTTGTTGCCTATGGTTTTCCGTTTTCATATACATGAATTGTTTATAGGTAGCAAAATGTCACCACCAAAGTATAAGTACCCTTCCGGAAATGAAAAAAATAAAGAAGAAGAAAAAAATAGAAGAATTAAAGAAGACTTTAAGTGGTTCACTTAACAAGTACATCACTATCACCTCAACTACGCGGTCTAAGCCGAGTGATGGCGAATCTACTAATGATGCAAATATGGCGATTGATGAAGAGGTAAATGTGAATCGTGATGATTCTAATGAACTAGTTGATATTGTTGACCGTGACGAACAAGAACAAGAAGTGGCCAATAATGTCAATGACGAACAAGAAGAATGGGTCAATAATGACATTGCTTTGGATCATGAAGAAGAAGGACAACCTTTAGAAAATTTTGATCCAAACAATTGGAAGTTACCTAATCAAAATCTCATAGACTTACTTGTGAGAAAAGGACCCTTAAGAGTTGAAATGAATTATAGTGAATATCCGAGGGATGATTCAAAACATAAGCGCCACTTTGCAAATTTACATTATACTCGTCGCATGAAAAATGGAGAGATGCACGATAGAAGATGGCTTGTGTATTCAAAATCCGTTGATAGAGTGTTTTGCTTTTGTTGTAAGCTTTCAAGAGTAAAAATGATGATTCCCTTTTGGGTAGTATTGGTATGAGAGATTGGCACAATATTGGAAATAGACTTAAACAACATGAATCAAGCAAGGAGCACATACTTTGTATGCAAAAATGGATTGAATTGGAAACAAGATTGAAGCATGGAAAAACAATCGACAAAAGTGCTCAAGAACTAATTATGAGAGAAAAAGAACGCATGAAGCAAGTTATGTTGCGAATAATTGGTGCTATCAAATATCTTGCGAAAAATAATTTGGCCTTTAGAGGACCAATGAGAAGATATGTGTGGAAGACAATGGATATTTCTTAACTCTAATTGAATATGTCTCAACGTTTGATTCTGTTATGGAAGATCACATACGGCGGTTTGAGAAAAATGAAATCCGACATCACAACCTTAGCCACAAGATTCAAAATGAATTTATTCAGATGGTGGCCAATGAGGTGAAAAAGGCTATACTTGATTGTACTCCTGATGTAAGTCATGAAGAGCAAATGACTTTACTCATATGTTGTGTGAATGGTGATGATTCACCCATTAAAGTTGAAGAATATTTTCTTGGATTTTTAAAGATTGATGATACAACGGGATTGGGCCTTTTCTCAGAGCTTGAAAATGCTTTATCTAAGTTAGGATTGAACATTGATGATATACGAGGCCAAGGTTATGATAATGGTGCTAACATGAAAGGTCTTTTCAAAGGTGTTCAAAGTAGATTGCTTAGCGTGAATCCTAGAGCATTTTACACGCCTTATGGTTGTCATAGTTTGAATCTTATATTTTGGCACGGTTCAACGCCTTTACAATATTTTTTCATCGTCAACAAAGCGGTGGGACATATTTAAAAAACATGTGAATGGCCATACATTTAAATCTTTGAGTCACACTCGTTAGGAGAGTCACATTGAAAGTGTTAAGCCAATCAAACAACAATGTTTGAAAATTAGAGAAGCTTTGATTGATTAGGCAAATTCAAATGATCATTCCGATGCAACTCATGGAACGGATACTCTAGCTATAACTGAATTTCAGAGTTTTGAGTTCTCGGTTAGAACGATGATTTGGTATGAAGTTCTCAATGTTATCAATGTTGTACGCAAGATTTTACAAAGTGAGGACATGCATATTGATGTCGCAATAGAACATTTGAAGGGGCTTATTGATCACTTTCATATGTATAGAGAGAATGGGTTCGATGATGCTATAAAAAAAGTAAAAGAACTTGCTCGAGAAATGGGTATTGAGCCGGTTTTCCGTGAAAGAAGAACCGTCCGTAGAAAAAGACATTTTGATGAGGGTTCAAGTGAAGAAGTCATGTTTTCTCCTCAAGAGAGTTTTAGAGTAGAGTACTTCATGTTTATAGTTGACAAAGCTCTTGCCTCACTTGAAGATAGATTTGAACATTTTTGTGTGTATGAAAAAAAAATTGGCTTCTTGTTTGCTTTGAAAAAAAGCTCACAAGATGTTGAAAGTTTGAAGATTTCTTGTGACAGTCTTTCAAGCATTTTGACACATGATGGAGACGAGGATGTTGATGCGGATGAGTTGTTTATGGGGTTGCAACTTCTTTCACATATTTTGCCTTCACAAGTAGATGGAACTATCCAAATTTTGGAATATTTGAGAAGGTGTAATCGATGTTATGCAAACACGTAGATTGCTTACCGAATATTGTTGACTATTCCGGTGACAGTTGCATTTGGAGAATGAAGTTTTTCGAAGTTGAAGTTAATAAAGAACCATCTTCGAAACACGACGACTCAAGAACGTTTGAATAGGTTAGCCATGATATCAATTGAGAAGAATATGGTTGATGAAATTGACAATTCTACTTTGATTAGTGATTTCGCATCATGTGGTGCAAGTGCGATCTTGAAGTAGTAATATGTAAGTATGTTTCATTGTTTTTGTATACTTATGAATTTGGTTTTTGTTTCTAAATGTGCTAGAAAACTAATAAAAGACTACTTTTGTTGGTATGTTTTGAGGCTATCAATGAATTGAATTTTGTATCTATAAATGTTAAAAACGTGATGTTGAAGTAATATTTTATAAATATGTTTTTTTCAGAAAAAAAACACAACTTTGAACTAAAAGGCCTAATTCGGTGAATGACCTTAGGCCTAAAAAATACCAGGGCCGGCCGTACCTCCGACGGAGCGGTACACACAAGGAGGGTGCAGGTAACAATTTTCCCATGGCGTCATTTATGACAAATTGAGTGGAGATTTGACCTAATGATTGATGTGAATTATAGTCAGATATATAAACACTAGGCTGATAAATTTAGAGAATTTTGATGCAGTGAATCCATATTAAAACAAACTGGATGATTGTCAAATGTGTAGACGACAAAACTATTTTTTCTCTTTGTACACATAAAAGTCATCTGACGTTTCGTTTTATTAGAAAGTCCCTACATCACAATTACCCGATAAGTTTAGCTCCTCTAAAGATACACAATAACTTCACATTTATGGTGTTTTCCATGTGCTTCAACTTGAACCACACTACACCAACTTAGAGTGAAATTATGTGATTCAATTTCATCACACAACACAATAATTACCCTTTCTAGACATACAATGCAAGCTCCTGCCTGTTACATATTCGAGTAACTTCTTAATACAATATATATCTTTTTCCTTTCCACGTTTTAGAAAATGATGTTACGGGTGTAATATTGTTGTTTTTTTAGCATTGAAGTGTGAAATCTGAAGACCGTCTATGACATATATTCATGACTTAAGTACATTATTTATAATAATGATGTTTGAATCTGAATGTTGAAAAATATTTAGCTATAGTTTTTTTTTTCTTTTGCATTTTATATTTAGCTATAGTTGAAAACTAAAATTAACATGCTTGGATAAGAATTTTATTATATTAATATAAGAATATAATGTAGGGGTAATGGGCCAAAAGGACACATAATTAACTTAATTAGGCAAATAGGACACCATCATTATCTTTTTTTTATATACATATCATATTCTTAACCTATCTTTTTTTTTTTCCTATATTCCTTTTTTTTTTAGAAACCAAACTGTTTTATTAGTCAACTAAATCCGTCAAAACAGCGGTAGTTAAAGAGTTTGGGGGATGTGCTCCCCAAGAAATAACGCCTAAACAGTCAGCGCCTAGACGCGCTAGAATATGAGCCGGTTCATTACAGGTGCGCCTAACAAAAGAGAAACCAACCGAAGAAAATGAGTTGTCTCCGAAATGCAGTCCTGTAATAAACTACCAAATGAGGAAAAGTCATCCTCATGATGCCGCAGCTGCTGTACACAAACATGACAATCTCTCTCCACCAACAACTGCGAAAAGCCCAAGAGCCACCCTTCCACTAATGCCATATGGATCGCCCTCAACTCCAGCATCGCCACCGCTATGCCTGGATCTAGGTGGAAGGAATAAGCTGCCAGAATAGAACTCTGGTGGTCTCGAAAAATAAGCCCTATCCCCAAAGTGTTTGGAGTGGCTGAGGCGTCAACATTGCATTTTATCGTCCCAACTAGCGGCCGCTCCCAACGGTCCTGCAACTGTTCCGTTTGCACTACGTTGGGCGTCTGAGTGACTTGAATGAACTTTCTCGCTGCACTGAGAGCCGAAGAGCACACACGAGATATATACAATGGCTGCCCATCATAAACCGCACTACACCGTGCCTTCCAAATATGCCACATCACCCACGTAACCTCCGCTACCTCCTCCCACGGCAAGCGATCATGATGCATCACAAAGAGTCCTTTAAAGTCCGAAAATTCCCCTGGTCGTATCAAAGCCCTGAAAGATGTTTGCTCCTATACCCTAACCGCCATCTGACATTCAAAAAGAACGTGTGCCATGGACTCATGCGTTGCCCCACAAGCCAGGCACCTGCCATCTCCCACATTGCGTTTAGCCAAATTACATGCTACTGGCAAATAATCATGTAAGCACCGCCATAGGAAGTGGTGAATACGTGGCTGGACTGCAACATCCTAGCATTGTCGCCACACTCTGTCCAGACCCTCCAACCCGGAAGCTGCGCCCCCCATCAACCCTGGCCTAGAAAGAGATAATGCCAGCCGATAGCCATATTTAACCGTGTAGATACTCCGGCTTTCATAATGCCAGATACGCCTGTCCAAATGATTTCCCTGTGTGATCGGGGTACGGAGTATCGCATCACTTTCCCAACCTCGAAATTGCGCGTGCACTAGCGGAGCATTCCATCGTCGCATACCCAAATCAGCAAATACGTCACTTTACAATTTATGGGGAGGTCATGCCCTGCATGTGGCACTCGAAACAAGCTAGGGAGATCCACGCAGGCATCATGAAAAACAAAAACAGAGGAGCCATCCCCAACCTGTCAGCGAAGTCCACTCATCAATAAATCGTGCCCCTCGAGCAAACTCCGCCATTGGAACAAAGGCCTCGACGTGCGGGTGGCCGCCAAGAATGTGCTTTAAAAAATTGAATTATAGGTATCTTTTCTTTTTGTTATAGGTATCATTTTTCGGGGTAGCATTATCTATTTTCATTTATAAATTTTATTGTTCTAAAACTTACCGACATTATCTTTTTTATACATATAACATCCTTTTTTTTGTGAGGGCGCACATAATAGAGATGTGTATATTTATCGTTATCTATTTTCTTACGCAAAATAAAACGGTAATTCATAAAATCCTTGTACGTAAAAAAAATTCACAAATAACTGCTAAAAATTATAAATTAATACCAACACTTTTGCATAAATAACTATAATTTACAAATTTCCGTAAAAAAAACTATATTCCTATGTGCATTAGAAAAATGAATATTATATTATAGTTATAGGTCACTAAAACTAGCTGGGTAGATGAATTCCATCAACTCACACAAAACCACAATAAAGGAATATTTATTGGAGATTGAGGAATTAAAAAGATTGGTGCAACAAAAAATCCTATGTTGACAAAGACAAACATACTTCATCAAATCAAATATTTTATAAGAGGCATTAAGAGATAAATTAAGTCTACAACGAGATTGATGAAGCCCGAGGACATGTCTCCTTACATATGCTAGGAATCTATAATGACATTGAATGACAGGTCATGTAGAAAAAATACTCTAACCCTGGTCAGTCTAGGTTCTCTCCATTCACCACTAAGGCGGCTGACAAAATACCCCGTACTAAGAATAAATCAATGATACATAAGACAATTACTACTAAGGAGTTGTAGGAAAAGAAGGTCGATGGGTTATGTTTTAGGTGTGATGAATTGTACACCCCTGGCCATGTGTGCAAGCAGAAACACATACACTTTCGGGTACATGAGAATGATGGAATTCGGGGAGAGATTTCAGAGGATAGTGAGGATAAAGAGGATGTGGCATGGAATGCTGGACCATCTGAGCCAGCTTAGTTATCCATGTACATCTTATATGGATAGGTCATCTCTCACACCATTAACATATAACGCCTTTCAAAAAAAACCAAATTACCATTCTCATAGACAGTGGTGCATCTCTTACTTTCCTAGACAGTCTGGTTGCCAAATAGGTGCAATGTGTGACATAACCGATTAACCCTATGTTAATCACAGTAGTAGATGAAACAGAATGGTGAGTGAATTTAACTGTCCTAACTTGCCATGGATCATGAAAGGGGTTAAATTCTTTCAAGATGTAAGATTGGTGAAGTTAATAAGTAGTGGCATTGTATTATGGGTGGATTGGATGAAAATGTATCGTCCTATGAAATTTGACTTCAACAAAATGGATGTGGTTTTACTAACGAGGGCGAACAAATTAAGCTGAGAAGTTACAGAGAAGTAGTTCAACTTAAGACGATCATCTGTAACATCAAAACTAACAAACTAAGAAAGAGGCCCATTGACTTTTTGGGTGCCTCTGTTTGATACAAGAACATGCTCTGAATCATGTGCCTATTGAACTGACTAATGTTCAAGAAGTGTATCATGAGGTGTTTGCAAATTCCCAAGTATTTCCACCAAAGAGAGGCTATGAGCATCCCATAACTTTAAATTAAGGAGTTGAACTTGTGAAACTAATTCGTTATAAGTATGCTCACCATCGACATAAGAATGAAATAGAGTTATTGATGGATCAAATGCTACAACGGGGTTTTTACAACACAATAATAGTCCATTTTCATCACTCTTGCTCCTTGTGAAAAGAAAAATGAAACCTGGAGATGCTGTGTGGATTGCAGAAGGTTGAATGGCTTGACTATCAAGGATACTACCATATTCCCCTAATTAATGAATTTTTGGATGAGTAAAACTTGACATCTGGATTGTATAAGATTTTTGTGACTGAAGATGATGTCCAGAAGATTGCCCTCGTAACTCATCATGGCCGATTTGAATTCAAAGTGATGCCATTTGGGTTCACAAATGCCCCAACCACATTTTAGAGAAGTATGAATGAGATGTTGAGACCATACTTGAGGATGTTTGTGCAGGTATTTTTTTATGACATCATGTTGGTCCAGAGAAGGGTGAAACTATAGTCAGAGGGGGGGGGAATGACTATAGTGGAGTTTCAAAAAATTTTCTTATATTTAAAAGCTTTTAGGCAGCGGATAAGTCCCTTCTTACTATGTTGTTTTCAAATCAGTGTAGACAGTCACAGATATAAGTTATGATGTAGGCTAAATAAATAAATGATGTAAAGTAAATTGCAGAAATTAAATTGACACAAGGCTTATAGTGGTTCAGGGTGGTGTAATCCCTTAATCCACTCTTCTCCTGTGATGATTGGAGGAATTCACTATTGTTTTCACAGATACAATAGTATGATTGTCCTTGGCTTCCTAAGCTTCACAATCTACAAGACTATCACTCCTTGACTACAATGCGACTTGATGATTCATCTTTCCTTTGTTGTTCCTTAAGATTAAGATCCTTCAACAATTTATCACAGATTCAACTCCTTCTCGGATCGCCTCGATTCGATTTGCTTGATTTGATGTGAATGTGATTCACACACTTGCTTGATCAATCTCAATTCTGAGTATGACTTTGTAGTTCTGATACTTGAGTTGATCACTAGATATGTCTTTGTAAGTTCAGAGAGAAGGCTTTTCAAATTGACAGAGTTTCTACTTGATTTTTCTTTCTTGATCGTTGTTTTCTTTTCCTGTCAATGCCTTCTATTTATAGCCTTGAATAACCTTGGTTTTTGAAATTCCGTCCGTTGGCTATATTAATGAGGGAATAACCCTTGATTTTATTCTTGATTACCCCTTAATTGTATTTTCCTTGATTTCAGTGATCGGATTCTTTCTTCAAACGTATAGCAGAAAATCCGTCCTTGATTGATCCTTTAATTATTTGTGCATTTAATGCATGATCTTCTGAATCTTCATCGTATATCAAATCTGATCTTGTAAATGTCTCTTCGCCGTTTTTAGAACGGTCGAGTGAGCCTTCTGACTTAGCCGTTAGTTCTTTCTTTGCTGTTTTGTTTTCTCTTTGCCAAAAGTCAGTTTACTCAGCCGATTCACTGTTTCCTTCTTTGTTCTAGTTTTTGGAGAGTCTTTGTACTTCACTGATCCTTGATTTGGGTGAGATCAGTGTACACCATATTTGAACATTGAGTTTCATCACTTAAAACATAACTTAGACTTATCCAAGGTCATCACAGACTTCCTTGGTTATAAGTCAGACCATAATGTCTTCATACTTCTCTGCTGGTGCTTGGCTGGCTTCACTATGCTGAATATCTGTTCTTGCTTTGCCGTCCTACCAACTAGTACAATACTTGTCTGACTTAACTTATACAACTTGTCAGACTCTAAGTAAAGACTTATACAGAGAATTTCTAACTTATTTCAGGGCTTGCTATAACAAATAGTATGGCCATCATCAAAACATAATAGAATGTTCCTAACAATTTCCCCTTTTTGATGATGCCAAAACCTCATAAGCCCGAACATAAGTAATCAAAATTTTCATAATACACAACAGATTAAAAGTTCAACAATTTTATTCATCCATCATAGGGTAATAAGTTCTAAGACTTTATTCAAGTGTTACAAACTACATTTTGCTCAATTCAGCCTTGTACCTCTTGAATTTTGTAGTCTGAACCTCTTCCATGTCTTTCCAGTCAATTTAAAACTTCCACTTCAAGAAGCCAAAGTCAGTGTATTCAGATACACCCTGAAAACTCTTTTGGCAAAGAGTCTGTTGAAATCGAGCATGGTCTCATTTGCCTTAGGTTCTCCAAAATATTTTTCAAGTCTTTCCTGGCCTCGGCAATATGTGAATCTGCAAACTTGAGGCTTTTGTAGAGACTCCACTGCTCCTGTTTTTCCATTCTCCCCATAGGATTGAAGAATTTTGCCATATATTTGAATTCTTCTTGTTGTTCAGCTGGCAAGTCTTCTGGTCCTTTTGCAGATAGTGGTATGGCTGAGCTTGGTTTGTGGTTGGCTTGTTTGAGAAGTGCAAATTCTCTTTTGACTTCATTGTAGAGTTTGGCCATATCAGTTCTCATCCTTTCATCCTGATAGCTTAGCCAGTCAGCCCAGGCTTCATCTTGTGAGGAGTGAGGATAAAGTCCTTCCTGTACTCTAAAAAATTCTCTTACATGGTCCAGTACATCTGCATCATATTCTGCTTTGCTTTGGTGACCAAAGGTACGCCCCGTGCTCTCAAGATATCTGAGCTGCTGCTACCTCTCTTTGGTTTTTCCTTTGGTCCGAGAGTCTGTGTTGATCGGTGATCCTCTTTCTTTGACTAGATCCAGGCCTTTGCCGTCTGCCCGGACTGTCTCTATCATCATCTCTTCTTTGCATAGGGTGGGGAAATCCAATGCATGGTTCCTTTGTGGCCTTTTCCTTTCTTCTCTCGACCGCTTCTTGCTCGTTCTTCCGCTTCATTTCGATTCTTATTTCTCTGCTCTTGCCCTCGCTTGTTCTTCATGAAGTTTGGGGTCTCGATTGTTGATCCTTCAGGCTTATCCTGGTTTTCCCCCTTTTTGGCAGCATCATCCCTTTGCTGGAGTAGGATGCTATTGGTGGCTTCTGCCGTTCCAATGAGAGTCAATTTTTGATTCAATGGAAGTGAACCTTTTGTTGTGATCATTCAATTTCTCATTGACATTCCGAAGTCTAGTCCCAAAAGCTCACGCGGTGATTCGTTTTCTTGGGAAATGTGTTGCCTGAGGCCTGCAAGACTGTTAGTGATATTGATGTTGAGTTGCTTCATCAGTTCTCCTTGTTGTTGAACAACAATATTTTGTACATCAATGTATTCTGCAATGGCTTGAAACTTGTTTTCAATGGAGGAGCTTTTGTCATTAAAAGTCAAAGTCATGGATCCGAGATACATTGCTTGTCGTTCCAATTCTTGACCCGACAAGTCCGCCGCCTTCTCAAAATTTTCATGTGTAATGCCGGTGTTCACCGAGAGAGTTTCGCCTTGTTTACCGGGTTATGGATCTGCTTCTTTGTCCCTTGTCTTGATGTTGAGTGACATCTGCATGTACATCTAGATCTTCAAGTATTTGGGTAGATGTGTATGCTGGTGTGGCTTGAGCTGCTGTTCCCCCTATCTCTATGCCGGGGGTTGTCTTGACTGGAGTGGCAACAGCTGAGCCAGTGTCCATAATGTTTCTGCTGTTAGCTGGAACGTTGACAGACAACGGTTGAGTGGATGTCTTTGCTGGAGTTGTAGACTTGCCGGAGGCTTGTGGTTTCAAAAATGTACGGAGAAGAGTAGTGTCATCAATTGCATCTGGTGCAGGAGAGTTCTCTTCTTTATTTTGACCAAGATCATCATCATCATCTTGATCATGATCATTACCATCATTGTCATCATGATCATCACCATCATCCTGATCATGATCATCTCCATCATCTTCTGAGTCATCACTTTGTCTCCCGTAGAGATGCAGGGCGCTTTGCCTTGGCTGCATCAACCATTTCCCATAGAGGTGATTCATCAAGTACACCTACCAGAGTTGTGATTCCCAGAAAATCAAATAGCCATGCTTCTTCAGTAAGCATGTGATCTGAGTCTTGAAGCTGTTGTTTGGAATCGCCTTCCTTCCACTCAAGATATTCTGCAATTCGATCATCTATATCGTTTGCAGATAATTGTATGACTTTCTTCCGGAGATGATTCCTCATCCTCTCCAAAGTTTTCTTTTATTAGGTCTTTGTTCATCCCCACCGATTTCTTCTTCTTGTTCGCTCGCTTTAGTGTCGAGCCTTCTTCCTCTTCTTCTTCATCAATCAATTGTCCAAAGTCCATCGTTTCCGGACTTATTTGAATCTTTTGTTTCTTTCTTTGACCGGTGGTGCTCGCGTGTTGATTTCTTCCTCTTCCTTTCTCCTACCTTCATTTTGTTGTTTAACATAAGTAAACATGACTTTGGATTCATGCAGCTTTGTGGAGTTGTACTGTGGGGACTTTAAGACATTGCAACAAGTAGTGTAATCAATGCCATATGACTTTTTCACCCAATTGTCCTTTCTTAGTCTTTCCTTCTTTTGTCCCCTTGTTTGTCGCTTTTACTTCACCTTGGATTTGCTCTTTGAGTCTTAGAAAGAAGTATTTTGCCCAGCTTGAATTGCAGATTATTGTAGATGATTCCCATCACCTCATTCGATTTCGATCATTGCATTATTTGCTCCCAATTTTCCTTCAATGGTCTTGCCAATTAGGGCACTCGAACTCATTGAATGGTTTCTTTAAAGCGATCTCAAACAATTGACCTTTGTTGATCCTGGGTTTGCCGCTTTGGCAATGGTTGCCCGAAATCATCCAAGTTTTGTGATACAAGTGTCACTTTTGCTTGACCGTTATTTGAAAGTTTAAGATGTTTGTGAATTACCTTTTACAGAATCGCCACTTCCTTTCCGTTGATGGATGCTACAATCTTGTCTTCTTCCCATTCGTCACCTTCTTCAAAGCAGGAGCCCAGGCACGTATTGAGCGATTTCCGTAGGAAAATCGACTTTCATAGCAAACTTCGGTTATAGGAGGATTGAGAAAGGTTGATAGTTTTAGGATTTTGCAACTCTTTGCTAATCGTTTGGCATCTTCGTCATTTCCACACAGTTTCAAGTAGTGTTCTTCTTGAAAGAAGGATCCTGTGGCAATCGATTTTTCATATCCAGCTTGGGTGTTTGTGGAGGATGATGCCATTTTTGAAAAGTAGAGAAGTTTTGAAAATGAATTTGAGTTTGCAATAGAAAGAAACAAGAGTAGGGTTTGTAATTGACAAGAAAGCGTAAAGATTTCTGAATATCTCTAAGTCTTGTTTTTATAGTGTGATTTGGGTAGTGTGAACGTGGTTTTGAATATGGAAGGATTTTGTGGTATAATGGCGTGATTTTGTGTATGAGAATCGCGATATTCGAGTGGAATGGGGGTGTGGTTTGAGGCAAGTAATGATAGAGCCCGGGAATCGAGGAGTTTATAATTCGAAAAATAATATAATTACCTCCATGATCATAAGTTGATCGCCACGTGTGTACAGAATAATCCTCCATAATTTCCTTATTCTCCACGTGTAATCAGAATTGATTTTGTTCACACTTTTAATTTGTCCAAGTCTTTATTTCGGTGAAGTGCCTTCACTGGTCACTTAGCCGTCCCAATAGGTTCTTCACTTAGCTGCGCCATTTGACTGTTCCTAACAATCAGTTAAGTTACCTTCGCTGGATACCAGTGCCTTACTTGCAACATCTCCTGTAACGGCAAAGGTCGTACCAGTTAATGAAGTCACTTAGCCGATTACTCCAGTTAGCCGCTGTTTGATACTTATTCAATTTCAATCATTCCTAACTCAGTTCTTAGCTTACTGAATCTTTCATAACTGAGTGGTTTAGTGAAGATGTCAGCCAATTGATCTTCAGTGGGTATGTGTTTTAGGATGACATCCCCCTTTTCAACATGGTCTCTGATAAAATGATGTCTTACATCAATATGCTTTGTTCTTGAGTGCAATACTGGATTTTCTGTAATAGATATTGCACTTGTGTTATCACACATGATTGGAATTGTTTTCTCTTCTACTCCATAGTCCCTTAGTCGTTGTCTTATCCACAAGACTTGTGTACAACATACTACCTGCTTGCTATATATTCCTTCAAATTGTTGATGTAGATATGGAGTTTTGCTTTTTACTGAACCAAGAGACTAGTCTGGTTCCTAGCATTTGGCAAGTTCCAGAGGTGCTTTTCCTATCTATTTTGCATCCAGCATAGTCAGAGTCTGAATATGATATCAATGTAAATCCTCCATCTTTTGGATACCAAATACCAACATTTATAGTGTTTTTTAAGTATTTGATTATCCTTTTAGCTGCTAGAAGATGTGATTCTTTTGGTTGAGCTTGAAATCTTGCACACACTCCTACTTCAAATGCTATGTCAGTCCCTTGCGCTTAAGTATAATAATGATCCAATAATTCCTCTATACATTTTCTCGATCAACATCTTTTCCTCCATCATCTTTTCCAAGTATGACTCGCACACATTGGTGTGTCTCATTGTGCCACTTGTATCCATCCCATACTTGTGTATCAAATCTCTTGTATACTTTGCTTGACTAATGAAAATGCCATCCTTCATTTGCTTTACTTGAAGTCCAAGGAAGTAGTTTAATTCTTCCATCATGCTCATCTGAAATTTGCTCTTCATCAGGTTTGCAAATTTATCACACAGTTTTTCATCCTCTGATCCAAAGATTATATCATCAACATAGATTTGTACTAGCAATGTGCTTGCTCCTTCCTCCAGTTTAAATAGAGTCTTGTCAATAGTTCCTTTGTTGAATCCATTCTTGATCGAAAATCAGTGATGATGTTTCATACCAGTGCTCTAGGTGCTGTTTGAGGCCATAGAGGGCCTTCTTGAGTTTGTATACTTTGTCTTCTTTTTCTTTAATTTGAAATCCAGGAGGTTGTTCTACATAAACTTCTTCTTCCAAAAGTCCATTTAGGAATGCACTCTTTACATCCATTTGATAGACTTTGAAGTCTTTGTGTGCAGCAAATGCTAGAAAAAGTCTGATTGCTTCCAATCTTGCTTTGTTCCTGACAACAGTTCCTTGCTCATCCATCTTGTTCCTGAATACCCATTTTGCACCAATGATGTTGGCCATTTCGGTCTCTCAACTAGTTCCCGCACTTCATTTCTTTCAAATTCATTTAGTTCTTCTTGCATGGTCGTGATCCAATCTGCATCTTGGATTGCATCATCTATGATCTTGGGTTCCACTTGTGATAGAAAGCAAGTTAGCATGTGCTCTAGTTGTCTTCAGTTCGACTCCTGTGTGAATGTCTCCAATGACTTGTTCTTCAGATGGTCTCTTAGCCAATTTAGGTCTGGTTGAAGTTGATCTTCACTTGGTGCTTCCATACCTTCATGCCGAGCAAGAACTTCAACTTCAGTGCTTCATCCGTGTATTGGTATGTGGCTCCTCTTGATCTTCAAAATGATGATTCGGATAGTAGTTGGTATGGTTGCATTTGTATAGATTTCTCTCTGTGGTGCTTTCTCTCTTGATCTTGAAGATCTTCACCATTTGTATTTGGTTCATCAAAACACATGTATTGATTCTTCAATCACCGTAGAGTTCTTTTATTTAGTACTCAATGCTTTCTTTGGTGTCTGAGTATCCCATGAAGATTGCTTCATCAGCCTTCTCATCAAAGGTATGCAGTTGATTCCTGTTTAAGACAAAACATTTTGATCCAAACATATGAAAATATGAGATATTGGGTTTTCTACCATTCCATATTTCATATGGAGTTTTTCCATGATGTTTGTTGATGATTGATCTGCTTTGTGTATGGCCATCTGTGTTTGCTGCGCTTGACCCAAAATCTCTTTGGTAAACATGCTTCTGCTATCATTGTCCTGACTGCTTCCTTGATGGTTCTGTTTCTTCTTTCTGCAACACCATTTTGTTGTGGAGTTCCTACTGCAGATAGTTGATGTAATACTCCATTTTCTTCACAATAGGTTCGATAATTTCATTTAGAAATTCAAAGGCCTCTATCGATCCGATCTTGATAATCTTTAGCTCTTTCTCATTCTCGAGTATTCTCAACAAATCGCGACTTCTTGAGTGTTTTTTCTTCTTGTTCATGAAAATGGTCCATGTGTACTTTGAGAAGTCATCCACCACTACAAGAGTGTATTTCTTACCACTCACACTTCTTGGTATGATCGGTCCAAACAAGTCCATGTCGGCAGATGTAGAACTCTTGTTGTAGATTGATGAGGCTTTGACTTGAATGAACTTTTTATTTGTTTTCCTTTTTGACAAGCATCACATAGACTCTCTTTCTTGAATGTGATCTCTGGCAGGCCTTCAACTAGTTTGCTCCTTGATAGTTTGTTGATGGTCTTGAAATTCGTGTGATTTAATCTTACATGCCAAATCCAAATTGTTGATTGTTTATTCTTGACAAGTAGGCATGTTTCGCTTTGGTCATTTTCCACCCACCACATACATGTTGTATTGTCTTCACCGCAAGAACTCATTGTGTTGGTTTGACTGTGAATCACTTTGCATCCTTCTTTGTTGAAGTGCACATTGTAGCCTTTGTCACGTAATTGACCGATGCTCATCGATTGAAGTTAAGTCCCTTGACATATGCCACATTTTGAATCTTTAGATTGTTCTTGAGTATTGTGCCTTCCCCTTAATCTTGCCAGGGTTTTCTTTACCTCCAAATGTGACTTTGGATCCATCAAAAGCTTTGAAGTCAGTGAGCCATTTCTTGTTTCTGTCATGTGTGCTGAACATCCACCGCCTACTATGTACCGGACATCCTACAAAACAGACAATTAAGTTTAGGTACCCAACACTGCTTGGGTCCATGCTTGTTAGCAATCATGCCTCCCATACCAAGGGTGTATCCAAAAGGTCTTCTTTTTCGATAATTGAAGTCATCAACTTCATATGTATAAGGCATGGCGCGTAATAGCTTCTAGTATTTTTATGAAGGTATTCTCGATACTTTTCTCCACTGTTGGTGCATTTGCATCCTTCTTTACTTTCCAATATGCAAGAGGAAACCTTTCTTGCTTCATGTGTCTAGAAGGCAGCTTTGGTTTTTCTTAAACACATGATGCATTTTGTGGAATGGTTTCTCTTGTATTTTGGAGGTGCAACATTCCAATCATCCTCTCGAAGGTAAAGTCCGCTTTTCCTTTCGGATGGTCGTGTGGTTCTTGATTGACTGGAAGGAGGATTTAGTTTGTTTGTTTCACTACACCGGGTCTTGACTTCACCGAACAGATGATCTGTTGGAACCATGGTTCGTCCTTTTCTAAATTTTGGTCCACTAGTGGTCCTGAATTTAGAATGGTGTTGATCATTATTCCTACTTTCATCCTCGATCGTTGTAGCCAAGACCAGATCTGGATCCAAACCTTTTGAGGGTTTGTAAGGTGCAAATGGATACCTTCACTTTGGTGAGAGATTTTCTTAATCGATCTTTTAGTAATGGATGTATGATCATCTGCTTTTTTGTTGATCATTTAAGTAGGTCTCTTACTAGTTAATTCACTTTTGCTTCATCCAGTTCTTTCTTTAGCCTCTTATTCTCTTTTCTTAGATCCTTGCATTCCTTTTCCGAATTTCATGATTCTTTTCAATTTCATCAAATTTAGTCATGAGATTTTGGACTAGGTCTCTTTGTATCTAATGGGAGACTAGAGGATTGTGCAAGATGTTAGATGTGGATGCATTAGATGAAGAACAGGAACTAGATGTTACCTCGCCATCTTATTCTTTAGCCATTAAACATAGGCTTGTTTCCTCAGTGTCTGGGCCATCACTTTTATCTTCATCCAATTCTTTGGTCATGAGGCATAGGCATGCTTTTTCATTTTCTGAGCTGTCTTCTTCATCACTATCATCCTCGAGTCATTGTCGATGATTCTTCATGCTTTCATTGCTTTGATTCTCGCCTTAAGTGCCTTCTTGCTCTTTCTCTTTTCGGATGCTCTGTATTTCTTCTTTTCATCATCTTTGTCATTTTCTTGGACAATCACCTTGAAGTGACCTTTCTTGTTGCAGGTTGAAGCATCTGTATTCATCATCTTTCTTCTTCATGTCTCTGCTTGAGCTTGACTTTTTGTTTGATGACGAATTTCCTTTGAATGGCTTCTTTTAAACTCACAAAACGTTTAACTAATAAAGCTACCTGTTCTTTTAGTTCTTGTGTCTCTTTCTTTGATGCATTCGCAAAGTTACTTTCTTGAGTGTAGCTAATGCAGGTGATTTTGTGTGTCTCTGCGGAGCACCATCTTCGCCGTTCAATTCGAATTCATGAGCTTTTAACCGGGACATCGGTGTCGAGTGTCGATGCTTGCAAGATTTGTTGTTCCTCCGATTCTCGATGTTATGATCTTCCATCTTTCGTAGTCCTCTCAAGATTTTCAAGCATACTTCTTTTTGGGGATATATGTGTCCAAGCCGTTGTAATTCATCGATGATGCTTGAGAATCATTTGTCCATTTGATCAATGGATTCACCACCTTCATTTTAAAGTTCTCAAACTTCTGCTTTGCAACAGAGATAATTTGTTTTCTTTAATCGCTTGAGATCCTTCATTTATCAATGATAGCTTGTCCCACATCTCCTTTGTTTGTTTTGCGTCTTTAATTCTCATGAACATGTTGTTTGTCTCAGGGTCTTCAAGATCATGTCTTTTGCAACAAAGTCCAGATTTGCTCTTCTCCTGTCATCCTTGGTCCAATCCTTTTTAGGTTTGTCAATTTCCTTTCCTTGATCTCGCTCCTCGTGCCTACCACCGTAGTGATTGTGATCGGTCCATCATTGATTACATCCAAAGATCTCTTCATGAGTTCTTTGCAAGATGAGACATCATTCTTATTTTATATTCATCAAAATTGTTAACATTAAAAGCAGTACTTTTGACAAGAAGTTTGAGGAATCCATCAAGTATAATTGAATATATAAATGACGGTGAATGGAAAACTCAGTTTGAAAACTGCTTTGAAAATATGTGATCTCCTTGTTACCGTAAATTAGATCTAAAGGTTACGATACTAGGAACACCGCTCCGATACCAATTGTTGGTCCCAGAGAAGGTGAAACTATAGTCGGAGGGGGTGAATGACTATAGTGGAGTTTCAAAAACTTTTCTTATATTTAAAAGCTTTTAGGCAGCGGATAAGTCCCTTCTTACTATGTTGTTTTCAAATCGGTGTAGACGACCACAGATATAAGTTATGATGTAGGCTAAATAAATAAATCTTTGTAAAGTAAATTGCGAAATTAAATTGACACAAGGCTTATAGTGGTTCAGGGTGGTGTAATCCCTTAATCCACTCTTCTCTCGTGATGATTGAAGGAATTCACTATTGTTTTCACAGATACAATAGTATGATTGTCCTTGGCTTCCCAAGCTTCACAATCTACAAGACTATCACTCCTTGACCCGCAATGCGACTTGATGATTCATCTTCCTTTTGTCGTTCCTTAAGATTAAGATCCTTCAACAAATATCACAGATTCAACTCCTTCTCGATTGCCTCTGATTCGATTGTTCTTGATTTGATGTGAATGTGATTCACACACTTGCTTGATCAATCTCAATTACGAGTATGACTTTGTAGTTCGATACTTGAGTTGATCACTAGATATGTCTTTGTAAGTTCGTAGAGAAGGCTTTTCAAATTGACAGTTTCGCTTGATTTTTCTTTCTTGATCGTTGTTTTCTTTTCCTGTCAATGCCTTCTATTTATAGCCTTGAATAACCTTGGTTTTTGAAATTCCGTCCGTTGGCTATATTAATGAGGGAATAACCCTTGATTTTATTCTTGATTCACCCTTAATTGTGTTTTCCTTGATTTCAGTGATCGGATTCTTTCTTCAAACGTATAGCAGAAAATCCGTCCTTGATTGATCCTTTAATGATTTATGCATTTAATGCATGATCTTCTGAATCTTCATCGTATATCAAATCTGATCTTGTAAATGTCTCTTCGCCGTTTTTAGAACGGTCGAGTGAGCCTTCCGACTTAGCCGTTAGTTCTTTCTTTGTCTTTGTTTTGTTTTCTCTTTGCCGAAAGTCGCTTTACTCACCCGATTCATTCATTTGTTTCCTTCTTTGTTCTAGTTTTTGGAGAGTCTTTGTACTTCACTGATCCTTGATTTGGGTGAGATCAGTGCACACCATATTTGAACATTGAGTTTCATCACTTAAAACATAACTTAGACTTATCCAAGGTCATCACAGACTTCCTTGGTTATAAGTCAGACCATAATGTCTTCATACTTCTCTGCTGGTGCTTGGCTGGCTTCACTATGCTGAATATCTGTTCTTGCTTTGCCGTCCTACCAACTAGTACAATACTTGTCTGACTTAACTTATACAACTTGTCAGACTCTAAGTAAAGACTTATACAGAGAATTCTAACTTATTTCAGGCTTGCTATAACAGCTAGTATGGCCATCATCAAAACATAATAGAATGTTCCTAACACATCCTAATCTTCAACCTTGACATGGCTTCTCATATACAACATCATAAAGTGGTTTTAGAAGCTTTGAAGAAGAACCAATACGATGCTAAATTTCCAAATGCCTTTTTGGACAAACCAAGGTTGAATACTTAGGCCATATCATACTGGAGGGTGAAGTGCATGATGACAAAAACTTGTGAGGCCCCCAAACCTTCTCGGTTCAATCACATTATGGGGTTGAGGCCAATCTGACATGGCTTAAAACTTGTTTATATAAGATTTGTGCCCCATTATAGGATTATTGCTAAACTTTTGAATGACATACTCAAATAACATGGGTTTTACTGGTTACAAAGTGCCTTATAAGCATTCCAGAAACTCAAGGAGGCTATGTGCAAATCATAGTACATGTCTTGCCAGATTTTGTATCCCATTTTGCATTGAAACAAATGCATGTTGCAAAGGCTTAGGAGTTGTTTTACATCAAAACAAGAAACATGTGATTTATCCAAGCAAGGTTTTCAACTCTAATACGACGGGATTGATCATCTATGAGAATGAACTTCTGGAAGTAACTAAATAGAAGCCATATATTCAAGGAAGGTCCTTTTCCTTTTGTCATCAAAACCGATGAATAGTGTCTGAAGTTCATTCTAGATCAAAGGATCACTACAACACTACAACAAAAAAAGGGTGACCAAGTTATCTGGTTGGATTTCACTATTGTGTACGAAAAGAGATGTGAAAATGTAGTGGTCGATGCCTTGTCCAGGAAAAGACATGTTCAGTGACAACTATGTGTTGTGAGCCTAATATCCCCCCTTCTTGAATGCTAGAAGTAACTTTTTTCTACAAGGGTTTGTTGGTTCCAGAGAAGGGTAAAAGTATGGTCGGGGGGGGTGAATGACTATACTGGAGTTTCAAAAACTTTTCTTGTTTTAAAAGCTTTTAGGCAGCGTATAAGTCCCTTCTTTTAATACTGTTTCAAAGCAAACACAGATATAGGGTGCAACGAAATAAAGTGCTGTAAGTAAAATGCAGTAAATAAATAAAGACAAAGGTTTATAGGGGTTCAGGGTGGTAAAATCCCTTAATCCACTCTTCTCCTGTGATGATTGGAGGAATTCACTATTGTCTTTCACAAATACAATAGTTAGATTGTCTTTGGCTACATAAGCTTCACAATCTCTAAGACTCTCACTCCCTGGCTACAAAAACTTCAGTGACTCAGTCTTCAACACTGCTCCCTGAGAACAAATCCTTCAGCAACTATCACAAACACAACTCCTTCTCAGATGGCTCTAATTCAGTTGCTTGACTGATGTGAATTGGATTCACAGAGTAGTTGATCAATCTCAGTATTTGATGTGTATTTGTAGCTTTGATTGCTGAGTTGATCTCTAGATGTGTCCTTTTAAGTTTAGATAGAAGGCTTAGGATTTTGATAGAGTTTCTGCTTGTTCTTGTATATTCAATTCATTATTGATCCTGTCTTCTATTCATAGCTTTGATAATCCTTGATTTGAATTTCTGTCTGTTGGCTATTTAATGTGGGGAATAATCCTTGATTTAATTCTTGATTCCCCCTTCATTATATTCTTCTTGATTTTAGTGATCAAGATTTTCTTCAAACGTTCGTCATAAAATCTATCCTTGATTGATTTTGCATTTAATGCTTGATCCTTTGAATCCTCCTTATTATTTCACGTTCTGAATAAGCTTGAATAGCTTAGCTTTTCCTTTGCTTGTTTGTTACTTGACCGGTTAAGTGTTCCTGCTAACTTAGCTGATTAGTTCTTCCTTCACTGCTTTTTCTTTACTTAGCCGGTAGACAATTTACTTTGCTGGTTCACTGCTTTCTTGATTTCTTTGATTTTCCAAGAGTACTTGTACTTCAGTGATCCTTGATTTGTATGAGATCAGTGTACACCATATTTAAACAATGAGTTTCAGCACTTGTAATATAACTTAGACTTATCCAAGGTCATCACAGACTTCCTTGGTTATAAGTCAATCCATATGTCTTCCTGCTTCTCTACTGGTTTACATTGCTGGATTTCTGTTTTACTTAGCCATCCTACCAACTAGTATATTACTTGTCTGACTCAACTTATACAACATGTCAGACTCTTTTATACAAAGAATTCTAACTTATTTCAGGCTTGCTATAACAGCTAGTATGACCCATTGGATAAACCTCTTTTTCTTTCCAACGTTCCTTTAATCTTAGCCATTGATTTCTTGACAAATTCAAGAGTTGTTATCTTTCCTTATCCTTGTGATCTTCCAATGTAACCTTTGATTAAATTGAGATATATGCTCAGCAGGTTCATTGAGTGTAAGTCTGCTGAAGTGCATATCAGTCAGCTGATCCAAAGTTGCTGTGTTTATAAAACACTGCAGCTGACTTCTGTTATATCTAAATTTTTATTATGAAGTTAGATTACACCATTTTGAACATAGCCAAGTTCCAATCACCACTTAATTTATGGAACTCAGACCTTTTACACAAGGTATATGCAATCAGTTTAGGTCATCACAGACTTCCCTAAATTATGATTTCATATCCTTGACTTTAAATACTAAGTTTGATCCATTAGCCTTCAATAACTGAGTTTGAGCCTCACTTTTCACCCACAAAGAGTTCCTAAACTAGTCTCTTGACTCAGTACCCTATCGACCTAGAGCACAGTCTCATTGATGAAAGTCACCGACCTTTTACAAAGGCTTGTTTGATCAAACCTATTCAAGGATCAAACTCTAATAAGCCTATACATTTGACCTAGACATCATTTTGTCTTTGCTCTATAACAGCTAGTCTGGCACTCATCACTAAAACTTAAAATAAGTCCAACAAATACAAATCGGATTAATAGTCGTAAAGTATTGTTTAATTATATAGCTCACTAATTCCGAACGATAATTTAATAATTGGGGAGGTTGAACTTGATTCGCGATAGCTATACTATGATGGACCTAGTCCTCTTGCTAGTATTGGTTTATGGTGGTCAAGTATTTTATTATTACTTGATCTCATCATCAGCTACCGAGTCCCCAAACCATCTCGTAATGCAAGTATGGGGGGATTGCAGGTAGTTCAAAGAGCTCGTTGATGATGGCAGGATTAGTGGTAACATCAACCCCCGGAGAGGAACAACAGTGGGAGTGATGTCTGTTAAAGCTACTATCGACAACGTAGAATAAAACTCCCGCACCAAGGTGGCGTTGTATGGCCCCTGAGGTGCCTTCAAGAAACTAACCCACAGCAAATGGGCAATACGCTCACACTTGGCAAAATTTATCTTTCCAAAGTTAAGGCTTCTCTCTGCTAACATGGGAAGTTTACTGAAAATGGAGAAATAATTAGCGATGGCCAAGGGAGAGGCCGTATGGAAGAAGGGAGAATCCCCAAAGTGGGCCATGGCTATAGAAAAACGAAAGCTTGGAGAAGATATATTCTGGGAAGAGGAGAAGCAAAGAAAATGTGTGTTTGGAAAGAAGGCAAAACACTTTCCTTCTATAATGCAAAGAAAATGATCCAACGGAGGAAATAAAGCCGGGTGGACGGCCAAGATTGAAAGTCGATTTGAATTTCGAAATTTGAATAAGCATTAATGGCAGAACAGTTATCAGAACCGCCATCACCACTAGCACGATCTCCAAAAATGCCTGAAACGGTCAAAGAGCAGTAATTGATCAGAAGTGGAAGCTTTGCCTCAGAACGTGTCAGAAAAAGCCGGCAATCGTCAGACTTTATAGCTAGGAAATCTCGAAGCTGCTTTGGCCGTATCCGCCTATAAACGTTGTTGGACACACACAAAGCAGGAGGGCCGCACTGAAATTTTGAAGCAATCCCCGTGGGATCCCCAAGCCAGTGGCTAGCCATAAGTTGATAGTTTCAACTCAGATTTACGCGTAACAACAGCTAGGATCTCATTTCAAACTTGGGGAATACCATAATTTTACGACCCAGATCGACTAAAGATTCAACAACCAAAGGACACAAAATAGATCGCTAGACATTATTGCTCCGATCGAGCTCATAGGCGACCGCGTCCGAAGTAAGGGGGCCGTAAAGTGGAAAATTTTAACTAAAGCACAAAGGGCAAGAAGGCCACTTTGGCGACCTCGACGCAAGGGGCTCACGACCTCGCCAAAACGAGGGGGCCGCACACGTACGTGGCACAACAACAAAAAACATCGCAAAAACAAAGCACAAAATCAATACCAAGCAACGACATTTATAAATTGGTACAAAGACAGTTACGAGTTTTTTACAAATCAGGAAAAATCCAAAAATCAAAGTTAACAAAGTTTGAAAATTACAAGCGGACCAGCCGGATTCACTTGTCAGAAGGAGGAGTCAGAGTATGATCCCCAGTCATGTTCAGAAACTCATCACCGAATTGAGGGGTACCGGCCTCACGCGGACTTTTCCCTTTGTCGCCACCATCTTTGGGCTCTTCGCCATCATCTTCGGTGTCGCCATCCGTCTCCTCGGCCACAGCAGCCTCTCTCTCTACCGCCTCTAACATCGAACGCAGGTTGACCTCATTAACGGAGGGAGGATCCCAGACAGGCAAACCATCTTTCCTACCCTGAGCCGCAAAATCGGATAACTGCGGCGGAGTATAGGGAAGATCAGAATGATGGGCCCTCAGATCGACATTGAACTGGGTAGGGAGTTGCCAGCTGAGTAGGGTGTCCAAGCTAAACTGGTCAGTCCCAAAACCGACCTAAAACACCGGGCATCATGAAAGAAGCCTCGATCATAATATTGTTCCCGGACAACCCGCAACTCCTCGAGATGCTGCTCTAGGTCCCTGTCGGCGTCAACTAACTGCGATTCAAGGACACCGATTCTCTTCTGGCTCTCGGCATACTGAGACATAACTTCATCCCTCTGGGCCTCAATGGACTTCAGCGACTTACCAACTTCCTGGGCTTTCTTAGCACTGACCGCACTTGCTTCGTGAAGTCGGGCGAGTTTGGCCTGAGCCTCGGCGGACTGCTTCTCCGCCCACATGGCTCATTTCTCTGCCTTAATCGTCTTCTCTCCAGCCGCCTTCAACGCAGTTTTCAGGTCATGATTCTGCCCAAGAAACTCGGCCTGAGCAGCATCATGCTCATGCTCGGATTGGAGAATCTCAGTCCCAAGCTGAAAAAGAGAAAAACATCGGTCAGATACAAACTCCCAAACCAAAGCAAGACTTCAACAAAACAAAATCACATACCTGGCTAGAAAAGACCCCTAATAGCCTAAGGGAACCGGCCAGGCGTGGAGACCAGCTCGACGAACTTATAGTCGCGGAAGAAGCAACGAGGTCCTCCTGAACACACCGGGAAATAATGCCATGTGCCACAAGTCGCTCAGCCTGGCTGGGCAAAGTAAACCTAAAATTCTTTAGAGGCAACACGTCGCCAATGGCGGCGGCAACCTTCCTGGCTCCCCTCAACTCCAACGGTTTCTCGGAAAACCCTTTCTCCATCCATAACGCAGGCAGACCCCGAGCACCGACCGGACCCCTCAGGACAGACGGAGGTATGGGTCGGCGAGGGACAGTCATCTCCTCTCCATCACCTTCTCCCTTCCCACTTGGACTGTCTGTCAACTCGATTGCAGCAGGTGAAATAGTTGCCGCCTTGAGGTTCGGCCCGGTCAGAAAAGTGTCAGCAGACCCAAAGGTGACCACAGCCGCAACACCGCCTTGGTCCAGCACCTTCTGATTCTTCTTGGGGGCACCCCCGGCATCGATTGCCCCTTCATCAGCTACCTCGGTCAAGGACTTCCCGTAGCGGCGCCCCTCTTCCTTATTGATTTCAGTTTCGAAGGAGCAACCGAACCTCCCACCTCAGCTCGAAGGCCCGCTAGACGGGACGACGTCAGTAGATAACGTAGACAAGCTGACAGTCCTAAGATCCACGTTCGCAATTTTGGTCAGCGAAGTTGCGTTTGTTTGCCTCATCTTCATTACCCTGGCGAACCGAGTCACCCTATCATCAACAGCATTAGACATCTTGCCTGGGAAATACATAGAATTGGTTACAAATCGCTAGACAAAAATAAAGGCTGATAACGAGCAAGAACAAAAGCAAAACAAAGAAAGACATGAAAAAATAAAAGGGAAAAGAGAGTTAGGTCGGTCTTTATTCTGGTGCCTCCCGGGGTCCCCGAGGCAAACCTGACACCTGGATGGGTAGGTCTTAGAGTAATGGCACTCCGCATACCAGTCCTTGTCAGACAGCAAGGTCGAGGGCTTAACGACAGCGGCCTCATCTCAACCAGAGCCGGGGATACCGGCCCAAGCACTGTAGGGTCGACGAACATCAAGCAAAGACCGCCAGATAAACGTCCTCTCCTGATTCACTCTATCCCATCCGAGGAAGTCGTGAATCGTGTTAATCAACTCCTGTTCATCCTTCTCAAGCGTCTTAGGCACCGTGATCGAATTTTTCTTTTTCTCGGGCCGTACTTCAAACTTGGGAAAAGGACAGCCCACCGCGGACTCGACAATTAAGCCGTGCTGCTCCTAGTCCTTCACCTTCATAGGAAGCCAATAGAATAATCGGCAAACACCGACTTTACTCCGAACCAGCAGCAGATTACGAGTATCCCCTAGAATATTTGTCACGGATTTCCCAAAGGTGTAGTACCTCAAGAATACGGGGAGGGTAACCTCATGCTTCAACATTCGGCACAGAATAATGAAGGCCGAGATTATCTTCACTGCCCCAGGGATGAAATCGCAAGGCAGGGCAGCCAGCCTTTCCATCACCCCCACAAAGAAAGGATCAAAAGGTGGGCGCAGCCCCGAAATGTAGTGATCATAGAACAAGATGATCCCGTACGTCTCGAGGCACTGGCCGGCTCGATCGACACCTACAGCAACGCCACTCGGTTCAGAACTTCCCTCCACCTGATCAGAAGAAATGGCCGGACCGTCAGGAAAACTAGTGAAGAGATAGTCGGGGAGATGTGTGGCTAGTGAAGGTTCCCGAGGTAGTAAGGCTCCTATGAATATCAGGCCACTAGTTCTCAATGTCTCTATCCATGGCCGCTATCGATCTTTCCTCTTCTACAGCCTCAGGATTGTCGGGCCTGGGTGTCTTGTTCCGTTTGCCCTCATCATCGCCAACCTTGCTGGCCGCTACCCCAGACGTCGAGCTCGAGATCCCTGCAGCGCCTTCGACAGCCCTGGACGCGGCTTTCTTATCCTTGGCTCGCTCGGTAACTATTTTATAAACAGTGGCCTTTTGACGACCACCCCGAGATGAGCTGGGCCAAATTAAAGCCATTTCCTCACTAGCACGGCCGTTTGGCTAGAGCTCGCCTTCTCATCACCCCCAAGGCGTAACCATGAACATCATCATTTTCGTCGTCACCGCTTTGAGACATCCTACAAAACAAAAGGACGAGGCGGATAAGCATCACCAAGGACAGTTACAGTCAGGTGAATCATCCTCATCCTGACACCCCGCCATTTGTTTCGCATCAATATGAACAAAACCTCAGAAATCACGGAAAAGACTCAAAAGAGAATACCCAAAATCAAACCAAAACAATGCAAGAACAGAGATCAAAAATCACCACAAGAGAAACTAAAATGTAGAAAGCACAAAGACAAAAAGGGCAATCGAAGCTTCTATCGGCCGAAATCCGGCAAGAATTCAGAACACACACTACCGTCGAAAGCAGCAAGACGTATGAAATAATACACAAGGCCTAAGAAATCAGGAAAGAAGGACAGCTTACCTGATGAGCGGCAGAAAGCACGGAGGAGCCGGAGTAAGATAGAGTAGGTCTCCATGAATTATGCCGAAAATCGCCTCGCCAGAAAACCTCTACTGACAAGCTGCTTGCAGATCATCGCCGGATAAATCAGAAGCTCAGAAAATGTTTAGGTCAAGGGTCCGCCCCCTTTTATATAGGGAATGGGATACGGATCCGATGGCCACGATAGAAAAGATCCGACGGTTGAGACGTAAAGTGGGAATATCAAAGTTTGAATTCCCCAAGGCTGTCATCATTACGGCATAAGGGATGAAGCATCCCAGCCAATTGAAACGCGCCTAGGCCAAGTCAATTGTCACATCGGCCGAAGAAACATGAGAAAAGACAAGAGGGCCGATTCAGGGCCGCCCCTTTCGATCGGCTTGGAACCGAGATTCCGAAAAGCCAAATCAGATGAAGTTGAGGCCACTCGCCCCAAGGCAATCTGCCCATTACGGCCAGCATATGAAGTTGAGGCTACTCACCTGAATGAAACTTCAAATCGGCCAAGGAAATCTGCCCATTACGGCCAGCTTATGAAGTCAAGGCTATTTGCCCAATTACGACTACAAAACAGCATGGAATCGAAGATTCTGAAATGCCAACTCAGATGAAGTTGAGGCCACTCGCCCGAATGAAACTTTGAATCGGCCAAGGCAATCTGCCCATTACGGCCAGCATATGAAGTTGAGGCTACTCACCCGAATGAAACTTCGAATCGGCCAAGGCAATCTGCCAATTACGGCCAACATATGAAGTCAAGGCTATTTTCCCAATTACGACTTTGAATCGGCATGGAACCGAAGATTCTGAAAAGCCAAATCAGATGAAGTTGAGGCCACTCACCCGAATGAAACTTCGAATCGGCCAAGGCAATCTGCCTATTACGGCCAGCATATGAAGTTGAGGTTACTCGTCCGAATGAAACTTCTAATCGGCCAAGGCAATCTGCCCATTACGGCCAGCATATGAAGTCAAGGCTATTTGCCCAATTACGACTTCGAATCGGCATGGAACCGAAGATTCCGAAAAGCCAAATCAGATGAAGTTGAGGCCACTCGCCTGAATGAAACTTCGAATCGGCCAAGGCAATCTGCCCATTACGGCCATCATATGAAATTGAGGCTACTCGCCCGAATGAAACTTTGAATCGGCCAAGGCAATCTGCCCATTACGGCCAGCATATGAAGTCAAGGCTATTTGTCCAATTACAACTTTGAATCGGTATGGAACCAAAGATTCTTAAAAGCCAAATCAAAAGGCCAGGAAAGCTACTCCTTACCCGACACCTCGAGGTGTCATGAGTACGGAGTAAGGGGCCATTGATAGGCCGGGCCGCCTTCTGGGCCGCCGACAGCCGCACATATGCGTCCGGGGACCAGAGAGAGAAGGGACGGCCAGGCCTTCGCCCCTCGAGCATGACCACGCCGGAAACGGGCTCTGACAATAGGCCCGTGATGAGCATAAGGGTGAGAGATCAACTCGAAGGTCTCTACCTCGAACACCTGGAGATTATGGACTGACGATCATGCCGACTCGCTGAGGACATAGGACGACCATTCACGGATCCGCGTCGCCAACATTCAGATGCAACCTTAGCCGCCGCCGCAGATTCATATGTACTATGTCCTTAGTTGTAATTATGTTGAATATAGGTCGGTTCATACCCTATAAATAGGGCTCCATGTATCATTCATAAACAAGGTTGAATATATGAAAAATCAGGCAAAACTCTGCCTCTTCAACAATACTTTCTACTTGTATTGCACCACCGCCGGAACTCTTTAGTTCTGGCTTACACCACCGTTCGCATACACAAATTATAGCTAGATATCCTCCACTAATCATCCGCTGAACACCCTTGATAATTTCGACGTTATCAGTATAAAATATACGCAATTTAAACATTACAGAAAATTTTGACATATTATATTTTGATTATGTTTATAGGTTACAAAGAACTGAAAGGGTATCTAAAGATATACCATATATTTGAGACAAATCTTCATTTGATACCAATAAAATACTTGATTTTATAACTTAAAAAGGTTATCGTATTTAAAAGAACGAAAATGTAACATAGCGAGTTTGATTCATTGCGTATGAGTAAGAGAAATAAAATACTTCAACCAATCATAAAATCATTGTATAATCCTCCAAAAAATTCATTGTATAACAATTGACATTAATTAACGTATATTTATTTTATAAATTATGCACATAGTCAATAATATAGCACTACAAGAAAAACAGATTTTTACTACACTATTGTTTGTCACACAACCAAAAAATGTTGCTATCTACTTACTTTTAGCCACATGAGCGTGGCAAAAGAGTCTAACCAAGTGCTATTAGCCACAGCACTTGGTTACACTCTTTTGCCACGCTCATGTAGCTAAAAGTAAGTATATAGCAACATTTTATTGTTATGTGGCAAACAATATAGCACTTGCACGTGTATTTTGCTAGTATATATAAGAAGCATAAAAATATGATCACACATTTCATTAAGTAATATTCCCATCACTTAGAAATTTACATGTTATATGATGTGTAAATACATAAATAAGCATACAAATATATATATATAATAGGAAAATGCGTCCTGATGAACAAAGGTTTTAATTATGACGTACGCGTGTCAAACGATTTGTATCCGGAATGATTTTGGGTTTCAAAGCATGATGTTACATCTCTCATTTTCATTGATGTTATGTTTTTACATGTAATGTCCCACATAGGAAAAATAAGAGAATGCTCACCCCCATATAAGTGTGAGACATAAATGTCTTGTCAACTCGGGTTAGCCCTTTTAGACCAAGCGAGGACGGCGGTTTAAGCAGTTGACCGGACATTTATGACTCATTTAGCGCTACCAGGCCCGGCGTCTGGGGGCGTTACAGAATGGTATCAGAGCCGACTATCAGACGGAACTATGCGCTGCACCGTACAAGAAGACGGTGTAAGGATGGCCTCTAATTACCTCTGGTAGGGACGATCCGGGAACAGTCTTGGCCGTCCTAGTCCCTTATAAGGGGGGGAGAATGTAATGTCCCACATAGGAAAAATAAGAGAATGCTCACCCCCATATAAGTGTGAGACATAAATGTCTTGTCAACTCGGGTTAGCCCTTTTAGACCAAGCGAGGACGGCGGTCTAAGCAGTTGACCGGACATTTATGACTCATTTAGCGCTACCAGGCCCGGGGTCTGGGGGCGTTACATCACATCATTTATCCAAGGATACGATCCGGAACAATTTCGGGTTTCAAAGAACGATGTTACATGATGCATTGATCTCACATACTTTTATTGATATTATTTGTGTTTGATCGAACTCGAGTGGAAATGTATAACAGCTTTATGGTTTTTCTTGCTCTAGGATGAAATAAAGAGCAGTTTTTTTGTTATGGACTGAACTTAAGGAATAAGCTGCCTACGTATCCAAATATATATTTGGAATCAAGCCCAACCGTAGTTCAAGCGGTTATGCATCGAAGTGGAGTTAGTGGGTAGTTATGCATTCTATCCACGTCTCACATTGTTACATAACGGCTCTTTCGTAAAGATACATGTCTTTGACCGGTTCCGTCCCGACTAGGGATCTGCCCTGATCGTCATGACCAGGGTCCTGTTCTGGTCGTCATGACCAGGGACCTGCCCAGATCGCCTGATCCGTTGTCCAGCTGGGGGAATCCCTTGAGGGTGAGTTCATGTTCCGGACTTGATCTGAACACCGGATCCACACAAGACTGCCTTGACTTACGGGTATTATATGGCTTTGATGTATGACACGTGGACGCATCCAGACCACCCTCAGTCAAAGCCCCCAGATCTTGATCGATATGCACCAACTCTTGAAAATGGATTAAGATCTGAAATTTAAAATTCTTCCACGTGTATCATACAGATAGAACAGCTACCGTTGCCTTGGTTACCTCAAACGCCACCATAATTATACGCGGTCATTTTTTCAATCGATGTGTAGTCGAAATGTCCCACCTTTTGACTAAAGGCTATTAAACCCATCAAACCCTGCAAGCATCCATCATTATTTATAGACAAAGACGTCAGACTTGCCGGATTTGCACCTTCATTTATCAAGTAAGTCTTTTCTTCTTCTCGTGCGATTTCTTTTATTTCTTATGAATCCAGACCAACTTGGTACCTCTAACCCTGGTGAGAATCCCCTTCTTTCTATTCTGCCTCCCCATTTAATCGCTTCGGTTATCCCTGCAATTCTTGAATCCCCTTCGATTGAGTATAACATTTCCGGGTTATCTGCACCCATAAGAGCATTAAGGAGAACTCACGAGACAAAAAAGATGATGGCTTGTCACATAATTGATTCCAAATTGAGTGATTCTGATATCACTAACATCTGCGATAGGTATGGGATAAACAGAAATGTTTATGCCCCCACTCGACCTGAACCTGGAAAAAACGCAGCTGCACCTCCTTCTGGATATTGCGCGGTTTATAAAGAGAAATTTGATTGTGGTCTCAGATTTCCTCTTCCTCCCGCTTATTTGGAGATACTCCGATATTACAATTTAGAGATTGGTCAGATAGTCCCTAATAGTATAAGAGCTATCACCAGTTTCTTGATTTGGTGTAGGTGCTTTGTCACCCTTTTACGTTGTTGCTTTTTAGGACCTTTTATCAGTGTAAATAGGTTAAGAATAGTCCTGGCTGGTATTTCTTTTGTAGGAGAACCGATAGTCTGAGTAGCATACCTCTGATTAAGAAAACTGATCAGTCCTTCCAAGATTGGAAGAAGCATTTCTTCTATATGCCTCAGACCTCTAGGGATTTAGGTAAGTGGAACACTTCCACCAAGAATAGCGATTTGTTGGAAAGCAAGTTGGATAAGAAGTTGCTAAAAGACATTAGAAGGTCTAGCATATATCTAGGGTCTGAAGAACTATAGTTCCAATTTAATCGATGCTGCCCACCTGGAGTCCGCTGGTCCAGAGCCTTATATTGAGCTATCAGAGGAGAGATACAATATAAGTAGGATTCCTTAGTTTGAATTTTTATGTACCTTCTTTGAGGCATGCTTTTAACTACTTGTTGATGTTTGCAGTGGCAAGTTTCACCGATATCATTCAAATAGCTAATGATGCTTCCCTCCCAGGGGTCAGGATGCATATGATCCCATTATCAACCCGAACGTGCCTGATCTGACTGCCAACTCTGTTGACGCTCACCCAAATGAGCCCTCAGTCGAAACAGATCCTGCTGATGATGATTCTGAGAATACCTATGACTACCATATGGTCCAACGTACTTCTCCGATGGAAACCACTGCTGAGATTTGCCGTCCTCCAAAACGCATCAGATCTCACAATCAGACTGATGAAGGTGCTAGGGCTTCCGAGCAAGCCAATGAAGAAAGATATGATTGGAAAGAGTGGTCCAATCAAGATTTATCAAAATTTGTAAGCATCTTCTCCCAGATATGTTAACCTGTCTTTCTTAGGTATTATATATTGACTTTACTCCCTGTACTCTTTTTTAGGGTGCCAAACTGGGTAGGGAGGTCCTGTCCAAATTGAAAAATTCAGGAAAAGTTGAAGAGAATTTATCCAGTTCTTTATCTGAATGGAAGGCAAAATATGAAGATTTGTTGAATACTTCTACAGCTGAGAGAATTGCTTTATCTGATCAACTGTTAGCGAAGAATGATGAGCTGAAAATCAAGGCTACTGAGCTCCAGACTCACGTTGCTACTGCTAATCAAATCCGATCTGACCAGGAAAAGATGGTAGCTGATCTCGAGTTGGAGAGAGATAATTTGAAGAACACATTTCCTGAGCAGATTGCCAAGGTCCTAGCTGATTACAAAAAATCTGATGAGCTAGCCGACAATATAAGGATGTTATTTGCTCCGATTATCTGGTTCAGATACTCCTCAGCCATTGAAGATGTGAAAACAGCAGGTCTTGATGTTGTTGCTACCAAACTTCACCATTCTGGTTGGAATAGGAAGGATGGGTCCCAGACTTATGAGGCCAGATTCAAGGAATTTAGAGATGGGGTTGACCTGGTCTCCAAATATGCTTAAAAGCCTCCAACTGTTCAACCTGGCTCATCGTCTCCGTCTCAAGCTCCCCCTAGTTCAAATTAAAAAGATATTTAACTTGTTTTCTCTCTTTCAATCTTGACTCAAAACATTGCAACTTTTGCTGTTATTTTCGAAACTTTGCTATTTTGCTATCATTTTGTATGGCTCGAAATTTTAGTGCCTTTTTATATGGCCCTGCTTTGCATAATTTTTATATTTTGTGTTTGTCTTTATGCCTTTATACTCCGTTCCCCCAGTATGATGTATGATTTTCTTGAAAAACATATATCATACTTTCGATTTTTAATGAGTCATTTCTCTTCATTAGAGATTAATCGATCATGTTTGAAACCTGTCAAGATAGACCTGACCTGGTGGCTTAATTTGGTCTGATTCTTCAGACTTAATTAATATTTCTCTTTACTCAATAAAATTATCTCTTTATAAGAGTTTATAACTTAAGACCTGACCTGAAGTCTTAAAGTGGTCTAATTTTTAAGAATAAATATCTCTCTTTTTAAGAGTTATTGACCTGACCTGAGGTCTTAAAGTGGTCTGATTTTTCAGACTTAAATAAATATCTCTCTTTTTAAGAGTTATTGACCTGACCTGAGGTCTGATGACTTAAGACCTGACCGGAAGTCTTAAAGTGGCCTGATTTTTCAGACTTAAATAAATATCACTTTTTTTAAGAGTTATTGACCTGACCTGAGGTCTGATGACTTAAGACCTGACCTGAAGTCTTAAATTGGTCTGATTTTTCAGATTTAAATAAATATCTCTCTTTTTAAGAGTTATTGACCTGACCTGAGGTCTGATGACTTAAGACCTGACCTGAAGTCTTAAAGTGGTCTGATTTTTTAGACTTAACAAATTTTCTCTTTCTATAAGAGTTTAACAACAGAACATATTACAGCCAACGCAATTTCATTCAACATAATTCAAAAGTTTAACATAGTATCACAATACATAATAAACTAGCAGAATAATAAAATGACAGTTACTTGCCTTAAACATAAAATTTCTTCAGATTAACCGTATTCCAACTTCTGGGAATGGTCTTTCCCGTACCATCAGCCAATTGATAAGCTCCTTTTCCATGTACTTTAATGATCTGATAAGGTCCTTCCCAGTTAGGACTCAACTTTCCACTTGGTACTTGCCTGCTGACTTCGTTTCTACGCAAAACCAAATCGCCAACTTTAAAGTAACACTGCTTGACCCTTGAATTATAGTACTGGGATACTTGCTACTTATATTTAGCCATTCGGATCAAAGCAACATCCATTTTCTCCTCCAACTCATCCTTAGCATGCCTCATTTCTTCTTCATGGACCTGATCATCATGTCGAGCTGTTCTGGGATATGGCAATCCAATTTCCGCTGGTATAACAGCTTCACACCCATATGCCAGAGAGAATGGTGTCTCTTGGGTTGACGTGTTTGGCGTAGTCCTGTAAGCCCAGAGAATATTTGGTAGATGTTCTACCCAATGCTTTCTTTTTGCTCTAATCTTTTCTTGAGGCCCATCTTAATTTGCCTGTTGGTCTGTTCCACTTGACCGTTGGCTTGTGGGTGACCAACAGAAGTGAAGTGTTGAGTTATGCCCAAATCAGCACACCATTCTTTAACTACTTTGTCTTCAAATTGAGTTCCATTGTCCGAAATTAGGACCTCGGGTATTCCGTATCTGCATACTATATTCTTCCATAGGAATTTCTAGATCTGTTTGGCTGTGATAGTAGTTAATGCTTCAGCTTCTACCCTTTTAGTGAAATAATCAACGGCCACCACTAGAAATGGGTAACTTCCTGGTGGTTTAGGCAATGACCCCACCAAATCTACACCCCTCTGATCAAAAGGCCATGCTGAGATAACTGGGGTTAGGTTTTCAGACGGTTGATGGGATAGATTACCATGAACTTGACATGACCTGCATGCCAAGACTAACTCATCTGCATCCTGCTGCATCTTAGGCCAATAATAGCCAAACAACCTGCACTTCCGAGCTAAAGCTCTTGACCCCATATGGCTTCCACAGATCCCCAAATGGATTTCTCTTAACAAGTAGTTGCCTTCTTCTATAGTGACACAACGCAACCAAGGGGATATAAAGGATTTTCTATATAAGATATCATTAAATAGGGCATACCTATCAGATAAATGTTGGATCTTACGAGCTTGCCCTTTATCTTCTGGTAACTGTCTATCTTTCAGATACGCCACAATGGGATCCATCCATGTTTCCCTCTGTGTAATCGGTTGTACCTCAGATGCTTCATAGTTGCGCTGATTTAATTGCTCGATCAAAACCTTTTTATCTGATAAAAATTTTGAAGCTAACTTGGACAGAGCATCTGCTCGGGTAATCTGTGATCTGGAGACCTGCTCCACCTGAATTTATTGAAATTGATTTATCTTCAATTGGGCCAGAAATAGATACTTTTTCATGGGTTCCTCTTTTGCTTCGTACTCTCCTCTAATATGATTCACTACCAGTTGACAGTCATTGTAGACCTTAAGTCATTGAACTCCTAATTTTAGAGCTAAATTCAAGCCTGTAATCAATGATTCATACTCTGCTTCGTTATTGGTTGCGTGAAAGTTAAAGTGAAAAGCATAAGGAAATTCTTCACCTATTGGACTGATAAGGAGGAGACCTGCTCCTGATCCACTTCTACTAGATGCCTCATCAACGAACAGCTTACATTGGCCTGATTCCTTTGGACATATACGCTGATCAATAGAAATGGATTTCTCTTCTGCTAAAAAAATCTGCCAATGCCTGAGCTTTTATAGCCATTCTTGGTCTGTACTCCAAATCGTAACCTTCCAATTCAACAACCCATTTGGCTAGACGACCTAAAGTATCCGGCCTGCTCAATATTTGCTTCGAAGGTTGATCAGTTAGGACAATGATTGGATGACTTTGAAAGTAAGATCTTAACTTCCTGGACGCATGGACTAATGTTAGGACTAACTTCTCTACATCTGAATACCTCATCTCAGGTCCATGTAAAGCCTTGCTCGTGTAATATACTGGTCTCTGAAGTGTTCCCTTTTGCCTGACCAAAACAGCACTGATAGCTTCATCACAGACTGACAAGTAAAGATATAAAACTTCTCCTTAGGAGAGGTTAAAGTTGGCAATTCCAACAGATATTTCTTCAATTCCTCGAAAGCTTTTTGACAATCCGTATCCTATTGAAATGGGGTAGCTTTCCTCAAAATCTTGAAAAAGCGCAATGATCGTTGTGCAGATCGTGAAAGGAACCTGTTCAAAGCTGCTAACCTACCCGTCAACTTTTGAACTTCTTTGATGTTAGTAGGTGGTGGCATCGCTTTTAAGGCATTCAGTTTATCTGGATTTTCTCTAATCCCTTCCTTCGAGATCATATATCCTCAAAATTTTCCAGATCTGACACCGAATGTACACTTCTTTGGATTCAGTTTCATCCTCATATTTTGGAGTACATCACAAACTTCCTTCACATCATGTAAATATTGATCTAAAGATCTACTTTTGATCAGTAAATCATCCACGTAAACCTCTATGGATCTGCCTATCTGAACGCTGAAAATTTGATTGACTGGCCTTTGATAGGAGGTACCTGCGTTTTTCAATCCAAATGGCATGGTCACGTAGTAATACGTACCAAACTCAGTTATGAAGGCCGTTTTTTCTGCATCTTTAAGGTACATAAAGATTTGAAGATATCCTTTATAAGCGTCCAGGAACCCGAAAATTTCAAATCCCACAGTTGAATCCACTAGACTGTCAATTCTAGGTGATGTGTATGCCCTGTAAGGCGAGCTTTGTTCGAGTCTCAAAATCTACATACATTCTCCAGGACCCATCTGATTTCTTCACCAATACTGGATTGGCTAACCATTCTGGGTAAATCACCTCTTTGATGATTCCTGCTTGCTTGAGTTTTGCAACCTCCTGTTCTATAATGGAGATCTTCTGGTGCAAAATGTCGCTTCTTTTGACGAACGGATAGTCTGTTCGGATCCACATTTAAGCTATGCACTATCAGCTCTGGTGATAAACCTGGCATATCATCTACCTTCCACGTAAAAACGTCCTTGTACTCTTTAAGCAAGTCTGTTAAAACCTTTTGTATGGATCTGGAATCCAAGATCCTATATTGACAACTAACTCTGATCCCTGTTCATCGACCTGAACCGCCTCGGTCTGGTCTACAGTTATCCAGGTCTTGTCCTCCTCCGGCAATAATTCCTCCAAATTACCTGTTGAACAAATTGTCTTTCATCGACTACAGATGTGTAACAGCTCCTGGCTAATTCCATATCTCCTTTTATTTTAATTGATCCTGAATTGATCGGAAACTTCATGCTGTTATGTGCTGAAGAGATAACTGTCCGTAGATCGATGATTGTTGGTCTTCCTATAATAACGTTATAAGCCGACGGTGCCTTAACAACAATGTAGTTCACCATTAGGGTCCTGCCCTTAGGAAACTTACCATAGGTCGTAGGCAGTGTAATCATGCCCATATGATAGATAGGTGGACCCACAAATCCTAATAGGGGGTGGATACTGGTGTTAGGTTTGAATCCTTCAGCTTCATGGCCTGAAAGGCCCTGTAGTATAGAATATTGACAGCACTTCTTGTATCTACAAAAATCATTTTTACCCAATTCTTATTGATGACAGCCTCAATAACTAAACCTTCATTGTTAATGACGAGTGGTAATGGGTTCTCTGGTCCGTACTTTACCTCTCCTGACACTTTCTGTCGCTTACCAGAGATTTGATCCTGATTCATAGGATCTGCTGTCTCCCCCTTCTCATGATCCGTCCTCCTGGGACCCCCCCATAATCGTATTAATAGTATTTACTGGTCCATTATCGATTTGTCCACCATGATCTGGAGATGGATTTCTGGGCCTCCTCTGTTCATTATTCCTGTTCCTATCATTCTGATGATTTCCTCTTTTGAATTCTCTGTGCCCCCTGGGCTCTTCGTTACGAGATCTATCAACGGCCTCATCGAGTTTTCCTTCCATGACTGCTGCATCGATATCCCTGGTCAATTCTCTGCATGTTTCCGTATCATGGCCAACATCCTGGTGGAATTTACAGAATTTGGTCTGATCTCTCTTTTCCATGGGTCCTCTCATAGGAAAAGGGGTTCGTGCTATGCCTTTGCGTTCCATGATGGCCAAAACCTGCTTCCGTGATCTATTCAATGGTATTAGGTCTCTGTCCTGCAGAGCTCCTTTTTTATCCAATCTGTCAGTTATAGGTGCCTGGACCCTATCCCAAACTGATTTGCGTTTCCTATCAGATTTATCTTCTGACTTGCCTTTTTTGTGATCACCTTTCTCTGACTCATGCTTGGCACGGTTAGCTTCTTCGCCTTGAAAATGCTTAAAGGTAATTGCTAAACATCCCTCCATAGTTCTAGGATTTTTTCCATTTAGCTTAGCATGTAACATCCCTTCTCGTAGTCCTGCTACGAATGAGGCTACCAAAAAACGATCATCAACATCAGCCACCTGGGTTGACTCGGCATTAAATCTTTTGATGAATTGCAAGACGGTTTCATCAGATCTCTGTTTCAAGGTGAGTAGGTGAGTGTTGTTCCTTTGAAAAGGCCTTGCAGCAATAAACATACTCATAAATTTCTTGGTCAAGACCGTAAAACTGGTTATAGATCTGGGTGGTAAATTGTTGAACCAGTCTCTAGCCCTCCCAGATAAAAGTGCTGGGAACGCCTTGCACTTCATTTCGTCTGGAGCATTGTACAAGTGCATATGTGCTATATATTGATGCATATGATCATAAGGATCTTTTGTTCCATCATACGGACTGATCTTTGGAATCTTAAATCCTCTGGGACATGGGTAGGCATCAATGTGCTCTGCAAACGGTGAAGCTAAATTGAACTCGTCTTCCTCATCCTCCAACATGGCATCTAATTCAGCCTTGGCTGCATCATTTGCTCGACGAGTTTTTCTTTTAATAATCCGGCAGCTGGACTCCACAGCCTCATTGTAACCGTCCTCTCTTTCTGATGATGGCAGTTCTTCTTCCTCAGGATCTCCTACTTTTTCCTTCCCTTTTCTCACGCTTTCAAATAGAGCTTTGAGATCACCATCTCCCATTTTTTTAAAGCATCTATTAGGACCTGCTTGGCCAAATTCTGAGAATTTGGCTGATCATCTGGTTGTTTTTCAAGATTGCCTTCTTGATCTTGATTCAGGCTATCCATATTTTGTGAAGAACCTGCTAAATCTTTATTTCCTTGACTTTTCTTAGTTCGCATTTCGTTAACTACCCTCTCAATCTGCTGCTAGAAACAAGAAAAGACCCTCATTCTAGCGCCAATGATCGAACTCGTGTGGAAATGTATAACAGCTTTATGGTTTTTCTTGCTCTAGGATGAAATAAAGAGCAGTTTTTTTGTTATGGACTGAACTTAAGGAATAAGCTGCCTACATATCCAAATATATATTTGGAATCAAGCCCAACCGTAGTTCAAGCGGTTATGCATCGAAGTGGAGTTAGTGGGTATACATTCTATCCACGTCTCACATTTATACATAACGGCTCTTTCGTAAAGATGCATGTCTTTGACCGGTTCCGTCCCGACTAGGGATCTGCCCTGATCATCATGCCCCGGGTCCTGTCCTGATCGTCATGACTAGGGACCTGCCCAGATTGCCTAATCCGTTGTCCAGCTGGGGGAATCCTTTGAGGGTGAGTTCATGTTCCGGACCTGATCTGAACACCGGATCCACACGTGACTGCCTCGACTTACGGGTAATATATGGCTTTGATGTATGACACGTGGACGCATCCAGACCACCCTCAGTCAGTGTTCACATCACTTATCCCATATGCTAAGAAAGAATCGTAGCTGGGAGTCAATTATATTTATATATGTATATATACTAGCCTTTTACCCGTGCGATGCACGGCGGAAGAGAATAAATATATATATATATATATATATATATATATATATATATATATATATATATATATATATATATATATATACATTTATATAGATTGAGAAGAGAATAATTTATTATGAATTTAGTTAATATTAGCATCATTAAATATAAATATTTTTAGAAAATGCAATCTGTAATTTGACATAAAATAAATTAATGACACCTGCATGAAACTATTGAAAGTAAAACAAAACAAAATAGAGGACATGCAACTGTAATTTAAAATGAAATAAATTCAACATATGAATAACTTGAAATATTTTCAAGAGGTGCCACCGACAACAATTTAGGGAAGATCGAAACAAAAAGGAGAAAATTGAATACCAAATGATGGACCAGAATACTGCAATACAACCACTCAATTAATGTACACAGTTCCAAGTGATAATTTAAAATAAATCCAGAGAATGCAATCAGTCATATATGTCATATCCACCCCATGTACTCATATTCTCTACACCTTGAGGAAAATATTCTTGCATCAACCTGCCATTGAAAAATAGCAGGGTCAATAAAAAAGAAAATAGACATTATTTCAAAATAAGGTGACCATTCCCGGAGCATATTAGACGCAGACACATGCATGCATAAAAAAAAATTCATCTTAACGATACCAAAGGGAGTAAAAATACTCCCAAGTAATACAAATTTTAGGCACAAAGATAGTTCACCAATACCATAAAATGCAAACCAATGAACAATTTGAGTGGCTTTGGTGATTTTTTTGGCATTATATTTCCAAACACCTAAAAAACAATGTGGAAACAAAGAAGAAAATGATAATGGAAACTGGTAATAAATCTATGACATACGTAGATGTAAGAAAAAACGGAAAATCACATTAACCCAAAGGAATTGAAACACAATATTCTAGAGCATACACGTGGAAGTTTGACCGAACACCCAAAAACACGTTGATCTCATTCAACCAAATAAACTCTCTCAAACGATCCAACAATATTAGGAACCCCACTTATTGTTTGACAGGCCTAAGCATATAATTTCCAACACGTTGTTCCTAATATTACATTGATAACTCACAGGGTAAAAAAAGACAACATCGTACCAAATACAAACATAGATCTGATAATTCTACAACCCAAGAACAATAGAAATGATCCAGTTTCATAGAAGCGGAAGACGTTATTAAATAGGGAAAAAAAGTTATCAAGGAGAGAAAACGTATTTAAATGCCGAAAGAACCCGTATAGTATGTATAAAGAGAACGTTTGAGTACATGTTGAGTATGAACATTCTTTGCAGTAGGAAATGCTTGCTTTCTAGACGACGTATGAGCAAAGGAAAGGAAAATACAAAGCCCTTAAAATAAGCATAATATCACATATGAGCAAAGAAAAGGAAAATACCAACAATTAGGGATTTTTTAGGGTAATTAGGAAATTAATGACTATGTAATAATTACCTGCGCGATGCGAGAGAGATTGTCGGAGACTTTTATCAATCAACGATTTGATCCAATCAATAGAGTGAAGCGTGATTGAAACAAAAGCTATGAAATGTTGGAAGAAGGCTAATTCACTTCATTCAACGGGAGTATGAATTCAAGCGAGAAAAAATATGCAATAACTCAAATAAAAAAATAATATTAAAAAAGGAATGCAAAGAGAGGAAGAACAAAAACCATTACCATCCTGAGGTAAGGATTTTCGTTAAAGCTTTCTCCACTTCAAAACAAAAAATAAATTGGAAACTCTCTTAATTTAAATCTGCAAAAGGGAAAAGGAAAAGCAAAATATCATTATAAAATCACCTCCAATTACCAGAACATACTCTTTGAGATGCCGCTATTGGTCATACAACAACTGTCGGATGTTGTTACCATTCGTACATATGACCTATTAGCCAAATATACATTTGTATTTATTATATATATTTGTATTTATAGTAGAAGATTCTAGAATTTATTGTATGTACCTATATATACACTGTATGTATCATTCCTTCACAAGTGTGAATAAAATCAATAATATTTTCTCAATATTGTGTTATGGTATCAGAGCCAATATACTCTTCCTGCGTTAATCCCTATTTTTTTTTTCAATCAGCCGCCATTTTCCAGTTTCTTTTTTTTTCCACAGCCTGTACGTCCTCTGTTTTTTTTTCTTCTCCCTTTTTCTTCCAGTCGGCTTCTATGGCAGCCTCCAGCCAAAGATCCTCCTTTATTGGTTTCAACTCCAATCTCCAAACCACGGTTCGTCTTGATTCAACTAACTACTCGTTGTGGAAGCTTCAGATTGAGTCTCTACTTGAAGGTAATGGTCTCCTTGGGTATGTTACCGGTACTACTCCACCACCGGCTGCAACCATTCCCGGCGATGGCGCCGCTGCTTCGAAGCCTAATCCAGCCTATGACACCTGGAGAAGACAAGACCGTCTAATTTTTAATTTGCTAATCAGTTCTATTAATCCAGGTATTGCTTCTACCATCTCTCGCACCAATTCGGCTCGTGATGCTTGGGACAGCCTGTATAATCAATTTGCTAAGCCTAGTCGGGGTCGTATACGCGCGATTAAACAGTCTCTTAAGGATATGAACAGAGGTAACCAATCTATGTCTGATTTTGTTTATGCCATTAAAGCTAAGGCCGATGAATTGGCTCTTCTTGGTGCTGAAATTCAATTGGATGATTTGGTGGATTTGATTATGGACAAAATGGGCCCTGAATATAATGAACTGTCCCGTGCTATTCAGGTACGAGCTGAACCCATTGAACTTGAGGAATTGATTGAAAAACTGTTGAATTTTCAGGTCCACCACACGCCTTCTCTCCTCCCGCCTTTAGCACCGGCGTCGGCTTTTTTGCCGCTCATCGCCCCGCCTATTCGCGCCCGCCCGTCCTTCCCTCAGCAGCCTTGGCGTCACCCACAGCCTCCCTCCCCCACACCGTATCCTCAAAATCCTTCCACTCGGCCTACATCCTCTCCCCACAAACGACCCACAGGCCCTATTGTCCCTCCTCGTCCGGATGCCTATGGTCGCCCTCATCGTCCATGGCATGGTCGGTGTCAGCTGTGTTCTAATTATGGTCACTCTGCTAAATTTTGTCCTACATTCCCGATACCCACAGCTCCTGCCGCCCCACGTCAGCCCCGTCCCCAAGCCCATGCTGCCTTCCAACCGGCTGAAACTGCTCCACCATCGTCTCCTTGGTTGTTAGACAGTGGCTCTTCTCTTCATGTCACCACTGACCTTCACAATCTCTCACTTCACTCACCTTACTTGGGCTCGGATAATCTGCTAATTGGTGATGGCTCCCCTCTTCCGGTTACTCATACGGGTTCTACTCTTTTACCTTACTCTGCTTCTAATTCCCTCCAGTTAAATGATGTTTTGTGTGTTCCCACTTTTTCTCGTAATTTATTATCCATTTCAAAATTATGTCAAAATAATTGTGTATCTCATTGAATTCTTACCCACCTCGAGTTTCTTGTGAAGGATCTTGGACTCGTCAAATCCTTCTCCGTGGACCGCTAAGGATGGTTTATATGAGTGGCCTACTCAATCGTTTCTTGCGTTCTCTACCAATAAAGCTTCCCCAGATGTCTGGCATCATCGCTTAGGGCATCCGGCTGATCCTGTTTTGCTATCTACACTTAATAATTTTTCTTTACCGCATTTATCTACTTCTCGGTTGCATTGTTCCGCGTGTTTGCAGAATAAAAATCATAAATTGCCATTTGGCCACTCTAGTTTACGTACTAACCGTCCCCTTGAATGTTTATTTTCTGATGTCTGGACATCTCCAATTGTGTCATCTGATGGTTCTAAATATTATCTTATTTTTGTCGACCACTTTACTCGTTATATTTGGTTTTATCCCTTAGCTCGCAAATCTGATGTTGCCCGTACTTTTACCCGATTTCGCCTACTTGTTGAAAAAAATTTTAACTCCACAATTAATGCTATTTATTCCGACAATAATGGTGAATTCATCGCTCTTCGTGATTACTTTGCAGAATCTGGTATTAGCTTTTTTACTACTCCGCCTCATACACCGGAACACAATGGTCTTTCCGAACGCAGACATTTGCATATAGTTGAAACCGGACTTTCCCTACTTTCTCATGCTTCCTTATCTCTCACATTTTGGCCTTATGCCTTCGCTACTGCTATCTACTTAATTAATCGTATGCCCACCCGCGTTCTCAATATGCAATCACCCTATCAAAAATTATTCAACACGGCTCCTACCTACTCTTCTCTCCGTGTCTTTGGATGTCTTTGCTACCCTTGGCTCCGCCCGTATACCCATCACAAGCTGGAACCTCGTTCGAAACCTTGCGTCTTTCTCGGATACTCTCTTACTCAGCATGCGTACTTCTGTTATGACTTATCTGAATCCCGTCTATATGTTTCTCGTCATGTCAAGTTTGTTGAAACTGTCTTCCCGGCTGCATCTCTACCTAGCCCCGCACCTCCCTCGCTCCCAGCCTCCGCTTGGGTTCCTAATCCGATTCCTGTTGCTAACCCCTCTCCTGACCAATCTTCTCATGTGCCATCCCCTCCTCTTGTTTCCCCGACTCCATCACCCCCCTCATCGCCCTTCACCCCCTCTCATTCCACCACCTCCTCCTCTTCTTCCTCCCCCTCTTCGTCCTCCTCTCCCCCCTTCCCCTTCCCCTGCTCCCACTCACCCAATGCGTACTCGAGCCCAGGATAATATCCATAAGCCTATACGCAAACTGAATCTTTCCACTCGCCTAGCTTCCTCCGAACCCACTAATATTACTCAAGCTCTCAAAGATCCCGAGTGGCGGGAAGCCATGCAGGAAGAGTATGACGCTTTAGTGCGCAACGACACTTGGGACCTCGTGCCTGCTGATTCCTCATATAATGTCATTGGCTCTAAATGGGTTTTTCGCATCAAATATCATCCTGATGGTTCCGTTGACCGTTACAAGGCTCGTTTAGTAGCCAAGGGGTTCACCCAGCGCCCTGGTGTTGATTATTATGAAACTTTTAGTCCTGTTGTCAAACCCACTACGATCCGCATTGTTTTATCCTTAGCTCTGTCGCAGGGGTGGTGCTTACGGCAACTTGATGTTAATAATGCTTTCCTTCAGGGTACCCTTCATGAGACTGTTTATTTGGCCCAGCCACCTGGTTTTGTTGATTCTAACCGCCCTGATTATGTTTGCCGCCTGTGTAAGGCCATTTATGGTCTCAATCAGGCTCCTCGGGCGTGGTATGATGAGCTTCGTGGTTTTCTTACCTCTATGGGTTTTCGTCACTCCTATGCCGACACTTCCCTGTTTATCTACTCTCAGGGTTCTGCTGTTATGTACGTGTTAGTCTATGTCGATGATATTATCATAACAGGCAACCATGAGTCTGCTCTTGAGGATTTTATTCGTCTTCTGTACTCTCGCTTATACCAAAGATTTGGGTCCTCTTTCTTACTTCCTTGGGGTTGAAGTTATTCCTAATGCAGATGGATGTTTATTGTCTCAGCAGCGTTATGCTCTTGAATTACTTACTAAACTCAAGTTACAGGATGCCAATCCGGTTGCCACCCCGCTACCTTCCGATATTACTTCACTTACTCACTTGAGTGGCATTCCCTTGGATGATCCGTCCCAGTATCGTATGGCAGTTGGCAGTCTTCAATATTTGACATTTACCCGTCCGGATATCTCCTTTGCGGTTAATCGTCTTTCTCAGTACATGCACTCTCCGACGGATGTTCACTTGGCACATGTTAAGCGTCTCTTACGCTATCTTGCTGGTACTCCTCACTTTGGTATTCAACTTTATCATCAGTCTGCCTCCATTTTGCATGCCTTTTCGGACGCAGATTAGGGAGGCAACCGTGATGACTGGTCCTCCACCAGTGCCTATAAAGTTTACTTGGGCCGCAATCCTGTGTCCTGGAGCTCGAAGAAACAGGATACCATTGCTCGATCATCTACTGAAGCTGAATATCGTTCTGTCACAGCTACGGCGGCTGAACTTACCTGGGTCTCTTACTTACTGCGTGATCTTGGTGTTACATATTCTCAGATGCCGGTTATCTATTGTGATAATTTGGGGACTACTCATTTCTGCTCTAATCCTGTTCTGCACACTCGTATGAAGCATGTTGTGATAGATTTCCACTATATTCGTCAGCTCGTTCAACGGGGTCAGCTTCGTGTCACTCACATCCGCTCTCAAGATCAACTTGCCGATTGTCTCACGAAATCATTACCGCGGACGTCGTTTCTTCTTCAACGTCGCAAGTTGGGCTTTCTACCCCGGCCAACTTGAGGGGTGGTATTAGCCAAATATACATTTGTATTTATTATATATATTTGTATTTATAGTAGAAGATTCTAGAATTTATTGTATGTACCTATATATACACTGTATGTATCATTCCTTCACAAGTGTGAATAAAATCAATAATATTTTCTCAATATTGTGTTATGACCATCTCTAAAAAACAATAGAAGTGTTCTCAACACTTCCTTCAACAGTTTTCTCATCCCTCTCACCCATATCATGAGCTTCGGAGGCAGTTTTATTGAACGATTAAAAATTCGTAAGAATTATACAACTAAAAACAGCCTACAACTAATAGTGTGAAAACGAAGAAAAAAAATGGTAACATAAGAAATATTGGGTAAAGATTTGAAAACAAATATAATTACGTCTCTTGAAAATCGTTGCCGTCAACCATATATGCATCAACCCAAGGAAACGTAGCGGCGCATGCTCCATCTTCATCACTGGACGGTAAGGGTGAAAATTCATTATTGTTTAATCATTGTTTCTTAAATAGAATGATGATAACTCATAGGCATGATCCATCTTTCTAAGAAGAACGGCGACGGGAAAATCACTATTAAAGTCGAGGCCTAATGGTAAGGAAAAAAAGATAGAGGTTGAGATGGAGTTGTTTTATATGAATTTGAATATGAGATTATTATCTATATGTACCAAATGAAAGAATATATTAGTTGAGATAAGCTCGGCCCCTCGTTTCCACCAATATGAAGATAATAATCTTAAGAGATGTCCTGAGATTGAGTTTTTTTTTTTGTTAGTATATTTTTTTGAGTATATTTTTTTTGAATGGTTGTGAGTATATTTTTTTGAAAAGCATAATTTATGGGTGTGTTTTTTCTCAAGATAATAATGGTTGGAGCGGATCACAACCGGGTTTAAAGGGTTAAAATTGGGTAATAAACGGGTTTGAATCTCAATCAATTTTACTGTTGCTTTCAAATATATATACAGTATAGAGTATAGATAGATATTTAGGGAATGAGATTTTTTAGATTGGTGGTTCCTGTATTTAATTAATTTAACATTTATAAGTTTCTTCATATTAAAATTTGTTAGGATTGTTTGTTTAGATTAAAAAAAAGAAAGACTGTTAGGATTGTTTATTGAGATTAAAAAAAAGAAAGTTGTAGTAAGTTGTTGTTGTTGTTGTTTTTTTTGTTTTTTTTTTTTTTTTTGGGGTTAGAGTGATTTTTTTATGAAATTTTATTCTTTAGATTGTTAGGATTGTTAGGATTGTTTGTTGAGAAAAAAAAAAAGAAGATTGTTGGATGCCTTTTTATTTTATTTTTATAGTTGTACGTTTTTCCTTTTTTTTTATTTTTTTTTATTGTTTAGATTGTTAGGATTGTTTGTTGAGATTAAAAAATATATATATATATTGCTGTACGCTTTTCTTTTCCAGATTGTTGTAGGTAATTCTTTTTTCATTTTTTTTTGGGTTTGGGTCGGATCTTTCCGGGTAATTAGGTTAAATCATCCTTTTTAATATATATAGATATAGATTATATGGAAAATTAGGGATAAGACACACAATCAAATATTTTTAAGAATAAGAGACAACTACATATTTTTATAGGAGAAGACAATCGCATAATTTTATAATGGTAGAACAAACAATGAATCCTAAAATCGGTGAATCTCCTCAAATGAATCCCGAAATCGGTGAATTTAATGATGAATCCCAAAATTAGTGAATTTCGAATTATGAATTTTGAAAATTAGTGAATTTACGATGATTGAATTTCGTCAATGAATTTAAATAATGAATTTGAACACGTCAATTTTTACGACGATGAATAAATAGTTTTGTCCTTTAAGCAAAAGTTTCAAAAAACTGTCCTTCTACTCAATTGATGAAATATTTCTGTCCTTCTCCCTCATTCCCCCTAGTTTATATTGGCAGAGAAATTTAATACAAGCTAGTGTTTTAGCGTATGAGACTAATGTTGTTAATCATACGTAAAGTGTCTGGCCAGTTTCTTAATAATCAGGAATATGTGTTGAACACACATGTACATACATGTTGATGCTTAATTAATTAAAAAGAAAAAAACGTAACCATCAATTAAGCATAGATGCTTGTTTAACCCAGGTCACATTCATTCCCATAAACTAAGCTTAAAACCAGAATGCTTACTTGCAACTTGCACTATGGTTCATGTGCAGTAGCAGACACACACACAAACACACACACACACACACACACATATATATATATATATATATATATCTTTTAGCCCTTTTAACCTGTTCTCTTCTTGTCTGTTAGTAATTTCCTTTCCAATTTCCATCATCATCATGTTTTTTTGTTTTTTTATTTTTTTAATATTCTATTTCTTAAGCCTTCATATTCACCTCCAGCTGTAGGACTATATATTTGGCCGCTAGTTAGCTAGCAGCGGTAAATTAAACTAACTTAATTGGAAACCCCAAATATTGTTTCAACCTGCTGCAACTGAATTTGTTTTTTAAAATTTAAATTTAAATGGCCTTTTCAAGTCATCATCATCATGATGTTCCAACTATTGATCTTGAACCCTTTTTCAGGGATGGAGATGAGAAAGGGAAGAAGAAAGCAATGGAAGAAATAACAGATGCAAGTTCTGAGTATGGTTTTTTTCAAGTGGTGAATCATGGGGTGCCTTTAAATCTGATTCAAAGAGCACTTGAGCTTTTGAAACAATTTTTTGATTGTCCATCTGATGAGAAACTGAAATCGTGCCCGAGAAAAGGTGTGATTCCTCCTGCTGGTTATTTCAAGACTCCTGATCATTCTATTGAAAGGCATGAACACTTCTTGATCTCTTCTCCAGCTATGGGGAAGAATGTCTACCCCGATTCTCATCCAGAACTACGGTGCGTGCTAGATATATAGCTAATTAATTATTAATTATTATATATATATGTACTACATGTATTTGCTTATATATGTATGCTTCCAAAATCCTTCAGCTTTAAATAAAGGAGCTAACTAGGCCAGGGTAGATAATTAATCTAACGCAACTCAATTCGATCTCCTTATGTAAACAAAATATACACACGCGGGCGCTTTCTATCCTAATTGGGACTCAAATCCGATACTTTCAGGTTATGAATCTTAGCAATTACAACTGGACCAATGTTTATTTTGCCAATTCGATCTCCTTAATTATGAACATTTAACAATGAGTGTAAGTCTAAAATAGAACACAAAGAAGGCTCAATAAAACCAGCAAAAAAGTCAAACTCTAAAACAATATTATATATGAATAGGAAGACAATATTATTAATGGCTGTGATAGTATATATGTTGAATTGTCATATATATTTTTTACAAGCTTAAGAAGAATATAATTACATATATGATATATATTTTAGTGAGACGCAATTCTAACCTCTCAGATAAAGTTAATTGCCCATGTGTTATATAAATTCTGATCATTCAATTTGTATGATATATATATATATATATATATATATATATATATATATATATATATATATATATATACAAAAACATGTTAGTTGCCAACCCCAGGCCATACTAATGAGATGGGATACACATGATGACCCAATCGTCAATTTCCCTCGAGCACCGATTTTAAATTTCTTAAAATTGATGGATGATGATCCAAAACTTGTACGTAGAAAAGAAGAAAAAAAAACCCACCAATTAAATTACTTAAAATTGCGTCTCACTAATAATCATGCCATTAATTTTAAGTAATTTAATTGGTGGGTTTTTTTTTTTTTTTTTTTTTTCTATGTACAAGTTTTGGATTATCATCCATCAATTTTAAGAAATTTAATATGTGGTTTTTTTTTTTCAGAGATAGAAGCCCATTATAAATTCTATGATTCTTATTGATTTTGATACACCATGTAAGATTTGGCCATGACCAGACTTAAAATTTGCGTCCCTCAACATACGTACTTGTTGATTGTATGTTGGAACAGAATAAAATCTTTTTTAATATTTTTTTCTTGTTGCATCAATCATATATATATAAGAAATATAAGGACGGGCGTACCTTTTTTTTAATAAAAATTATTAATCTTCATTTCTTTCTGCTAATTGTCTCTAATTTAAAATAGATCAAATAATATAAGTACGGGAGTAATATATAATATTGCGTGGGTGCAGGGAGGTATTGGATGAGATATTTCCATGTTTCACAAAACTAGCAGTATTACTGGAGAGAATAATAAGCATATGGTTAGGGTTGAAGGCAGACTTCTTGAAAGAATACAACAACGACAGAAGTTGTGACTTCTTTCTTGGTTTGCATTACCCACCTGCTATTGGTTTTGAAAGCAATGGAAAATCAGCACATGAAGATGGTAACTGTTTATCTTTCATTGTACAAGATGATGTTGAAGGCCTTCAAGTTCTCAACAATGGTCAATGGATTCTCGTACCACCTGCCAACGGTGCTTTGGTTGTTAATATTGGAGATGTTCTTCAGGTACGTACGTAATTAATCAAAAAAATTTTTAAATTAAAAAAAATAACTAGTGGTTTGCACGTCAAATTAATTAAGATCACCATTCATTAATCAGTGTTATTAGTTAATACTATAGTATATATCTATCAATGTGATGAAATTCGACAGTTCATGATTAAAACCAGAGGGAATTGAGCCCAGAAACAATAGAAACATTCATATGTATTTCAAACTAAAACAAAGGCGGGAAAGAGAAGTAAAAACTTTCAGTATTGATTCAGTGTATAATTCTGAAATCTTAGATTACACAGAGTAAATTAAAGGTTTAAATAGAAGACTTGGAGCTGTGGTTGTGACTAAATTCAATTACAACCGTCCTAATTGACCAGCTGATTATGCAACCGTCTTCTAGGCAAGGTGTTCGACCTTATGCCTAAGTGAAGACATTTCTGCTGTTGTTTTCTTCAAGCCTTAAGTTCAGATTGCTTTTATTACTTCAACACCCCATCTCAAACTAAATTTTAAGGCTGATATATGTTGATCAATGGATAGGAACTAAGTAGAGTTTGAAACCTTGTTGTATCCAGGGCTTTTGTGAACAAATCTACAAGTCGCATCTCTGATTTGACTGGAAGTGGTTTCAGAAGCACTTGTTGATATCAGTCCCTCACAACATGGAAATCTATCGCTATGTGCTTAGTTTTTTCATGAAATACAGGATTTTCCACTGTATAAAGGACTTTTGCTGTCACAAAAAAGTGGGTAGGCCTTTTTTGTTTGATGTTAAACTCAGCCAGCAAATAAGTAAGACAATGTAGTTCACATGATGCCATTACCATAGCTTTATATTCTGATTCTAAGGAGCTTCTCGAAGCTGTGGTTTGCTTCTTAGATCTCCAACTAATGAGAGAATTTCCTAGAAACAGTGAAAAACCTATAACAGACCTTCTTGTTTCATTGCATCCCGTCCAATATGCATTTACATAGCATTTTAGCTCCAGATTGTCTTTTGCAGGAAAGAATATCCCTTGACCTGGTGATTTCTTTAGATACTTAAGTAGTTTGTGAGCTGCCTGATGTTGTACTTCTGTAGGTTTATTTAGAAATTGACTAAGTTGTTGTGTAGCAAATGTTATATTTGGCCTTGTTATTCCTAGATATAGCAGCTTTCCTACAAGGCTTATGGAATAGCTATTTGAACTTAGTGGTGGAGAATCTTTAGTGTGTAATTTGATTGTGGTGTCCATAGGTGTATTGCTTGGTTTGCAATTTGAAAAACCATATTCCTCTAGCAATTCTATGCAGTATTTCCTTTGTGGGAGAACTGTACCCTTGTTTGTTCTTGCCACTTCCAATCTTAGGAAATACTTGAGATCTCCCAAGTCTTTAATGCCAAATTTTTCATTCAAATACCCTTTCAGACTCTTTATCTCATTCATATCTGGATTTGTGACCAATACATCATCTACATATACCAGTACTGCCAGAAAGTTGCTGTCATAACCTTTTATGAACATGACGTAGTCTTGTTTTGATTGGACAAACCCCCTCTCAAGCAGGACTTGGGATAATTTGATGTTCCACTGTCTACTAGCCTCCTTTAGTCCATATAAGGACTTCCTTAATCGTCATACCATCCCAGGTTCTATTTGAAAACCCCGTGGTACTTCCATGTACACTTCTTCATCTAAGTCTCCATGCAAAAAAGGCATTGTTGACATCTAATTGGTGAAGATTCCAATTCTTAGCAGCTGAGATGGCCAAAAGAGTTCTAACTGTTGTGAGTTTTGCTACAGAAGAGAAAGTGTCCAGATAATCCAAGCCTAGTTGTTGTGTGTAGCCCTTGGCTGATAATCTGGCTTAGAATCTCTCTAATGAGCCATCTGAGTTTTTTTGATTCTGTAAACCCACTGACATCCTATAGGAAGTTTGTCATGTGGAAGAGGAACTACTTCCCATGTTTTGGTTTGTTGCAAAGCATTGATCTCATTCTCCATAGCTTGTATAGCTTCATGTAATTCTTTGGCTCTGTCAAAACTTGAGAGCTTAGTACATAACACTGATAAGATGTTGTAAAGTCCCATATCGGTAAAGTAAGTGAATCCCCATATAAGTGTGAGACATAAATGTCTTGTCAACTCGGGTTAGCCCTTTTAGACCAAACGAGGACGACGGTCTAAGCAGTTGACCGGACCATTTATGACTCATTTAGCGCAACCAGGCCCGGGGTCTGGGGGCGTTATAGATGTAGGTAAGTGTTGAAGAGAGTCTACTTTGTCGGATGTGTGAAGGGACTTCTTATATTGAATGTTATTGCACAAGTAATCCTTCAGATAGGAAGGTGCCCCTCTGTTCCTAGTAGACTTTCTTGTGTAATTCAAATCATTGTTAACTGCATTATGCAATTATTCAACATATTCAACATTGTGAATGAGATCTGGTTGAATCAAATCATTATTATTAGAACTTTGATCTGATTCATACTGGATCTCATCATTTGATTGTGCTATATCAACATTATCAATAGATTCTGAATTATTCTCAGAATGAGGAATTTTCACAGGATTATCAATCCAAGGAACATTTTGATCAACTGGAACTGGTAAGGAAAGTTTAAAGATATCACCTTGCATATTGCATTGATCCTTGTAAGGAAACAAGAATTCATGAAACACCACATCTCTAGCTACAAAAATTTGTTTAGTATGCAAGTTAAGTAGATAGTAACCCTTAACATTAGAAATAGAACCAAGATAGGCACACTTAATTCCTCTTGGTGCAAATTTATTTTGATCATGATGAATATTATAGGCAAGATTTAAGCAACCAAAAATCTTAACAGAAGCACAATCAGGTTTGCATCCATATAACAATTCATAAGGTGTTTTGTTATCCAATAAGGGAGTAGGAATGATATTGATCAAATTAATTGCATGAATGATGAAATAAGACCAATAAATCAAAGGTAAATTGGACTGGAATCTCAAACTTCTGGCTACATTAAGGATGTGTTGATGTTTTCTTTCAACCACACCATTTTGTTGTGGTGTCTCAATGACAGAAGTTTGTTGTAATATTCTTTTAGCAACATAAAAATCAGTTAACACAAATTCCAAACCATTGTATGTTCTCAAAACTTTAACATTCTTACTAAATTGTGTTTGCTCCATATTACAGAATTGTTGTACAAAACCTCTCACTTCACCCATAGATTTTAACATGAAAATCCAACAAAACCTACTGAAATCAACAACCACAGTAAGGAAATATCTGTGACCAAGAACACCGACTACCCTATATGGACCCCATATATCCATATGGACTAAATCAAACAATGCCTTGGACACAGAATGACTAACAGGAAAACTAAGTCGTTGTTGTTTGGCAAGTGGACGGACATCACAAACATGACCTTCAGGCAAATAAACTTGATCATGATCATGTCTAATTATTTTGAGCCTTTGGTTAGAAGGATGCCCCATCCTATAGTGCCAGAGCATATCAGATGAACCAGTGGACTGAACATTATTAACAGACACATTGTAACAAGAGTTATCAGCTTTCAATATGTATAAACCCTTGATCAATTCAGCTGAACCAATCTTCTTTAGTGTGATCAAATCCTGTATGACACAACATTCCATAAAAAACATCACATTATAGGCTCTACTTCTAATCAATTTACTAATGGACATCAGATTAAAGGTAAATTCTGGTACACACAGTACACCATCTAGTATTAGGTCATTATTAACCTTTACTTGGCCAATGTGTGTGATCCTTATGCCCTCACCATTAGGCAAGGTTACAAACACACTCTCAATTTGTTTAAAGGTAGTAAACAAAGCCTTATTAAAGATAACATGATCGATAGCACCAGAATCAACAATCCATTCAAAACAATTAGGGTTCTTAGGCAAACATGAACATGCACTACTGATGAGCGTAAAATCTACCCCTTCAAAAACAATTTATAAGGACTCGAAACCGTGGGTAAACTAACTCTCTAACCGGCGATTATGCCGGTCGATTGCTAGAATAGCTACAGGAGTACGAGGTCGAACCCAAAGGAATCGTGTTTGCAAGTACCAAAGTGAACGTGATGCTTAGTCTAGGTGATCAATGTTCTTAAGGTTTTGTTTACTACAACGACACTAAGTGATTCTAACTAACGAGTCTAAAGATAAAAAGAAAGAAAGAAGATTAAACTACTAGGTTTTAAAGATATTTAAAGAGACATAGCCGAACCATGATCAAAATAGCTAGTTTCACCCCAAGGAATGACAAAACCAGGAGTGTGCAACAACGAACAAACTCTTACATTCAATTTCACGGATACGTACTCCTAATCCCGGTGCTAAGGTATGAACAACTCTTCCCCAACACCTTATGCCAAGTCAACTAACCTTCCCTAAGAAAGATTCATTCGCAAGACATGTTATGCACGAGAGCCGTTTAAACGTTAAAACGAGTAACCTCGCACTACAATGCGATCCTAGAACCCTTTTCCCACACCCCTCTATCTGAACAACTCTCAAGATTGATGTGTGTGATTTTGACCTAGGTGATCAATCTAGCCCAAATCCGTTATAACGAGTTCTAAGACATGAAACATGCAAGATACAACAATAAAAAGCACTACCCACTCCCAATTTCATCACCCAAAGGGTGATTTCACCAAATTTCACATGATTTGACTATGTAGGTGTTTAGCTACACATTATACTAGTTAAAACATACACAAGACAGTAAATAAGAGCCATAACAAGTAAAAGGAAGGAGAAAATTACCATTAGATTGCAGAAATTCGAGATTAGATCCAAAAAGTACAAAATAGAGAAGTAATTAAAAGGTGGTCTCTTAGTGTTTGGAATGAAAATCTAAGCTAAGAAATGGAAAGATTAGACTAAGATGTTGTTGATTTACACTAAGAGAAAGTATTCCAAACTATTACCAAATTCGAGCAAGAAATGGGTAGAGTTTTGCTAAGAAAAACTAGATATCTCAAGAAATAGTCTAAGGGGGGTATTTATAGTTGGGGGAAAAATCTGCAGAAAAACGGTCCAAACGCACGTTTGGAAGGCTGGAACGGGCGTTTGGAATCTTCAAACGCGCGTTCCGCTTAGTTGAAACGCGCGTTTCGCATAAATTCTGGGCAGGGACTTGACTGTTCTTCATCTGGAACGCGCGTTCAAAAGGTTCAAACGCGTGTTTGGGTGACTTGGAACGCGCGTTTAGAGTGGTTTCAAACGCGCGTTTGGAGGGCTTCAACTCTGAATCAAATCTGGACTTCTGAAACGCGCGTTTGGGGGATTCAAACGCGCGTTTGAACCCCTGTTTCCCCAAGTCTTCACTTTTCTTCCTTTTTGGTTCCTCTTCTTGCCTCGGTCATGCTTTTTCACCACAAATCGTCATCTTCCGGGCCCTCGAGACACCAATACCCTTTAATAGCATAAACAACCAAAAACATCCAAACAATTCCAGAGGGTAAAAGTGCTCGGGAATGGGGTTAATATCAATAAAAAGGGGTAATAATCCATCAGAGCAACGGATTCATTCCCCGTGCCATAAACTCACGATAACACCCCGAAAACGGTCTAATTCACCCAAAAATGTGCTGAAAGTGTGGTGAACGGGGGTAATTAATGCACCGGAGTTACGTAAAGTTGACTCCCATCAACCACCCCACACTTAGCCTTTGCTCGCCCTTGAGTAAACTAGGCGTTTTAAAACAACCAAGGGGTTCAATGTTGTGACGTAGGTGCTACTATCCACACCCTCGAGGTAACCGCAAAGTAGGAGACACGAACATATAGACACCGGTTATAACATTATCAAGAAAATAGAGTGTGCGTGGTGCCGAGCTACATCCAAGTGTTCAAAAAAGATTGTCGGGCTTGAATCCCGACCAAAAGTCTACCAACCGTCTCATACCACTACCCTTTCCACTAATCAAGGTCACTAAGTTTGGACACGATCGGGTAGGACTTGAAGGGTTATAACGTTAGGCTAGGGTAATTCCGGTTAATCGAAAAGGATATTCTGGGAACTAGAGAAAAGAAGTACGAGTGAACTTAATCGACAAGTGTACCACCTTATTTCTACCATACAAACCATCCAAACTCCTTTTTGATTAATTAAACACTTTGGGAACCATAGGATACCAACATACCCGAACGCATTGCCACACTCAACTATGTTTCAAGTATCATGAGGCGAGATCGAATACATTAGCACCTATCTCACTATCCCAACCCTTAATCATCATAACTATAACTTTTGAGCTCACCCCTTTGATTCCAACCCTTTATTTATATACACTTCAAACTCTTATTCTTTGAGGGCTTTTCAGATTATTTTGAGCTTTGATCTTTCTTTCTTTTTTTTTTTTTTTTTTTTTTGGAAGAAAGGAGAAATTTTGTGTAATTTTCTTTTCTTTTTGGGCCAACCCAAACACTAGGGCCAACTTAGCTCCTCTTCTCCTTATAGCTCCAAACCAAGAAAACACCAACCCATCAAAACATCATTTTCCCCCAGCCCACACTTGATTTGGCAAGTGTGGCCTAACAAAAGACTAAGTGCACTCATAAGGTGTAAATGAAGGAAATGTGACCATAATTAAGGCTCAAGGTAGGTTTCTGACTAAGTAACAAAACGGCTATAAACGAATGGTGGTCAGACCATTCTATCAAGGCTGAGAGGGGCTACGAAGGTCTAACGTTTCGGGATAAGGCTTATTTGGCTCTGGTTGGTCAAAGAGACGCCATAACCGTCATCCTGTGTCCTACTTAGGTAAACCTTTCTATTTCGTCTCGAGACTAGCGATATGAGATGTGGTAGTAATCAAATTGGGTACAAAGTGTAGCTTACGTGAAATTAATAGACTCCATTCTCAAGATAATATCAAACCGCAGTGTATACGTTCGGGGCCCTACTAAGGTGGTTATCACTTGAATGTGAAAATAACACAAACATCACGGTGTTAAAAACCCTTGAAATTTTTTAAAAATTACCCAAGAATCGACTCGAGCCCGGTCATAGGCTAAGCATACCACATATTAAGCACATTTATCAATAAGAAACAAGAGAACGGCTAAGTCTCCCACCCCACACTTAAACGAAACACTATCCTCAGTGTGTGAGAGATAAAAAGAGTAAAAGACTTAGCTGTTTGACCAAAACCCGGTAGAAAGGCGCACCAGTAGCCCACGTGACATCTTCTAGTAAGCTCCATCTCGAGTGTCTAAAACCATAGAAACAAAAACCAAGGCAAACACATGCACGGAAAAAGTCCACGTGCCAAAAGATGGTGATAAATACGAGATATGTAAAAATAGAAGCCATGCCACAAATAACGAGTCGAAGCATATCAAGCATACTGGACGGGAATCGCACTGGATGTAAAGATAATCAAAAGAAACATAGAGCATCCATGCATAAAATAAAGCCACAGAGGCTCACAAAAAAAAACATCCCCGTCTATGTACAAAAGCCAGAACCAAAAGGAAATTCTCACCCCAACCTCTCTTTTAAGCCAAACTCTCCTCTCTTGCACCCAAAGACCACTCCCAACACTTTATTACTACCAAAAAGGTGGGTTGCCTCCCCCAAGCGCCTTTTTTTTACGTCGTTGGCTCGACAAGATGACTTATACGGTGCCAATTTTTCCAAAGTTATACTATTGGCACAGGCGAGAAAAGGTAGAAGTGCTTTGTTTAACGTCGTTAGCATCGACTTAATGGCACCAAACAGACTCATACCACAAAAGACTCAAAATAATGATTCAAATATTTTATTTCAAACAAGTCACCAAAACCATAAACCAAAATCCGAGCTCAAAATGATCAACAACTCAATAAGACTAAAAATAACAAGCATCACGGAAACCGAGTTCACTAGAAACTTACCTCTCATGGCCCTCGATGTTACCTCTTCCCAACTCGGGAATCCTCTTTTGTCAAAATCTCTCATCACCTTCTTCTTGTAATTGCCATTCCATGGTAGTTGTCCCCTTTTACAAATTATATGAGTTCCATCTACCGGTGAGTACACAAAATCGATCGCATAATACTCATCAACACAAGGTGGAAGAGTGTAATAATCCGGGACCGGCATGCTAATAATCTCCACGTTTCCCGGTAGCTCTACCATAGATGGCTCTTCAGTCTCATACGATTTCACCACACTCTTCACAATGACATCTTTATTTACTTCAATTGGGAGTGAGGGTGAAATGGGCGATCCCAGTTTCTCTTTCGACTCTAATTGTGTCTCATCAAACAGTGTGCTCAAATCTATCGTACACCCCTCCAAGTCATCATCTCGTATTTCATCGGGAGACAGTGTAATAGATAAAAGTTGCACCTCCTCCATTTCCAAGTCTTGCAACTCCTCTTCATCCCAAAACGAGCTATCTTCATCACCAAAAAATTCTTGCTCAGTCATAACAATGGTCGGTTCCACCACACATTCCACCAAGGTATCATCAATTTTCATCTCAAGGGGTGAAGGTGCAATAGGTAGAACGTGAAACTTGCCATAATCAAATATCGCAATAGAAGGTGGCACTATGAGAAATCCTAACTCATTATCTGGCTCAGAAATCTCATCATGGAAAACGGAATCATCAACCTCACTCTCAACCTGAACTTCTTCAGTGATAACATCATCATCCCGGACCACCTCTAGTGCACATGTCTCTTCCTCTTTCTCATGCCTCATCTTTTCAATCAATTGCCCCATCCTGTCTTCAAGATTTCTTACGTCAGAGTCAAATCTTCTATCGAACTCTTGCATCTCCTTCTTCATTTGAATCAAACTCTCGTTCAATAAAAAATTAATCCGCTCTATTTGAATGTCGGTGAAGTCTTCTTGTGGAATGGGGCGATCATCATACCGACTTTGATTCATTGGAGGTGAGTAGTAGGCCTCTTGCCATGCCAAACTCGATCAAGTGGTGAATCTGGGTGAAGCTATCAACACGCTGAGTATGAACACCGTAATCCTGATAAGCACTAGGGTTCGGACAACCCTCATAATGTTGTGGCTCATAACTTGAATAACTATAATTTTGACTTTGGCACGCACTAGGGCACTGATAAGCCCATGAACCTTGGTTACTCTGTTGTTGATATTGAGGCTGAGGCATGAACTGTTGTTGATAACATTGTTCAAGTGCCTGAGGTTGGTAGGGGTATTGTTGTCCAGGTGAGTAGTATCGATTGAAAAATCCATCCATTTAAGCTCAAGCTGCAAGATCTCAGAAAACAACAAGAAAAAAATAAAATAAAACCTAGGCCCAAGCCTTCGGTTCACTTGCAAGATATCACATATAGCACACAATTCCCCGGAAACGGCGCCATTTTGATGAGCGTAAAATCTACCCCTTCAAAAACAATTTATAAGGACTCGAAACCGTGGGTAAACTAACTCTCTAACCGGCAGTGTACCGGGTCGATTGCTAGAATAGCTACAGGAGTACGAGGTCGAACCCAAAGGAATCGTGTTTGCAAGTACCAAAGTGAACGTGATGCTTAGTCTAGGTGATCAATGTTCTTAAGATTAAACTACTAGGTTTTAAAGATAGTTAAAGAGACATAGCCGAACCATGATCAAAATAGCTAGTTTCACCCCAAGGAATGACAAAACCGGGAGTGTGCAACAACGAACAAACTCTTACATTCAATTTCACGGATACGTACTCCTAATCCCGGTGCTAAGGTCTGAACAACTCTTCCCCAACACCTTATGCCAAGTCAACTAACCTTCTCTAAGAAAGATTCATTCGCAAGACATGTTATGCATGAGAGCCATTTAAACGTTAAAACGAGTAACCTCGCACTACAATGCGATCCTAGAACCCTTTTCCCACACCCCTCTATCTGAACAACTCTCAAGATTGATGTGTGTGATTTTGACCTAGGTGATCAATCTAGCCCAAATCCGTTATAACGAGTTCTAAGACATGAAACATGAAAGATACAACAATAAAAAGCACTACCCACTCCTAATTTCATCACCCAAAGGGTGATTTCACCAAATTTCACATGATTCGACTATGTAGGTGTTTAGCTACACATTATACTAGTTAAAACATACACAAGACAGTAAATAAGAGCCATAACAAGTAAAAGGAAGGAGAAAATTACCATTAGATTGCAGAAATTCGAGATTAGATCCAAAAAGTACAAAATAGAGAAGTAATTAAAAGGTGGTCTCTTAGTGTTTGGAATGAAAATCTAAGCTAAGAAATGGAAAGATTAGACTAAGATGTTGTTGATTTACACTAAGAGAAAGTATTCCAAACTATTACAAAATTCGAGCAAGAAATGGGTAGAGTTTTGCTAAGAAAAACTAGATATCTCAAGAAATAGTCTAAGGGGGGTATTTATAGTTGAGAGAAAAATCTGCAGAAAAACGGTCCAAACGCACGTTTGGAAGGCTGGAATGGGCGTTTGGAATCTTCAAACGCTCATTTCGCTTAGTTGAAACGCGCGTTTCGCATAAATTCTGGGCAGGGACTTGACTGTTCTTCATCTGGAACGCGCGTTCAAAAGGTTCAAACGCGGCGTTTGGGTGACTTGAACAGCGCTTAGAGTGGTTTCAAGCGCGCGTTTGGAGGGCTTCAACTCAATCAAATCTGACTTCAAACGCGCGCGTTTGGGGTTCAAACGCGCGCGTTTGAACCTCTCTGTTTCCCAAGTCTTCACTTTTCTTCCTTTTGGTTCCTCTTCTTGCCTCGGTCATGCTTTTTCACCACAAATCGTCATCTTCCGGGCCCTCGAGACACCAATACCCTTTAATATCATAAACAACCAAAAACATCCAAACAATTTCGGAGGGTAAAAGTGCTCGGGAATGGGGTTAATATCAATAAAAAAGGGGTAATAATCCATCAGAGCAACGGATTCATTCCCCGTGCCATAAACTCACGATAACACCCCGAAAACGGTCTAATTCACCCAAAAATGTGCTGAAAGTGTGGTGAACGGGGGTAATTAATGCACCGGAGTTACGTAAAGTTGACTCCCATCAACTACCAAAGTTTGTGGATAGGACAACATAATTTACAGCAGGAAAACGAATATCTGAACCACTTTGAGCCATAGAACCAGCCTTAAGAATGTTAAGAATTTGCTGATGCTGCTCTTGTGTGACTGGAGTCTTTAAATCAGTGGAGGAAGACAGAGTTTGAGACTGAGAATCATCCCAAGATCCTTCATCTGCGGAAACATTATTTGCAAAGGATCTACCTCTTCCTCTGCCGCTAAAGTTGGGAGGATAACCATGATTTTTATAGCATCTATCCACAGTATGTCCTGTCATACCACAATATGTGCACCGAGGTTTCTGTTTGCCATTGTTATAACTCATCCTGAAATTACTGGAATAGTTCAGCCCCTGACCCTGTGTTGCCATAGCAAATCTCTCCACACTATTAACCAAATCACTTCCAAGATTACTGGAAGAAACTGCAAAAATGTGACCTGATGCATAGAGCTGCTATCATTCTTGTTTCAAGGCCATAGAAAACACATTCTTAACTGAAGGAAAGGGAGAGATCATCAAGGCTTGAGATTTCATAGTGGTAAAACTATCATTGAGACCCTTCAAGAATCGGATTACATGATTCCTTTCATTGTGCTCCCTATACCACTCTTGTCCACAATGGCAAGTGGGGGTAGGTGTAAGCACCAAGAGTTGATCCCACTGAATCTTGAGTTTTGCAAAATACTCTGTAACAGAAGAATCTCCTTGCTTCGTGGCTTGAATCTCACCTACCAAGTCCGATAACCTATCAGCATCACCCCTCCAAATCTATCCTCAAGATCATCCCATATATCCTTAGTTGTAGGATAACACATTACACTTTGTGAAATGTGTTTAGAAACTGAATTTGCAAGCCAGGACTTAACCATACTATTGTTTTGATTCCATAACTGGAAATTGGGATCATTAGTTGCAGGCTTAACCACAGTTCCATCAATGAAACATGTTTTGTTCATGGATGATAAAGCATTCAACACCAGCTATCTTCCAACTATGATAATTTGTTTCATCGAGTATGGGCAAGAATGAAAGATGGACTTTGACTAGGATGTAAAACAATATCGGAGGGATGACAAAAAAACAAGCTTGATTATTCATGGCGGAGAGTCAACAAGAAAAAAAAACTCAAGAACTGAAGAAGAAGACCTGGAATGATAATCCAACAAGAAAGATGATAAAAGATCAGATAAAGCGGAAGAGTAATCAAGAACTGAAAAGCTCTAATATCATGATGAAATTCATCAGTTCATGATTAAAAGCAGGGGGAATTGAGCCCAGAAACAATAGAAACATTCATATGTATTTCAAACTAAAACATAGGCGAGAAAGAGAAGGTAAAACTTTCAGTATTGATTCAGTGTATAATTCTGAAATCTTAGATTACAAAGAGTAAATTAAAGGTTTAAATAGAAGACTTGGAGCTGTGGTTGTAACTGAATTTAGTTTCCGTTACAACCGTCCCAATTGACCAGCTGATTATGAAACCTTTTTATAGGCAAGGTGTTCGACCTTATGCCTAAGTGAAGAACATTTATGTTGTTGTTTTCTTCAAGCCTTAAGTTCATATTGCTTTTAATACTTCAACACAATGTTTTATACGTTGTTTCAGTTTATTTGTACATTTTATGCATTAATGTATGATAATGATGTTTTCTTAATTTTCTTAAATTAATGTATATAGATTGTGTTTATGAGATGTGTATAATGAACGTGTAGATATTAAAATCGAATAAATTGAATTATAGTGCGTAATTAATTAAGCTGTTCTTTACGTACAACGTGTATTAACTACTACTCCGTCCCATAAAAAGTGTCCATTTTTTGTGATGCACACTGATTAAGAAAAACAATTAATATATTTTGTTTTAAACATTAATGGATATATTTACCCGATTTCATAATAAATACTTGTTTTGGAATATGAAAATATTATGCAAACATTAAATGTATGATAGGAGTATGTTTGGAAAAGATACATTAAATGATGCATTGATTTTCAAAATGGATACTGTTTATGGGACAATTCATTTTCAAAAAATGGATACTTTCTATAGGACTGAGGTAGTACTAAGTATTATTACAAAAAAAAACTACTAATCATGTAACTAACGTGTCAAATCTTATATTATGTATAATTCTCACAAAGATGGTAGAGTAAAACTACGTACAACAGCATCACAAGTCAACTCCCAAATCACACTCCATTCCATGTATCACTTCGAATGCTTTTCACCGTAAATCATGGTGAGAGCTATGATTATGCTAGATCTCGTCAAGAAGATAATCCGAGCCAAGTTTTACCCTATTGACAATAATTCAAGAATAAACCCTAAGAAAACCCTAAACATGAAGGAGTGTTTGATTATTTTTTAGACTGAGCCTGGAATAATTTGTATCCCAAGTTGTTTACGTATGTTTCCTGTTATTGTTTAGGAATCAAGTCTCTCGTAGTTCCATGGGATCGTGTATATGGAGGACATATCGTCCTGACAAATATGCCGTATCCATCAAGGATTCCCTGCGTGTTAATCCTTTTAATTTAGGAGATAATCACAGATAGTTTAAATGTCATGATCAGAGTCCTAATGAATAAGGGATCTTCTCATATTTATCTCGTATTATAAGCACGTGTGCTAATATCAAATACAGGTGGCTCTGGCCAACCTGCGTCGAGCCCCCTAGGCCGTCTCGGCCCGAGCTGCGCTGAGCCAAACTCCATAGCGATCGACCTAGCCGACCTGCGGTGGTCTAAGGAGAGAACAAGAACGATCTCCCACATGGGGCTTAGATCTGTCGTTAGGCACAAAGTGGGCTCGCGGCCCTTAATATATATTTCTCTGTCTTCGTTTAACATTCAACCAATAAGAGGGATGACACGTGGCGAGCGTAGGTCCGACCTCCGTCAACCTATATTTATCAATGGGTCCTGCATTTTGATCAATGATTAAAATGGTAGGGAGTGATACATGTAGTGCAATCGGGGAGTGAACATATCATTTCCCGTTAATTAATGAATTTGAAATACAAGAAGAAGCTGTGACGTCATCACTTATAGTATATAAAACACGGGACCGACCCCGACTTTGTAGTGAAGACAAATTTTAATTAATTGGTCCGCAACAAGAATAACTCAAACACTGACAATATTCATTTTTGTTATAAATATACTCGTATTATGTGGATTTCCATTAGATATAATATCTATCTTCTCAGTGTAAAGTACTAGCCCGCAGCTAGTTTACTTAATAGCTAAGTCTCGATGCTACACGACTAATTGGATAAGTATCGACGTAAATATATGGTGTAATCAACACTTATATTAACCATAAAACCACGTATAACATGTCGTGTCTTTATTAGACGGTATCGCGTTAGATAATTATCTCAGATAATTATATTTAGCCGCCATTCTCACGTGGTAGCCATTGGTCACATAGATGGTATCACATGCTTTCAGCCTGACATTCTTTAGTCGGCCTATTCTTTGTAGTTTGTATATATATGAGATACTATAATGTGAAGAATGGATATACAAAAAGCAACCTTCTAGTATTTATCCCTCTGTTTGCTTTCCTCAACATTATTATACAGAGTATTATTCTTTCTTTGGACGTTATATATTTTATAACACGTTATCAGCACGAGTCTCTACCGATTGAGCCGTGTTCGGATAAGCTTCAGATCCCAAAACCAGACATATCAGTAAAGCTTTAGCCGGTGAAAAAAATGGAAGCTTGAATGGAAGTTGAAGTGAGAAAGATAAAGATCAAGTTCTCTTTCACTCATCAGCTACCGATTCTTCTATTCACCGGAAGATGGAAGTTGTTGTTCTTTCACGGCATCAACAACGATAACAACTGAGAGATGGTGTATCAACAAAAACCAATTCGGATGGAGCAATTCCGAGTTCCGACTTCCGAGTTCGACGGGAAAAGGGTGGAAGCTCATCAATTTAGATTTGTTGGTGATGGAGTTTTGGATTGCCGCTTAAAAAAAAAGAGGAGAAGATTGAGTTGGTTGATGCTGCTGCTTCACAAATTTTGCCATCGAAAGAGCTCCGGGATGCTATGGAGCCACCAAAGTTTGATATGACTTCCGTTTCTAGGAGAAGACGATATATGGAAGATGCAGGGTCAATAATAATAATAAATATTATTGATATACTGTTCCGGTTATTATCGGTATTCTGGATTTCTATTATTTAATCATCAATCGATGATTATCTCTTATTGACGTTGATCAATTATTCGGGATTTCTTTATCGATACACATCTGGATAATCCATTGGTATCTTATGCGATATATGGATGTCTATTATTGACCAACGGAGTCGATAATTTATAATGGTGATCATATTCTATACCTGAGATAAACTATGGAGGTAAAAGTTTATTTATTCAATTTATGTATTATGATTAATATATCATACGGTGATATTATTATATATTGTAATATATGAATTATTGGTAAAAAACGATGATACAAAACCATTCCTTGGAGTGAATGTGTATAAACGGTTTAAATGCATCAAATTATATAGATCCGTTTCCAGAAGTGAACGTGATTAAATTATATATTTAAGATGTGTCGGTTGACACAAATCCATTCCTAGAAGTGAATGAAATGAAATGAAATATTCAAGGTGTACCGAATTACCCGAATCCATTCCCAGAAGTGAATAGGACAACCTAATGAAATATATAAGTTACACCAGATTTTATAGGTTCATTCCCAGAAGTGAATGTGGCTAAGTCATATATTTGAGATATATGGAATAACACGAGTTAGTTCCCAGAAGTGAATGTGACCAAATTATATTAAAGATATATCAAACTATACGGTCTCATTCCCATAAGTGAATTTGAGTAAATTAATATTTATGATGTATCAGATTACGCATGTCCATCCCCAAAAGTGGATGTGACTAAACTCGAAATTTATGATGTGTCCGTTACTCGAAGTGAATGTGAACAATTAAATATTTTAGATGTGTTGAGATACACAAGTCAGTTCCCTGAAATGGACGTGACAGAATCTAGATATTGTATACCGATATTTGAAGATGTATCAAATCATGTATGTCAGTTCCTTGAAGTGAGCGTGACATATATAGAGGGGACTGTGATTTTAAAATCGTCATAATAAATTTCACCAGAAGTGAGTTGATGACCCTAAGGGAAAACGATACATCAGTAGAACCCGGTATACTATGAGTTCGTTTTATAATTTATTATATATAAAATATATACATATATATTTATTTATGTATTTATTTATTTATGTACTTACTTTTGCATCGCTTAGATTGAGTCCTGAAGACTGAGTCTGATATAAAAGATCATTTTGTCTTGCAGACAACTTTGATTGGAAAATTTGATCACCCGAAGATGATCACTTGGAGTTCATCAGAAGCACTTGTATGCTTATAAAAGTGATCTGAAATTCACAAGAATAAATACGGACTCGAAGTCCATATGAAATAGAATGATGTTCCAACAAATGACCTGAAGTCTAAAGATAAGAAGATTCAGTAAGAACATCGTGACACTTCTTTAATCCTCGTAAAAGGATTGTATTTATTGTTGCGATAATATGCTCATGTAGTAGCAATATTAAAAGAAGTGGTTTATATTCAACAAAATGATTATCATAGAATAATCATGAAACACGATCTATTTGGTTTAGACCATTCCCTGAAGTGAATGTCACTAGATTCGTGATATAAAAGGATCAAATAGTACTTTGATCAGTAGTAGTATATATTACTTGTGCATTAGTTTTCATAATAGGATATAGATAGCATACGAGTAATAGTTTTACCTTTGTTTTACTTCATAAACGTGTCTGCATTCATAGACAAAACCATGGTCAATATATCCCTGATGGATATCACAAATGTCTGTCTCCTTGGAGGGGAAGATTTGTCCACCAGAAGTGAAACAAAACGATATTAAATTCCAGAAGAATAATGAAAATTGATTTTCACAAAGTGGCATTGAAAGGCCACTAGTCGCGTACTTGTCGTACGGCGAAATTTCCGGATGAGAATAATGAAGCTTTAAAATCGTAGTAAAGGCAATGTCATGACACATATACTATATGTTACGATCATCCTGAAGATGATCTAGATATGATAAATTTTGTTTATCATTTTTCAAAGTCTCAAGCGCAGTAAGTTGTGCGGATATCCCCTGATGTGGATATTAAATTGAGACATCGGAAGAATTAAAAAGATATAAAACTCTCAAAGAGATAATATATTTCTTCCTGATTGAGTCGATATCTCGTAATGTTTGTTGATACTCATATAAATGGATACACATTGACATGTAGAGTCCCACATAGGGATATCACATCGAAATGCTGAATCCCACAAAGGGTTATTGTAAACCTACATAGATATGGCTTGTAATGAAATGTTTTCCCGAGATTAGGGGGAGGAAAGTAAACTTGAAGTTTATAAATCTCGTGGAAAAACATTGTATTAATGCACATTTTATCACCGGATGCATTTAATTACTCTTGAAAAGTGAGCAACTGCAAATGCTTTGGTTGGATTAAATGTCGCAGAAAAGTTTGTCTTAGAAGGATGATATTTGTCCCAGAAGGAAAAGTCCCAGTAGGACATGAGAAGGAAAAGTCCCAGTAGGACATGAAATGATACGTATCATATTAATGAATATAACGCTATAAGCGTTAAAGACCATTTGGCTCGATAATTAAAATTCCTCAAAAGAGGTATGGCTATATTATTTATGAGAACTCTAAAAGAGTTAGACAGTTAGAAAATGCTCGAGCAGAAAATAATATAGTCTATGAAGCTCTGGAAGAGCAATGACGTACTCTAAATGAGTAACGAAATCATAAACCCTTGACGAGGTCAAGGATAGAAAATGTCAAACAAGTGTTGATATATAATACGTGTGGAACAATTAATATGCATTAGTCATACATACATGAGGGGGAGAAATGAACCTGGAGTTCATTCCCTCGTGTTATCTTCTTACAACCCCCGAAGAAAATGTAATGATTCCTGAAGAATCAGAAATTGCATAGTGATGTTAGTTATGTTCAACGCTTAGAGCGTGAGAAACATATTAGTTCCAACAAATATAAATCTCATAGTGTTGAGATAATGAGTTAATGTTATCATCATTTAAATAATGAGATACGATAATGAATACAAACACTTGGTTTATGAACGAGGTTCATAAAAGAGGCAAACATGTTTAGAAATGTTGAAACCGCCTGAAGAGAATATAGTGAGGCAAGCATGTTTCGAAATGTCGTAATCGCCTGAAGCGAATATAGTGCCTGAAGCATATAAGACGCTAGAATCGTGCCAGAAACACATAAGACGCTAGAAGCGTGCCTAAAGCATATAAGATGCTAGAAGCGTGCCTGAAGCTTATAAGACGCTGGAAGCATTAAATGCCTTAAGCATACAAAGTGTGTGAAATACACAATATATGTTGCATAAGGTACTCCATAAGGGAATAGATAGTTTTGATCTGAGAAAGTTTGGATCTATAATTAAGCTCCAGTAGAGTTACAAAGATGATAAAGTATGAGTATTTGACTTATACTATTAAGATCCAATACTTGCACATGCAAGATGTCATTTGGCCCTGAAGACCAATGATTGTACTCTTTTTCCATTTAACAAGTTTTCCCACTGGGTTTTCTTAGTTAAAGGTTTTTAACGAGGAAATCAGTGCACGAGAGCACATATGTCATGAATCTTTTCCCCTTGGCTGGATTTTTTCCCACTGGGTTTTTTCCAAACAAGGTTTTTGGTACATGTCATATATGTTATACAAATCAGATCAAACGGAAAGCAAGTCGAGGACTTGTTTGTTACACGTATGATATCAAAATCCGACAAAAGGCAAAGCCTCGAATTGGTTGCCCTTCACCTGTGGTGGTACATTAATTTCATGGTGCTGAACATAGCAAGATTTTGGTCGCGACATCTTCGAATCAAGGCAAGATAATAGCTATTCACGAAGCTAGTCGAGAATGTATTTGGTTGTAGTCGTTGACACATTATATCCGGGATAGTAGTGGCTTACCAAATCACAAAGATAATATTATACTAAATGGTGCCTACGTAAAAGACGATCAGATAAAAGAATCTCATCAAATCTTCAAGAGAAGGGCCATATTGATGTTCAGCGAATCAGATCAAGCAACAATCCAGAAGATTTATTCGCTAAAAGTATTGACAACCGCTATGTTCGAGTTTTGATCCGTAAGATCGGGATGCACCGACTTAAAGACACGAAGAGATGTTCAAATCGTGGGATAAACAAAATAAAGGTCAGATTTTTTTTTCTTTCATTATGATTTTTTCCCAAATGCTTTTTTTTCATAATGAAGGTTTTAACGAGGCAGATTCTTTGTAGATGGACATCCAAGGGGGAGTGTTATAAATATACTCGTATTATGTGGATGTCCATTAGATATAATAACTATCTCTCAATTAAAAAGAAATCTTGGCCATTTGGGTTTACTTAATTAATAGCTAAGTCTCGATGCTACACGACTAATTGGATAAGTATCGACGTAAATATATGGTGTAATCAACACTTGTATTAACTATAAAACCACGTATAACATATCGTGTCTTTATTAGACGGTATCGCGTTAGATAATTATCTCAGATAATTATATTTAGCCGCCATTCTCACGTGGTAGCCATTGGTCACATAGATGGTATCACATGCTTTCAGCCTGACATTCTTTAGTCGGCCTATTCTTTGAGATACTATAATGTGAAGAATGGATATACAAAAAGCAACCTTCTAGTATTTATCCCTCTGTTTGCTTTCCTCAACATTATTACAGAGTATTATTCTTTATTTGGACGTTATATATTTTATAACAATTTTATATTTATAAGAAACATGGACCACAATGCCAGTCTATTTTAATCAATAAATGATATAAAATCATTATGTGTCATTTATTGTCGTTTGACTGCATGTGGATTAAGTGGGAAGTTTTTGCATGGGCGCCCCTGTGTGTGCCATGAAGGACCATTGCCTGAGCTCTCCAAATCAACGAATTTAAGCTACCCACTGAATTTTGACCTAATATTATATATCTTTGTATTTATGTGAATAATGAATGTATTACGCTAATGGTTAGTCCCCAAGATATCTGTATACGTGAGACTTGGTTTTGAATCTTGCAAGCTACAATAATTTTTTTTTTTTAAACTAGGACTAGGAGCCAAATAAGTAGGGTTTTTTCCTTCCAAACCCATGACTATCACACGCAGTTTTTTTGTTTTATTTTTTTATTTATATTTTTGTTACTGTTTTTTTTCGAAGGGCGAAGACCTAATTTTTTTTTGGCCCCGAGCCTAAATTTGGACATGGACGCTCCTGAGTTTTTGTGTGGTGTGTTCCTACGTAGGTACACACGACGTGGCACATTCTGAACCACACGAATTCATTATGCACTAAATCGTGTTGGTTCGATCGTGTCGTCGTCGGCGGACCCACTTTATGCCCGGGGTGGTCTCAGCCCCCCAAAAATGGTCATGCTTCCACATATATGGTCCCAAGCCCCCCAAATTTTTATTATTGTAGTAGTAGTGTTAATATTATTATGTTATGTGTCTTTTTTTGAACAAAGCGCTTTATATCCTAGTGGTTTAAGAACAAACCATTTTAAGTCTCTATAATTCTAGGTTGTAAGTTCAAATCCCACTACCAACATTTTTTATTTTTTTTTCCTGGATTTTTTTAGCTTTTTACAGGTTTATATACTAAAGACCACCCCAAAATTTTTCCTGTTCCCATCATCGTCACGTCAGTGTGTCTACGTGAGTACACACTACACAAAAATTTCACGGATTAAGTAGCATTTTTTACTCTCTTTTTAAAAACTCAGGGATTCAGTTTGGCAATAATTGATTACTGTGGAGCTAGCTCTGATATTGCACGACTAATACTACTACATTAATTATCATAATCACAAATCATGAAAGGTTCATAAACAAACATGTCGTTATCATAACGGTTGTAATTAATAAATTAAATCGAGGTTTAGTTAATTACGTACATCATTGGTCATGTTGAATTAATGTTCATCTTAATCAAAGGTACGTACGTAGCTAGAGAAGTAAACTCGTTGTCTTGTCACCCATAATTTGTTATAAGTCATGCTATATACGGACTCTCTATTAGAACGAATCGTCAGATGACTGTTACGTATACAAACAAATAAACAATTTTGTCTTTTCCTACACGTGACAGTCATCCGATAATTCGTTCTACTAGAGTATCCCTAATCGGAATTTTCTTATGTGTCTTACTATATAATTAATTGCACAGAAATTAAGATGTTGAAATCTCCAAATTGATTAAGCTGATTATACTCCCTCCGTTTTCCATAACTGTCAATTTTTAGAATTTGTTTTGTTCTTATTTATCTGTCATTTTACAACCAATGCAACATTTATTATTTTTTTCCACATTTACCCTTCATTTTAATAACCCAAATTTTGGTAAAATTTTCTATTCACAAATGATTGAAGGATAATTTTGTTATTTAACCTTTTTTCAGGACACATTAATCAATTTATTAATCTGTGTGAATTTTCTCTATGCGACCGATAATAAAAAAAAATGGAGGGAGTAGTATAAATGATTCATATGGCTGTTATATATTAATTAATTATTGTAATTTAAAGGTGTTGACAAACAAGAAGCTAAAGAGCCCAACACATAGAGTGGTGAATCCAAGAGATAAAAACAGATACTCATGCGCTTTCTTTTACACCTTATCTGGTGATAAATGGGTTGAACCAACGCCTCGCTTTCAAGAAATTGGAGAGGCTCCAAAATACAAAGGTTTTCTCTACAAGGAATACATGGATCTCAGATTCAAGAACAGGACCAATCCACCATCCAGACCTGAGGATCTTATCCATATCTCCCATTATGCATTAATGGATCATCCTCATCATATATGATTCTCTTCAAGGATTATTCATTAATTAAATTGAACAAGGATCAATGTGAGAAATTAAAAAATCTTATGTACCGACGTAGAACCTGTTTGGTGTTTGCTAAAGGTAACCCCACTGCATGCGATATCTATTTGTCATGATACTATATTTCAGGCTAGCTAGGTTCGACTTAATATAGGTCGAAAATGAACGTGTACCTTTCTAGGTTGAGTTAAGAATCGACTTTAAGCAATCAAACATCAATGTGGTGTCCTAGTATTGAAGTGGATCTGGTATGGTGCCTGTTATTGTTGTTGCCGTTGGTTTAACATCTTCTTTTAGCTTTTCATGCATGTTTAATTTTTAGGAAGCTACTAGCTTGAGAAGTGAAATTCTCTAGCTAGTGTATCGTACCGTATTTCAGATTAAATCATTGTTGTACATTACCGTCTAATTGTAAAGTGTAAACTATCATGAATAATATATTCAGTATTCTGTCAAAAGAATAACGTGATGGCACAACGAAAACAATTTTGATTTAGCAAGTTTTGTTGGGAAAATTTATCGTGTGTGGAGTGATTTACGGAACAGATCTGATGTTGCGTTGAACATCAGGTTTGCGGTAACAGTGTTTATCTTGAGGGTATGAGGCTTTATATGCATGATTTCTCCGATATGAGCACGGTGGCGGATGGGATTATAGTCACCGTGATACGGAATACCTAAATATCACGTACACGTTGGAACGATCTAGAATTATCACGATTTTATGGCTTCTCAACCTTCAAGAAACTCGTTTGAAAACCTTGAATGATCAAAACCCTTGAGACCTGCCCAAGAAACCCTGATTTGTGAACGTTCAAGAATTGCCAATTTCTTGAATTTTGATGTTCAATGATTAAGTTTATTCGTAAACTTAAAAAAAACGCAATTGTTCTTGCCAATGCAAAGAAGAAATTTTTATAATAATTCTGAATAATGTGTGTTTTGAAAAAGAGACTCCTAAGCCTTATTTATAGGCTTACAACTAGAGAAAATAAAAACCAAATTCCGATGTGGGACAAGGAACTTAAAAAAAAACTCCTAAGCTTCTACTTGGCACCATACATTGGCGCTTTTTATTAAAAAAAAATAAACTCATAAAAACACTCTTAATAGGCGCCCCAACACTTGCCAACTATAGCATCTTCCTAATCGTCTCTAACCACATCCATCAGCAACAATGAGCAATACTGACGTCTCACATTCAACATTTCCTGCGTGAACATCATCGAATGCCTGCATAACCAATGTAGATAAAGCTTCATCTCTCTTCTTGCGCTGCAATCTGGTCAGCGGTCCATCTCTAATTATCAAAGGATCCTTGGCCTGAATTGGTGACATAAGATCATGATGTGTGACTGGGGGTAATGGATCTGAACTCATATCATTCCCTCCCAGTTGAGAAGGATCTGTCCTCAGATCATAAGGATTATCAAACAAAGATAACTTTTCGGCTAGAAAAGGAGATAGATCAGCAACATTCACTGTAGTAGACACGCCCCAATCTGGTGGTAGATCAATCACGTAAGCGTTGGGGTTGATTCGTTTCAGTACTTTGAACGGTCCATCACCTCTAGGGTGCAGCTTGGTCTTCCTCCCGCAAGGGAAGCGCTTCTTTCCTCATATGTAGCCACACGTAATCTCCTGGCTCGAAAAGCACGGGCTTTCGGCCTCGATTAGCTTGCTTTACATATCTAGCAGTCTGCTCTTCGACATGCTTCCTAGCTTTCGCATGCATATCCTTTACCATAGTAGCTTTCTTCTCACCATCCAAACTAGTAATTTCTCCTGCAGGCAAAGGCAATAGATCAATAGGAGCATTTGGATTAAATCCATAAACAAGCTCAAAAGGGGAATACTTAGTTGCTGAGTGTGTAGCATGGTTATAAGCAAATTCAACAAAAGGCAAGCATGATTCCCAATTTTTCAGGTTCTTTTGCACAATCACACGCAGTAATTGACCCAAAACACGATTCACAACTTCAGTCTGACCATCAGTTTGTGGGTGATATGCGAAAAATAGTAAATGCGTGCCTAGCCTCATCCACAAATATCTCCAAAAGTGATTGACAAACTTAACATCCCTCATCACTAACAATAGACTTAGGCACTCCATGCAACCGTACAATTTCTTTCAAGAATAAATCAAAGAATGTATGAAGCATCATTAGTTTTATTGCAAGGCAAAAAGTGCGCCATTTTAGAAAATCTATCCACGACTACAAATATGGAATCCTTACCACTTTTAGAACGTGGAAGTCCTAGCACAAAGTCCATGGAAAGATCACCCCGGGGGAATAAGGAATGGGAAGCGGAATGTAAAGACCATGAGGCATAGACTTAGATTTAGCACGTTTACACGCAATACATGACTCACAAAATTTCGAACATCCTCAAGCATATGTGGCCAATAAAAGTGTGTGCTCAACATGTCAAGTGTCTTTGTAATACCAAAATGACACATCAATCCCCCAACATGCGACTCTTTAACAAGACAATCACGAATTGAACATCTGGGAATACACACACGGTTTTCCTTATAAAGGAACCCGTCGAAGATATAAAACTTGCCATCTAACTTGTACAATTCATCAGTTATAGCATGTTTGCATTTCTTAAAGATCTCATGGAAATCTAGATCAGACAAGTAAAGGTTTTTAATATGCTCAAATCCTAATAGCTTAGTCTGCATGTGAGTAATCAAAGTGTATCTCCTAGACAATGCATCAGCTACGGTATTTTCTTGACCTTTCTTGTATTTAATCACATATGGAAATGATTCAATAAACTCAATCCACCTAATATGTCTAACATGCAACTTATTCTGACTTTTTAAGTACTTGAGAGACTCATGATCGGTATGAATAACAAACTCCCGAGGTCTAAGGTAATGCTGCCAGACTTGCAAACATCTTACTAAGGCATACAGTTCCTTATCATAGGTGGCATAGTTCAAAACAGACCCTTTTAATTTTTCACTAAAATAAGCAATAGGTCTGCCCTCTTGAATAAGAACACCCCCAATTCCCACACCCGAAGCATCACATTCAAGTTCAAATGTTTTATCAAAATCAGGTAATGCAAGAATAGGGGCTGAAATCAACTTAGATTTTAAAGACTCCCTTTGTTTTGGACCCCATTGAAATGGAGCATTCTTCTTGATTAGATCATTCAAGGGTGCGGCAATGGTGTCAAGGCACGCACGACGAATCTCCTGTAAAATCCTCGCTAATCCGTGAAAACTCCCGACTTCGAAGCATTCTTTGGCTCGGGCCATTCTTCAATTGCTTTTACTTTATCTTTGTCAACTTCAATGCCCTGCGAACTCACAACGAAACCCAAAAACACAACCCTCTCCATGCAAAAAGAACACTTTTTAAGGTTAGCGTATAACTGGGCTTGTCTAAGGGTATCCAAAACAGCTCTAACATGATCAACATGTGAATCGAGATCTGGACTATAAATGAGTATGTCATCGAAATACACGACAACAAAGTGACCTATGAACTCCCTAAGCACTTCATTCATCAAGCGCATAAATGTAGCAAGGGCATTAGTGAGTCCAAATGGCATGACTAGCCACTCATATAATCCATATTTGGTTTTAAAAGTCATTTTCCATTCATCTCCGGCCTAATTCTAACTTGGTGATAGCCTGATTTTAAATCAATTTTAGTGAAGTATTTACTACCCTTAAGCATATCAAGCATATCATCTAATCTAGGAATAGGATGGCGATACTTTACCGTTATTTCATTAATTGCTCTGCAGTCTGTGCACATCCTCCATTCACCTGTTTTCTTTGGCACCACAATGACTGGTATGGCACAAGGTGACATAGACTTCCTAATCTTCTCGTTGGCCAGCAACTCTTGTACTTGTCTTTCTATCTCAGCAGTCTCTTCTAGGTTGGCCCTATAAGCTGGGCGGTTGGGCAGCACAGTGTTAGGAAATCTACGCGGGAACGCAGCGGAATTCAAAATTTTATTTCCTATCGACCCAAGATCGACTTCGTTTAAGCAATAAACAAACAAGTAGTAGATGGTGGTTACCTTGGTTGATCTATAAGATCGACGCTTTGACCGTCTAAGGAGAGTAGTTCTGCATAGAGCCGCCCAAGTGTTCGGCCTCTACCGCTAGTCCACACGAACAGACCGCTGAATCCCATCATGGATTGCTATTGGAAAACTCCGGTTGCTAGACCGGCCTTTTTCCCCTCTCTCCAACTCTCTATAGGATGCTCTCTATTTTACACAAGAACTATTAGTTCTTGGAATTGTGTTGTACAAAAGAGCTTGACACCCACCTCCTATTTATAGTAGAAGTGGCGCCCCAAGTAGAGTAGAAAGGAAGAAAACATTTTCCCAATAAAATAAGGAAAATATAATTGATTGATTTATCTCATTTATTATAATATCTCATATTAAATAAATCTAGGATTTTGTCAATATCTTATATTGAATAATTCCAAGATATTGTCAATATCTTATATGGACAATATTTATCTATTATTATATTACCATAAATCAATTTACACATGTGTATATATCACATATATATAACACATATAAATCTATTAATATATACCAAATATAAACACTATGGTGCGCATACATGCAAATCCAATTTGCAATCAATGTATACACACGCATGCATTCAATATATATATATATATATATATATATATATATATATATATATATATATATATATATATTATATATTATTTTATTTCATTAATATCTAATATTAATAATAGGTAATATCATTAATTAAATTGCACAATCCAAGTGTATATTTATACATTTCAATGTATAATTCCAATAGTCAAAAAGATTGACTTCCGAATATTCTTTAATTAATATAATACTATTAATATCTTGTATTTAATTTATTCATAATAAATAAATACCACCATATTAATTTTACCACTATAACCTTTATAGTCTCGAGATAAACTTTCCTTATTTGGTTATCATCTATAACCACATTTTAATCCGCTAGATGTTCTTATGTGTGTGACCCGATAGGCTTCCGAATATGTTGGCCGTAGACACAAAGTGCAAATTACGAAAATGCCCTTCATGCCTAACGATCACGGGATAGCGTCTAGCAACACACCGTGACCCCCAATCATCGGAAGAGTCAAATGCAATGACTACTACCTTTCATGTGAAACTGTCACCGTGTAACTTACAATCCTATCGGTATAATAATATCCATACGGTCGTTAGTCGAGTGTCAAAACATCAACGACCGTATCTTATAATCTGGATATCAAGCTCTCTCGAAGTAACTCATTTACTCCCACTTTGCAAAGATTCACGAGTAAGACATTCCTTATAAGAAGGCCATTTCGGATATTCGATCCCAATCATAGGATACGCGATTCCCGCATTTCGACCAATCATGTATACTCCGCGATGCTTCATGATCATACCCAATCACTACCGCATGATCGCCCGTGGCTGTGGAAACCTCAATAGTGTCAAAGCATGACAATCCACACCGTGATGCCATGAAGACTCGGTCCTAAGGATAATTACACAACCGCCACATAGTGTGACACTTATCCGTGTAAGTGGGTCGATCTAACGTCGCATTCTCTAATACACGCCCACGTCATACCCAAGTGTCTCTACACTTCGATGACGAGATCTATCCCTACCCTAAAGACAGAAGACATCTAATCGTGTGCTAGCTTTGTTCATACTATCAATGCCCCGCTTGATAGCACATCGACCTCTAGAGACATTTAAGTATCAAACTTATTAAAGTGATTAGAGATCTCATCAACCATAATCGCCATCATGGTTTCTCTATCACGATTTAATACTAAGGACGTTATCATATAACAATTCATAATTGGTTCTTTAAAAGAAATGATATATGACAACAGTAAAAGCCATTTAATATATGTATAAACATAAAGAAATAGTATAAATGATCCGACCCGGTCGGATCCGGTCCAACCCGATTGGGTTTAGGACACTATTTCAAAAATCTCCCACTTGGCCTAAAACCAATCACTCGCACACACAAGACCAAGTTGAAACACAAGAATCTCATGCAATACTCGCAACCAGCCCTAGCCATAAACGGATCGCTATCCGTGGGGACTCAGACTACCTTCATACCATGCTCCAAATGACGAAGTCAAAAGAACCACCTCAACACACACACGAATCTCTAACGAGACCCTGGTCCTTGTTTCAAGCAATGAATCCACTTACTATATCAGCTATATAGAAAAGGTGGAAGAACCGTACAAGGTTCAAGAATGAACCTTCTAGATCCATGTACTGCTCCCGCTGCGCCTCTAAGGCACTACTGTGTTTTGGCCTACTTGTAGAATTTACAGTGACCCATATGCTAGAACATTTCCAGCTCACTGTATCACTTAATCAAAGTGATTGCAAACCCAGACTGTAGCTCCCACTCGCCTTCATAAGACTCAGGATATACGTCTGTATAACTATATTTATTTATTTCCAAGTTTCAATAAACTAATTCTTCCTTAACTTGTTTTAAGGATATTCTCGACATTCACCAGATTTACTTTCATACTTTCTCATAACTATTCATGGACTATGAACATCCGGCATCTCCTATAAGATGGTTCCTATCGCAGTAGCGAAGGAAACCTTCCATAAGCATCATCATCTTTCACCTCATCTTTAGGACCAACGTCCTAACACAGATAGATCTTGCGATCTATACTAAACTCCTTTTAGCATCACATCTATATAGGTAAACTATAATTTAACAGCAGTTAAATCTATCACTATAGATTCTTATTTCTAAAATAAGGACTGCTAATCCAAGTGCTTTCATAAAGACCTTGAACTACCAAACATTAATTGACTGTGACATGGGGTGATAATTCTCGAGAGAGATATCCAATACCTTACTCAAAAATCATAACACACTCCCACTATCCATCTTGCACATGGGGCATATCCTTCTTTTTGACTAAATCAAACTCCTTTGATAATCTAACAAAGAAACCGTCTAGAGAAACTTGTTTGAGTCCATAAATGGATCTCGTGGGCTTACATATCATGTTGTCGTCTATGAACATCGAGTTGTCTGCCCAACGTCTTCAACACTATCATATAGTCATGATACAAAGTTATAACAAGTATTATCTGAATAGAACTGGGCTCAGCCTTACGGGGACATTCCCTCTAGGTAAGACAGACTAGGTTCATAACCTGGTTGTCACTGATGGAATCTAATTCAGATATTATGGCTCCTAGCCATATCTCTCAATCTTGCCTTTCAAACATTCCTTCATGAGTCGTGAGATATTCATTCTTCAAGATGAACGTACCAAAAAGACCTTTTTTCGGCTTGAGGTTATCCACAGACTTACGTAACTTTGTGTGCACTGAGCAAAGATCTCTACACCTCATCGCTATGTGGCGTCTGCTCACGTTCCAATGGTTGAATATATCTTTGTGGTTCTCAAACTCTTTTGAGATCTGATTCACTCCCACTGTTTCTCTTGGAAGAAACACTTCCTTTAGAGGACAGCATGTTTGGAGACAAACATTTTGCTCCGCGGACAAGTAAACAATATCCAGCGTGCTAGCTAAGACATTTCACAAAGTTGCATATGTCGTACTAGGCTCCAAGCCTTTCTGATTTTGCCTATGACAACTTCAAATCATTGGTTAAAATAGATTTGACATTATCTTCTTCCATATCTAATATGGAATTTATCCAACCTTTATCTTTGGAACTCGGTCAAGTATAAGGGCACTATCCCGAAATGGGTAAGGGATACTTCGCATGGCTTGCATCACACCTTTATCATATAAAGTGTTGTTTCCATTTTGAGAACATAATCTAATTGCGTATCCCAAAGATGGTATCCTTCAAGGGAGAATCTTATTCCTTTTCAGACGACTTCTGAAACACCCTTCAGGTATCATTTACTTCAATCCAATTGAAAATTAATTCCTAAGTAGCTCATCAATCTCATATTCGTACTGGCTCGAACTTTTCGGGCTTTCCGAATTATGCACTTCACTGAGTACACTTGACTATTTCAAAAAATAGTCGTAGAGACTAATAAACAATTATTTGTGGCATCAATTGTCACAAGCCAACAAACATCGGTATGTTTAGGCTTCAGACAATTTTTTCTAGATTTTACAACCTTTTCATAAAAGGGTATTTTAGTCATCTTTAGGTAAGATACGTATTACCCACGTTATTCATAATCATATGGTTCAACATCATCAGATTGACGTTTAATTACACGCTCCCCTTCCAGAGAGACTATGTCTAGAACAACCACAAATATTAAGGATAACAGCCATACAAATATTTAGTTGAGATCTCATCACATATATCAACTATATAGTGACAACAATCTAGTATGTTAGATTCAGTGACCTTCCAACTTTATCAGAATAACATTTATTCTTTACAATTGAATATGTCTACTAAATCCTAACAAATAACTGAAAACGTATTCTTCATAAGAACCGGAACATAATAACATTTATTTAGTTCCCTTATCAGTTTACTAGATCCAGAATATGGTAAGTGTTACAACATTTGTTTAACCTTCCATATCTGTATTTAATCTTTCTAATTTAATCACACTCGTAAGATATCATATATCTAAGAGTTGACTTGAACTTAGATAGATTTATCTCAACTCAATTGCCTAGAATACAAACTTCAATAAGTTCTCTATTTAAGCACATGCCCTAACTTTCCTTTTAATCCTTTAAGCACTTGAAAAATGTTTCTTATTGTAGTCTTCATAAGACTTAAGAATGATCACAAGAGCTATGTCTTTGATTTCCTTTCATAAAGAATATAAAGTTTATTAAATAGTTTATTTAACCTTTTAAATCGTATTTAAAACATTAACTATTTAATTAACCTTTAAGCAATGGTAGAATTAAGTCGATACTTAAATCTTATAATTTTGAAAACAACCTTTTCAAAATTAGATGTGGTCATTCTTATCCAACGTTTGAATTAATTGTCATCATATGACTGAATGATCATATTGGATCGTATCCAATGTCATGAGCTTCCGCCTTTCATTAATAATTAAAGTCTTGAGTCTCGCATCAAATATGTAGTCTCATTGTCTCTAACTACTACAACGGGATTGCTCGTGTCATTGCTTATTTTAAAAGGATTAAAATTACTTAACCATTCTTGAGAACGTTTCTCAAACAGTCATAATTTGGTTTTACTAATCGAGAAAAACATAAAATATAAAAGTTTGCTAAAAACTACAACATTAAAAAAATGAAGATAGATGAGTGTTGTTGTCTATACACGCAAAATCAAATATGGTCTTTGGGATTATGATTTTGCTCCCACTAGTCAACTACTCCCTATTGACTTTCAAGAATTTTTCAAAATCCTTTAGTGGCTGGAATCCTATCTAGTTGACTCGATCCCCGACGAGGGCCGATCGACCGGGTCAATTTCGACGGGTAGGTACTTCTTACCGATCGCGTCTAACGCGACTTCCAGTGGTTTGACTAGTCAACTCCTTGACAATTCACATCGTCTATGTGGTAGTCAACCTTATGTCTCTAAAATCAGACGGTCCTGACGTGGGCCAATCACCGCAAGATTCTTAGTCGAGTCGTAACCCAAGTATTCATGAGAACTCATAACGATCATATCTCGATAATGACGATATACCCGTGGTAGTCAACTCCCGACGTGGGCGATCGCTTGGATCCGACAAGGGCTCTTCACCGTCACTATAATATTGGGAGACATATTTTAACTCGATTTTTGTTGTGGGAGTAATTTAAATTAATTCACTTAATTAGTTTTGAATTAATTCTCTTAATTAATTTAACTACGGTCTCATCAAGTATATCTATCTCTATAGACATACGTCCTACACATTTATCTAGATCGTGCCTAGTCATGCATCTATCGTATCATATAAAATAAATACAAGCACAAAATAAATAAATGCGTAAAGTAACCGGTATGATCATGGACTTTTCTAGAGTGCGGTTTGAATACAAACCGATTTAAACCGCGGGTCACAATCTAAGGGTAGGCTGCAATCGCCAATAGGATCTTTAATGCTCCATTCTCCAACGGGATCTTTATTTTCTTTCTTTGGTCTCCATCTTCCTGCTCCATTCTTGTTACATTTAATTCTATCTAATAAAATAAATACACCCGCCGCATTGCAGAAGTCAACGGAAATGGGATAAATGCGAGAAAATAAACTAGGTCACGTTCTTCATAACGGCCGAGGACAATTTTAAACCAACGGAAAAAATTAAATCATTCACATCTATCCTATCGGTCGAGTCCATGATCAATCGGGGTCCATATAATCATATTATATCTACTATATCTAATCCATACAATAATATCTTATGAAAAAGATAAAATTAAAATTTAACTACTTGCGTCCTAATTAATCAATTAACATTTAATCTATTAAATAATTTTATCCAATCAATTAACTAATTAACATTTAATTAATTAAATGATTTTAATCGAAATAAAATTAACGATTAATTTTAAACCGATTTTAATTTTAATTTTAATTAATTAGAACTATTCCAAAATAAATCAAAATTAAAATTATTTCTCTTTGTTTCTTTCCTTTTGATTCGTAATCAAAAGGGATGCTTTAGTTTCTAAATCAAATTTGGCTTAGGCACAGCCACTTTCCAAAATCAAAATTTTGGAAGTGGCTGTGCCTAAGCCTTTACAAATCAAATATTTGGAAAGGGCCTGCAGCTTATTCCAAATCAAATATTTGGAAAGGCCAAATAATTTTAGTTTAGGCTTCAGCCACTTTCCAAAATCAAAATTTTGGAAGTGCTGCAAGCTTCAGCCTTTTCCCAAATCAAATATTTGGAAAGGGCCCAGGCCTATTCCAAATCAAATATTTGGAAAGACCATTATTATTTTAATGCCATGTGGCATCCCAATGACCCAAACTATTTGAACCATTGGTTAGCCACATGACACAACTAAACAAAGGAGATATTAATCACGACTATGAACAATATTGAATCACAAATACACAAAACAAAACAGACCACCGTGATCACACGGCGATCCGCCGGGCGACCGAGGACCGCCGCCGCCGCGATCACACGGTGGTGGTGCCGCCGCCGATCGGCCGAGCACCACCAATGCCGCCCTTTTTTTTTCTTTTCGTGTATCAATTTTGCAAATCAAAAATATTTCATCTTTTAATTACGTGATTTAAATGATAAAATTAACTACGCATAATAACATGCTTATTGCTTAAGCTCGAAGCTCGCTCCGATACCACTGTTAGGAAATCTACGCGGGAACGCAGCGGAATTCAAAAATTTATTTACTATCGACCCAAGATCGACTTCGTTTAAGCAATAAACAAACAAGTAGTAGACGGTGGTTACCTTGGTTGATCTATAAGATCGACGCTTTGACCGTCTAAGGAGAGTAGTTCTCGCATAGAGCCGCCCAGTGTTCGGCCTCTACCGCTAGTCCACACGAACAGACCGCGGAATCCCATCATGGATTGCTATTGGAAAACTCCGGTTCTTTGACCGGCCTTTTCCCCTCTCTCCAACTCTCATAGGATGCTCTCTATTTTACACAAGAACTATTAGTTCTTGGAATTGTGTTGTACAAAAGAGCTTGACACCCACCTCCTATTTATAGTAGAAGTGGTGCCCCAAGTAGAGTAGAAAGGAAGAAAACATTTTTCCAATAAAATAAGGAAAATATAATTGATTGATTTATCTCATTTATTATAATATCTCATATTAAATAAATCTAGGATTTTGTCAATATCTTATATTGAATAATTCCAAGATATTGTCAATATCTTATATGGACAATATTTATCTATTATTATATTACCATAAATCAATTTACACATGTGTATATATCACATATATATAACACATATAAATCTATTAATATATACCAAATATAAACACTATGGTGCGCATACATGCAAATCCAATTTGCAATCAATGTATACACACGCATGCATTCAATATATATATATATATATATATATATATATATATATATATATATATATTATTATTTTATTTCATTAATATCTAATATTAATAATAGGTAATATCATTAATTAAATTGCACAATCCAAGTGTATCTTATACATTTCAATGTGGCGCCCCAATAGTCAAAAGATTGACTTCCGGAATATTCTTTAATTAATATAATACTATTAATATCTTGTATTTAATTTATTCATAATAAATAAATACCACCATATTAATTTTACCAATATAACCTTTATAGTCTCGAGATAAACTTTCCTTATTTGGTTATCATCTATAACCACATTTTAATCCGGCTAGATGTTCTTATGTGTGTGACCCGATAGGCTTCCGAATATGTTGGCCGTAGACACAAAGTGCAAATTACGAAAATGCCCTTCATGCCTAACGATCACGGGATAGCGTCAAAGCAACACACCGTGACCCCGATCATCGGAAGAGTCAAATGCAATGACTACTACCTTTCATGTGAAATACCACCGTGTAACTTACAATCCTATCATTGTAATAATATCCATACTGTCGTTAGTCGAGTGTCAAAACATCAACGACCGTATCTTATAATCTGGATATCAAGCTCTCTCGAAGTAACTCATTTACTCCCACTTTGCAAAGATTCACGAGAGTAAGATATTCCTTATAAGAAGGCCATTTCGGATATTCGATCCCAATCATAGGATACGCGATTCCCGGACGACCAATCATGTATACTCCGCATGCTTCAGTATCATACCCAATCACTACCGCATGATCGTCCCGTGGCTAGGGGAAACCTCAATAGTGTCAAAGCATGACAATCCACACCGTGATGCCATGAAGACTCCGGTCCTAAGGATAATTACACAACCGCCACATAGTGTGACACTTATCCGTGTAAGTGGGTCAGTCTAACGTACGCATTCTCTAATACACGTCCACGTACAGTCCAAGTGTCTCTACACTTCGATAGACGAGATCTATCCCTGCCCTAAAGACAGAAGACATCTAATACGTGCTAGCCTGTTCATACTATCAATGCCCTGCTTGATAGCACATCAGCCTAGAGACATTTAAGTATCAAACTTATTAAAGTGATTAGAGATCTCATCAACCATAATCGCCTATCATGGTTTCTCTATCACAGTTTAATACTAAGGACGTTATCATATAACAATTCATAATTGGTTCTTTAAAAGAACAGATATATGACAACAGAAAAGCCATTTAATATATGTATAAACATAGAGAAATAGTATAAATGATCCGACCCGGTCGGATCCGGTCCAACCCGATTGGGTTTAGGACATTATTTCAACACACAACACCTGGGATGAAATCAATTTGGTGCTATACTCCTCGAAGTGGCGGTAATCCCTTATGTTCCTCCTCCGGGAAGTGATCTTCATATTCCTGCAAAACAGACACAAAAACACTTGGAACCCCGGTTAGCTCAGATATAGAAAGTAAACAAGAGGAAGGGAAAAGTGAGTGTGTGCTATCATCAAAGGCAAGTGGAGATTCCTTGAAGACAAAGACAAATAAAACCTTACCATCAACAACATGATTCTGTAAATCAGATTTGTGCTTTACACGCTTACCTGGTCCTAACTTAATGACATCAGTGTCAAGGTTCTTAGGATCCATAGGTTTCCTCTCGGCTACCCCTTTAGCCCCGGGTTTTGAGGGCCCTATGGCCTTGCTGCCCACGGCTTTAGGTGGTCTTGCCACGGACTTGGTGGCCTTGCTCTCCTGAGCTTTCTTCTTCGCCTGTTCCTTAATTTCTCCAAACATCCTTTGATCGTTATGAATTTCTTGGGGAGATAAGGGAAAAAGTGTAACTTTCTTACCATTGTGAGAGAAGGAATATCTATTTAAACGACCATCAAAAGAAACGGATTTGTCAAACTGCCATGGCCTGCCTAGTAAATGATGAGAGACATGCATAGGCACAACATCACAAACGACTGTATCCTCATATTTAGGTGTGGTAAAGGTAACCTTGCATTGCTTAGTAACTTTTAAGTCGCCACTCTCATTCAACCATTGTAAATTATAAGGGCGTGGGTGTGCTTCCGTGGGTAAATTCAGATTTTGAACACACTCAAGGCTAACAACATTCGTGCAGCTACCAGAATCAACAATCAAACTACATATATAGTTTACCTTTGATTAAGCACCTCGTTTGAAAAATATTATCCCGTTAATCAACTAGTTTATCAGGTTGACAGCTGCATGCAATGCTTTCATGGAAACAAGAGACTTACCACATGGAGCATATTCCCCAACATCGAATTGCTCATCCTCTTCATAATCATCATCCTCCTGTTCCTCCTCAGACCATTCGCCTTCTTCATAGACCGGGTCAACAGTTAAGCCGGATTCTTTATCAATGTACAAACCTTCTTTGCAGACGAAGGCCTTCTTATTACCACACTCATTAGCTTTATGGCCTATCCCATGGCATTTAAAACACTTAATAACAGATGGTCTTCCTTCAAATCCGGGCGCTTTAGACTTACCCTTGTCAGCGATTTGAGTTTTATCCTTGTTTTGCACCGGCGTAGAAGAGTTATTAATAACATTACCACGCTTAAAGAAAGGTTTATTACCATTGTTGCGGGGTTGGAAAGAATTGAACCGATTGGGTGCCTGGGAGTTACCCTTGGCCGAACTCCATCTCTTAGATTTGAGTTGCTCCTCTTTAATTTGAGCTGCGTGGAACACATCTTCAAAAGTGTCCAATCTCATGAGTTCTATAGCATCAGCAATATCATACCTCAAAGCACTAAGAAACCTTCGTGTGGTATACTCCTCGGGTTCATTAGTATCCGTCCTAAGCATAAGCTTCTCAAGTGTATCTCTCAATTCGGCGACGGATTTATCCCCTTGAGATAAATTTTGTAACATCTTCACTTGATCCCTCAAGTAAGAGGAAGGGACCCAGCGTTTATGCATTTCCTCTTTAAGTATCTCCCACGAATTAATTTCAGATTTTCTTTGTCTCCTGCGCTTTTCATTAGTACTAGATAGCCATAATAAGGGAAGCTCATCAAATTCAATAGTGGCTAAGTGTACCTTTTGCCTATCAGTGCAGCTACGACATTTGAAAACCCTTTCACATTTAGCTACCCAAACAAAATAGTCATTCGGATCAGTAGTACCTTTGAATGGGGGAATTTTCAGTTTGATACCTCCAACATCATCTGTAGCTTCGTCATCACCGATATCATCTTGGTTAAACCTAAGTTGACGCTGCCTCCTCCTTGGTTGTTGCTGTACTTCCTCATCGTTATCCAGATCTTCTCCCTCAACTTCAAACCCAAAATTTTCATGTACTTGCCAAGTTTCCTCTCTCCTGTGTGGTCTTATAGGCACACGGCCCCTGACTGCACCTCCTCTACCCCTACGGTTTGGACTGGTCGCACTAGGCGCTGCCACGTCCTCAGCTGGGTTAGGTTGCTCTGCTTGGGCATGTACGGTGAGGGCTTCAATCCTGGCCATCATGTCTGTCAGTTGATCCATTTTAGCGGCTTGTTGTGTCTGTCCTTCTTGTAGTGCCCGAATGGTAGCCTCCTGGCCAACAATCCATCGTGTCACATTCTCATCCGTTGGGTGGGATCCATCTCCCTCGGTTGGACCTGCCATCACAACACGAGCAAACACAAGTAGTAGAGAAAATAAAAGAAAAGAACGTGAAATCCACTAACCTGGAGAGATGTATTTGATCTCAAAGTGATCCCTCAGCTTTCAAGATTCTCATAGTAGTGCTCCCCGAAGTTTTGCAATTTCCAAAGTATCAAGAACAAGTGTCCTTCGAATGTCGAAGCTCAAGGTAACAAAAGGCTGGTGGTTTTTTTCTAAGAATAGGATGCTAAGAACAATGGTTTGGGGAACAGCCACCAAACTACTTAAATTAAACCACACTTTCAAATCAGATTGTTAAGATCTTTAATCCAAGATTTTCGTTTGTAGTACTTGTAAAATTAAAAATCAGATTCAAACGAGGAATTCAAGATCACAACAATATAGCAAATGCAACCTTTTATTTCAACAATTTTCAATTGCCAAAACGAACCTTAAGAGATTTCTGGCTGGCGGTGATTTTTTTTTATTTTTAGAATAATTCACCGAGCATAACACCTCTATTAAGTTGAGAATGAGATTTCTGGCTGGCAGTGGCTAAATCAAACCAAGCACACTGAGCATAACACCTAAAAATTTGAAATTGCTACCGGAGATTTCTGGCTGGCAGTGGTTATTCTATTTTCTTGTCAATTTAGACTACTGAGCATGCACTACACCTAACAAGCATAACACCTCAAATAACGATTTTTTTATACAATAAATGGCCTTTCCTTGAAGACTCTTGAAATCAGATTGCTAAGCTTATTATTATGTTCTTGTTTAAACGTTTTAAAATCTATTTTTAAAATTTCAAGAACACAATTCGAAAATTCAAGGATGCAAATATCCAAACAAACAGCGTTAGAACGTATGCTTTAACTTATGTATTTGAGGGCTGTATCACAAACGCAATGTTGGGTAAGGAGGGGGGCACGACAGACGCAAAAAGGAACGCAACAAAAATACGACAGAAACAGAATAATTCAGAACTAACACAGAACAGCAACAGACAAAATTAATTCTCGGTCAACCGAGGATTAGGGTTCGGTCGACCGAACGTTTTTATTTTTTATTTTTAATAAAACGCGAAGAAAAATGCTGGGCTTCTAACGACCTAGGGCTCTGCCGGAAGGAGCTCGGGCAGGGGGAGAGGGCGTACCTGAGGAGGGCGGATGCACGACGGAGGAGAAGGAGGCGGTGCGGCTGACACGGCGGGAATGATCCTAGGGTTAGCAGCAACACGCGGCGGTGCGGTTGACGTGATGATTCAACCTGTCTCTGATACCAATTGATACGGAATACCTAAATATCACGTACACGTTGGAACGATCTAGAATTATCACGATTTTATTGCTCCTCAACCTTCAAGAAACCTGTTCTTGAAAACCTTGGAATGATCAAAACCCCTTGGAGACCTGCCCAAGAAACCCTGATCTGTGAACGTTCAAGAATTGCCAATTTCTTGAATTTTGATGTTCAATGATTAAGTTTATTCGTAAACTTAAAAAAAACGCAATTGTTCTTGCCAATGCAAAGAAGAAATTTTTATAATAATTCTGAATAATGTGTGTTTTGAAAAAGAGACTCCTAAGCCTTATTTATAGGCTTACAACTAGAGAAAATAAAAACCAAATTCTGATGTGGGACAAGGAACTTAAAAAAACTCCTAAGCTTCTACTTGGCACCATACATTGGCGCTTTTTATTAAAAAAAATAAACTCATAAAAACACTCTTAATAGTCGCCCCAACACTTGCCAACTATAGCATCTTCCTAATCGTCTCTAACCACATCCATCAGCAACAATGAGCAATACTGACGTCTCACATTCAACCTTTCCTACGTGAACATCATCGAATGCCTGCATAACCAATGTAGATAAAGCTTCATCTCTCTTCTTGTGCTGCAATCTGGTCAGCGGTCCATCTCTAATTATCAAAGGATCCTTGGCCTGAATTGGTGACATAAGATCATGATGTGTGACTGGGGTAATGGATCTGAACTCACATCACACCGGATAAGTGTTTAGCTATTTGCAAAGGAGTGAGTCGACAAATTGGCAGAGTGTATCTGCTTGTGTGTTATTTCTTAGATGCCATTGCGTTACATGGTGATCTAGTATTTATAGACTTCTAAGTCGGCTGAGCTAAGTCGGTTTACTGTTCATGACAAGACATTAATGAACACGTAAATAAAGATAAATATGCATGCAAAACAAGTGTCTAGCCAGCCGTCAAGATTTGGCCAGCTGGATGATAAGTATGGCGAGCAGCACGTTGCGGGCAGCGGACTTGTCTATGCCTTGTCGTGATCCTGGTTGATTATATGGGTAGAAGTCATGCGGAATTGAGCAATCCGGCTTGCTAGATAAGCGGGTAGAGCACGGTGAGCTGGTTGGCGAATTGATCCTCCATGCGGATAAGATCCGGCTTACGTTTGCCGGACAGCAGGCAGGAATGGTCTAAAAGCTTTAAGATTAATGCTAATAAGCTAAAATTAAAGGCCCAATATTGATTGATGGGGCCCCACTCCGATTCGGGTATATCAAGATCCATAATTAACGGAAATTATTACGGATTATTAATCTAGAAAATAAAGAACGCGAACAGAAAAATTCGTATTATTAACTAGATCTAACAAAATAACTATCAAGATACAGATTTGACTCAAACAATATATAATAAAAGTACAATGCAAAAGTAGACGACTAGAGATCAAACCGAGGTGAGTAGTTACTCTTTCCTTAAGACAAATTGCTCTGATATGGTTCCCATAGTACTGTCTCTCAAGATACAACGGCTTACGTCTCGGATTTAGAGGCACTTCAAAAATCCGAGCTCCGGCGAACTTACAGAGTGCTCCGACTTCTCTTCGACTCAATGTCTAGATCTATATGATAGACTCTTTGTGGTGGAAAAGGCAAGAGAAAATTTGATGCTAAAACCTTCATCCATGGGGTTCTTTATATAGTGGAGAGGAGCAGTCAATGCTCGAATATGATTGGATGGATGACACAGTCGGCCGTCTTTTCCCTCAATAAAAGTCAAATGGCATGTTGACTTGCTTGGCCGACTTACTCATCAACTCTATTGGTAGGATGACATGTCGTCTGAATTCTGATTGGTCGGATAACTTAATCACACGAATTCTTGATTCTGATTGGTCCGATGACTCAATCACATGCCACGTTACAAAATTAATTTTGGTTAATTTCATAATGAAATTTTGTTCACAAAATTAATGTCAACATCCGAACCGAACCGAACTCGAGGTGAACCAGACGAACAGCGGCGGCGGCACGCGCATGTGTAGAATTATCTAAGTCCTCCCTTCTGCACAAAAGTGCTTTGCCCCTTGGAGCACATCCATAAGTGTCTCATTAGAACTTACAAATGGAGCTCCAAGTGTCACATCTTTCCAATATGGGAGAGTTTTAGTTGATCACACCTTCAACTCCTCTCTCACACATGTTTTACACCAACTTTACGCATTAATTTCTTATTCACCCGATATCTGAATCGAGTGATTTTGAAGCCAAACATCATCTAAACCATGAGTACTATTTTTAGATGTAAAAATATCCCAGTTAATCTCACAAGTGTGTATCTGAAATTTGTGCTAAAATCGATTGTTTCAACACATGTTTATAGCCCCCATTTCATGGGTTTGCCTTATATCTCCCACAATCCCCCACATGAATGAAAATTAATGCAAATGAAAATGTAGGCCCTAAAGAAATGTCAGACAGAAAAATATTGCATCAGGAGAGGTAGATTCTGGCCTTGAACATACCTTAATGAAGTATTATCGGATTTACTCGGCTAATCAATGAACTAGGTCTTGAATTGTTCAGCCTTTAGTGTAAACCAAGAAAATAGCACTCACACAATATTTCCCCTCGAACCTTTCGGTTCTCATGGTTATATCCATCTCGGCCCTGGACAACACTTGGTTTCAGAAAGTGCTTTAGAGAATTGAAGCCTCAAAATTCTCATAAAACGGCCCCACTTCGCACTTACATAGGTGACCTCCTATCAAGAGTATTTTGCCATACCCTACATGAATATCAAGGTATAAGAATCATTAAAAGCTTTTCTTAACCACACTTCCTCAGCAGATAGCATTTTTATTCTAACAGAATGGATAAGTGTTGGACTGTTCCTTATAACTTAGTTGTCCCTTTTGAACCATGATCTTGGGATCTCCAGTCAACATGGTTGGGTTGCCATTACAAGGAAACATGTGTAATAGGCTTCAGTCCCATTCCGTTTGTCAAGATTGACATCTGATCTCTAGCTAAACCTTTTGTAAGAGGATCCGCAAGATTCTCCTTTGATCTTACATAATCGATGGAAATCACACCATTAGAGATCAAGTAATCGATGGTATTATGTCTCCGGTGTATATGTCGAGACTTATCATTATACACACTACTTTGTGCTCTTCCTATAGCCGACTGACTATCGCAGTGTATGCTGAGAGCAGTCACTGGCTTAGGCCAATACGGAATATCCTCAAGTAAATTCGTAATCCATTCAGCTTCTTCTCTAGCCTTATATATCCAATGCTATAAACTCGGCTTCCATTTTGGAACGAGCTATGTGATGACCACAATAGTAACGACCAACCTTAACAGATAGAGTACCGGGACGGACGTACTATAGAAGTGAGCAAGGTCGTATCCCTCGAGGAATCAATCGAGTATCAAAGTCATTTTTCAACTTAGTTTTGGTTAATCAAAGGTTTTTCACGTTACCAATTATACTACGATGACAACTAAATGAAAGATACTTATAAGAGAGAAGCATAGACAAGACATGATTCAATTGAATACTTTCACCCCACTAATCGACTATCACGGGAGCGAGCTTAACCAACCAACCAACCTAGTGATCATATCGACTCATCACGGGTGAAAACTCCTAAGCTAGTGTAAGACGCCATGCAACAATCAAAAACCCTTTTCCCGGTTGAACAGTCTGCCTTTAAGGATTTAACTGAGTGAAACAAGATTAACGTGCTAGAGTTACTCGATTTCTCAACCGATGAACCGCACTCCCTAATCAATCTAAACAACTCATTTGATTATAAAAAACGGTCTTAAAACCCTTTTTCCCATACCCCTTCGCAACATACATTTATAAAAGTGGTGTGTGTGATCATGAACTAGGTGATCAAGCTAATTCAAGCATTAAGAACAAGTTTTAAGACATGAATTCTTCAATATAAAAACAATTAAACACTACCCATTCCCAATTTCATCAATTAGAGGGTGATTTCTTCAATCTTCAAGCTAATTTCATCAATTGCATACATGTAGAAATTAATTCGAGGAATTAGTTAGGCATATATACAACACGCAATTAGTTTTAATTAATTGTTTGATATTAATTAGAAACTAATTAGGGCAAAAATCGAGGATCACGGGTTTTTTCAATCATCGAGGTTGGGTGATGGATTCTCGGTGAATCCCTGATGAGAGACAAATTAATTATCATTATTACGACATTTTACCCCAATATTGATACCACTTTGAGCATTATTGTACCAATTTAAGTCAATAATTACTTAATTTTATCCAAATATATAAATAGTGGTTATTATATAAATTATCGTATTTTTATAAGTTTTATAAGTTTTGTACCGGTTTAATAACCGGAGTGTAAATGTCGATTTACACGGGTATTTGTGGTATTTTTATTGCAGATTTATGATAAACCAAGACCCCGAGTAACGACATTTATTTTTGAAGTCATGATCATGTCTTATGAAGGTTATACGAGAGTGTCACTAAGTCAAGTGGTCAAGTGGTCAATCGATTCGATTTAGTGGAAATCGAGAAATATCTTCGACGAACGAATGACCCATCAAAAAGACATTTTCTGAAGAAGAGTCCTTCATGAAAGTTGTAGATCATTCAACGAGCTTTCCAATGCCTCTTGAATCATGTCATGTGGAGATCTAGAACTCAAAATAAGAATTTTAGAAGTTTTATTTCAAAATATAATATTATATCCGGAAATTGGATAATTACGGGGGATGAATGCAATCATTAGCCCGGCCCGGTCCGGCCCTTACCCGGCCCAGTCCGCCCCCCCCTTTTGTAGCCTATATATACATGCTTCATTAGACTAAATGAAGTTGTCCCTCTTCTTTCCCATTTCCTTCTTTCTTCTCGTCCATCCTCTTCTTCTTCTTTTTATTTTTTTTTAGATCACATATATATATATATATATATATATATATATATATATATATATTAGATATCTATCTATATATCATCTTCTTCTCTTCTCGTTGATTTTTATTTTGGGCTCGTATTTATACATATGTCTATGTATGTATATATATGTTTTTATATATATAAATAAAATAGTACCGTTGTAATGCTCGAGAGGATTATCCGAGAAAGTTATAGTGAAGAAGTTGCTATTTTCAGAGGATACGGCTTTGATCTGCAATAATCGGGTAATTTTATCAAGTTATTACTTTTGTTGTTTATTTATATATATATATATATATCTATCACTATGTTAAGCTAAAAATATATCTAGCCAAGATATGAATCTGAATTAGTTAATCTTTTTGGTAAAATGGATGATTGATAAGCGGATTTTCTACGGTCCGGTCGATCAAGTAAAAACTCGAAACCTTAGCAAAATCTACTTTCTAACCGGCAGTGGACCGGGTCGATTGTAGGATAGTGCTTGAGGAGTCCGAGGTCGAACCCACAGAGATTGGCTTTTGAGTACCACAGTTGACTTAACACTCAGTTCAGGTCAAACGTATAGGTGTGAAGTTATACTATTGCATAAAATAAAGATTACACTACTCGGAATTCTAAACAGTTAAAAGAAGTATGGCCGAACTACGATCCAGCGGATTACTTTACCATTAGAATGATTGCCCGGGAGTGTGCCTTACTCTACCTTGCCGTCCTAACAATAACTCATAGGACAAACCCGTGATTGGACTAAACTTGATGACTAGGGTGTCAATCTAGTACACGGGTAGGTGTCGACTACCTTTCAAGCCCAAAACTTCTACGGTCCCGAAACCCCGTTCCCTGCGTCGCCGCAACATACATTTATAAGCTAACGTGTGTGCAACTATGAAAAAGGTTGTCAATCTCATTCAAAGCTATTAAAACAATCAAAACAAGTTTCGTGATGTGAATTATCGATTAGAACGTTAAATTACGCGCTACACTACCTCTCGGTTCGTCTCTCTAATGGTGTTTCACCCACCTTCACATAGTTCAACCATACGAAGAATCTAGCTACTCATAATCGAATCTATGTTATACAAACAAGATAAAAGCATCACAACAACAATAAAACAACAAGAACACATACCCATTTCGATTCAAATTGAAGAACCAAATTCGAGCTCCAAAAAGGACAAATCTTGTCACTTGAAATGTTACAAATCGAAGCTAAAAGTTGTATAATCAAAGAGAGGATCGAAAGACGATTCTAATGATATATAGCACGTTCTCTAACACCTTGGGACGAAGAAAATCGCCCAAAATCGCCTAAGAGAAGTTGGAGGGCGGCTGTTGTTCCATTAGGGTTGGAATGAGGGAGTATTTATAGGTGGAGCGAAAAAATACGCAGCAACCGGCCTGGACGCCACCCGAGGCTTCGGATGCCGATTCACCTGAGTTTTGCATGAAGATGGAAGCTTGTTCTTGAGTGGACGCCGTCCGTAATGGCCTTCATATTTCCACCATAACTTCACTTCAGGGATCCAAATGAGATGATTCAAGATGAATTTGAAAGCTGATTCATTCCTCTACAACTTTCATCAAGACAACTTTCCCTGAAAATGCCTCCAAGTGTGACCAAAATGCCCATGAAGTGACTGGTTCTGCTTTGAATCGCTTGGACGCCCGTCCACTGAAGATCTCAACTCTCTGAATCAAATTGGGCATTCGGACGCCCGTTTGCACATCCTGGACGCCCGTCCACATCCCCGACGCTTCGTCCACTTTTCCGGATGCTCGTCCACTTGAAGTCTCAACTCTCATCAAAAAGGCACCCTGGGCGCTGATTCATATTTCGGGCCTTGACCCGTAACCCAACTCAGATCTTTTGCTCATAACTTCACTTCTAGGGCTCCAAATGAGGTGATTCAACATGCGTTGGAAATCTCTTTCAATCCTCTACAACTTACATCAAGACACCTGGACCAGAAAATGCCTCCATCATAGGCCAAAATGCTGCTGAACATTAGGGTTTAGGGTTTAGGGTTCAGGGTTTAGGGTTCAAAATTTTCAGGTTCAGGGTTCAGGGTTCATGGTTCAGGGTTCATGGTTCAGGGTTTAGGGTTCTGGGTTCGGGGGTTCAGGGTTCAGGGGTTCAGGTTCAGGTTCAGGGGGTTCTGGGTTCGGGTTCAGGTTCAGGTTGAGGTTAGGGGTTTAGGGTTTAGGGTTTAGGGTTTGGGTTTGTAGTTTTAGGGTTTAGGGTTTAGGTTTAGGTTTGTGGTTTTAGGGTTTAGGGTTTAGGGTTTAGGGTTTAGGGTTTCAGGGTTAGTGGTTTAGGGGTTTAGGGTTCAGTGGTTTGTGGTTCAGGGTTCTGTGGTGTGTGGTTCAGGTTTAGGGTTTGTGGTCTGTGGGTTCAGTGGTCTGTGGTTCAGGGTTCAGTGGTCTGTGGTCTGGTTTGGGTTCAGTGGTTTGTGGTTCAGTGGTTTGGTGGTTTGTGGTTTGTAGGGTTCAGGGTCTGTGGTTCAGTGGTCTCAGGTGTGGTCTGTGGTCTGTGGTCTGTGGTTTGTGGTCCGTGGCTCCAGGGGTCCAGTGGTCCAGTGGTCTGTGGGCCAGTGGCCCAGGGTCCAGTGGTCCAGTGGTCCAGGTCCAGTGGTCCGTGGTCCTCAGGTCCAGTGGCCCAGGGCCCAGGGTCTCCAGTGGGCCCAGGGTCTGTGGCCCAGTGGCCCAGTGGCCTCAGTGGCCAGTGGCCTCAGGGCCAGTGGCTGTGGTTTGTGGGCCTGGTGGCCTAGGGCCCAGGGCTTCCAGGCCTGTGGCCCAGGTGGCCTGTGGCCCAGTGGCCCAGGGCCTCAGGGCCTGTGGCCTCAGGGCCCAGTGGTGGCCCAGTAGTGGCCAGTGGCCTGTGGCCCAGTGGCCTCAGGCCTGGCCCAGGGCCCAGGGCCAGGGCCCAGGGCCCAGGGCCTGTGGCCCAGTGGCCCAGGCCTCAGGCCTCCAGTGGCCTGTGGCCCAGTGTGGCCAGTGCCCAGCCTCAGTGGCCCAGTGGCCTGGCCCAGTGGCCCAGTGGCCCAGGCCTGGGCCTGTGGCTCCAGGCCCAGGCCCAGGCCCAGGGCCCAGTGGCCCAGTGGCCTGTGGCCCAGTGGCCTCAGGGCCCAGGGCCCAGGGCCTCAGTCCAGGCCCAGGCCTGTGGCCTGTGGCCCCCCAGGGCTCAGGGCCCAGGGCCTGTGGCCTGGCCTGCAGGGCCAGGTGGCCAGGGCCTGGGCCTCAGTGGCCTGTCCAGGCCTCAGGCCCAGGGCCCAGGGCCCAGGCCTGGGCCAGGCCTGTGGCCCAGGCCCAGGCCTGGCCCAGTGGCCCAGGGCCAGGCCTGCAGGCCCAGGCCCAGGGGCCCAGTGGCCTAGGGCCTGTGGGCCCAGGCCCAGGCCCAGGGCCCAGGGCCTGGTGGCCCAGGCCCAGGGCTCAGGTGGCCTCAGGGCCCAGGCCCAGGCCCAGGCCCAGGCCCAGGGCCCAGGGCCCAGGCCCTCAGGGCCTGTGGCCCAGGGCCCAGGCCCAGTGGCCTGGCCTGTGGCCTGGGCCCAGGCCCAGGCCCAGGGCCCAGGCCTAGGCCTAGGCCCAGGCCCAGGCCAGGGCCTAGGGCCTAGGTCCAGGGCCAGGCCTCCAGGGTCCAGGCCTAGGGCTCAGGCCTGGGCCTAGGCCCAGGGCCTAGGCCCAGGCCCAGGGCCTAGGGCCTAGGCCTAGGGCCCAGGGCCAGGCCAGGCCTAGGTCCTAGGCCTAGGCCTAGGGCCCAGGGCCTAGGCCTGTAGGCCCAGGGCCCAGGTCAGGTCCTAGGTCCAGGTCCTAGGCCCAGGCCTAGGGCCTAGGCCTAGGCCCAGGTCCAGGGCCCAGGCCTCAGGCCTAGGGCCTAGGCCTAGGCCTAGGGCCCAGGTTTAGGTGGCCAGGTTTAGGCCCAGGCCTAGGTTCCAGGGCCTAGGTTTAGGTTTAGGTTTAGGTTTAGGTTTAGGTTTAGGTTTAGGTTTAGGTTTAGGTTTAGGTTTAGTTTAGGGTTTAGGTTTAGGTCCAGTAGGTTTAGGGTTTAGGTTTAGGTTTAGGGGTTTAGGTTTAGGTTTAGGGTTAGGTTAGGTTTAGGTTTTTTTAGGTTTAGGTTTAGGGTTTAGGTTTAGGTTAGGTTTAGGCTTAGGTTTAGGTTTAGGTTTAGGTTTGTGGTTTAGGTGGGTTTTGGTTTAGGTTTAGGGTTAGGTTTAGGTTTAGGTTTAGGTTTAGGTTTAGGTTTAGGTTTAGGTTTAGGTTTAGGGGTTTAGGTCTGTGGTTCAGGTTTAGGTTTAGGTTTAGGTTTAGGTTTAGGTTTAGGTTTAGGTTTAGGTTTAGGTTTAGGTTTAGGTTTAGGTTTAGGTTTAGGTTTAGGTTTAGGTTTAGGTTTAGGGTTTAGGTTTAGGTTTAGGTTTGTGTTTAGGGTTTAGGTTTAGGTTTAGGTTTAGGTTTAGGTTTAGGTTTAGGTTTAGGTTCAGGCTTGTAGGTTTAGGTTTAGGTTTAGGTTTAGGTTTAGGTTTAGGTTAGGTTTAGGTTTAGGTTTAGGTTTAGGTTTAGGTTTAGGTTTAGGTTTAGGTTTAGGTTTAGGTTTAGGTTTAGGTTTAGGTTTAGGTTTAGGTTTAGGTTTAGGTTTAGGTTTAGGTTTAGGGTTTAGGTTTAGGTTTAGGTTTAGGTTTAGGTTTAGGTTTTAGGTTTAGGTTTAGGTTTAGGTTTAGGTTTAGGTTTAGGTTTAGGGTTTAGGTTTAGGTTTAGGTTTAGGTTTAGGTTTAGGTTCAGGTTTAGGTTTAGGTTTAGGGTTTAGGTTTAGGTTTAGGTTTAGGTTTAGGTTTAGGTTTAGGTTCAGGTTTAGGTTCAGGCTTAGGGTTTTTAGGTTTAGGTTTAGGTTTAGGGTTTAGGTTTAGGTTTAGGTTTAGGTTTAGGGGTTTAGGTCTAGGTTTAGGTTTAGGTTTAGGTTTAGGTTTAGGTTTAGGTTTAGGTTTAGGTTTAGGTTTAGGTTTAGGTTTAGGTTTAGGTTTAGGTTTAGGTTTAGGTTTAGGTTTAGGTTTAGGTTCAGGTTTAGGTTTAGGTTTAGGTTTAGGTTTAGGGGTTTAGGTTTAGGTTTAGGTTCAGTGTTTAGGTTTAGGGTTCAGGTTTAGGTTTAGGTTTAGGTTTAGGTTTAGGTTTAGGCTTAGTTCAGGTTTAGGTTTAGGTTTAGGTTTAGGGTTTAGGCTTAGGTTTAGGGTTAGGTTTAGGCCTAGGTTTAGGTTTAGGTTTAGGTTTAGGTTTAGGTTTAGGTTTAGGTCCAGGGGTTTAGGTTTGGTTTAGGTTTAGGTTTAGGTTTAGGTTTAGGCCTAGGTTTAGGTTTAGGTTTAGGTTTAGGTTTAGGTTTAGGTTTAGGTTTAGGGGTTTAGGTTTAGGTTTAGGTTTAGGTTTAGGTTTAGGGTTAGGTTCAGGTTTAGGTTTAGGTTTAGGTTTAGGTTTAGGTTTAGGTTTAGGTTTAGGTTTAGGTTTAGGGTTTAGGTTTAGGTTTAGGTTTAGGTTTAGGTTTAGGTTTAGGTTTAGGTTTAGGTTTAGGTTTAGGTTTAGGTTTAGGTTTAGGTTTAGGTTTAGGTTTAGGTTTAGGTTTAGGTTTAGGGTTTAGGTTTAGGTTTTAGGTTTAGGTTTAGGTTTAGGTTTGTAGGGTTTAGGTTTAGGTTTAGGTTTAGGTTTAGGTTTAGGTTTAGGTTTAGGTTTAGGTTTAGGTTTAGGTTTAGGGTTTAGGTTTAGGTTTAGGTTTAGGTTTAGGTTTAGGTTTAGGTTTAGGTTTAGGTTCAGGTTCAGGTTTAGGTTTAGGTTTAGGTTTAGGTTTAGGTTTAGGTTTAGGTTTAGGTTTAGGTTTAGGTTTAGGTTTAGGTTTAGGTTTAGGTTTAGGTTTAGGTTTAGGTTTAGGTTCAGGTTTAGGTTTAGGTTTAGGTTTAGGTTTAGGTTTAGGTTTAGGTTTAGGTTTAGGTGGGTTTAGGTTTAGGTTTAGGTTTAGGTTTAGGTTCAGGTTTAGGTTTAGGTTTAGGTTTAGGTTTAGGTTTAGGGTTTAGGTTTAGGTTTAGGTTTAGGTTTAGGTTTAGGTTTAGGTTTAGGTTTAGGTTTAGGTTTAGGGGCTTTAGGTTTAGGTTTAGGTCTAGGTTTAGGTTTAGGTTTAGGTTTAGGTTTAGGTTTAGGTTTAGGTTTAGGGTTTAGGTTTAGGTTTAGGTTTAGGTTTAGGTTTAGGTTTAGGTTTAGGTTTAGGTTTAGGTTTAGGTTTAGGTTTAGGTTTAGGTTTAGGTTTAGGTTTAGGTTTAGGTTTAGGTTTAGGTTTAGGTTTAGGTTTAGGTTTAGGTTCAGGGCTTAGGTTCAGGTTCAGGTTTAGGTTCAGGTTCAGGTTTAGGTTCAGGTTCAGGTTTAGGTTTAGGTTTAGGGGGTTTAGGGGTTTAGGTTTAGGTTTAGGTTTCTAGGTTCAGGTTCAGGTTTAGGTTTAGGTTTAGGTTTAGGTTTAGGGGCTTAGGTTTAGGTTTAGGTTTAGGTTTAGG